>CM040125.1:18363409-19052149 GCA_022559845.1 Amorphophallus konjac
AGTTCTTCATCTTTATAAAAGACAGAGAGTTCCTCTGTAATAAAGAGCTCCTCGTCTTCCTTGGCTCGCTTGAGCATTTGTTGGAGCCAGCTCTTGAGCCGAGTTTTGCGTTCCAATTCTTCCCATGGGATGTACTTATCTAATGGGACGGGCCTAGTTGGAAGAGAAGGTACATACTCTTCCAATTCCTCAATCAACTTTTGTAACTTTTGTAGAGGACTTTAACTCCTTGGGTGCTTCCATGGCCATCACCTGCTCAGCTTGCTTTTTCAACCTTCTTTTCGAGTTCTTCCTCTTATTTTTTTCCTGCTTCTTTGCTCGCGCCAACACTTCTTGGGACAGGGCCGCTTTTCTCGTAGATGTCTGGGGGGCAGCCTTGTTTTTTGAACTCTCAGCATAAGTCTTCCCCTTGCATGGCTTTAACGGGGAATTCCTCCTTGGGGTTACCGTAACCCAGTCACCCTCTGGCTCATGAATTTGAAAGGTGGCGTTGATTGCTTTTTCAACAATTTCAGGAGGCAACTCTTGAAATTCGGCCACAAAGGAGCCAAAATCATGAAGGAGGTCAGACCCTCCATCAACTTGCTGACTACCAGGCTGGGGGCCCACTTTGTAAGTCGGCAACTCGGCCTTGTTGTCTTGTCTTCTCTCAACCGCTAGGGCAGCTTTCAGCGATTGGGAAGTGTTTTGGCATGCTTGCTTAGGCTTTGTCATGAGTTCCAATTGCTGGGTGAGGTATGACTGTTCTGGTCTCATCCTATCAACAGCCTTTAGTGCCTTGCCCTTCTGATTTAGCTGAGGTGAGGACTGACACAGCCCACTCATAACTGCAGTGAGCTATGTAGTCTGAGGCGTGAGGCGCCCGAGGCGACCAGGGGGGCACCTCATGCCTCAAACGCCTAGGCGATGGCCTAGGCGTTTGAGGCGAGATAGAGAAAGAATGAGATAAAAAATAAATTATATGTCTAAATATCACAAAAATACCTATATAAAGTCAATAAATTTCCTAAATTCATTCGATCCTATGATTCAAATCATTATGACTCACTAAATTCACATAGAATTTAACAAACTATTGTCAAAAATCAAATTCTGTGTGTCTATGTGAGATAGAGAGAGAATGAGACAAATTGTGGTCAGAGCGAGGCGAGGCGAGGCGAGGCGACCTGGGGGCGCCTCACCTTTGAGGCGCGCCTAGGCGAGCGCCTAGGCACGCCTCAGACTACCTAGGCAGTGAGTGGGGGTTGGGTCATGACCTTAGGGCCTAAATTAGAGCCCCTGGGGTGAGGGTTGGCCTTTTCCGCCCCGATAGCTGGTGTTCTATATTGTTCAGTCCTCAAGGTCGGCCCAGAGGTTTGCCTGACGACGAATGCTTCATTTATGCTAGGAGAGACGATAGTCCCTTTGGTGGAAGTACATGAGCCGGCCCTTCGGGGGTGGTCCTGGCTCATAACATTCCCCTGAGTGCTATTTTTAGACGGGCCTGTGGCCCGGTGCCCAGGGAGGGCTCGGCCTTTAAGATGAACACCTCGGTCATTATCTTTCTTGTCTGAGACAGGGAGGTCCTGTTCCCAATGAGAAGAGTCAGGGTGCGGTGAATCACGCACCAGAATCTCCTTTCCACCAAATAAAATGTCCAGCAACTTTTTAGTTTCTTCTTTCGGGAGAGGCAAGGATTCCAGGTCTTGCCAGGGTCGCCACTCGAGACTCCCGTCTGAGGATCTATCTGGGGCGGGCCCAGTCTCTGGTGCTTGTGACATTGACTTCCCGTGAGAAGTTGATGATACTGAGAACGGCGACCGTCCCCATGGAGAGGACGCCGAGGGAACTTGAGAACCCTCCTTTAGCTTTATAATCTGCCGGGTAATCAAATCCTCGGCTATGTCTTTGAAGGTAGGACAATCATAAATGACATGTCCCATGGCACGGTGATATAAGCAGTAGCCATGCCGATGTGTCATACCGGTCATCAGGTCACTGTCCGGTTTAGGATACTGTATTAGCCCCTCCCTCCGGCAGATCTTAAATATCTCCAGAGTTCTGTGCTGGGGAAAAGAATACAACTTCTCTTGGGACTCTGGAACAGGCGAGCCTATTGGATTTTCGGATAGCCATCCTCCAGTCCTTAGTCGCCGTCTGGGCTCCACTGTGGCTTCTGAATGCGAGGAAGCCCGGGCGGACTCTCCAGTTGAAGGTGTCGGGGACAGGGCCATCAGCCTGTCATCCATGCGCCTCATTATTTGTAGCAGATCCTCTTGATTATGCCGTAGACGCCTGACTTCATGCCGGAGTTTGCGGACAGCCTTCCGAATGGTGAGGCATTCGGACATTAAGAAGTAGCCCCCTCCCAAAGTGGCACCTTGAGGTGGGAGGTCTGTGTCCAGACCATCTGCCGGGTCCTTCGCCTGACTTTTCCTAGGGATCCTATGTACGACATTTACTGAGAAGTGCGTATCTTGATGGACACACGGCCAGGGCGAATGCCTCCTACTGTTGATATCATCAAAAACTCGCTCGGCGGCCTCATGAAGCCTTTTTCTCACCAGACTTTCTCCTTGAACATCAATTTCTCCCCTCTGAATGAGGGTCTCAATGCAGTCTTGTAATTCTTCGCATTCCCCGGTGGGGTGCGATATTATGGCATGGAACCTGCAATATCTTGGGTGAGCCTTCTCGACCTCAGTATAAGTAGGAGGTGGGTCGTGTACCATAATGCGCTCCTGGTCTAGAAGCGCCTCAAATATCTTTTCAGTGTTTCCTTTAGGAAAGGAACATGCATGAGAAGGCCTCCAGCCTGGGTACCACAGGGTGGGCTTCGTTCCACTGGGACCTACTTCCTCTTCCCGCGGGTCAGGAAACATAAAGGCTGCCACTTGATAAATTTCCCGGTTTGGCCGATGGCTAATAACATTAACCGACCGAGCCGCTCGCTCCCAGGTATGAGGTTGAGGAGGGTCAACCCGAGTCCCTTTCATTGTGATGAGCTGATTTTGGATCATCTTCTACAGCTCATCTTTAAAAACATAACAATTTTCAATAGTATGTCCCAATAAACGATGGTACAAACAGTAATTGGGATCATCTGTTTTACCCACTTCCTCTGGCTTTTTAGGCTCTGGCAAGGCTATCAATTTGTTCTTCGTGCAGAGGTTGAAGAGTTTGGCAGTGTGCTCCTTCTTAAAAGAGTAAGGAGTTTTCATGCGCTCGGCCAGCTTTGTGGTCGGTGCCCTTTTTTCAGACCTCTTGCTGGAGTCGCTCGGCAATACTTGATCGGCTTCAGCAGTCGGGGAGAAATCCACTGCATTTGCTTCTTTTCCCGTAGCGGGTCGCTCCTTAGATGTCTTCTGCTTCGAAGGAATGAAGGTGGGATTCTCAACAAAGAACATTTCGATTTCCGCGACCGCCGCATTTAGTTGGTCAAACCCTTTACATTTGCCCCCAGAAGTCGCTCACTGACCTCGGGGGAAAGTCCTCTTCGGCATATGGTGATGGCATGCTCCTGCACCGGGGGATTGTCGCATCTCATGCTAAAGTCCCTCCAACGTTTAATGAAGTCGAGAGCCATTTCGCCCCTCTTCTGCTTAAGCGAGCAGAGCTCAGCGAGGGACACTTTCCTTGCAACTAATTGGAATCGATCAATGAATTTCTTTTGTAAATCAGCCCAGTCGGCGACGGAGTTGGGCTTCAATCTCGAGTACCATTGAAAGGCACTGCCAGTGAGAGAAGTTGCAAAGTAGCGGAGGAGATAAGACTCTTCGATGGCGAGGTCACCCATGGCCGTGACATAATAGGCAAGGTGCTCGTGCGGCGATCCCTGCCCATTAAACTTTTGCAATTTCGGCGCCTTCGGACAGTCCGGAGGGAGTTTCTTGAATTGATGGTGTAAATGATAGGGTACACTTTATAAGTCGACAGTGGCAGTACCCTCGCCACGTTGGGCGAACTTATCCTCAATCATCTTTTCTATCATCTGACGCTGGGCGATGGTCTCCTCTACCCCCATGACCTGGGAAGATTGAGCATGGGGCATCCCTCTGAGCGGCTCATCCCCTGTGTCGCCGCGCACGTCGGGAGGGTGAGCGCCCTGTCGATTTGCGATAGCGGGATTGTATACTTGTTGCTCCCGTCGGGGCTCTTGATTCGGCATCGGTGTTTGAGGCCTTTGAGCATTTATATTCATCTGCCTTTTCATTTCCAGCATGAGATTGGTCATCTCTATATGCCAACGCTGCATTGTTTCGAACTTGGCATCGTCAGACATTGCTTGGAAGGCGGCCTTTGTTGGTGGTTCAAATGCTGGGTTGAGGTTCACACCACTGCCGGGGAGGACTGCCCCTTCATGGATGCTCACTACCTCGTCATGGTCTGCTCCCTCTGGGGGTACATTCTCTCCTTGATTTTGCCATTGGTTTTGAACGGGCACCTGGTGTTGGCCTTGGGGAGAAGTTCCCGCTTGACCGCTAGACTGGTCTTGGAAGTTTCTTCTGGCGGCATTCCTAGTGTTAAGGTAAACCACGTCCAGGGCCAAATTGGGATCATTTGGGCCACCATGTTCATTTACATTGGCAGGGATGCCAGTTGATTCCATAGGTTCCCTGCCAGAGACATAGCAAGTGTAAATCTTCATGTTGGCACCTGTTTCTGACATTTGTACCACCCTACGCCTTTTAGGTGGTTGGACTGTAGGGCGGGGTGGTGCCCCCAACTTGTCGAAGACAGAAGGTCGTGGTGGCTCATCTCCCGCCAGTCTATCAAAGACTGAGACTTGTGTTGGCGGTGCCTGAGCGCGGGAGGTCTTCTGAACTCGGATGTGATCCGAGCCTTGGGGAGCAACATTGGATTTGCGATAACCCCCTTTCCTTTTTTGGCCCCGCGAACGCGGGGTTTTGACATCTGACGATGTTGTTGTTGGTTGAGCTTGCATTCGCCCAGGCCTGGCGGCCCTAGCTTGTTTAATTGCACGGGCCTCCTGCTTGGTGACCCAAACTTGCTTCATCTTCTGGGGGTGTCGCTCAATTGCTTTTCCCCCGCTTGAAGGCTTCTTTTTGAAGTCTGCGGCATCCTCGCGTACCTTGTGAAGAAGCGAGAAGCGGTTGGAAGTCGATACAGTCGGGACATGATTGACCCGTGGCGTGATTGGCCCTCCGCCGTCAAGACGAACGCGGAGGTCGCCGATCAGTATGGTTTTACCGGACCTTGAAGTAGCTGCAGTAGGCTTCCTGTTTTGGCGGCGACGACGTTGCCCCCATTTGGTAGGGACAGTGTCGGCCGAAATGGCATGGACCGAGAAGACTCGGCCCTGAGTAGGTCGGGAGTTACTGGCCCCAGTGGCAATAGGGGCTGTCGCGGTGCAAACGACCGGACAAGCCTGAGCGGCCGGGACCACTCCCAAAAAGAAGGGGGACCCAACCACAGCAGAAAAATTCCCAAACACAATTGGGGTGGTGAGATACCCATACTTGACATGGGTGGCGATGACCAAGGGACCGTAAGTGACAACGGCCATTGAGCTTTAGCAGAGAAGGTCGAAAATTCGCCTTTACGTCTCGACGGTGTATCCTCCCTTTTACTCCTCGCGCTCCTGTATGGAAGAAAGAGTGGTATTAGGACCTTTTGTAAGGGCATAAAAAGCTTTAGCAGTAAAGATGAAAGGCGGGAAAGGTCCCACCGGGCGTGCTAGTCTGTTTACACGCGGAATTATTTTTGGAACATCCGCCGATTTCGTCAGATGGATATGCGTATATTTATGAATTCCGCGCTTTTTTAAGTTTATCAGACGATTTAGGGTTCGGGTACAGGACCTTTCCCCCACCGACTGAAGTCGGCGTTAATTTACATCGGACGAGTCTGAATACCCTTGATTAAACTGCTAAAGATCTTTTGTTACCCTTGACGAAAAAATGTCCCTTTTAGTCTCCTTCGGAGCGGAAACTTGATTATGACCCTTTTTTGTTACCCTCTTATGCGGCCTTGTCCTTTCATATTTGGAAGGGAATATGTCATTTTGAATGACATATAACTTTTATAATTCTGATGAATTTAATTTGTTTTTACAGACATATATATAAGTATAAAAAAACTTTAGGGTATGCAATTTGTAAGGATTGATCTTGAAAGATGATATTTCTTTAACCCATAGAAATTTACTCATGATAAGAACACTTGTTGAAGATTCATTTTTTTCTTATTTCTCGGATCTTCATAGCTCATGAACATATATGTACACAGTTTTAAGAACCTTCGGGTCAATGGCGTAATTTGACGCCAAGAGGGACCTTTGTATAATTTTTGCAAGAACCATGACAACAAGCTTTTCATGCTCACTTGATTTCACTAAATTGTTATATCATTTATTCATAACATCATGAAGCCCCCCTTTTACATGCTAGAAGGGTATTTCGTTAAGTGCATACACATGAGAGGGGTATCTATGTGAAATAGAAAAACCCATGGTATTATAGTAATAGGGAAAGGGGCGCACCCTTCCTCTTGCTTTCTCTTTTGACTTGGGCCTTAGAAAGCTCTCCAAGTCTTCTCTTCCTCTCTTCTCTCTCTCGGTCTTCTCTCCTTTCTTCTTTGGAGTAGCCTCCCTTTTATAGTAGCTCCCACAAGTGGCGGAGGGGGTGGTGAAAAACCCCTTGGAGTTCCTCCGGTGGAATACCAAAAGTCAAGGTAACTTTTCATCTTCCTTTTCTTTGCTTCAGTTTTTTTTTTACTACATCATCCTCCCTTTTTTTTGGGGGGGGCTTGTGGATCGAACGGAGTGGGGGAGGACCCCCTCCGCTGCTGTGCAGGGAACCGGAGGGGGTTCCCCCTCCGGTACAGGGACCCGAGGGGGTCCCTCCGGTGGGTCGCAGCTGCGGGGGGAGCCCCCCCCCCTCCGGTACAAGGACCGGAGGGGGTCCCTCCGGGCCTTCCGCGTGCGGTCAAGGGAGAGAAAGGGGCGGAGGGGGCTTGGCCCCTACTCTCTTGGCTAAAAAAGGATCCCGGGAATTAAAAAATTTCCTTTTCACCTCAGTACAGCCGAGTGGTGGACGTTGAAATCGATGTGCTTTCTTTGTGGTCCCGGTACATCCAGGTTGACCATCCGAACATCCGAAAAAAAAGTTATCTTTTTGCGGAATAATTCCTACGCAGGTTTATAGGCCTGAAAATATTTTTAACAAGACTTTTTAATGCACGTATATGCGCATAAAAAGTATGAATCCCCGCATATGTATATTTTGCTGGGTTGTCGGAGGGATTCACGGCGAGGGCGACTCTTGTCATTTTAAGGCCGTTTAGCTTCATTTTCCCGAACTCTTCTCAAAAAAAAAAATTTAAGCAACATTTTTGGGTTTCAACAGGAACCTTGACACCTTTCATAGTCTAGTATCTCCATTTGGCTATCTGAGAAGGGTGGATACGGAGACTCTAGATAGAGACAACTTGAGATTTGCAAGAGTGCTAGTAGAAGTGAAAACCTTATTGCAGATTCCAAAGGGTGTACAGATTAGAGTGGAAGAGATAAGTTCTAGATTCCCATCATTGTGGAGTTAGAAGGAGAAGCTACAAATCCCCAGGAATAGTCCTTGGACTGGACAAGGGCAGAGGTAGTCTCCTACTGTAATGTCCCGGGTTTTTCGGACATTTTTCGGATCAGGATCCGTGAGTTTCGGATCACTTTCGGTAGTCCCGGAACACATTTCGTGGTTTACGCGTGTTTTCCCCTGACGGACCTACGGAATCCTGTGTAGGGCAAACCGTTGCGTTCTCCTACTCCGTAACTGTACCAGTGCGTCGAGTGTGTTCCGAGGATCGAGAAAATATTTTTTTTTAATTTTTCATATTTTTCGCATTTTACGGATTTTCTATAAATAACCTTTTCTTTTCTTCTTCTTCTTTTCTTCTTCTCCTTCCTCCCGTGAGCGCTTGTGACCGTGCCCCTCTCTCTTCCGTTCGGAGCTCGCGGCCCCTTCCTCCTCCGGCGACGGGCGGTGGACGACGGCTGCGGCGCGGTGACGACGGTGGCGGCGAGAGGAACGCGACGGTGCCTTCTTTGAGGCGTGGGAGAGAAGATCGTGTTCGGCTAAGATTTGAAGATCGGCGGCGATCCGGCGGCTTTCGGACTTCTTCGAGGCAGGGGGACGGATCCTTACCCTCTTTACTGCATTCCCCGAGATTTCTAGGCCGAGTGGGAGTGTTTTGAGCCGGGAGGGTAAAATTCCATGATTTGGGGTTGAGCACCGGATTTCCCGTTTTACGGAGTTCTTGAGCGATCTAAGGGCCTAGATGCATGCTAGGGTGCTTGGGGATGGATTCCCCTTTATTTCCCCATCATCGGGCGATGATCGGGGCGTGGATCGGATTTTTGGGGTCATTCCGGCCGTTCTCGATTTTTCGGACAGAAAACGGTCCTTCCAGGAATCGTTTCTGTGTGAGGCGCCCCTAAGTGGGCCGTTTTCTCACCCAAGGTGTCGGCAGGGCTTGGTGGTCACGCGATAGACCGCCAAGGCCCAACGGCGACCAGGCGCCGACCGCAACCCTCGTGGGGCCGGCGTGACTCCCAAGGTGTTTTGACCGTTGATTTTCGACTGTTGGAAAGTTCTGGGGCTTAGCGGTCACGGGATGACCACTTAGCCTTTTCTTGACGGTCCACAGGAAGACCGTTTTTAAGGTTCAACGGTCACCATGTGACCGTTTGTTCTTTTCGCAATCTGTTGGCTTTGCGGTCCTAAGGGGGGGCGTTTTTGCCTTGGGGCGGCCCATTGGTGGATCGCCTATGTTTCAAACGGTCTGCAGGAGACCGTTTTTCTTCTGAGGATTGAGCACCGATTTTGTTTCTGGCGGCCCCAGAGAGGACCGTTTCTCAGGGTCAGCGGTCTGGCGATAGACCGCTATGCCCTTGTGGCTCGTTTCCCCTTTTGTGGTCATGACTTGACTGCCTGGCTTGGGATGGCGGTCTCAGGGAGACCATTTTTACCTGCCTGCGGTCCAGAGGGGACCGCTAGGCTGGGCGGCGGTCATGAGTGGACCGCCTCTCTGTTTCATTACGCTTGACGATTCCATGAGTCGAGTCTCACCTCCAGTGATACGTCCACTAGTCATAGCCTTCTTACGGCACGCGTGTGCTGACCCACCCGGGAGTGGTGGAGCGGCTTACCCGAGAGAGATGGTTTTTAGGCTGGTGTCCGTAAGGCCCCTCGCCTTTGCAGCCTGGGTCCAACTGGGGGGGAAAACCAGCTAGAGGACCCGACTTAGAGCGGATGGTCTGTGTGTGCACACGTAGTTGGGGGTGTTGGACCCGCACTGACGAGCGCGACCCCAGCTAGTCCTTATTCGTGGTACTGGTTACTGTTGTATCTCTGTCTCCGCCTGGGATGTCGCAGAGAGACACTGAGGCGCGGTGTAAGGCGTCAGGGAACGCATCCGACTTTGCTTCTAGTGGGTGGTGCTCCTGTCTTCTGGCAGGTACGGACTCGTGTTTTGACAAACCGAGGTTGGTTTGTACGGTACGGCTAGTGTAGAGAGCTTTTCCGTTTATTTATTATTGCTTGTTGATTCTACTGTACTTTTATTAGGTAGTATTACCTTCCACGCTTGTGCGTGCCTTTCCGCCTTGTTCTTTCGTGCGAGGTGGGGGTCCGCGGGATCCCCTACTGAGCCTATGAAATGAGGCTCACTCCTACGTTTCCAGGTGAGGCGGGGTCGTCGCGAGGCGCGGCGGAGTTTCAGCGTGGTTCTAGTAGCCGAGGTTAGTCGCCAGTTGCCAGAGCCGGGGTATGTCCCGTGTACTTGTACTTTTCTTTCTACTGACTGTACTTATTTTAGACATGAGATACACTGGACCTTGTAGCAGTTTAGTTATTTATTTAATTTCCTGCATTATTATTTAGTTGTTTATTGTGCTATCTCTGCAGTTATTTCAGCTTCTCTTGTATCCCCACACCATCCTTTAACCCTTCCGAGTCTTTGGGCTCGTGGGTGGCGGGCCGAGATTCGAGTCGCACCGGTTCCTTTCCTGTACTCGGATCCCGGGTCACTACAGTTGGTATCAGAGCGGGGTTGTGGAGGTACATAAGAATCCGAAATGACTGCAGTGGTCCAAAAGGTCCATGAATGTCCTGTACATTCGGCGACTGGCATAGGGCCCGTGTGTTTTATTAATTATGTTGGTTGTTTTGTTAACAGGAGGTTATGGCGCCCAGGAGAGCGACTCATTCCCAGCAAGGAGAGTCAGGTGGGGGCCAGGAAGGGCAGAGCATAGCAGCGCTTCCTGCAGATGCTGATGAGGAGGCGAGAGTTCCCGGAGCAGATGATTTCTTTCGGGGCATGTATCAGTATGTTCTCCAGCAGCAGGGTGGTAATGTTGGCGAGGGCTCGTCGTCTCGAGGTGGTCATGGTTATGTGCTGAGAGATTTCTTGCAGTTCCAACCACCTCTTTACAACGGGTAGCCAGATCCAAAGGTGGCCAAGGAGTGGCCGGATGATTTGGAGAGGAGTTTTAGTTCCATGGAGTGTGCTGAGGAGGAGAAGGTGGTGCTTGCTACGCATAGATTGCAGGGGTCAGCCCGGACTTGGTGAACGTCAGAGTGGGAGGCAGTGTTCCAGTCCCGTCCTCTTCGGCAGATCACGTGGCGGGAGTTCGTCACGGCATTCGAGCGTGCTTTTTGTCCATCTTTCATCAGGTCGCAGAGGCTGCGTGAGTTTCTGGAGTTGGTCTAGGGTGACATGGCGGTGATTCAGTACCGATCCAGGTTTATTGAGTTGGGCCGTTATGCGTCTCATATTATGGTAGATGAGGAAGTGAAGACTGAGCAGTTCGTAGGGGGTTTGAGGCCAAAGCTGAGGCATCCCCTGCTTGCATCGGGTTTAGCTAACCTGAATGTAGCTTGCAAGGCAGCAGCGGCGTTAGAGAGAGACTTGCAGAAGGTTCGGGGGCAGGGCAGTGCAGGTCAGGCGCAGGCGAGTCTTGGTCAGCAGATGGACGTGCAGCAGCAGAGTACTGTCGAGCCCTCAGCAGGTGGTTCAGGGGCAGCTCAGTCTGTGGCTTCGGCAGCAGAATCGTCATCCCTTGGTTCGAAGCTCAAGAAGCGCTGTTCAAGAAAGCCGGTTTTGTTAGGAGGCGTCAAGATCGCCAGGAGTCGAAGCAGCAGTCAGTGAGCAGTGTTCAGCAGCCTGCACCTTACCAGCGCCAGGGTTCGGTGAGTGGTTCTCGGGGCGGGTGTCCTCGGTGCGGCGGTTCTCATCCAGGCAGGCAGTGTTCAGCGCCCGCGATTTGCTTCAGGTGTGACCAGCCAGGGCACATGGCACGTGACTGTCCGCAGAGACCGCGTCAGCCGCACGAGTTTCAGGAGCAGCAACAGTTTCAGCCCCAATAGCTACCCCCACAGCCGGAGCAGTACCAGCAGCAGGGTCAGTTTCCTCAATTGACTCGATCAGCTACCGTAGGGAGGCAGAGATCCCGAGGCAGGGTTACTCACATGACCAGAGCAGAGGCTGAGGCGTCGCAGTTAGTGGAAGGTACTATTCTGATTTTGAGTTGTGTAGCTCGAGTTTTGTTTGATTCTGGTGCATCTCATTCGTTCATATCTGAGGATTTTGCTCAGAGTGTTGAGGACCCGGTGGCCGAGATGTCCTGTGATTTGGCGGTAGAGTTGCCTACCGGTGACTTCATGATCACCCCGTATTGTTTTGAGAAGGTGCCTGTGTGGGTGGAAGGGCGGAACTTACCGGCCAGACTTTATGCATTACCGCTTCAGGACTTTGATGTGATTTTGGACATGGATTGGCTCGATGCCCATCATCCCATGGTGGATTGCGGCTCGAAGAAGGTTTATTTCTGACAGCTTCGTGGACCCACCTTCTACTTCCAAGGTATCTGGTCTTCCTCTTTCCGCTTTCTCATTTCGGCTATCAGGGCTCGTCGATTACTTGACACTGGTTGTCAGGGTTTTCTCGCTTCAGTGGTTTTGGTCGATCAGCAGTGTCCGGAGGTGGAGGACATTCCGGTTGTGTGCGAGTTTTTCGATGGTTTTCCCGAGGAGTTGCCAGGGTTGCCACCGCAATGAGAGATTGATTTCGTGATTGAGGTGGTACCAGGTACGGCGCCTATGTCGAAGGCCCCTTATCGTATGGCGCCTGCGGAGTTGAGAGAGCTGAAGGCGCAGTTGCAGGAGTTGCTTGCCAAGGGGTACATTCGTCCTACCTTCTCCCCTTGGGGTGCGCCCGTGTTGTTTGTGAAGAATAAGGATGGTAGTTTGAGACTGTTCATCGACTACCGACAGTTGAACCAGGCAACTGTTAAGAACAAGTATCCATTGCCTCGGATTGATGACTTGTTTGATCAGCTTCAGTCGGCCCGGGTGTTCTCGCGGATCGATTTGAGATCGGGCTATTATCAGCTGCGGATTCGAGAGTCTGATGTTGAGAAGACTACTTTCTGCTTGAGGTATGGGCATTACGAGTTCTTGGTGATGCCGTTTGGGCTCACCAATGCCCCCGCGGCATTTATGGATTTGATACATAGAGTGTTTCGTCCGTATCTAGACCAGTTCGTGGTCGTGTTTGTAGACGACATCCTCGTGTATTCGCGGTCTGCTGAGGAGCATGTGCATCATTTGAGGGTGGTGTTGCAGACCCTGCGAGATCACCGGTTGTATGCTAAGCTCAGCAATGTGAGTTCTGACTTCGAGAGGTGCACTTTTTGGGACACGTGATTTCTGGTGATGGTGTTTCCGTGGATTCGGCCAAGTCGAGACTGTGGTGCAGTGGCCAAGGCCGAGTACTATCACGAAGATTCGGAGCTTTTTGGGGCTTGCAGGTTATTATAGGACGTTTATTCAGCATTTTGCTCGTATTATGGCTTCGATGACCAGGCTTACGCGGAAGGATGTGTCGTTTGTCTGGACGGAGGAGTATGAGCAGAGCTTCATGGAGCTGAAGAGGTTGCTCACTACCGCTCCGGTGTTGGTGTTGCCTTCAGGATCGGAAGGTTTTGTGGTGTGTACGGATGCTTCCGGGGTAGGTTTGGGTGCTGTGTTGTGCTGATGTAGCATGGTCGAGTTGTGTCGTATGCATCTCGGCAGTTGAAGTCACATGAGGTGAACTACCCTACTCATGATCTTGAGTTGGCGGCGGTGATTTTCGCCCTGAAGATCTGGAGACATTATCTGTACGGCGAGAAGTTTGAGCTTTTCACTGACCATCAGAGTTTGAGGTATGTGTTTACCCAGAAGGATCTTAACCTCAGGCAGAGGAGGTGGATGGAGTACATGAAAGATTATGATTTTACTCTGTCGTATCAGCCTGGCAAGATAAATATCGTGGCTGACGCCTTGAGTAGGAAGGTGGTGGTTAGTCAGATGTTGTTGAGGAAGTGGAGGTTATGGGAGCAGGTGCCGGCCATGACTTTTAGGCTCAAGATCCCTCAAGATCAGGGTTCGACTGTTCTCGCGAGTTTGATTGTCACGCCAGCTATTCGTCGTCAGGTGACGGAGGCTCAGCGTGCGGACCCCGAGCTACCTTGAATTTTGTCGATGGCCGAGGTGGAGTTTGGTGAGGATGGAGTTGCGAGGTTCAGAGGTAGGTTATACGTCCCAGCCAAGGAGCAGGTGAGGCGCGCGGTATTGCGAGAGGCCCATGGGAGCCGGTATGCCGTGCACCCCGGATCGGCTAAGATGTACCAGAACCCAAGGATGGCTATGCCGGTATCGGTTTCGATTTCGGCCGGGTCCAAAACAGAAACCAGTTTCGGTTAAGATGTACCAGAACCCAATTTCGGTTTCGGTCTGAAACCAATTTAATACTATTTTTTTAAAGGATTGCATTTGGTTTCGGCTGAAACCCACTCTATGGTGTCGTTTCGGAGTTCGGACCGGTCCGAAACCGAAACGTTTCGGCCGAAACGTTTCGGTTTCGGCCGAAACTGCCTTCCTTGGCAGAACCTGAAGAGGCAGTTTTGGTGGCCTAGGATGAAGAGGGATGTAGCAGAGTTTGTGGTCAGGTGTTTGACCTGTCAGCAGGTGAAGGCTGAGCACCAGCGACCGGGAGGTACACTTCAGCCCTTGGAGATTCCTGCATGGAAGTGGGACCACGAGACCATCGATTTCGTGGTCAGGTTACCGAGGACGTCCAGTGGGCATGATAGTATTTGGTTACTGGTGGATAGACTGACGAAGACGGCTCAGTTGTTGCCGATCAAAGTCAATTGGAGCATGCATAAGTTGGCCCGATTGTATGTGGAGCGAATCGTCCCGTTGCATGGAGTTCCTATCTCCATTGTGTCCGATCGTGATCCGCGCTTCACTTCGGGATTCTGGAGGAGTTTCCAGAGAGCTCTAGGCACGGAGTTAGCATTCAGCTCGGTCTATCATCCTCAGTCGGACGGTCAGCTTGAGAGGACCATCCAGACTTTGGAGGACATGTTGAGGTCATGTTGCCTGGAGTGACAAGGGAGTTGGACCCACCATTTACCGTTAGTGGAGTTTACCTACAACAACAGTTATCATTCGAGCATTGGCATGGCTCCTTATGAGGCGTTGTACGGGCAACCTTGTCGGACTCCGCTTGATTTGTTCGAGGTGGGTGAACGTGTCCTGACAGGACCGGATTTAGTGCAACAGTGCGTTGAGGTGGTGCATTTCGTTCGACAGAAGATGTTGGCGGTGCAGAGCCGACAGAAGAGTTATGCCGATCGGAGAAGGCAACCTCTCAGCTTTGCGGCAGGAGATCGGGTGTTTCTGAGAGTTTCTCCCATGAAGGGTGTGATGCGCTTCGGCAGGCGCGGGAAGTTGAGTCCCCGCTACATTGGTCATTTTCCCATTGTTGAGTGTATTGGTGAAGTTGCTTATCGATTGCAGTTACCTCCGGAGCTATCTGCTGTGCATGACGTGTTCCATGTGTCGATGCTTCGGAAGTATATGCCCGATGATTTTCACGTGTTGGAGGAGGACGCCGTTTGGCCTGAGGTGACCCCAGACTTGTCCCTTCCGGAGTACCCCATCCGCATTAAGGATCGACGTGAGCAGCGCTTGCGGAATAAGGTTATTCCTCTGGTTAAGGTGATTTGGCAGCGTCATTCTGGTGGTGAGGTGTCGTGGGAGCGTGAGGATGAGATGCGGCAGCAGTATCTTTATTTGTTCAGGTGAGTCTTCTCCCCCGTCCCTGTGCTTCGTTCTTAATTTCGAGGACGAAATTTTTTTAAGGGGGAGGGCTGTAATGTCCCGGATTTTTCGGACATTTTTCGGATCAGGATCCGTGAGTTTCGGATCACTTTCGGTGGTCCCGGAGCGCATTTCGTGGTTTACGCGTGTTTTCCCCTGACAGACCTACGGAACCCTGTGTAGGACAAACCATTGTGTTCTCCTACTCCGGGACTGTACCAGTGTGTCGAGCGTGTTCCGAGGATCGAGAAAATGATTTTTTCTAATGTTTCATAATTTTTGTATTTTATGGATTTTCTATAAATAACCTTTTCTTTTTCTTTTCTTCTTCTTTCTTCTTCTTCTTTTCTTCTTCTCCTTCCTCCCGTGAGCGCTCGCAGCCGTGCTCCTCGCTCTTCCGTTCGGAGCTCGCGGGCCGACCCCTTCCTCCTTGGGCGACGGGCGGTGGACGACGGTGGCGGCGAGAGGAACGCGGCGGTGCCTTCTTTGAGGTGTGGGAGAGGAGATCGTGTTCGGCCAAGATTTGAAGATCGGCGGCGATCCGGCGGCTTCCGAGCTTCTTCGAGGTAGGGGGACGGATCCTTACCCTCTTTACTGCATTCTCCGAGATTTCTAGGCCGAGGGGAGGCCGAGTGGGGGTGTTTTGAGCCAGGAGGGTAAAATTCCATGATTTGGGGTTGAGCGCCGGATTTCCCATTTTACGGAGTTCTTGACCGATCTAAGGGCGTAGATGCATGCTAGGGTGCTTGGGGATGGATTCCCCTTTGTTTCCCCATCATCGGGCGATGATCGGGGCGTGGATCGGGTTTTTGGGGCCATTCCCGCCGTTCTCGATTTTTCGGACAGAAAACGGTCCTTCCAGGAAGCGTTTCTATGTGAGGCGCCCCTAAGTGGGCCGTTTTCTCACCCAGGGTGTCGGCAGGGCTTGGCGATCACGCGATAGACCGCCAAGGCCCAGCGGCGGCCAGGCGCCGACCGCAACCCTCGTGGGGCCGACGTGACTCCCGAGGTGTTTTGACCGTTGATTTTTGACCGTTGGAAAGTTCTGGGGCTTAGCGGTCACGGGATGACCGCTTAGCCTTTTATTGACGGTCCACAGGAAGACCGTTTTTAAGGTTCAACGGTCACCATGTGACCGTTTGTTCTTTTCGCAATCTGTTGGCTTTGCGGTCCTAAGGGGGGCCGTTTTTGCCTTGGGGCGGCCCATTGGTGGACCGCCTATGTTTCAAACAGTCTACAGGAGACTGTTTTTCTTCTGAGCATTGAGCACCTATTTGTTTCTGGCGGCCCCAGAG
The DNA here is from genome assembly GCA_022559845.1 of Amorphophallus konjac. Lineage (NCBI taxonomy): Eukaryota > Viridiplantae > Streptophyta > Magnoliopsida > Alismatales > Araceae > Amorphophallus > Amorphophallus konjac. The sequence goes on from CM040125.1 coordinate 18,379,848, forward strand.
AGGACCGTTTCTCAGGGTCAGCGGTCTGGCGATAGATCGCTATGCCCTTGTGGCTCGTTTCCCCTTTTGCAGTCATGGCTTGACCACCTGGCTTGGGATGGCGGTCTCAGGGAGACCATTTTTACTTGCCTGCGGTCCAGAGGGGACCGCTAGGCTGGGCGGCGGTCATGAGTGGACCGCCTCTCTGTTTCATTACGCTTGACGATTCCATGAGTCGAGTCTCACCTCCAGTGACATGTCCACTAGTCGTAGCCTTCTTACGGCACGCGTGTGCTGACCCACCCGGGAGTGGTGGAGCGGCTTACCCGAGAGAGACGATTTTTAGGCTGGTGTCCGTAAGGCCCCTCGCCTTTGCAGCCTGGGTCCAGCTGAGGGGAAAATCAGCTAGAGGACCCGACTTAGAGGGGATAGTCTGTGTGTGCACACGTAGTTGGGGGCGTTGGACCCACGCTGACGAGTGCGACCCCAGCTAGTCCTTATTCGTGGTACTGGTTACTGTTGTATCTCTGTCTCCGCCTGGGGCGTCGCAGCGAGACACTGAGGCGCGGTGTAAGGCGTCAGGGGACGCATCCGGCTTTGCTTCTAGTGGGTGGTGCTCCTGTCATCTGGTAGGTACGAACTCGTGTTTTGACAAACCGAGGTTGGTTTGTACGGTACGGCTAGTGTAGAGAGCTTTTCCGTTTATTTATTATTGCTTATTGATTCTACTGTACTTTTGTTAGGTAGTGTTACCTTCCGCGCTTGTGCGTGTCTTTCCGCCTTGTTCTTTCGTGCGAGGTGGGGGTCCGCGGGATCCCTACTGAGCCTATGAAATGAAGCTCACTCCTACGTTTCCAAGTGAGGCGGGGTCGGCGCGAGGCGCGGCGGAGTTTCAGCGTGATTCTAGTAGCCGAGGTTAGTCGCCAGTTGCCAGAGCCGGGGTATGTCCCGTGTACTTGTACTTTTCTTTCTGCTGACTGTACTTATTTTGGACATGAGATACACTGGACCTTATAGCAGTTTAGTTATTTATTTAATTTCATGCGTTATTATTTAGTTGTTTATTGTGCTATCTCTGCAGTTATTTCAGCTTCTCTTGTATCCCCACACCATCCTTTAACCCTTCCGAGTCTTTGGGCTCGTGGGTGACGGGCCGAGATTTGAGTCGCACCAGTTCCTTTCCGGTACTTGGATCCCGGGTCGCTACACCTACTACCGGCAGATGTGGCAGAACAGTGCTACCAAAATAGGGATGCCGGAATTGGAAAGCAGGACAACAGCAAGCAGCGAGTTCAAGAATGGGAACCGGGTGGAGACGAGTCAACTGGTTCAGAATCAGTGTGCTATGGGGGCAAAGACAGACAGTAGGTCAGTTCATCTTCTGAGGGATGCCATCATGCAAGACGCTAGGAAGAACAGCAACCTGTACACAACCTCTGTGCAACCTCGGAAAGGTGAAAATGATGGTAGGGGATCAAAGGAGACTGATCAGGGGGCTCTGCAGGATTTCATACAAGGTACTGAGGAGATTTGCAGTGATATGGCGGGTTTCAGGATCGAGGAGGGTGGCACTTCAAGCTATCACAGGGTGGCAGGCAAGGAAGAGGAACAGTGTCGGGCCGCAAAGAGCCAACAGGAACCTGGCAGATTTGGTCTCAGGTTGGAACAGGGCCATTCATCCGCAGGTAAGTCATCCAGGTCTGGATTAGTGGGTACTCGGGGGCTGGATAAGTCACGGGTATTAAGTATGGTATACCCAATGTCTCATCTTGTTCTCCACCTGTTCCAAACCTGATATGATGAAGCCCTAACCCCTGCTTCCGGCAAGGGAGACAACCAGCCTGGAAATGGAGATGGCCCAGAGGAAGGACAGGACCAGAACGTCTCCCACCATCAATCACTGGTGACACTAGCTGAAGCACAACACTGCGGGGGAGGTCTATCCTTGCCCAGCTCCTTCCGGGAAGGTGGACTGTGCAACATCTTTGAGCTCGGGATCTTTCGAGGCACATCGGGCAGGTCAGACCTACAACAGGAGAGTGGGAGATGACTGTGTCGAAACATCAGGAGAGCAGCGTAATCTGGTCAATTTTTCTCTACTAGTAATGTAACAGAAATAAGTATCATTAATCCCCCTGAAACCATGCCGGAAGTGGAGCAGTACTAGGCCTCAGTAACAGGTAAGGGAACGGGATAGTGGATGGGGAATGTTACTCAGCTGTCAAGGGAGATTCACGGCAGTCTTGAGTGGGAGGATAGACTAATCCAAGTCTTCCCTATGACTGTTGGATCAGTCCTCAGCATAACAAAAACAGTACCCTCTTTGCAGGGGAAGGCGCTGGGGAATAAAATTCTGGGGAGTGGTCACGTAGAGGATAGTTGCAGTGGGGATGTGACAGCATGGATAAAGAATAGTGTGGAAGATGATATACAGGCAGATCTGGTAAATGCCAAACCCTTGGCAGTGATGGGTCCGCCGATGGAGGAGCAGTGATCAGATGAACTTCTAAAAGAAATTGGTTTGATGGTTGGAAAAAAAGAAGATGTCAGGAAAGCTTTTAAGATAATCAAAAAGACCTAAACCTGCAGTTAAGTCTAAGGAGGAGAGGATCTGGGAGTGGTATCAAAATTGGGAGGAGAGAACTCATGTTTGTGCAATCGAATGAAATGACAGAGGGCCTAAGACCCAAAAAAAAGGAAAGGCAAGGGGAAGATGACGATATATCAATGAAAATAGTTTCATGGAAAGGCCTTAGTGGGTAGGGAAAAATAAAAGAGATCAGGAATTCATATGATTGGGAGAGGATGGATGTGCTTTGCATCCAAGAGACAAAAATGGAGACCATTGACAGTGATGAATTAAGGAAGTTAGGGGGAAATACATAACAAGGATAGAGCTTCAAGCCTGAAGGGTTGAAAGGAGGCATAGTAACATTATGGAATCAAGATATACTTGAAAGCTGTGAGGAAACAGTAAAACAGTTTACAGTATCTGTAAGGTTCAGGATGGAGAAGGGTGGGTTGCACTGGGTGTTTACAGGAGTATATGGGCCAGTTCAGGGTGAGTACAAACAGAGTTTCTGTCAAGAATTTGGAGGAGTTGTTAGAGACAGCAGAGAGGCTTGGTGTGTAGCAGGGGACTGAAACACAGTCAGACGAGGAGAGAGATCAAATCAGTATAATTGGTCAGCAGAAATGGACCCATTTGAAGAATGGATCCAAGCAGCTAAGATGATAGAGGTCATCAGTTCCCTTTTCTATATACATGGATAGCATAGTTGTCAAGGCGGGAAATGGCCAGGCGGTCTAGCACCTTGTTGACAGTGGAAAAGGTGAGCCAGGCGGTTGCCAAGGCGGGCTAGGCGCCAAGGCAGGTGCCTAGGTGCCAAGGCGGGCTGACCGTGACCCATCCGAACCGAATCCGACCCAGTTACGTACGTTTAATTCTTTATTTTTTTGTAATTTTCTTGATGTTATTATATTCTTTTGTAACTTTCTGAATTTTTTACATTTACTTCTGAATCTTTTGCATTTACTTCTAAAATTTGTATTTTCTTGATACAATTTAATTTTATATAATTGTCATATAATTTAATTATGACAATTTCTTCATGTAATTTTTTTGTATTTTTTTGTAATTTTTTATATTTTTTATTCTTGATATATATATTGGAGGATATATGTTTTAGAATTTTTAATTAGTGGCCGAAGTGTCGCCTAGGCGACACCTAAGCGGGCGCCTTGTCGCCTAAGAGCTTAGAGACCCGTGAACACTTTGGGTCGCCTTGACAACTATGATGGATAGGGTCAGGGGAGAAGAAATCTCAATGAAAACTAGACAAAATTTTTATCTCCGTAGAATGGCAGCAGAAGTTTAGCAAAGCCTAAGCCAAAGGCCTTCCTAGAGTGTTATTTGATCACATACCTATAATGCTGATTGAAGAAAACCAAAGAAAACAGAATAGAATTCAGATATGAGAGAGCATGGGCCAGGCATGAAAAGTTTAAAGAACTGGTAGAAGAATGGTGGAATGGAGCTCCAAACAGTAAATATGCATGTCTCTCACTGGTGAAGAAACTGAAATGGGTCAGGTAAAAGATGATAGCATGGAGCAAAGAGACATTCGATGCAGCTGCAAAAATTAGACAAGTGCTACTTCAAAGCATTGAAGAATTTGATATCAAAAATGATCAAGGGTTAATGTCAGAAAAGGATAGAAGACAGTGGAAAGAAATTAAGAGGAAAAATTAAGTGGAAAGAAAGCGGGCGCCTTGTCGCCTAAGCGCTTAGGGACCCCGTGAACACTTTGGGTCGCCTCGTCGCCTTGACAACTATGATGGATAGGGTCAGGGGAGAAGAAATCTCAATGAAAACTAGACAAAATTTTTAAATCCGTAGAATGGCAGCAGAAGTTTAGCAAAGCCTAAGCCAAAGGCCTTCCTAGAGTGTTATTTGATCACATACCTATAATGCTGATTGAAGAAAACCAAAGAAAATAAAATAGAATTCAGATATGAGAGAGCTTGGGCCAGGCATGAAAAGTTTAAAGAACTGGTAGAAGAATGGTGGAATGGAGCTCCAAACAGTAAATATGCACGTCTCTCACTGGTGAAGAAACTAAATGGGTCAGGGAAAAGATGATAGCATGGAGCAAAGAGACGTTCGATGCAGCTGCAAAAATTAGACAAGTGCTACTTCAAAGCATTGAAGAATTTGATATCAAAAATGATCAAGGGTTAATGTCAGAAAAGGATAGAAGACAGTGGAAAGAAATTAAGAGAGAAAATTAAGTGGAAACAAAGAGCCAAAAAGCTATGGCTTAAAGAAGGAGATAAGAACACAGCTTATTTTCATGCAATGGCAAGTGTAAAAAAGAGGATGAGACACATTGAAAGTGTCAGAGTGGGGGATACAATGATCGAAGATGAGGTAACCATTCAGAAGGCTGTAGTGGACTATTAAGAAGCTTTATTCAAGGAAGAGGAAAGAAGGAGGCCACAGATTAACAGTGAATTATTTCAAAAAATCCCGGAGGAAGAGGCTAAGTACCTAATCAGACCCTTTTCTGAGGAAGAAATTAGAGAAGCAGTGTTCACAATGGATCCAAATAAGTCACCAGGCCCAGATGGTTTCTCAATGGGTGTTTATGAACAGTTCTGGGATTTTTTTTAAAAAAAGGGCATCCGGATTCCGGTCAGTAGTACTCGAGTTTCAGAAGATGCCCTGGAGTGTTAAATGCTTCAATTCAAGAGAGTGCTGAGACAATGAATGACTACAGGCCAATAAGCTTACTCAATGGGACATAAAAAAAATTATAACAAAGACACTAGCTAACAGATTGAAGATGTGTGGGCAGTTTGATTGACAGCAATCAATCAGCCTTCATTCAAGAAGGATTGATCTTGGATAACTACACGGCAGCATATCAATGCATTCATGAGCAAAAACTAAAGAAGAAGAAATGTTTGGTCTTCAAGATAGATTTTGAAAAAGCCTATGTTAGAGTTAATTGGAATTGTTTATTCAAAATACTCCAATGTATGGGTTTTAAAAAAGAATGGACTGAGTCTGTCAAAAGCTATGTTCAGACTGCCAGATTCTCAATGCTGGTCAATGGCACACCATGTCGATATTTTGGGAGCTCAAGAGGATTGAGACAGGGGGGCCCACTATCTCCCCTTTTATTGTCCTCATTGCCCAACTGTTAAGTGGCATTTGGAAGAAGGCAAGATCTTCGGGGCTTACTGAAGGATCAAGGTTGGAAGGTCCTCGGATGAAGTCACACATTTGCAGTATGCAGATGATACAATCTTATTCACATCAACAGTGTTACGTAATCTGAGAATCCTTCTCGGATTACTTGAAGCGATAATTGGACTGAAAATTAACTTTGCTAAGAGTGAAGTGGTGGGAGTAAATGTTAATGAAGACAGCAAGGAACAGATTGAACAGATTTTGGGTGCTAAACGGGGAGCATTTCCTATCAAGTCTCTAGAACTACCCTTATCTGATGGAGCCACAAGAGCAGCGGACTGGAATGGTATCATCAAGAGAATGGGAGACAGAATTGCCATCAAGAAGGGCAAACTTTTATCAACAGGGGGAAGATGGATCCTGTCAAAGGTGGTTCTAACAAGTCTCCCAATTTATTACTTACCTACATTCAGAATCACAAGGTCAGTCAGCAAAAAAATAGAGTCAATGAAAGCTGCATTCTTCTGGAGTGGAAAAGGGTTGGAAGAGAGAGGTATCCGTCCTATTGCTTGGAAGTATGCTTGCAGAAAAGAGGAAGGTGGAGTGGTCTCATTCTCATACCTATTGACATAATTAATAATGCTTTGCTGTTGAAATGGCTATGGAGGATTGATATGGATGAGGGGTCTTTATGAAATAGAAGTGTGAGGCAGAAATACCTATACAGACATGAAAGATGGTATTTAGACAAAGTCCATACAAGCCAGCAATCCACAATCTGGAAGAATATTCTGAAGAATAGGAACTTTTACAAATGTTCGGCTGCCATTCAGGTGGGGAATGGTCAGAAACCAATGTTCTGGGAATTTGCATGGCTGCAAAACAGGTCTCTCCAGCAGGTATTTCCTAATTTGTATAATATAATAGATACAACTGGGATGAGTAACACTGTGTGGACAGCATCTGAGGATACCTTCAAATGGAATCTAAAATTCAGGTGAAATCTTAATGAAATTGAATTTCATGAACTTCTGAAGCTGTCTCAACTATTAGACGATGTGTGAATAAATCCACATAAGAAGGAGAGTAGAGTATGGAGATTGGAAAAATCAGACAGATTCTCAGTGAAATCAGCAGTTCAAATGTTGGTGCAAGGAGGAAAGAGAGTAGCCTGGCATAAACAAGTTTGGAACCTGAAAATACCCATTAAATATTAGGATCTTTCAGTAGTAGCGTGGAAGAGGATTTCAACAGCCGACAGAGTGCGGAGATTCAGACTGGACATCAGAGAAAGCTTTGTCTTCTGTGCAGTGGATAAGGAAACCTGTGATCCCCTATTCCTCCAGTGTGGAATTGTACAAACAGTCTGGGCACAACTTTTCAGGACAGTAGAAGCTGAGTGGACAAACATACAGAACATACAGGATATTATGAGGGAATGGAGGAAGTACTATTCAGAGGATCCTGACAAGGAAATATGGATGCTATGCCTTCCAGCTATGATGTGGTCCATATGGAGAGAAAGAAACAACCGAATTTTCAGAGAAGAGTTTAATCAACCCTCTATCATTATCCAGAATTATATCCAGTGCCTACATGACTGGAATTTTGGTGTACATGGGTCGAGAATTGGCCGATCAGATTTGTTGTTCAAAATGGGGGTGGAAGAAACTCACTATGTAATTGGGTCCTAAATTTACAAAGGGTCCTAATTTTTACATAGGCATATGCTGGGTGGGGGACACTGATTCTACTATCTTAGTAGAAATCTGTCTTTGTGTCTTCGACATGTATTTTCTCTAATTGCTCATGTTTTTTTCTCTTTTAATGAATTGTGGCCATATACTGGTCACCATGGCTGTCAAGGCATCCAAGGTGACCAAGGCGGTGGCCCACCGCCTTACTGCTTAGGCGACAAGGCGAGGCGCCTAGGCGAAGCCTAGTTTATATATTAAATACATTGTGAGAGAACTACTACTATACATTTTCTACATATGAGTTCTATCTTTTGTTAATGGAAATTTTGATATTCACAAATCTTCAACATATACCTATATTTTAAAAAGCAAAAACAGAATAAATGCAAGCAATAACAAAGTAATAAGAAGAAAACTAATAAGAATTTGTGACTACCTATCAATAAATATAAAATTTTTAATCTAAAATTTGATATTCAAATAGCTAGTCTCTATATTCAAAGGAATGATAAATACGACACATTTCTAGGTAATTATAAGCACATCAACATAATAATTTCATAATTTTCCACTTGTGAATTATCAAAAGAGACATAAAATGGCACTAGGTTCAAAAAGTGCACCATGCAAATATGAATCAATGTCCTTAAGAGGATGGAAGAGGAACCGACAGGGAGAAGAATCCGAAAGAAAAGGCAAAGGGTAATGGAAGTCTTATCTTCTCTTTCCAATCTTGACATATCATTTGTCAATTTTTCAAAATTACGCCTAAACTTTTGGCGAAATACTAAAGCAGATCTCAAAACAAGAAGTGGATATCCTACCAAGGCAAACTAGGCGGGCCCAAGGTGGCCTATGTGCACCAAGACAGTCAGGTGAGTGCCTTAATGTGCTACTCGCCTAGGCGCTTAGTCGCCTTGGGTGCCTTAGACTTAGAGCGCCTTGTCGCCTAAGCGTCGCCAATGATGGTCACCTTCCAAGAAAGGGCATTCTTACTCACATGACATCCTTGGCATTTTGCACTTTAGTTCTAATAAAGAGCATTCAGTATCGTTCTTACTCACATGAGATACATGCTTAGTATGTAAACAATGTTTGACTTGCTTATATTATACACAAGATTAGTTAAGATAAGATGCTACATGTGCCTTCTCTGTTGTAAGCCAGAACATATGTACAACTACATTGCGTAAGATGAGGTACAATGTGTTATGAACATAATGAACATATTGCAATAATGTTTGCATAAGAAAGAATAAAAGGAAATGAGGGAGGAAAAATGTAACATTCTATTGGTGCAGGGGAAGCCATAAGCAAAGGTTGAGTAACTTGGGTTCATACTTATTTGCATAATTGACTTCATGTTTTTGTAGATCCAGGCAATTCCAGACTTCAGAAGACGGCATCAACCAAGTTAAATGCACTAGAAATATGCACAACAACTGTAACACTACAAACAGCAATAGTGATATGACCATAAATAAGAAGGATGCGTGCATACCCAAAGCCATCACACATGGAGGAAACTCAATAGAAGTCCAAGATATGCAATATGGAAGACCAACATAACGCCGGTAACAAAGGTCTAAATCCAAGACTAGTTCAAGCCAGCTTAGTTCTTGTTATTGTTAGCAAGCACAAAATATGCCGGCCCATATGTCAACTTTAGAATCAAGTTCAAACTAAGACAAGCACATGCGAAAATAGGGAGAGATCCGAGGGCAGCAGAGGGGGCCATGCTCCCCCCACGCCCTACCAAACCACACAACCAAATTTTCGGTAAATGCTTATATGTTCTGTACATGTATAGTCTCAACATTTCGAGTTTCAAATTAGAACCAGTACCAGAGAACTACCCTTCAACTTAAACAAGAGAGAGAGAGAGAGAGAGTTAACGGCATGCACCTGGTAAGCCTCGAAATCGTCGAAGTTAAACCTAGACCGTGCTACGGTGTACTCGACATGGTGCAGAATGTCCTTCTGCAGGCTCCTCGGATCATTCTTCAAGAACCCATCCATCAGCGCAAACATCGTCTCGGCCTTCGCACGCCCCTTCGCACTCTCCGACATTAATGGCCCCCTCCTCACCACCGGCCCCACGGACGCCGCCGCCCTCACTGCCAGAGGGATGCCACCGTCCGCCCGTTCAACCCGCTCCGCACCGACCGCCTCAAGCAAGGCGCTCCGTATCCGCTCCAGGCTCTCCGCGTCCTCAATTTTGCTTCCATGGGAATCCACCACGAAGAACCTCTTCACGAAGAATTCCCCATCGAATTCCACCGTCGCCTTCTCAATCCGCAGGCCGAGGACCCTGAACACCCGGGTGATCACCTGGAGGAGGCCGATCCGGTTGCGGGCGCGGATCTCGAAGGCGGTGCAGTCCGGCGACATGTCGTTGTGGACGGAGACGGTGGCAGGCGCCGCCGTCGCGGTCTCCACAGCGCCATCGCTGCGGCCAAGGGCACGCAGCGGCACGGAGCGGAGAGGGCGGGCGTAGAGGGATCCGTCGCTGCTGTGGTTCTGACAGCCATGGCGGCTGGGGAAGGAGGAAACGGGGGTAGAGACGGAGACGGGAGCAAAGGCTGTGGAGAGAGGGATCTGAGGGAGAACGAGGGGCGAGGTGGCGAACATCGCTGGAAGCGAAGGCTCGCGCGGACGAGAGCTCTACGGGGAAGAGGGAATGGGAGCTCTCTTCTGTTATCAGTTGTAGCAGAGGCGGTCGCCCATGGTTAACGGGTGGGAACTGGAAAGGGAGGAAGGGAGCGGTCGATATGATCTGTACAACTTTTTTCGGAAAAACTATAGCGGTTTGAAAGTGGAGATCGAATCCCGTGCTCTTTTGGGATAGCTTTTAGTCGTTGGAGTGGAGATCAAATCTCGTGCTTTTTAAGGTAGCTTTTCCACGTGACGCGCAGGGGGGAGCTTGGAAAGGGTTTTTCCCGTTTTGGGGGGGTTTGGGTAGTTTGTGGAACAGTCTCCCAGGGCGTCCGACTCGCCGGCTTCCCGCCAGCGTGCAGCACCGGTTTTCCGGGATGACCGACGCGTCCGTTAGTCTCGCATTGGCGCGACTGTAACGATCCGCGTCACGTAACAGGCCTGCAGCGGGTGGATTGCTGGTGGGGACCTTTTTTTTTTTATCGACGGTCACTAACTAGCTGGTGAAAAATCCCGTGACAATGTCAGGGTAAGAAATATGGTTTGCCAAATCGGTCAATATATTGCATATATCGGATAGTTCATGATAGGTAATCGATTCATATATTTTAAATATTTTATATTTTATTTTATATTTAAAAAAATTATAAGTGAGTTAGTTAAGGATCTTATATGTCACCGTGAGTTCATCAGTTTGAAATGCATCAATTGCATGAATTTTTTATTTCTTTTTAAAAATTTTAATAAAAAAACTCAAAATTTAAAAGACATTCGTGAGATTAGAACTTAAAGACAATTTTTTGTTTCTTTTAAAGTTCTCAATAAAAGACTTAAAATTTTAAAGGCATTCCTAAGATTCAAACCTAAGAAACACCGTATAAAGAAGAAGGCGCAAACCACTAAACCAACAAAGTTAAGAAATTTTTATGTTATTTTACATATGTTATATATATGGAGAGGGAGATTCCTGCAGCCCACTCAAAGAGCAGACCCAACTAGGTCTAACAGGGTCCAACGAGGCAAACTTGTCCAAGTGACAGCCCACAGGGCCCACTTGGAAAAGCCCAATAAAACAATGCTCGAGGAAACGACTCTCCTAGGCGGCCCCAAGGCTCGGAGAGCCCGAGCATCGGTCAGGTCACAGGAAGACCCGCGCACGAGCTATCCCTCCGCACGAAGGGGGGAAGCGCTAGCCGGTCTGTCCGACCCATCTCCTGACCGAGCTAGGCCTATTGCCCGATAGGGCCGGCCCCCCTAAGCTCGGTACGACCGATAAAATATTTATCATTGCAGCCGTTAGAGTCCACAGCGGGCCGGGCGCCAAGAAGTCCAGGAGCTCCGGCTTCCCCGCGAGGATAACGCCCCCACGATGAGGCCATAAAAGCCCACGACGAGGACGTAACCTCCACCGGAAACCCCTCGGCTTGCAGGACTTCAGAGGGCGGCGCACTATTTAAACCTGGGATACCCTCCGGCGGAAGGTAAGTCAAAAGGGCATTGATCCACCCCCAATTCCTGAGCACGGATCACTTCACCTCATTGGTGGAGAGGGATCTCGCGCCTTCACCTTTCTCCTCCCTATCGTTGCTCCCACCATTGCTCTACTGACTTGAGCGTCGGAGGGTTTCGCCTCAGGGAATCCCCCTGGGCCCTCTGACCCGTTCCCTGTCTTGCAGTTCACAAACTTGGTGATTACCAGCCCGCTCAGGAACCAGCGCGAGATTTCGCCTCTTCATCTGGCGCCGTCTGTGGGAAACGCACGAAGAGCCAACATGGTGATAAGGAGCTCAGGGAGGAGGTCCGCCGGCGAGAGGGGTAAGGCCATGGTAGCAGCAGGGGATGGCCCTTCCAGGGCCTCACAGAACCCTCCCTCCAACGCCAGCATCCCCGCCGACGGACCACCGCCCCCCCTGCGGCGGTGGGGCTACCCCCCTGCGGCGGTGGGGCTACCCCCCTACGGTGGCGCCGAAGCCTTCCAGGCCCTCAACGCCAAACTGGATGTCCTCGTGGAACTCATGAAGACCCAGGCGGCCAGGGATGCAAGGTCCCGTGCCCCGTCAAGGAGCCCCCCCCCCCCCCCCCGCAGGAGTACGTCCCAGCATACAGCTGGGGGCCGCTTCACCCTCCGCGGCCAGCAGCTCATCCATAACAGGGTCGGAGGACCCTCGCAAGCTCCACCTCCGGAGCAAGAGGCCTCCTCCACGCCGAGGAAAGGAAGGCGGGGGACGCAACGGCCAGATCCGGAAGCCGACGTTCCCGGAGACCGCCGAGATGCTCCCCCCAGCCCCGCGGCACGACAGCAACCGGAGTTATCCCTCCGGCTGCGAGATTTCGAAAGGTGCTTCGCTGAGCAGGAGCGCGCCCTTCGCGCCCTGCAGAAGGCCTCTTCCCCAGAAGACGAGGAGAAATCCCCGTTCTTCGAGTATATCTTGAAGGCAGAGGTATCTCCCAGAGCCCCCATACCAACCTTCAAGCTTTACGATGGCCAGGGCGACCCGGCCAACCATTATGATAGCTTCGACGCCCTGATGACTCTACACGGAGCGTCGGACCCCATCAAGTGCCGAGCCTTCGTGACCACTCTGGTCCAGGGCGCTCAAGCGTGGTTCCGGGCCCTCGCCCTCGGATCCATCCGAGACTTCAAGCAATTCGGGCGAGTCTTCAAGGAGAGCTTCGCCGGAAGTGCCCCCCCAAGGTCGGTAGCGGGGCTCTTGGCCCTCAAACAGGCGCAAGGGGAAAGGCTTCGGGCTTACATCCACCGATTTAAATCGGAAGCCCTCCGAATCCCCCGCCTGGACGTGGCCTCGGCCACAACCGCACTGACCGGGGGTACCCGGGACGAGAACCTCCGCCGTGAACTTGTCCTCCACCCTCCCTCGACCCTCGTCGAGCTAGTGACTCTGGCTCTGCGCCACGCCGAGTGCGAAGAAGTACTCAGCGCTTGCCGAGACGCAACCGGCTTGGGTCGGGAGGGGGACAAGAAGCGGGGCCCCGAGCCAAATCCTAGCTCGGGAAAGAAGCGGGACCGAGATGGAGAACGCAAGCGGAAGTACGAGCAGTACACCCCGTTAACCGCACCGGTCTATGAAATCTATGAAGACGTCAAAGACTCGGGACTCCTCCGTCGGCCCGAGCTGATGAGGTCGAAAAATCGCAAGCGAGACAGACATTGTCTATTCCACGGCGATCATGGGCATCACACTGGTGATTGCCACTAGCTCCAAGATGAAATCGAGCGCCTCATCCGCCTGGGGCACTTGGCTCGGTTCACTGCCGAGCACAGATAAGACCAAGGCGCCGCAGAAGAGATCGACAACGCCCCCCGAGGGGTTCACATCAACGTCATCTCTGGAGGAATAGCATCAGGAGACGACAGCAGCCGTGGAAGGAAGCGTCATGCCGAGCGGGCGAGCCGAGCCCCAGAGCCACCCAAGGCCCCGCCCCAAGTCATAGTCTTCTCCTATCAAGACCTGGAGGGGCTGAGCACCCCGCATGATGACGCCCTCATAATCTCGGCCACTATAAACCATTGTAACGTAGATCGGATTCTTGTGGACAATGGAAGTGCCCCTGATGTATTGTCTTATGACTGTTTCCTCAAAATGGGAGAGGATCCATCCAAACTCCGCCCGATCCGAGCGCCCCTCTATGGGTTCAACGGTCTGGCCACTCTCCCCGAAGGAGCCCTAAGCCTGCCGGTTACCCTCGGCACCCCACCCAAAACCGTTACGGTCATGGTAGACTTCATGGTGATCAAAGGGATGATAGCGTACAATGCCATCTTCGGCCGGGGAATCCTCAGCCGGATCAAGGCAGTACCATCTACATATCACCAAAAGATGAAGTTCCCCACCAAAAACGGGGTAGGGGAAATCCGAGGTAACCAGGCCACAGCCCGAAGGTGATATAATATCTCGGTGGAGGCCACGAGGCAGGGCGGGAATGATAAGGGCCCCCAGGAAGTCGAGGAAAAATCTGCAACCACTGAGCCAGGGGGCGAGTTGCTAACAATTTTTCTAAACGATGACCCGACCCTAGGAGTAAGGATCGGAGCTGACCTACCACCCGAGGAACAACAGCAATATAAGAAATTTCTTTCTGAGTACATCCGAGTCTTCGCTTGGTCCGACGATCAGCTCCCTGGGATACCAGAGGAGACCGTGATGCACCGACTCAACCTCAACCCCACCATGAAGCCCGTACAGCAGCGCCAAAGGAAGCACGCACCCGAGAAGTAGACGATTATCAAGGCGCAGGTCACCAAGGGGCAAGCGACTGGTCTTTTTAAACCGGTCATGTACCCGACGTGGCAAGCCAATGTAGTCTTGGTACCAAAGGCTTCCGGCAAGTGGCGGATGTGCGTGGACTTCACCGACTTGATTGCGGCGACCCCTAAGGACTGCTATCCCTTGCCCAGCATCGACCAACTGGTCGACTCGACATCAGGCAACGAGATGCTCAGCTTCCTGGACGCCTATTCGGGTTACCACCAGATCAGAATGAATTCTGAAGACGTCGAGAAGACCGCCTTCATCACCGACTACGGCGTGTACTGCTATACCCGGATGCCGTTCGGGTTGAAGAACGCCGGAGCCACATATCAAAGACTGGTCAATCACATGTTCGAGGAGCAGCTAGGTCAGAACGTCGAGGCCTACATTGACGACATGCTCGTCAAGACCCCCAAGGCCCAGGACCACTTCACCGACCTCGCTGAAACCTTCGGCGTCCTCCTGAAGTACAACATGAAGCTCAATCCTGCCAAGTGCGCCTTCGGAGTAAGATCCGGGAAGTTCCTGGGTTTCCTGGTCACTCAGCGTGGGATCGAAGCCAACCTCGACAAGGTCCAGGCCATCCTGGACATGCGCCCGCCCGCCTGCATTAAGGACGTCCAGCGTCTGACGGGGCGTGTCGCCGCTCTCAGCCGTTTCTTGTCCCGTGCGGCCAAACGATGCTTGCCCTTTTTTAAACTGTTGAGGGGGCCCAAGTTGGCATCTGCTACGTTCGCATGGGATGAGGAATGCCAGAGAGCGTTCGCCGAGCTCAAGGAGTTCCTGGCTTCGCCCCCGGTGCTCTCCAAGCCCGTGCCGGGCGAAGTCTTGCTACTCTATCTCTCGGCGACGTCATCAACGGTCAGCTCGGTCCTAGTCAGAAATGACTCGGGAATCGAAAGGCCAGTCTACTACACCAGCAAGGTGCTTAACGAGGCCGAGAGGAGGTACCCCGCAACCGAGAAGCTCGTGCTAGCGCTGGTTACCTCCGCGAAACGCCTCCGACCATACTTCCTGGGGCACCCCATCACCGTGCTAACCGGCGAGCCGTTGAAGAAGATTTTGGCCCACCCCGAGGCCTCGGGGCGACTCGTCAAATGGGCCATTATGCTTGGGGCCTACGACATCTCATATCGCTCGGGCTCAGCTATAAAAGGTCAAGCGCTCGCCGACTTCATCGCCGAAAGCACCATCCCGACCGAAGGAAGACTATCGACCATGCCTGGGCCAACCTAGGAACTGTACGTCGACGGATCTTCCAACTCGGTCGGTAGTGGCGTTGGGATCCTCCTAAGATCCCCCGAAGGAGTGGAGCTGCAGTACGCCTTGAAATTCAACTTTCAGGCGTCCAACAACGCTTCCGAGTACGAGGCCCTTATATCGGGAGCACGCATGGCCCGGCGGTTGGGGGCTGAGCGAGTCAGGATCCACACCGACTCTCAGCTAGTCACAAGCCAGGTCAATGGCGAGTACGAAGCTCGAGAGGCACCCATGATCAAATACCTCCAGCTGGTCAGGAGTCTGGCCCAACAATTCGAGGGATTCGAGGTAGTCCGAATAGCCCAGGAAGAAAACTCCCGAGCGGACGCCCTCTCTCGGTTGGCCTCCTCTCTAGACCCAGAAGGTACCCGATCGGTCCTCCTCGAAGAGCTAGAACGCCCGAGCATAGACTCGGAGCTCCTCGCTGTTGACTCGGCCGTCCCGAGCGACTGGCGCGCCCCCTACCTGTCTTGGCTCCGAGACTCCCAAGAGCCCTCCGACCCTCGGGAAGCACTCCGAATGAAGTACCAAGCCCGGCGCTTCGTCGTCCTAGACGACACACTCTACCGAAGGTCTTTTGCGGGCCCTCTTCTGAAGTGCCTCGGCCCCGATGAAGCCAGCCGAGCCATCCAAGAGGTTCATGAAGGTCTGTGCGGAGCGCACTCAGGGGCAAGGTCACTGGCCAGGATCCTGTTACGACACGGGTACTGGTGGCCCACCCTGCAGCGCGACTGCTCGGCCTATGCTCAACAGTGCGACCGATGCCAGCGGTTCGACCACTTGGTCCATCAGCCGGCTACAGAACTCGTCACCCTCGCCGAGCCTTATCCCTTCGCTCGGTGGGGGATCGACATTCTCGGGCCATTCCCCATGGCTCAGTCCCAGAAAAAGTTCATTGTCGTCGCCATCGACTACTTCACTAAATGGATCGAGGCCGAAGCCACTGCAAGGATCACCGAGACAGTCGTCTGGAAATCGATCATTTGTCGCTTCGGCATCCCCCGAGTGATAGTGAGCGATAACGGTCGGCAATTCGATTCTCGATATTTCCGAGACAGATGCGCCAACCTAAACATCCGCAACCACTTCACTTCGGTCGCCCACCCTCAGGCCAACGGGCTAGTCGAAAATGCCAACAAGACTATCTTGAAAGGCATAAAGACCAGACTCGACAAAGCCAAGGGTAGTTGGCTCGAGGAATTGCCTAGCGTACTGTGGTCGCACCGAACGACTCCCAGGACGGCAACCGGTGAAAGTCATTTTCAGTTGGTGTACGGCACTGAGGCCGTCATTCCATTAGAGATCGCCAACCCGTCTCTCCGAGTCATCCGCTACTCGCTCGAGGAAAATAACCAAAAGTTACTCGAGAACCTCGACCTAGCCGATGAACTCCGGGATATTGCCAGCATCTGAGCGACGGAATACCAGCGACGCCTCACTCGATACTACAACGCCAGAGTCCGAAGCAGACACTTCCAACCGGGAGACTTCGTCCTCAGAAAAGCCAAAGCCTCTCGACCACTAGAGGCGGCGGGCAAGCTGTCCCCTAACTGGGAAGGCCCCTACCGAGTGGTCGAGACGCTCGGGAAAGGTGCGTACAGGTTAGCAACAATGGAAGGGGAACCCATTCCTCGGACATGGAACGCAGCCGCACTACGCAAATTCTATTTTTGAAATTGTACAACAAGATGGACGAAATAAATCCCTTTCCTTTTCATTCAAAACTATTGATACATCAGAAAGGCAAAGGCCAGTACATGGCATGACAAAAGTAAGAAAATCCGTCTAACACCGCTGCAAGGGGTCATCGCTTGGTTGACTCGATCTCGATCTCCTCGCGTCCAGCCACTGACTCTGCCTCGCGTAGAAACTGGCTCGGACAAGAGGGGGCCGATCCAGTTGGCTTAGATGACCCCTGACAAAGGTGACAGAGGGACTGCAGAGAAGGTAACCACCTTCTAAAGTTGGGGAAGGCTACCTTCCAAGTTGATAGAGGTCAGGGAGAAGGAGCGCCGTGAAGACCTCCTCTTTCCCAACCTACCAACTCCCTGGAAGGGAACAGAGAGCAAGCAGCCTTCGAAGAGTAAAAGAAATGAAGAGCAGAAGAGGGAGAAAGAGGCTGTAGACGGAGGAAGGCTTCGGTGAGGAGGGAACTTGATGCGCCTCCTCCCCCATGCAGAGGGGGAGTGGCGGCAGGCATCCTTGATACCCCCATCCATCCTCCGCCTCGGCGCCCGCCCGGAAGCCACGCCAGAACTGAGAAAGGGCAAGAGCCGTGCCCTCACACGTCGAAGCCCTCTCCAGATCCGCGCGGCGACCGTCGGACCCGTCTCAAACCCGTGCGGCGACCGTGGGACCCGTCCAACAAGCCGGGACGGTAAGAGCTCTCTGCTCCCCGTCGTCGGCGGCGTCGCCCTCCGAAGGATCCTCCATGCTCCGAATGCAACGGCACAACGCAGAGTGAAGAAGAAGGAGTGAGGAAAGACTGTTAGAGAAAATCCCAAGCGGTAAAGAGGAAAGGGCGCCTTTCGGTCCTTCTTATAGGTCAAAGGAGGCTACACGCCTTAAATGACTCCCCTCTCGAAAACACGCCAAAGGATTTCTCCCCTGAACAGTCACCTCCAACTCCTCATTTCCTGCCCTAGCGGGATTCACGAAGCGGCCTGGCATTCAAACCGTGAGGGAACGGAAGGACGCCCCGTCAGAAGCCTACCAAATCAGCATGCGAAAATCACGCAGGACATATCGGCACTCTCCAACTGCTTCAGATACGCCAACCAAATCACGGCAAGGATGGCGATCAAACAAGTAAGTCATTCATTATCTCATAAAGAGGAAACTCTCTAAAGGAGGAAAGAGAGACAAACAAGAGAAAGGGGCAAAATAAGGCAAAATACATCAGGCCTCGGGCCCACTTTGAAGCTCAGGAGCAACGGAAGTGGGCGCGTCACCCCCAGCACCCTCGGTGACGGCCGACCCGGGCACTGACCTCGCCTGTGCGAGAACTGTCTCGATCGCGAGCCCTCCCGAGACGTCCGGAGTTGGTAACCCCGCCGGAGGAGACCCCTCTGGATCTTCCCCGCTCGACGTAGAGGAGCTAGAAACCGACTCATCCGAGTCATAGCTCTGGCCCAAAGGGAACTCGATCCCGGAGTCTTGATCGTAGGCGTAGTCCACCGCCCGACGATAACCCTGCTTAAACCCCTTTAGGGCGCCCCGGCGAAGCGCTACCTCGTAATATGGTAGGGCGGCTCTCTCCAGGTCGACTGAGTAGGCGTCCGAGCTCCTATACCGCTCGATCGCCTCCGCCTCGATCTACTCCGTCCTTCCAACGAGCTCGACCCAAGCCCGCTCCGCCTTGGTCGCACGCTCCTCTGCCCCCGCCAGGCGTTCCTCTGCCTCGAGCCTCCCTCGCTCGGCTTCGCTCGACCGCCTCTCCGCCCGGGCTCGGTCCGCCTCGGCCACGGAATGAAGGCGCTCCGCTACCTCCGCCCGGTCCAGTAGCTCGGCACGTTCGAGCTCCCAGCGACCGTCCAGCTCGAGGTGACGCAGACGCTCCTCCTCCAAGAGTTTGCCTTTCCTCTCAAGCGACTCTCGGGCCTTAGCGAACTGCTCGGTCAGCGCCTCGGTTTCTAGCCGGCTCGCCCGTGCCAAATCCCTAATCACGGAGAACTCCCGTCGAAGCCCCTCATACTCCTCGCTGAGGCGGGCCAGTTTCCTCTCGCACCCCCCGAGGGCCCAGGCGAGATTCGACCGCTCCGCCTCCGTCCGAGCGTACGTCTCTGCCATCAAGGCCGCCGACCGAGCCATGACTAGGCTGCCCTCCATGAGGACGTCGAGGACTCCGGAGGGGGAGTGGCGCTTGTCTCCCCCCCTCGTCTTTGCGGCAACCTCTCGGCAAACCCGATACAAGTCGCCCGAAACACCGAGCCTTTCCAAGGCCTCCGGCATGGAGATCCGCTCCCCACCGGACGCCCCGCCAGAAGGTTCGGCTCGAGCAACGGGGCCGACCGCCCCGCGCGCAGTGGTCGGTTGGGGTTGCGACGCCTCCCCGGGCGAACCCCCAACCTCGACTGACGCCACGGGATCGACCGCACCGGGAACTTCGAGCACTTGGGGCTGCGACGCCCTCGCGGGCGAACCCCCATCCCTATCTGTCTCGGCCCGCGCCTCGCCGCCCGAGACATCGCCGACCTCGACCGGTCTCCCGGTCTCGACATCGGCTACTTCAGCATCGGTCCCCTCCATCCCCGGGGAGGGGAGAACCGACCTATCTCCGCCCTCTGAGGGGCCCCTGGTCTCCTCGGCCCCCTCTCGCCTGGTAGGTGGGGGAGCTGGCCCGGAAGGGTCTGCCCCATCTTGCCCCCGAGAGGGGAGCGCCGCCGAGCCAGAGTCGCCCCCGGCAGCGGTAGGAAGGCCAGCCTTCTTGGCCCGCTTCTTGGCCTTCGCGGCTTCCCGCAATTTTCCCTCCATGGGATCCTTGCGCTTCGCCCCGCTTGGCCGCGAAGATTCCTCGGAGGCCACCCCCTTGCCCTTATCCCGGGCTTGGGAACGACCCGCGGGAACGACAGACTCATCGGCCGCCGAGCCATCCCCAAGGTCGATGACCTCGGTGACCTCTTCCAAAGGTTCCCGCCGGATGTCTGCAATGAAGAAGAAGATTCGGTTAAGGAGCGAAAAGGTGACCCTCCGACCCCGCAGAAGGATCCGAAGGATGATACCTGAGGGCTTGAGCTGTGTAAGCAGATACTGCTCCACGTTCTCCAGCGTCACCGTCTCCTCAGTCGACCGGTGATTTGTCAACAAGCGAGCGGCGTATTCTTCCACGTCGGCGGGGAACTCCTCCTGCCGCGAGGGAAGATTCGGATGGAAGTTGGGCATAACCTGGCACCTCCAGGATTCACCCACTGCTTCCGTCTTCACCCAGAAAAATTGCCTCTTCCACCCTTTGTGCGAAGAATCCTTCGCCGCCATCGGAATGCAACTCCGATTCCTGCGCGCCTGAATAAAGTAGAAGCCTTTCCCCACCGACGGATGTGCCTTCAGCTCGAAGAAATAATGAAAAAGGTCCAGGGATGGGGGAGCCCCCTGCAGGCGGCAGAGGATCCGAAAGGCAGACAGCAGGAGATACGAGTTGGCCACCAGCTGAACAGGCGCCAACACGAAAAAATTGAGAAGTTTCAGGACGAAAGGCTCGAAGGGGAGGCGGAATCCGCTTTTCCACGCCAGGAGAAAAGTACAAATATGGCTCGTGCGGCTATCCAAGCTCGTCTCGTATGGGGCAGCGGCTACAACGCTATATCGGAGAGGCAGGCGAAACCGATGCTCCAGTTTCTTCACATCAGCCTCCCCCAACTCGCTGCGATTGGGGACAGGCTCCCGCCTCACCTGCTCGATTTCTGAGCGCAGATCCGCCATCGAGCTAGAAGAAGAACCTTCACGAGAGCCCGAAGACTCCGGGGGAGAAGGAAGCTGCCGGATCGCCTCCGCGGTTATACGCGCCAGCTCCTCAAATGCCGCCGCAAGAGCTTGCTCCCCCGCTGTATCTTCACGGCGCATCAAGGAGCCCCAGAAGTAAAGAAATGGAGGAAAGGCTAAAAACCCTAGAAAGACTGGGAGGACGAGCAGCGCCCTACGCCTATAAACCCTCGTGGGAGGCGGCGCGCCGTTTCAACCTCCGAGAAAAAGGGGGGCCCCTTCATTTCAAATCCGTCAGGATCATTATTACTACGGGCCCAGGCGACCACTACACGTGGCTTCATAACGCCGACAGGATTCCACCCACCCGAGCCACGCCGGTCCAAAGCCTCAAAAAACTACTCAACCGAGCCCCCTTGGCTCGGGAGTAGGAGGGGGACAAGTGGAGAGGGGGATTCCTGCAGCCCACTCAAAGAGCAGACCCAACTAGGCCCAACAGGGCCCAACGAGGCAAGCTCGTCCAAGTGACAGCCCACAGGGCCCACTTGGAAAAGCCCAATAAAATAATGCTCGAGGAAACGACTCTCCTAGGCGGCCCCAAGGCTCGGAGAGCCCGAGCATCGGTCAGGTCACAGGAAGACCCGCGCACGAGCTATCCCTCCGCACGAAGGGGGGAAGCGCTAGTCGGTCTGTCCGACCCATCTCCTGACCGAGCTAGGCCAATTGCCCGATAGGGCCGGCCCCCCTAAGCTCGGTACGACCGATAAAATGTTTATCATTGCGGCCGTTAGAGTCCACAGCGGGCCGGGCGCCAAGAAGTTCAGGAGCTCTGGCTTCCCCGCGAGGATAACGCCCCCACGATGAGGCCATAAAAGTCCATGACGAGGACGTAACCTCCACCGGAGACCCCTCGGCTTGCAGGACTCCAGAGGGCGGCGCACTATTTAAACCTGGGATACCCTCCGGTGAAAGGTAAGTCCAAAAGGGCATTGATCCACCCCCAATTCCCAAGCACGGATCACTTCACCCCATTGGTGGAGAGGGATCTCGCGCCTTCACCTTCTCCTCCCTATCGTTGCTCCCACCATTGCTCTACTGACTTGAGCGTCGGAGGGTTTCGCCCCAGGGAATCCCCCTGGGCCCTCTGACCCGTTTCCCTGTCTTGCAGTTCACAAACTTGGTGATTACCAGCCCGCTCAGGAATCAGCGCGAGATTTCGCCTCTTCAATATATATAAAGACTCTTTTTTCACCTCGATATATAACGATATCAAATCGTACTGTATCGTATCGATAAAAGACCGATACAACCGGTACAAACGTTCAATCAAACCTTGCTAAAAGAGACAAATCATCTGTGCTTCCCCTTAAAACTTTATAAATTATTTTTGTACAAAGTTATCTTTATCTAATGTATCTATATACTCTTGAAATTTACTAACCATAATTGATATACTCCTAAGGTTAGATTTTAGATACTTACTGTGTACATATATTATTCTCAGTGGAAAGACTTGTTGCACGTCAAACTTACTGCAGTCCCAATTAGTTTAGGAACTCGCATTTGATTAGACCAGTGGTACATGGCATGGCATGACATGGCGGACGTATCGTATATTGCGAGAAATTAGTTGGAGGATGAGATTTTAATGAGCCATGTTGAGTGGGGGGATGAAATCTCTTTTTGCCATTTCACCAACGACGGTGAAGGCGACTTTGATAACATAATAAGGGTGAATATGATGAGTTATTTTGTCTACTCACCTTTAACCGAGTTTGATAGCAGGATTAATTTATCTGAGATCGGTTAGGATTAAGTCTCTTATTTTAGGAATAACTCATTCTACCATTTCACATGGAATGAATTGTTCCCAGAGTATTACTAAATTATCAAACTCAAAAATAGAAAATCTAAGGAATAACTCACCCTGACCCATCTTGAATAATTATCCTAACATGTTATCAAAGTGGAGAGGAGGGGAAGGAGGAGGAGGAGTTGGAGCCTTGCCGACGACGGAGGTAGCGGGAAGAGGGCGAGCACCAGGATCATGCAGGCAATCCCCACTATGATCTCCTCCATCCCTCCCCCCTTCCATCTCCCCCTCTCGAGTGCCCAATAACTTCCCACGAAGAGACTACACGGAAGGGGAAGAGGGGGGTTTCCAAAGAAAGGAACCAACATTCATTAGAGGAAGGCAGAAGCAAGCATAAATTACTGATTTACTACTTCCATGAGTTAGTTTCAAATTTCATATGGTAATTATTTATAAGTGATTATTCTTAGAATAAAAACTTCATATAATTTATTTGTGAATTGTAATTCTCATCAAGTCGTTAAAATTTCAGGCTAGGATCTGTTTAAAGTTCGTTTGATGCTTTTGACCTTTACGTTGTGCTGGCATGCTTTTTCCTTACTTTTCACTTTCAATAAATAAGTAGGTTGCTAATAATTTACTCCATAACGAGAGCAGCAATCTGGAAACTCTATTTTTTTGTTCTCAGACCCTCGTAAGCAAGGTAGTGTTTAGCAACTTTGAGATCATTGCATTATACTACTAGTTATATATTTCATTAAAATGTTTTGATATAGCCCCATGTGATTATTAGGTACAACGAGAGAGCTACCTTATGAAGCTTTCCAGCCTCTACAAGTGTCTTTATATGTGAGTGCTTTTATTAGAATGGGACATGTTTTACTGTGTAAAGAATTCCAACATGGTGAGCATCAATCTACCTATTGATAACTTTTGACTACACATGTTCTGATGAAATTTAACATCAGGATCTTATCACCATCCTAGGTGGGATTCGTGGGAACATGTTCACTGTTTGAGCATACGCTCAAAACGTTGTGTCTGCTGTTTATCTCTCGTCTATGTCCATGAGAAAGGAGATAGTTATGCGGCACCAGTAGCACTCTTATTGACATGGAACGACCTTCTTTCAAGATGGTTTGACTGACCCAATATCAATTCTTTCAGTATGTGCACATATTTCATTGATAAGAAAGTTAGTACATCAAATTGTTAAAATGCAGTGTATCATTATTCTTTCAAATGACTTTGTTTACAAGTATCTTTAACATGGACTCTGCCTTCCCATTGTAACGAATGTGATACGATCGACTTTTCAAAAAAAAGTTCATTCTCTAAGGACGTGTTTGATTGTGGGGTGGGGTGAGTTGTGGGGTGGGGTGAGTTGTTTGCGCCCCTGCGATGGGTATCTTTAACATGGACTCTGGCTTCTCATTGTAATTGTTAACTGGGAGCTGCCCATTGGGCCGAGCAGCCCACTCCCGCGCTGCAGCCAGGCACGCTCGGGCGTGCACATGCGCAGACGGACACGGGAGGGAGGCCACGCGGCGCCATCCTCGGCCTCCTCACTTCCAACACATTTTCCCATCCCGTTCTCACCGCCCCCAGTTTTACCTTTCCAGGTATTTTCCCGACGGTGTTTCCAACCATTATAAAAGGACAGCAATGATAAAGAAACGCAAGTAACGGTGGACAGTAAAAGGTAAAGTGCTTGGGGCGGTGAGAAACGGGGCAGAGCATTGACTGTTACCACTGCAACTAAATTGCGGCTCTCACGATCGATCCAGCAGAGAGAAAGCGTGAAAGCAGCGGCTTTCATGGCACCTCTCACGGTGAGGGGTTTAACAGTAACAAACTCACGGAGGCACGTCACCCATAGCATCGGTCTTGGAGTGTGGATAATTAAAGGTGACTCTGGTAGCCACCTTTTGACTCTGCGAGTCAAAGACGTAATATATATTTCCGCTGCGTGGCTAAGGTATGTCCTTATGCACCTAAGATCATGTGTTCATTGTGTTTATTATATTTCGGTGTTAACCAACACTGGTATCAGAGCCAGGTTATTCCTTTGTATTTTTTATTTCTTACCGGGTTAGTCCCGAATAATTTATTTCATGCCGAAATGTTATCCGCTCATTTTTAAATTATTTTGGGTTAGTCCCAAATGTGTCGGATTAGTTCCGGTTAATTTATTTCATACTGAAATATTGTCTGTTCAATTTTTAATTACTTCGGGTTTGTCCCAGATGTCTCAGATTAGTTCTGATTAATTTTATTTTCAACCGCATGCTGTCTATTTAATTTTTAATTACTCTAGATTTGTTCTAGAAATGCTGGATTAGTTCCGCACAATTTTATTTTAAGTCACATGCTACCTATATAATTTTTATTTGCTATGGGTTTGTCCCAGACATGTCGGGTTAGTCCCGTGTATTTTATTTCATGTCAAATGTAGCATGTTTATTTTTGTGGGTTCGTCCTAAATATGTCAATATTATTCTGTCTATTTTTATTTTAGCTCATGTAATTCATCTTGATATTTATTTATTGCAAATGACTATATAAGATGGTGGCTCCGTACTTTCCACCTCATTATGACGATGTACTTACTGATCACTCCGAGGAGTCATCCCCGGAGCGTGTGTAGACACCAAAAATTGCGTACCCAAATATCACGCCCGGCCTCGCGTCAACAACGGCGCCGAGCGAAGAAGTCCCGGAGAGACTGATCGTCCGGGCTCCCCAAGCATGCATGCTGCTGTGAAACCGCCTCCGGAGTCACGACATTGAAGGAAAAGAAAAAAACCAATCATCAAGAGTCCCACAATCCATGAGCCTCGAAGAAAATTAAGTGTGCCACGACTCATGTCCATAACGGGCTCAAAAGTACGGCCCAGGGCTTCAGCGGCACGCCCCCAATGGCCTTCAGCGGCACGCCCCCAATGGCCTTCAGCCGGTACACCCTCAGCCACCGTCTCAACGGGATCCAATGTATAGACTTTGGGCCAGTCAATGTACCGACTTCCTGTTGCAGCGTATAGACTTGGGACTGGCCAGTGTATAGACTTGGGCCAGCCAACGTATAGACTTCACGTTGCAATGTATAGACTTGTCCAATGTATAGACTTTGGGCTTGGCAATGTATAGACTTCGAACTGCAGCCAAAGGGGCAATGTATAGACTTGGTGTTGCAGCATATAGACTTGGGCCAGCCAACGTATAGACTTCACGCTGCAATGTATAGACTTGTCCAATGTATAGACTTTGGGCTTGGCAATGTATAGACTTCGAACTGCAGCCAAAGGGGCAATGTATAGACTTGGTGTTGCAGCGTATAGACTTTGGGCCGGCCGACGTATAGACTTCATATTGCAATGTACAGACTTCACGATGGACAATGTACAGACCTTGAGCTGCCAATGTACAGACTCCGTGCTAGTCGAATAGGCAACGTGTAGACTTGAGGCTGGGGAACGTACAGACTTCATATATATATATACCCCCCTCCTTCACCGACCCACTCTCTCCAGCCCCCAGCGGTACACCCCTCCAGCCTCCAGCGGTACACCCTTCAAGCCTTCAGCGGTACACCCCCATTGCCTCCAGCGGTTCACCCCTCCAGCCTCCAGCGGTACACCATGTTTCCTTCGCCGGCACACCATATATATATATATATATATATATATATATATATATATATATATATATATATATACGCATATATATGGCTCGATAAGGGCATCAACATTATCAAATAAATTAACAGAAATTACGCTAATTCAAGAACTCCAAATGTGCAACATCAATAACAATAAAAGAGGTGGGAGGGGTAATAAAAAAATGATAGAATAATAATAACAATAATAATAATAATAACACTAACGAACAAAAGGAAGAGAAATCATCCGGGATAGATGCACGAAGAAGTAATAAACAGCCAAGGAAAGAACAAAACATATAACCAAGAAAATTCCAGATAAAAGACGCCGGGGCCCGCACTGCAGCCCTATTTCGCCCCGGGACCCAGGGCAAAAGGAACAACGACGCTGCCCTTTCAGGTCAAGCTCGAGTCTTGGGAATTATCCCGATATAGCCGAGTTCTGGCCTAATATCGGGCCGACATCCTAATCGGATCGGATTTGTTTCTCGTTCCGGATGCCTTCCGAATCCTCATTGAAATTGCTGCATGCTCGGCAGACACTTGAACGGATTTGTCTCGGCTTTTCCTGTTGCGTTTCCATCACAGACCCGTGTCCGAATATGAAAAGGTCCACGAGTGACCGACATGGCCAGTGGCTCGCATCCTAATGCGTACTTTGGTGCGATTTTCTCCTGCCTCTTTCTCGCACAATTAGTACTATTCTTTTCGGCCGTGGGGCCCCTAATTTCGACAATTAATCAGGGGTATTCCCTCGTATGGGGGATGTAAATGACGTCGTGACCTTTATGGTGCGACGGGATTCGGTCCCGAAACGAACTACATAATCGTCTGACGAAGTCAGATCGAGCGCACCATGGGCTCTTCGGAGCCCGAATAAATTGTCACTCCGGTGACTGGCACGCCCACGCACTCAATAAACCGAATAAAGAAACGAGAGAATAATAAGTGCCGAAAAGTGCGTCCACAACTCTGGCACGCCCGGTGGGACCGATCCACCCTTCATCTCTTTGCCGAAATTAGGGGCCCCGCGGCCCCCTTCTTGTTATACTAATTGTGCCACTTTCTTAAATGCAGAAAAATAGAGAAGAGAAAACGACATCATGGAACCGACAATGGCTGTCGTTTGCAGCCCTCAAGTCGTGGAGAACCACATCCGAGGCGGCTACCTGGCGGTGCCCCTCACTTTCAGGAGTTTCCCTCCCACTGTGGGCTTCCCCAACTTCTTGGGAGTGGCCTTTGCTAAGATCCTCGACGTGGAGGCGCCCGAGGAATCTCAGATCAATGCTCCCGTTCCAGGGGCCATTAAAGCTGCTGTCGGCCGAGCTGTGGCCGAAGACAACAATATTGTCCCCACAACGACGCTCAGCTGCAACGTGCACCACGTGCACCACACTACCGGCCCATCCCACCAAGGGTCGACATCCCATCGAAGGAGGCTCCGGAGGAACAACACCGGCACCGGCTCAGGGCGCTGCGCCTCCAACTCCGGAAAGTCAATGACTGTTGGAGCCCTCCGAGTCCGCCTAGACGGACAGAGGTCCCAACCGACGTCGGACCGCGTCGTCTCGACCGTTCCAGTCCGCAACTCTTTCCAGGGACTGGAGAAGCTAAAAGAGAGGGCAGCGCCCGTGACCCCAGCCGTGGCACCAAAGACGGCGCCGGCTCACAGGCCGGCTAAACTGAAGAAAGTCTGGGTATCCAAGGAGACCCAACCCACTGCACCCGTCCAAGCAGGGCCCAGCACTCTCGGCCCAAGGAGGGTCCAACAAGATGACAGGGTCGAGATGATGACCCCAACTCTCCAGCCGGCGCCTGTCATTCCGGTGCCATCCGAGAATGTCCGCCGCCGTCGCCGAGGGCGCAGGCACAATGCCGCCCGCCCGGCTCTCACGGCCTACTCCCCTCCTGCCGCCGTCATCCACACGCAGCCACAGGCCGCTCTCCCTGACCAGGAGTGGGAAGGGATCGAGCAGGCCATGAGGAATTACCTCCGAGGCCCGGGCAGCACCCCGCCGGCCACCAAAGACTGCTGGGGGCAATGGCTTCCGCCTTCCAGGAAGAACAGGGGGGACCCGCACCTAGCATAGAGTCGAGGACCCGCCCGGAGGAGTTGCGCCAGTCCCCTGTACGGGAGGAAGCGCCGCCCCGACGGTCGGTCTTCGACAGGCTGGTATTCCCAGGAAGATCGTCCAGGAGGGCGACAAAAAGAAACAAGAGCAAGAAGTGGCAAACATTCACCTGCAACATGGCAGGAATTCACGGTCGGTATGGGGCCTTACCCACCGATCCGGAAGAATTGGCCAGAATAGCCGTCAGGCCGGGATCCCTTACTAGAAGAGGGAGAGCGGCAGGCGGCGCGACACCCACAGGCGCCGAAGGGACCTTACCTGAAGAGCCCCTTGCGACCCTTACGGCCAATGTGGTTACTGCCGGGGACACGAGTGGCGGACCCTCGACATCAGCCGAGGACGCCCCGGCCGACGAGACAGGGGGCATGTCTAGTCTTCCCACAGCTGACCCTACAATGCTGCTCATGATACAACGATTCCAGCAGGAAATCGAGTCACTCAAGAAGCAGCTAAGTGAGCGGAACGCACCGCCCCCGATGTCCTGGCAGACCGAGGTTATACCCGAAGTACCCAGGGACAGGGGGCAGTCTTCAGAGGCAGCTCTTCCAGCAACCCTCAACTCTCTCGGGGACGCGCCCCCACAACAAACACATTACACAGCAGTGGCCCTGCCACAGGCTCCGCCTTCACAAGGGTCCCCTATGGCCCCCCGGGCGACCGTGGTGGCCACCCCGAGCGCGCAGCCCGCTAACTTTTACCCGAATCCGGTCGACCCGGCAACGGTTAGCCGGTTGATGCTGGAACAGATGATAGATATGAAATTGGCCGAGAGGGGCGAAGGGGATCAGACGTTGTTTGACGTCTACCGGGTACCCTACCCGGCCCACTATGCCGCAAGGAAGCTGCCGGCCGGCATCACCAAGCCGCCGAAGTTCGAAAAATTCAACGGGCAAGGGTCCCCCAGGGAACACATTGCTTACTATGTGAACATCATGGGAGATCTAGCTGCTGATGAAGCCTATCTCCTGAAGTTCTTCGGCTCGACACTTACCGGACTCACCTTCGAGTGGTACTCCAGCCTGCCGCCCGGGTCCGTTGCTGACTGGCCTGACATGCAAAAGAAGTTCAAGGAAAGATTTTATGTTGCAGAACGGGAAGTCACTGTAGCAGAGCTCTATGCTACGAGACAGAAGAACGATGAGTCGGCCCTCGACTACATCAAGAGATGGAGGAACCTCAGCATGAGGTGCAGGCGTCCCCCGCACCAGGAGGACGCGGTGCAGATCTGCAAACAAAACTTGAAGAAAGAAATCCTGGAAAGGATGATCGGCACTGAAGTCAAGACATTCGACCGCCTGAACAACGTGGTAGCAGAGATCAAGGCATTTTTGGCCCGATACTCCTCCACTCCAGCCATGTCAAGCCAGAGAGCCAGACAGGCCGAGAAGAAGCCAGCTCCCCCTGAGGTGCACACATTGGACTTCCAGGCTTTTGAGAAGCAAAAAGAGAAAGCCAAGGCGGCTGCCAACCTTTCTCCGCCCAGAACTACAGAACGGCGGGAGGGCCCCTCACTAAGGGAGAAGATGAAAAATAAGCTTTATTCCTTCTCCCGAGACAAGTCCAAACTCCTGTTCGAATGGGCAACCAGCTACAACAAAATTACACTGCCAGAGCCGAAGAGGCCCGATGACCTGAAGAAGAAGGATGACCCGCGCTTCTGCTTATACCACCGGATGCTCGGGCATACCATTGAAGACTGTTACGTCTTCAAGGATGTTATTGAGTCCCTAGTCAGGACCGGGGAGCTGGACATGGGGAAGCATAAAGTAGACCCCCCGCAGCCGCATGAGCTGCCCAGCATAACCTCCTCCGTCAACATGGTCTCACTATACCAGGAGCTACCTGAAGAGTGGGCGGAGGCCTGTGCCCGCGCCACTTATGAGACTTTCATTATGGCCCCAGCTCAAGACCAAGAAGGTTGGCAGACCGTGCCCGGAAAGAACAGAAAGACGCGTGCCCCTCGGCCTACCCCAGCAATTCACCCGAGGAAGGCGACGCCCCAGCCTGCACCGCCCCCGCCAAGCCCAGTTTGCCTTGACACAGCCCCTCGGCTAGTCATGAGATGGCCCACCCATAATAAAAAGAGTTCCGTCCCGCTGCGGATGCACAAGAAGACTAGCCCGGCGGTTGAAAGACTCCAGGCTATTATTGATGGGCTCGAGGATTATGAATAGCCCGAGATCCAGCCTGTGGAGCTGAAGGAGTATGTCCCCTGGAAGGAGTTCGAATCACTCGAGCTGGCTCCAGGAACAGAAGCTGATGCAGACAAAGAGCCTCCCCTGTGGGGTGAACATCCTCAAGAGCAGCCATCCGCTGCAGCAGGCAAGAAGAAGAAGAAGAGAAGACCCAGGGGCAAGAAGAAGAAGGAGGTCGTCTTCGCCTGCAACACCCTCTCGGCGTTGTTCGACACCGCTCTCTCCCTGGAAGAGAAAGAAGAAGAGCCACCCCATGAACCGGCAGAGGTGAATCAAGCTGAGGCGTCCACCTCCCAACATGCTACCAGGTCAGGAAGGAAGTGGGGGCGCCCTCCTCAGGACAACCTCAACATCATGCTCAGGGGAGAACAACCATACCAGATCCCGGACCTTGAGGTCCGAGGCACCGAGATCCCTCCTCCATCGGGTCTCTATCCCGGAGGGGCCAGGAGCCAAGGAACCCCTTCATTCGCCGAATTCCTATCAGCCCGAGCAGGCAAGCAGGCGCGCTCACCAGTGCCTCCCTCCACCAGGAAAGCAAGCAGTCCCCGAGCTCTACCGGCGGCTACTCCTCCCCAGCCAGAAGGAGAATTCAACGGCATCCCAAACCTCGCCGAATTCATGCGAGAAACAGAGGAAGCCCAGCAGGCCCCGCCGGCTCGACAGGCTGCAACGGAGCCCACAAAGCTGGCATCCCCTGACCTGACACCCCAACCCCAGGATGAGGGCAGGCGCAGCAAGCCCAAAGAGATGAAATTGCTCAAGGTACGGGCGGCCGAGCGAATAGTCAGACACCTCAAGAAGATCCCAACCCGGTTCACCGTATGGGAGATGTTGTCCTTGAACGAGGAAACACGGCAAGCCATCATCGCAGCACTCCAGACGCCAGCACACCTTGAAGCCTGTTTGGCAGAAATGTCACCTGAAGTGGCCGTGGCCTTCACAGAAGATGACATGCTCCTGCCGACCTGCAGTCACAACAGACCCCTCTACATGAAGGGGCAATTGAATGGCCAGCCCATCAACAGGGTCCTGATCGACCCAGGGGCAGCAGTGAATATACTCCCTTACCGGGTGTACCAGAAATACTATTTCGACGTACACCTGGTCGAGGTTAAAAATGTCAAGATTGTTGGCTTTAACCAGAAATGTGAGGTGCCCATGGGGGTTGCAGAGTTCAACTTGACCTTTGATGACTTCACCACCAAGGTCCAGTTCCACGTCATCAACTCCAGCACTTCCTACAAGGCGTTGCTTGGCCGGCCTTGGCTGCACCAGAATAGGGTGGTACCCTCCACTCTGCATCAATGCATCAAGTACCCCTGCGAGGGAAAGGAAGTCAGAATCTTCGCCGACCTCCACCCGTTCGAGGTGTTCGAGTGTCACTTGTCAGATGCTAATCTGTACTTGGAAAAGGCGAAGCAAGCTCCTCAAGCTGCCCGAGACAAGGGAAAGAAGAAAGTAGAGTCAGGTGGCTGGTTCCCCCCGCCACCCCCGGGTTATGTGGCTCCTCCACATGTACCGTTTATTGCACAAGAAGAAGGGGTATTCAAGGCGGCTCCTCTCGCCATCTACCCTACACCAGGGGTGCCTTGCCTCGAAGACCTGCTAGAAGACGTCAGGGTCCCGCCAGGGATCATCAAGCCTGTAATAGAGATAGAATGCCAAGCATCCGAGCAGCTGAGGACCTTCGAGGTACCTAACCCCGAAGGGCCGCCCACTATCTTTTATGTTGCTGGGGAGAAGCCAGTCAGGGAAGACGATGGTTGCCGATTCCCTGATGAGTTGCATGACCCGCACGTCCCCATTGTGGGACTCCCTCACCTGACTGGCCGGGCAGCCAGGATGGTCAGAAAGCAGAAGATTCCTCCATACCTGCCCTCCAGCCGGAGGAAGATGTTTGAACAGATGTGGAACCCGCCAAACCTGGATCGACGGTTGCTACAAATCACCAAGCATCCCGGTTTGGGTTTTTCACTAGAAGATTACTACGAGGCTGATGTGATATCAGTTTCGGCCTTGTCCGGTGACGACTCCGCGGAAGCTACAAATTCGCGGGAAGCCCACCAAGATGTATATTCCAGCTCTCCGACTGAGGAGGCACAAGATGAAGAAGTGTTCCTGTGGAACCCTATCAGCCACGGCATGGGGAAGATCTCCTCCTTCTCCGAGGGACTGACCCCGGAGGGGCACACCTCTGAGGTGCCCTTGCTCCGGCCTGTTGGGGAAGTGAGGAGCAATAGCATGGGCCACGTCCCGAATCTCCCCCGATACGACCCCGTCATGTACGCCTTGTACCACAGGTAGCAGCGGGAAATCGGGATGTTAAAGGCGCAGCTAGCTGAGTTGACCTCGCTAGTGGCCGACCTGATCCAGGGTTCTCTTCCCCCGTGGGGTGGCTATCTGCCCCGGCCCTGAGGCACCAGTCCAAACACCTCCGCCTTGTTGAGAAGAGAAGCAAGAAGTGCAGCAAGCCCCTTTATTGGGCGACCAGCCCGGCGAGAGGTGACAATCCAGGAGAAGCTTCAGAAGCCCTATTCCTTCCCAAAGAAGAAGACTCGGGGTATCTTCGACTGGGCTTGCTATTACGGCAAGGTCTCCCTCCCAAAGCCCAAGAGGCCGCAAGACGCTAGAAGGAGTGGGGACCCACTGTTCTGTCCCTACCACCAGATGTTGGGCCACGCCATCGAAGACTGTTATGTCTTCAAAGACATCGCTCAAGGCCTCATCGACAGGGACGAGCTCAGGATGGGGGATTATGTGGTAGCCCCGCCACGCCCCCACGTGGCGGACAGCCCCAGAGCAGGAGCCTACACCGTGTCCATCCACTACCAGGCCCCTGAAGATGTGGCTGCCCCGATCCCCGTCCAAGCTGTCTACGATGAGTACATAGAAGACCCCGAGGTGGCCCTGTGCCTTTCTGCACCAGCGGACCTCACAGACCCGGCGGCTACGGTCCAAGAGGACTGCACGGCAAATCCAGCCCCCACACCCAGCCAGGAGGAGCAAGAAGACGAGGATGCCATCCTCGAGCCCGAAGACAATGAAGGCCAAGACTTCGTCGATTTGTCGCCAGCCCCGCCGAAAATTGAAAATGGCGGCCAGGCCACAGTCGATGAATTGATTGAGATCAACCTCGGCACAGAAGGCGACCCTAGGCCGACCTTTCTAAGTGTTCTCATCCCCCCTCGTGAGAGAGAACAATACATGAAGGTGCTACAAGAGTTCCGGGATTGCTTTGCCTGGAACTATAAAGAAATGCCCGGACTCAGCCCCGAGGTGACTCAACACATCCTATCCATTGATCCCAAGGTGGAGCCAGTGAAGCAGTCTCCCCGGCGCATGAGGCCAGAGTTAACCAGCCAGATCTGCAAGGAGGTCGACAAGCTCATAGATGTCGGCTTCGTGGCGGAAAACCAATACACCACATGGTTGGCCAACATTGTACCAGTGAAAAAGAAGAACGGACAGATCAGGATTTGCGTGGATTTTCGCGACCTGAATAAAGCCTGTCCGAAAGATGACTTCCCGGTGCCTATCACCGAAGTGATGATTGATGCAACTACTGGCCACGAGGCCTTGTCCTTTATGGATGGGTCGTCCGGCTATAACCAAATCTGGATAGCCGACCACGACCGGATTCACACCGCCTTCAGGTTGCCCAAGGGGATATTTCACTACAAGAGGATGCCCTTCGGCCTCAAAAATGCCGGTGCTACATATCAGCGGGCAATGACTAAGATCTTCGACGAGCTGCTGTACAGCAAGGTCGAATGCTACATTGATGATCTGGTCGTCAAGACTAAGAAGAGAGATGAACATCTGAATGACCTCAGGGTTGTCTTCCAAAGGCTCCGGCTATACGGGCTAAAAATGAACCCCATGAAGTGCGCCTTTGGCGTGTCCAGTGGAAAGTTCCTCGGCTTCATTGTCCGACACAGAGGGATCGAGATCGACCCCTTCAAGATAAAGGCCATCCAGGAGTTGCCCCCTCCGAAGAGTCTGGGAGAGCTGAGGTCCCTACAGGGCCGGTTAGCTTACATCCGCAGGTTCATCTCCAACCTGTCGGGGCATTGCCAACCCTTCGATAGACTGATGATGAAAGATGCACCCTTCAGCTGGGGCCGCGAATGCCAGCAAGCGTTCGACCAACTAAAGGAATACCTGAAGACCCCGCCTGTCCTGGGGGCACCTGTCAAAGGCAGACCGCTCATTCTTTACATAGCGGCTACCGAATACTCACTGGGGGCAATGCTTGCCCAGAATAATGATGAGGGAAAAGAGCAGGCCCTCTACTACCTCAGCCGAAGACTGGTGGGTGCGGAGGCCAAATACACTCCGATAGAGAAAGTCTGCCTCGCTTTGGTCTTCGCAGTCAAGAAGATGAGGCACTACATGCTGTCCTATGAAGTGAGTCTAATATCCAGAGCTGACCCTATCAAGCACATCCTCCTCCAGCCTGTCCCAAAGGGGCGCCTTGGCAAGTGGGCCGTGCTACTCATGGAATTTGACATCACTTACGTGTCCCAGAGGGCCGTTAAGGGGCAAGCCGTCGCGGATTTCTTCGCAGCACACCCTGTGCCCGAAGACTCCCCGTTGGCTACAGAGCTGCCCGAGGATGAAACACTGGAGGTAGACCAGATACAACAAGCCATCTGACAGCTGTACTTTGATGGGGCTTCAAGAATAGAAGCGACCCCGTCCGGGCGCGCCAAGGTACGAGCCGGAGCAGGCATCGTCCTCAAGTCGCCAGACGGAGAAGTGATGCACACTTCCTGCTGCATTAGCAAACCCTGCACCAATAATGAAGCAGAATATGAAGCTTTGATCATCGGCCTCCAGGTCGCCCTCCAAATGGAGATCAAAATGCTCCAAGTGTTCGGCGACTCGCTGCTGGTCTTCAAGCAAGTCCAGGGACAGTTTGATGTCCGAAAACCTGAGCTGCTCCCTTATCACATTAAGGCGAAGCGGCTCATGGAGCGGTTCTACCTCCTCGAGATAGGCCATGTCGCCAGGGGGGAGAACGCACAAGCCGACGCATTGGCAAAATTGGCAAGCTCACTGGCAGTGCCTCCAGATGGATCTCTCCATATCCAGGTAATAAACCAGCGCCAGATGCCCAGTATGATAGAAGGAGATCCAGAAGAAGAAGACCTAGAGGTCGCTACAGCAGAAGCCGTCAGTCTACCTAACTGGAGAGCCCCCCTGATGCAGTGGTTCAAGTACCAGCAACTACCCAAGCACAGGGAAGAGAAAATCAAGCTAGTCAGAACCAAGGACTCTTATGAGCTCCGAAACGGAATATTATTCCGGACTGTGGCCGATGCCAAGCAGAAGCTACTCCTCCGATGCTTGTCTATTGAAGAAGCTTGGAGAGTTATGAAAGAGGTCCATGCCGGGACAGCTGGTGCACACCAGGCGGGGCCGAAAATGAAAATTAAAATCAAGAAACTTGGCTATTACTGGCCTGCAATGTTCAACGACTGCTACGAGTACGCTAAGTCGTGTCAGAGATGCCAGGAGCATGCCACTATATCCAGGAGGCCTCCCGTGCAACTGCACCCAACCGCGCCCAGTTGGCCGTTCGCCCAATGGGGAACAGACGTTGTGGGCCCCTTACCCGCATCTTCCACAGGCTGCAAATACATTCTAGCGGCGACCGACTACTTCTCCCGCTGGGCAGAGGCTGTTGCCTTGTGGGAGGTCACCGGAGAAATCGTGGTCAGGTTTGTCCGCCGCAACATTATATTCCGGTTTGGCGTGCCCGACCGGATTGTGTCAGACAACGACAGCCACTTCCGCAACCAGAGGGTTTACCGGCTAGCAGAAAAATACAAAATTGATTGGAGGACCTCAACTCCTTACAATCCACAAGCTAATGGGCTGGCCGAAGCTTTCAATAAGACACTTTGCACTCTCCTGGCCAAAACTGTTAGCTCTAACAAAAGGGACTGGGAAGAAAGAATGTATGAAGCACTTTGGGCGTACCGAACCGTATACAAGACCCCAACGGGCTGCTCGCCCTTCTCTCTCGTGTACGGCTCGGAAGCAATCGTCCCCGTCGAACTGGAGATACCGTCCCTCAGGGTCGTCATTCAGCATGGGCTTGTCCCCGAAGGGCAGACCAACGCCGAGCGAAGGCTCGAAGAACTCTCTAGTCTGGAAGGAAAGCGGCTGCAAGCCCAACAGAATATTCAGGTCTACCAGGCCCGAATTGCGCGCGCCTTTGACAAGCTAGTCAAGGAGCGCGAATTCAAGAAAGGTGACCTTGTCATGGTCAAGAGAAGAGATCTCATGGCTGCCAACCCCAAGGGTAAGCTGAACGAGAACTGGCTCGGACCCTACGTAGTCCAAAAAGTCTACGAGGGTGGGGCCTATGTAATTGTCAACCATCGCGGGGAAGTTCAGTTCCCGCCTCTTAATGGAAGGCACTTGAGACTGTACCACGCTC
Organism: Amorphophallus konjac; assembly: GCA_022559845.1. Classification (NCBI taxonomy): domain Eukaryota; kingdom Viridiplantae; phylum Streptophyta; class Magnoliopsida; order Alismatales; family Araceae; genus Amorphophallus; species Amorphophallus konjac. The sequence goes on from CM040125.1 coordinate 18,417,072, forward strand.
CGGCGCCCCCATTCAGGTAATAGTATTACTCTCCGCCCCATTTTGGGGCGGATTTGCGTGATTAATGTCCAAATGATGTGACCACCAGCCGGGTTCCAAAAAAAAGGGAAAAAGAATAATAGGAAGAGAAGAGAGAAAAGAAAAGAAAAAAAAAGGACAAAAAAGAAGAAGCAAAAAAAAGAATAGAAAGAGAAAGAGGGAAGAAGCAAAAAAAAATAGAAAGAAAAAAAATAGAAAGAGAAGAAAGGAAAAGAAAAAAAAGAAAAAAAAAGGAAAAGAAAAAGGAAGGAAGGAAAAAAAAAGAGAAAAAAAAGAAAGAAAAAAAAATAAGAAAAAGAACCAGAAAAGGGGAACACCCCCCATTTCTAGCCACCGCCCTGCATCAGCGGAGGTACCAAAAATTGACTAAACAAACTCTTCTCTCCGTCCTTCCCGGGCGGTGAGTACCCCTTTTGGCTCGGACCTCCCGTCCGAGTCATTGACTAGATAAACTCCTCTCTCCGTCCTCCCCGGGCGGTGAGTACCCCTTTGGCTCGGACCTCCCGTCCGGGTCATTGACTAGATAAACTCCTCTCTCCGTCCTCCCCGGGCGGTGAGTACCCCTTTGGCTCGGACCTCCCGTCCGGGTCATTGACTAGACAAACTCTTCTCTCCGTCCTCCCCGGGCGGTGAGTACCCCTTTGGCTCGGACCTCCCGTCCGGGTCATTCACTAGACAAACTCCTCTCTCCGTCCTCCCCGGGCGGTGAGTACCCCTTTGGCTCGGACCTCCCGTCCGGGTCATTGACTAGACAAACTCCTCTCTCCGTCCTCCCCGGGCGGTGAGTACCCCTTTGGCTCGGGCCTCCCGTCCGGGTCATTGACTAAACAAACTCCTCTCTCCGTCCTCCCTGGGTGGTGAGTACCCCTTTGGCTCGGGCCTCCCGTCCGGGTCATTGACTAGACAAACTCTTCTCTCCGTCCTCCCCGGGCGGTGAGTACCCCTTTGGCTCGGACCTCCCGTCCGGGTCATTGACTAGACAAACTCCTCTCTCCGTCCTCCCCGGGCGGTGAGTACCCCTTTGGCTCGGACCTCCCGTCCGGGTCATTGACTAAACAAACTCTTCTCTCCGTCCTCCCCGGGCGGTGAGTACCCCTTTGGCTTGGACCTCCCATCCGGGTCACTGACTAAACAAACTCTTCTCTCCGTCCTCCCCGGGCGGTGAGTACCCCTTTGGCTCGGACCTCCCGTCCGGATCATTGACTAAACAAACTATTCTCTCCATCCCCTCTGGCCGACGAGAAGTCCGGTCTCTGACCGAGGCCCCCCGCTTGAGGCCAGCACGTGCTTCCAATATTGCGGCGAAACCAGGGAGTCGCCCGTTCGGTATGGTGGAGTGGTCCCCTCGTCCTCCCCCTGGGAAGGCGAGCACTCTCCTGTATCCTGACGTAGGTCCCCGCCTGGTTCTCCCGAAGCAAATCTTCGCAAAGACCCATACCCTGCTAATGTGGTTCAACACAAAAGAGGGGAAGGAGGGGAAGAAGAAAACAATGTACACAGAAAATAAAGGAGGGTAAGAAAGCTCCCTCTGGGACGAATGCACACACAAAGAACGCGTGAAATCATAAATGCTCTGCTCTATTCAGAAAGGGGACCAGACTACATGTGCTGCGGGGCATACCCCTGTGTTACATTCAAAAGAAAAGAAAAAGGAATTAAGGGATGCACCGCTTAGTCGATGTCCCTGAAGATGTCCTCGAGAGGGAGGATCCCGACGCAAGGGAAGTTCGTCATATCGCGCAGTCGGCCCCTCAATTCCTCAAGACGGGCGAGCTCCGCTTCGACGGACACCATTTCAACGTCGGCGACGGCAAGAGCTTCCCTCTCCTCGGCCACCGTCCTTTCCGCCTCGGCAAGGCCGAGTTTAGCCGCAGCGAGGTAGCCCTCCAGCTTCTCGATCCGGCTCGTAAAGGAACGGACGCTGCCTTCGCCTTCCTCCAAGGCCTTTCCGTGGCGTTCTCTATTATGGCGTCGGGCCTCCAAGGTCTGCAGGTACTCGTCTGCCTGAGCGTCAAGGGCGGTACGTTCGTCGGGAGCCTGGCTCTCCAGGAACTCGCGGCGCTTGACATACTTCAGCAACAGTAGAACCCGCCGTGACCATTCCTCCAGCGGGCAGCTGAGCACTTGCAACGCCCCAGTCAACTGCGTCACTATGGTGTGCACCTCCTGATATGACAGAGAAGGGTCGGCGAGGAGCATGGTCCGTAGAGTGATCAGCATTTGACGGACTGGCGCTTCTGATGACATATTACTGACTGAGGGCACGACCGGAGGAGTGAATTCCACGGTGTTGTCCACTTCTGCCCACAGGTCAGCGTCCACTGCCGCTGAAGAGGAAGGAAGGGCAAGGGTCAAACCGCCTGGTCGGTGTAGCTCAACCAGAGACCCTTGGCCAGCCACGGCCCGGGGAGTGGACAAGACCATTGCCGAAGCCTCCGGCACTCCCGTTATTTGGAGCTCCCCTACCTCCTCTGCCTCCGCCTGACTCGCTTCTGCCATTCCAGGGGGCAGGGGTGTGGGTGTCGCTGCTTCGGCTAGAGGAGGAGCTTCAAGTAAGACTGGGCCCGAAGTAGTCACCCATGAACTTCTCCTTCGCGGTTGGGATCCCTCCAGATGTGCACGGAGCCCCGCAAATATTTGTCTCAGGAACGGGTCCTCCATCTGGGCCGGCAGCTTCGGAAGAGGTGGAAGGGGGACTAATAGGTGGGGAACGCTTCCTGCCTGCACGAGCACGGCAAGAGTCTTCACCTCCGGAACAGATGCCGGAATCGGTCCCCCCGCTGGTGGCTGACCGGTAATCGGCCTCCGCTTGGCGATTGCCTTGCGAGAGCGGCCAGACATCTTCCCGGTCGTCGACACCGCCTGCCCACATGAAATACGGTTAGCCGCCCGTCGTCGGGAATAAATTACGCAAGGACGAAAAGTGGGAAGAGCCATAAAACCCTGCTTACCTCGGCCGCCGTGAGGACGCGGTCAGCGGGCGCGATCTCTCCTTCCTCCAGAGGCTCGGCCGCCGCCTCGGAAACACTTGAAGCCCCTGCGGCCGACTCTCGATCAAGAGCCTCGAATAGAAGGGCTAGTTTGCCCGAGCCCACATCGACCCCTACCCGACGGTCGATCGGCGCAACTGGGGTACCCTCTTCCGCAGTCTCCGGCAAGTCAAGCCCCTGAAACCCGGAATTGACAAGAAAAGGTCATTAGGTAACCAGGAAGGAGAGGAAGGAGCCGGCCCAAGCAAGCTCACACTTACAGCGATCTTCCCCACAAAGCTCGGGGAGCCAGCAAGTAAGGGGGCCCCAAAGACCGGCTCGGGCGGCCCCGATGCCCCGGGCACGTCCTCGTCAGGAGCCACTTCATCGGAGGAATAATTATAGTTTACCTCTTCGCCCGACGACGACCCGACTGCCGCAGGCTCTCCCCTTGCCGGCAAAGGGGTCTCCGCCTCGAGGTCAATGGCTGGCGCACCCTCCCTCGGGCTAGATGAGGCTGGTACACCGGACTTCGGCCTCCTCCTCACATATAAAAGCGTCGTCGAGAGTTGCACACGGGGCCCGAATAGTCCAGCGACTGCCTCTGATGTGCCTGTCACGAAGAAGAAAAGGGTGGATTACATCAAATCCGGTCGGCTCTCCGAGAACAAATAAGTCGTTCAGGCCGACTAAAGACAAATACCCTCTTCGGTCCCTACAGCCCGGGATGACCCGCGGGCTTCCTCGACGGGCAGAGCCTTCTCGGGAGTTGCAGCCCTGCCCTCGCCCGGGACTGACATGGGCGCTGGTTCCTTTGCGCCGCCCGCAGAGAAGAAACGCATCGTCGCCATACGCGAGTGCGAGGCCAACCCAGGAGGCAAATCGATCACGGATGACGCAGGCGGCCGATGAACCTCACCAGCTTCATAACTCGGCCCGGTCTGGGTAGCTTCAAATTCCTCAAAAGACAGGATAGGGGCCACCGGAGGGGCTACCGTCGGAGCCGGGAATTCCTCAGCCCGCCTCCGCTTTGCCGCTTGTGGCCCGGCCACCTTGGCAGCAGCCAACGCCTCCTTAACAGGCGACTTTGCTATGGCCGCGGCTTCACCCATGTCAGGCGCGGGCACAGGAACAGGCTCCCCCGCGTGTGGAACATGTGTGAACACGGGCTTTTCCACAGGGGCTGAGACAAAAGAAATATTCAAGTGTCAGGGATCTGCTCCAGGATGAAAATAAAAAAAAGGGAGACTTAAAAGACACGGCGATAGTCGAAGGTACTGACCGGCAGGTTGGCCGGGCTCGGGTCGGGCAACCTCGAATTCCTCAAAAGAGGGGACCCGGGCCGCCTCTGTTTTTCTCCGCTTCGTGTCCCGCTGCTTGGCCACCTTTGCGGCATCCACTGCTTTCTTCACGGGAGATTTTGCCCGGGACCTCTTCGCTGCCTTGGGCAGAGGAGCCGCAGTCGGGGCCAGTGGCGCGGCTTCAAAATATGCAGGCTTCTGCACAAGCCGAAGGAGATTCCGGTACGTGGCCATTTGCGTGCTATCGGGGTGGTCTGTCAGAAAGGAAAAGAGAAAGAACAGACACGCACTCATGATTAGCATCCAACCATCTGCAAAGGCCGCAATGATAAGAGATAAAGCCAAAAAAGAAAAAGAGATCGAGTACCGTGAGGGCTAGTATATAGGCGCAGTGTAATCGGCCAGTAGCTCAGGGATGGCTCTTTGTCCCGACGCGCCGCCTCTCGAACGAGCCAGCACACATCCTCGATCTTCTGGCATCGGTCCGTAAGATTGGCCAGATCCGCGTGCTTCTTCATGGAAAGGTGGCAGAAGAGGCTGAAGTGGTCTATGCCCCATCCGTCAGCATAATAGTACGGGATGTGCAGGCGCTTGCCCAGGATGGAGGCCCTCTGATCTTCGATCGTCAGTTCGTTCACCCGGAGAAGGACATATAGCCATGTGGTGTCCTTATAGTTCTCGGGCTTCCTCTCCTCCCGCCTCATGAATGTGTGGTATGGGTAGAGAGTATCCCTCTCCGGACGCCAGCTCTTGGCGGGAGTCCCCTCTTCCTCTATGGGGAACGGATAATTGATGAGGTCCAGGCGGTCGCTCCCTACCCGGCACAGATCCCTCAGCGTCTTCTGATAGTTGTCCTTCGCCACTGGAGGCAACTCTACTTTCGGCGTCGGCCTCTTATCCCGGGCTTCCCGACGAGCTATCATATATGCCGCCACCTCCTTCTCCTGCCTGTTCTTGAGCCGAAGAAGATGATCTGGCTCAATATCAAGTACTAGCACTGGTTGCCGACTAAGGAACCTCCTTTCGGCACCATCCCAACAATCGGTTTTGTGCAACCGATAGAAGGCAGTCCGGGCATTCCACCATTTGATATAGTCTTCGGTCACTCGGGGCACGCGACCTGGGGCTGGCACCCTGAAGGAGGCAGAGTTCGCCCGGTGGAAGAAGTCCCACCAGCTTTTAGCGTGCTCGGCAACCGAGCCTCCCCGGATATTCCGCGAGGGCAAGTCGAATTGTGAATGATAGGCGGGGATATGCTGGTCGTATCTGAAGTTCCGGCCAAATCGAAAGGGGTAATACGGCTCCAACAGTACATTATCCCCCTTTCTGAACACCAATACGCTGGGACGAATGGATAGCGCCCAGTCCCTCAGCTCCGGTTCCAGCAGCGGGCGGACCACGTTCTCCTGGCTGATAGGGTGAACGTACCTCTCCACCTGGTCATCCTTGCACTCCCTCTTATTATTCACAAGGGGGCTTGAATGTGCAGCCATCGTCCAAAAGTGAATGGTACCGGCCGCATCCCGGGGGACCGTTGTCAACCGGCCCCAGATATCGAACATCCGCATGGAAGTGGAAGCCGGCTCTGCACTCGCAAACTCCAACATCCTCGGCACTAGCCCCCAGTCCTGAAGGACTCGCGGAGCAAACTCCGGGAACAGCGAACAGACCCACGCGTTGAAGAAATGCAGTGGGCACACGTACCGGGCCTGCCTCGGGAACTGGTGGGTGCTGATATCTCCTAGCGCCTTGTAGATCAAGCAAAGGGTTGCCGGGCACAGTGACAGCTTGATACCCCATGCCATCTGACATGCCGGGTAGATGGCATCTGGCCGAATCACTGTCTCGTCCCCGTACGGCATGGCAAATGAGCACAGCCAATACGTCAGATAGGCGGCACAGTGAGTCTGTGGGTCGACCCCCATCGAATTGGCCCCGCTCCGACGTCCCCTGGAGGGGATCTTCACATCATGCTTGGGCTTCGCACGCTTCTTGCGAGCAACGGCGGTGCCAACGCAGGGAAAATCTTCATACTGCTTCAGCCCATCATAGAAATATTCCAGCCATACTGCCATACGCACCCGTTTTCTGTCCCCACGGGCGGGCTGCTTCCCCTTGTGCGACAATTGGTACAGCTCCCTGTACGCCTTCATCAGGTACCGATATGAATACCCCAGAGAATAATAGCCGTCCCCGTTAGTCTCGTCCTTGATCAAGTCCGGGAGGCATACTTCTTCATAAGGCTCCCCGTCAATGGGCAAGCCGCTCAGCTGGCTTAGGCTCCACAAATCAAGTGAAGTCTCTCCCTCTGCCGTGTAGAAGGTATTGGTCTCCGCGCTGAATACCTCTATCATGCCGCAACAGAGACCCTTGGAGATGGGGTAACCATACCGGGAGGCATACACGCTGTGGTAGATGTCAACCCGGACCAGCAATGGGGCGTAGTTGAACAGTACATATTCAGTGAACTCCACCGCCCCTTCTCGGAAGCTGTGGGCGTCTTGAAGCTTCAGCTCCCCGAACCAGCCTAGTGATAGTTCATACTTGAACCTGATGGCCAAACAGTCCAATATGAACGGCTCCTCCCTATAACCCCATTTTAGGGGAGCCAAGAATAGGCCGAATCGGGGCGACTCGCCATGCACCTTCCCCGCAGACACGCCCCACCTTGCTGCCGTGAATTGAGGGGCTCGCACCAATTTATCTTCAGCCGGCAGCACCCCCTCAATACCCAAGACCGGCTTCCACTCCCGGGCCTCTCCCACCAAGTACATTGGAATGCTCCTGGGGACGCTGTATAGCAGACTGTCCCGGGCATGCAGGATCGCCCGCTCGGCCGCCTTTATAACGCGATAATCTCGCCCCTCTCGAGAGCGCAAATGCTTCAGAAATCGAACGAGGTGCCTATCCTTCGGGAAATCCTTCCTGTATTCTTCGGTGGCCCGATCGAATGTGAAGCCGCTTTCAGCCCTGACAAGTATGCGGACATCCATGCTTTCACGGTCGGACCCCGATGACTCAGCCAAAGCGGCTATTTCCGCGTGCTCTCGGTCTAGGTCCTCTACATTAAGCCATGTAACCGCCGGCACTGGACCCCGCGGAATAAGGTCGGCACCGACAGCAGCAGCAGGGGCAGAAGAACCACTTGGGGCAGCCATTTATCTGCAAAGATACACGAATGGAAGATCAGAATAAGCCACATGCACAAGGAAATGAAAGACTGTAAAGGGGCTTCACTACAAGTCAAATGAGTAAGATATTGCCGATTTCTGACGAAATTTCGGCAGAGTTTCCCCTAGGAGGCGTAAGGGAAAACACGGGTGCGCGTCCACAAGGAGTGACGGACCCAACAAAGCATGGTGGGTCCCGAGAGGCAACACCAGAAGTCCGCCGAGCAAAAGTCTTCTTCCCTTGGCTTAAAGCCTCTTCACCGGTACGCTGCTCAGTGCCTTCCCCGGCACACCCTGCAGCGGCCCTCACCGGCATAGCCCCCTGGGTGTGCTCCCCGGTACACCCCAAACAACCTTCGCCGGCACACCCGCACAGGCCTCTGCCTGTACACCCCCGGATGCCTTCCCCGGCACGATCCCCGTGGCCCCTCACCGGCACAGCCCCTCAAGGGCGCTTCCCCGGCACATCGTCAGGGTCGTTTCCCGGCACATCCAACCCGTGCCACTCCCCGGCACGCTCCCCTGCAAGCCTTCGCCGGCACGCCCCGTGGCAGCCTTCCCCGGCGCGCCCTGGAGCAGCCCTCGCCGGCACACCCTATTGAGGCTTCACCGACACGCTCGGTGCTCGCTCCCCGGCACGCCCCCAAGAGGGCCTTCACCGGCACGCATATGGGAAACCTCCCCGGTACGCCCTCAACACCCGGTCACTGGTACGCCCATAGGGGACCTCTCCCCCGGCACACCCCGCGTGGGGTTTCACCGACCCGCCTCTACGTCTCCTCCTCGACGTGCCTTCACACCCACTCACCGGCGACCGCCCACGACGACGCCAGAGACGAAAGAGAAGAAAGAAAAGGGGGAAGCAGGGGGGGAGAACGGAGAAAGAGAAGAAGAAGAGAAGGGGGCCCTAGGGTCCCACTGCCCCGAAGGCGAAAAGGAAGGAGAAGAAGAGAGAGAGGAGAATAACAAGAAGAAGAGAGGGAAGAGCGAGAGGGGAGGAAGAAGGAGGAGACAGGGGGGGTCCGTCGTGACCCTCTCCTCACCACGTCGACGACGACGACGGGGGCGACGGCCACGGCGGCGCTACTCGGTGACGGAGAAGAAGGAGAAAGAAGAGGAAGAAGGGGGGGGTTTCGTTCGTTGAAAAGAGAGAGAGAGAGGGTGGAGAGAATTCGAAAGAGGGGGGGGGGACGTCAACCGCCCCTGCTCCCCCTTTTATATGAAAAAGGAGGAAGAGAGAGATAAGAGAAGAAAAAAAGAGAAAAAAGGGAGAAAGGAAAGGAACGGATAAAAAAGGGGGGGAAAGAAAAGAGAGAGAGAAAAGAACAAAGAAAGAGACGGGGGAAATTTCAAAAAAGGGGAGTGAACAAAAAGAATAGAAGAGGGAAAAAAGGAGAGAGAAGGGAGAAGAAAGAAAAAAAAAGAGAAGGAGATAAAAAGAGGGATAAAAAAAGAGAAAAAGGGCCGGGGGGGGGGATAAAAAGAAGAAAATAAAAAAAGGGAAAGGGGAAAAATGAGAATTATTATTATGAAGATATATATATATATATATATATATATATATATATATATATATATATATGCACACATATATATATATACATCTACTTATATATATATATATATTTATATTTATTTATATATTTAGGTGTGCGTAAATGAGGCACAAAAGTAAGATCCTCATGGGGAAAACATCCCATCCCCACAAGCCGGGTCATACACACATCCGCACAAGCAAAACAACTTTACCCCTGCACACAGCCACCTCTGCAATGGTGCCGTTCCCATACCGACAAACAAGCCCGTCCCTGGCACGTCGCCTCGGGCCTCGGCCACCTCCCATCATACAAAATCGCCATCACGGGCCTTACGCCCGGATCGGCAGAACCTCTATCCGTGCATTGGCATTAATCTCTTGCCAGCGAATAAGCCCCTTTCCGGCGCAAGGCCCCGTGCCCTAGCCACCCACTCCATACAATACGGCCATTACGGACCCTACGTCCGAATTAGCACGAACTCTCCCGTTGCGCTGGCATTATCTTCTTGCCAACGAACGAGCCCTACCTTCCGGCGCAAGGCTTCGTGCCCTATCCGACACTCGCATATTCCTCGCTTATCAAAAAAAAAATGGGGTTAAAAATAGAGATACCCCGCCGGACTTGCCCCTACACAGGGACAAGGGTAAAAATGACAACAACCCGGCTGTGGCGAAAACCCGAAAGGGCGCTACAGGCAAAATCGGGTACCCCGCCGCGTGAAAACCGGAAAGGGCGCGCGGGCAAAAGCAAGAGGGGGCCGGTACCGGTGAAAACCCGAAAGGGCGCTTGTATCGGTAATGTGGTTCAAAAAAAAAAAGAGAAAGAAAAGAACAGAAGAGACAGCAAGCCAGGTCAGCTCCCGACTCCCTGTCGGCACTGACGAAGAGACTAAGAGACGACAAACCAGGCCAGCGCCCGGCACCCCGTCGGCACTGATGAAGAGACAACAAATTGCTTCAGTCCCCGACACCCCGTCGGCACTGATGAAGAGAACAACATAAACTGCTTCAGTCCCCGACACCCCGTCGGCACTGATGAAGAGACAATAAATTACTTCAGTCCCCGACACCCCGTCGGCACTGATGAAGAAAACAACAAACTGCTTCAGTCCCCGACACCCCGTCGGCACTGATGAAGAGAACAACATAAACTGCTTTAGTCCCCGACACCCCGTCGGCACTGATGAAGAGACAACAAATTGCTTCAGTCCCCGGTACCCCGTCGGCACTGATGAAGAGACAACAAATCGCTTCAGTCCCCGACACCCCGTCGGCACTGATGAAGAGAAAATAAATTGCTTCAGTCCCCGACACCCCGTCGGTACTGATGAAGAGACAAAAAATTGCTTCAGTCCCCGGCACCCCGTCGGCACTGATGAAGAGACAACAAATTGCTTCAGTCCCCGACACCCCGTTGGCACTGATGAAGAGACAACAAATTGCTTCAGTCCCCGGCACCCCGTCGGTACTGATGAAGAGACAACAAATTGCTTCAGTTCCCGACACCTCGTCGGCACTGATGACGAGACAAAGAGACAACATGCTGCTTCAGCCCCCGACACCCCGTCGGCACTGATGAAGAGACCTACATTCTCCCGTTGCGCTGGCATTCTGTTCTTGGCAACGAAAGAACCTTATTTTCAGGCGCAAGGCTTCGTGCCCTAGCCTACACTCGCATATCACTCAACTTCAAAATAAAATAAAATAAAATAAAATGGGGTTAAAAAAAATAGAGATACCCCGCCGGACTTGCCCCTACACAGGGACAAGGGCAAAAATGGCAACAACCCGGCTGTGGTGAAAACCCGAAAGGGCGCCACAGGCAAAATCGGGTACCCCGCCACGTGAAAACCCGAAAGGGCGCGTGTGCAAAAACAAGAGGGGGCCGGTACCGGCGAAAACCCGAAAGGGCGCTTGTATCGGTAATGTGGTTCAAAAAAAAAAGAGAAAGAGAAAGAAAAAAAGGAACATGCCGCTTCAGTTCCCGACACCCCGTCGGCGCTGATGAAGAGACAACAACCAGCTGCTTCAGTTCCCGACATCCCGTCGGCACTGATGAAGAGACAAAGAGAACAACATACTGCTTCAGTCCCCGACACCCCGTCGGCGCTGATGAAGAGGCAAAGAGACAACAAACTGCTTCAGTCCCCGACACCCCGTCGGCGCTGATGAAGAGACCAAGAGACCAACAACTGCATCAGTTCCCGACATCCCGTCGGCACTAATGGAGAGACAAAGAGACCCGCATATGTTGCTTCAGTTCCCGACACCCCGTCGGGGCTGATGAAGAGACCAAGAGACCAACAACTGCATCAGTTCCCGACATCCCGTCGGCACTGATGGAGAGACAAAGAGACCCGCATATGTTGCTTCAGTTCCCGGCACCCTGGCGGCGCTAACGAAGAAACCAAGAGATCAACAAACCAGACCAGCCAGCGACACCCTATCAACAACGTCAACAAAGAGAAAAGAGACAAGTGCACCCGCGGGCACCGCCCGGCTCATTCTTCGCCCGCGCTACCCGTGGGTGGGGGGCATTTGTGGACACCAAAAATTACGCACCCAAATATCACGCCCGGCCTCGCGTCAACAACGGCACCGAGCGAAGAAGTCCTGGAGAGACTGATCGTCCGGGCTCCCCAAGCATGCATGCTGCTGTGAAACCGCCTCCGGAGTCATGACATTGAAGAAAAAAAACCAATCATCAAGAGTCCCACAATCCATGGGCCTCGAAGAAAATTAAGTGTGCCACGACTCGTGTCCATAACGGGCTCAGAACGGGCTCAAAAGCACGGCCCAGGGCTTCAGCGGCACGCCCCCAATGGCCTTCAGCGGCACGCCCCCAATGGCCTTCAGCGGTACACATTCCAGCCCTTCAACGGCACACTCCTTCTAGCCTCCAACGGCACACTCCTTCCAGCCTTCAACGGCACACTCCCCCTGGCCCTTTCAGCGGCACACTCCCTCCCTTCGCCGGTACACCCTCAGCCACCGTCTCAACGGGATCCAATGTATAGACTTTGGGCCAGCCAATGTACAGACTTCCTGTTGCAGCGTATAGACTTGGGACTGGCCAGTGTATAGACTTGGGCCAGCCAACGTATAGACTTCACGTTGCAATGTATAGACTTGTCCAATGTATAGACTTTGGGCTTGGCAATGTATAGACTTCGAACTGCAGCCAAAGGGGCAATGTATAGACTTGGTGTTGCAGCATATAGACTTGGGCCAGCCAACGTATAGGCTTCACGCTGCAATGTATAGACTTGTCCAATGTATAGACTTTGGGCTTGGCAATGTATAGACTTCGAACTGCAGCCAAAGGGGCAATGTATAGACTTGGTGTTGCAGCGTATAGACTTTGGGCCGGCCGACGTATAGACTTCATATTGCAATGTACAGACTTCACGATGGACAATGTACAGACTTTAAGCAGCCAATGTACAGACTCCATGTTGGTCGAATAGGCAACATGTAGACTTGAGGCTGGGGAACGTACATACTTCATATATATATATACCCCCCTCCTTTACCGACCCACTCTCTCCAGCCCCCAGCGGTACACCCTCCAGCCTCCAGCGGTACACCCTTCAAGCCTTCAGCGGTACACCCCCATTGCCTCCAGCGGTACACCCCTCGAGCCTCCAGCGGTACACCCTGTTTCCTTCGCCGGCACACCATATATATATATATACGCATATATATGGCTCGATAAGGGCATCAACATTATCAAATAAATTAACAGAAATTACGCTAATTCAAGAACTCCAAATGTGCAACATCAATAACAATAAAAGAGGTGGGAGGGGTAATAAAAAAACGATAGAATAATAATAACAACAATAATAATAATAATAACACTAACGAACAAAAGGAAGAGAAATCATCCGGGATAGATGCATGAAGAAGTAATAAACAGCCAAGGAAAGAACAAAACATATAACCAAGAAAATTCCAGATAAAAGACGCCGGGGCCCGCACTGCAGCCCTATTTCGCCCCGGGACCCAGGCCAAAAGGAACAACGACGCCGCCCTTTCAGGTCAATCTCGAGTCTTGGGAATTATCCCGATACAGCCGAGTTCTGGCCTAATCTCGGGCCAACATCCTAATCGGATCGGATTTGTTTCTCGTTCCGGATGCCTTCCGAATCCTCATTGAAATTGCCGCATGCTCGGCAGACACTTGAACGGATTTGTCTCGACTTTTCCTGTTGTGTTTCCATCACGGACCCGTGTCCGAATATGAAAAGGTCCACGAGTGACCGACATGGCCAGTGGCTCGCATCCTAATCCGTACTTTGGTGTGATTTTCTCCTGCTTCTTTCTCACACAATTAGTACTATTCTTTTCGGCCGCGGGGCCCCTAATTTCGATAATTAATCAGGAGTATTCCCTCGTATGGGGGATGTAAATGACGTCGTGACCTTTATGGCGCGACGGGATTCGGTCCCGACACGAACTACATAATCGTCTAACAAAGTCAGATCGAGCGCACCATGGGCTCTTCGGAGCCTGAATAAATTGTCACTCCGGTGACTGGCACGCCCACGCACTCAATAAACCGAATAAAGAAACGAGAGAATAATAAGTGCCGAAAAGTGCGTCCACAGCGTGGCTCTCTCCCATCTTTCCCTCATGCGAGGGCTTTAACACCTCGACGTGCAGCGCTGGGCATACCAAGAGGCCCTTTGGTGCAGCCCTTACAGGCGAAAAGAGAGAGAGAGAGCTACCGTCATCATCGTTTGGTGAAAACGACGTTGAGCCAGGTCCCTTTGTGCGCGCTCCTGCGGAGGAGTTGCCCCGTCGACAACGTCTTCTTACTGCCCGCGAGTACCGGCAGGACTTTAGTGGTACGCTTCGGGGATCGACCTTGGAGAGTGCAGCGAGTACGACCGCTGCACCACTTGTACGAGTATGACGAGAGCAGAGACGTAGCAGGAGTGGACACACGGATGGCGCGAGGGTGGTCGCGCATCACCGGGCGAGCTCTCTCCCCTTACAGGTGAGAGATCGAGCACCTCGACCACCAGTGACCGCGACTTCCCCCACAGTAGGGCGAGCTGGAGCAGGGAGCCCACGAGTTGCTGCTCGGTCCCCAGCCAGAGCGCCCCCTTTGTGCCCACAGACGCTATTGCAGCTTCCAGAGCCCGTCCAGGCAGAGTGGGAGCCTGGACCTCTTGGTCAGCGTATGTCGCCACTAGCCGAGCCTCTGGAAGCACAACCTCCGTCAGCAGAGCCTCTGGAAGCACCACCTCCACCAATTATTCCGACCATTCCAATTGTGACCCCGAATAGAGAGTTGGTAATACTTCACAGATATGTACAGTTGTTGTGACTTATCTTAGATACAGTTTCTTTATGCAGTATACTTTTGTTCCGCCTTTTGCGCGTGTGTGTGTACACGCTTGCAGCGGATATTGTGTATATTACACTGACATGTTTATAAGATAGTGTTTTTAGTAACATGTTATCTACACATTTATTCCCTTATGCAATTTATTTTGCATATGAAAAGTGCGAATTTTTTTTGCATATAAAATATGTGAATTTATTTTGCATATCTGACATTAATTATTTGCTTGAATTCATTCTAAAGTTATTAAATGATCTTATGTGAATGGAAGATGATTGTAGTAGTCTGACTCTACTTTCGATTTCATCATATAAGAAAGTTTAATATAATTAGTTTGGACTTCTGTTAGCAAATTGAGACAATGTGTAAATTTGATGTCACTTACTTTCTCTATTTATATAGTGGTTGATAGCTATGGCCACCAAGCACGTTATTGCGGATCTCACTAGGGGTGAAAAATTAAACGGCACAAACTACGATATGTGGCACCGTAAGATCCAATATCTCCTCGATGAGCAAGAGTTGCTCGACCACCTTACTATTACCATGTTACCGCCCGAAGAGGGCAACACCACCGAACATCGCAAAGATCAAGAAACCTATAAGACTTGGTTTAAGAGAGATCGCAGTGCGCGCTTTACTATGCTCAGCGCGATGGAGGATGATCTCATTGGCGAGGTTGAGGGTTTTGGCACTGCCAAGGAAATGTGGGATCAGTTGAGATTTACCTTTGGGGGGACGTCTGTGACACGGTTGAGGACTCTTGTTTTAAAGTTTGAGACCTACCGGAAGGACTCGCGTCACACGATGACTGAGCACCTGAGGGTTATAGCTCATATGATTCGTGTTTTGAAGGCAGCGGGACATGATCTCACAGACGAGCAGCAGGTGCAGGCCATGATCAGATCTCTCCCTGACTCGTGGTTCCAAATGAAACAAATTCTAACACATAACGAGAATATCAAAGATTTTTCGGATATTTCTCGTCATGTAGAGTTAGAAGCTGAGCGCGAGATTCTGTATCACGCCACTGCTAATGTCGGTCAGATTAGTTGCCGATATGGCAGGAAAGGACCACATAGGAAAATGCAAGGGCAAGATGCTGCACCTTGCCCCAAAGCAACTCAGTCCTTTAAGCACCGCCGTGGAAGACGTGGTGGGAAGAAAAAGAAAGATAAAAGCCGTGTAAGATGCTTCAACTGTAAGAAGAGAGGCCACTTCGCTCATGAGTGTTATGAGCCGAAGAAGGTAATTAACGTACCTAACTCTCCATATGTTTATGTTTGTACCCATATTTTAACTGCTCGTCCTAATCCTGTGTGGATTGTGGATTCAGGAGCGACCAAACATATAATTATGGATCGACCTGGCTCTTTGGAATACCATAGGATCCATGTAGGCAAGCATAGAGTTTTCATGGGTAATGGAACTAGCGAGGAAGTCCTCGGAGTCGATTTATACCAACTCCATTTTTCGAATGGACGTACGCTGATTCTGTATGATGTACTCTATGCGCCCAGGATCCATTGTAATCTCCTGTCAGTTTCTAGCTTATTGTCTCTAGGCTTTTGTTTGACCTTTTCGGGCAGTAGTGTAAATATTGTTTTGGACAATATTGTGTATGGGCATGGTAAGATGGACGATAATTTCTTTATATTGGACTTGCTATAGATAAAGTCTCTTATTCTTCTTCTCTTTCAACAAGTGTGTTGAATAGTAAAGACTTAGATTCTGCGACATGGCATGCTCGTTTAGGCCACATATGGCAAGATAGAATGGCTAGATTAGTTCGAGAAGGTATTTTGGGGTCACTCACTAAGGTCAACTTGCCGGTATGTGAGCCGTGTCTTGCTGGGAAAGCACGCCGGAAGCCTTTTGGAAAGGCTATGAGGGCATCAGCACCGTTGGAGCTAATCCACTCC
The DNA here is from genome assembly GCA_022559845.1 of Amorphophallus konjac. Taxonomy (NCBI): domain Eukaryota; kingdom Viridiplantae; phylum Streptophyta; class Magnoliopsida; order Alismatales; family Araceae; genus Amorphophallus; species Amorphophallus konjac. The sequence continues at coordinate 18,433,363 of CM040125.1, forward strand.
GACATCTGCGGATCAATGAGTGTAAGGGCACGACACAGTTATACATACTTTCTCACATTTATAGATGACTATTCGCGATATGGATATGTCTATTTGATCGCTCACCGCTATGAAGCGCTGGATTGTTTTAAGCGCTTCCTAGTCGAGGTTGAGAATCAAAAGGAAAAGAGCATTAAAGCTCTTCGGACAGATCGTGGACGCGAATACTTGTCGGATCAGTTCCGAATATTGTGTGAAGAAAAAGGTATTCAGCGACAACTCACTATTCCTTACACGCCACAATAAAATGGTGTTGCTGAGCGAAGGAATAGAACGTTACTAGACATGGTTCGATCTATGATGACGTAGGCGAACCTTCCTATCTCCTTTTGGGGAGATGCTTTGTTAACTACTGCCTATATCTTGAACCGTGTGCCTTCACAGTCAGTTCCTTCTACCCCATATGAGTTGTGGCATGGCCACAAGCCCAATTTAGATAATTTGCGGCCATAGAGGTCAGCCGGATATGTCCATGACATATCAAATAAGTTTGGGAAACTTGGCCCCAGAGCTCAAAAACTTATCTTTATTAGATATCCAGAGAACTCTGTGGGTTATGTCATGTATGGACATCATCCAGAAGGAGGACTGATAGAGCGAGAGGTCCTAGATGTTGTTTTTCTAGAAAAAGAATTTCCTAGTATTGGCGACAGTGAAAAGAGTCTTGATCTCCATGAGTTGGAAGAACCCTATGATCTCCCACCATTTCCTAACGCAGGAAGGGAATGCGTTCCCGAGCCTGTGTATGCTAAAGATAGTAGGCATGATCGGGCTAGTGGGAGTACGTGCAGTGGGAGTGCACCAATAGAACCACTAGAATATCAAGACTCGTTGCGTCGCAGCAAGTGTGGGCTTGTGCTGCGTCGATTCTTCGGAATTGAAGACGAGACAATTATTTGTGAGTCCATGGATGATGAAGAGCCCAGATCTGTTCAGGAAGCTCTTGCATCCTTATCTAGGAAAGAGTGGAAAGCTGCCATGCAAGATGAAATTAATTCTATGGCGCAGAATGAAGTCTGGGAGTTGGTGGAACTCCTGCCCGGGCGCAAAGCTGTTGGAAATAAGTGGATTTTCAAGCTTAAGCGTAAGGCTGACGGGGCTATAGAAAAATATAAAGCATGATTGGTGGCGAAGGGTTATACCCAAAAGGAGGGTATAGACTATGATGAAACATTCTCACCAGTTGTGAGATTTTCATCCATTCGCCTGGTTCTGGCTATTATCGCGCATCTTGATTTGGAATTGTTCCAAATAGATGTAAAGACTACATTTCTCAATGGAGAACTAGATGAGGAGATTTATATGCTCCAGTCAGAAGGCTTTGAGGTTAAAGGTGAAGAGCAAAAAGTTTGCCGCTTCAAACGCTCTATATATGGCTTAAAACAGTCGTCTAGATAGTGGTATTTAAAATTTCATAAGGCAATCCTCTCATATGATTTTGAGATGATTGAAGAGGACCACTGTGTGTATGTCAAGCGAGTGGGAGAGAGCTTCCTCATTTTGTCGTTATATGTTGATGACATTTTAATAGTCAGAAATAATATGGAGTTAATCAATGCTATCAAAGGATGGCTATCTTCTGTATTTGAGATGAAAGATATGGGTGAAGCGAGCTATGTGCTCGGCCTGAAAATTATCCGAAATCGCTCGGAAAGGTTATTGAGTTTGTCTCAAGAAATCTACATTACTAAAATCATGGAGCGTTTTCGAATGAACAATTCGAAACCCATTGATACTCCACTTGAAAAAGGATGTGTCCTGAGTGCTAGCCAATGCCCCAAAAATGAAGAAGAAAGGAGAGAAATATCTAGAGTGCCTTATGCCGCTGCGATAGGAAGTCTAATGTATGCCATGTTGTGTACTCGATCGGCCAGACATTAACTTCGCAGTGGGTTTGGTTAGCCGTTATCAGAGTAACTCCGGTCCCGCGCACTGGAAGGCAGTTAAACGAATTTTTCGTTACTTGCGAGGGACATCAGACTATGTCTTACGTTACCGTGGAGGTGACCTGAAGCTAGTGGGATATAGTGATGCGGATTGGGCTGGTGACCATGATGAGTGCAAGTCCACTTCAGGCTTCGTGTTCCTATTAGCTGGTGGAGCTATCTCGTGGTGTAGCAAGAAACAGTCTTGCATTGCCCTATCCACTATGGAGGCAGAATATGTGGCTTGTTCTGCGGCGAGTCAAGAAGCAGTATGGCTGCGGAATTTGTTGAAGCGCTTGGCGCTTACACCTCATGCAGATGAAGGTGTACTGTGTTATATACATATAGCACTTCCGCACTTGCTTTCGTCAAGGATCCTAAATATCACGGCAGAACGAAGCACATTGATATCCGTTACCACACTACCAGAAAAAGCGGGATTTCAGACGGCCCGTATCCGTCTGAAATCCGTCTGAAAATCCGTCACAAACCACGTTTGTGACGGATTTGCGACATATTTAAGACTGAAAACGACCGTCTGAAATTCTTAGTCACAAATTAGTGACAGTTTATGTTTCCGTCGGAAATTCCGTCTGAAAGTAAGACAGAATTTAATCAGTCACAAATTCCGTCTGACTTTCATACGAGTAATTTCCATCTGAAATTTGAAATTATCAGTCTGAAATTTACGACGGACATATTTTCCGTGTGAAAATCCGTCTGAAATTCCAGACGGCTATTACGACGGAATATAGTTACCGTCTTAAAATGAAGCCCAACTCTTAGTCTGAAATCATGTACCGTATGAAAAGTCGTCCGAAATCCGTCGCTATTTCAAACGGATATTACGACGGATACAATAACCGTCTGAAATTCAACTCATTTCCTGTCTGAAATGTGGTTTGAAATCCGTCTATATTTCAAACTGATTTTACGACGGATAATAGACGGACAAAAATTGGCGCACATCCCGTCTGAAAATCCGTCTGAAATCTACGTTTTTTTTTAAAAATCTTAAATTATTTTACAAAACCTGTTTAATCATAAATAAACATCAAGAAATTCTACATGTTGAAAAAAAATATTGGGAACCTGCTAATCAAATAAACACCACCGAAAAATAAAATTCTGATCAAATAAATACCACAAAAAAAGACATTAACCCTGCTCATCCGTCTGAATATCAAGAAATATCCGGTACATCGTCCATATCCTCATCGTCCGTATCCTCACCGCCCTGCTCATCTCCTCTGTCGCCGCCCGCAAAAGGATCCCCCTATATTAAAAAAATAATAACATTCATTCATAGATAAAAAAATTAGTGCGAAGAAATTAGCATAAATTCAAAGCAAACATATCAAATTGATAACTGCATATTTTATAAATCAACCACTAGCCTGAAACAGTATTTAAACTAAGTGTATTTTAGAAATGAATTTTGATTCCGTCAGTTCTGACAAGTCACTTTCATCTCCCCGGTCGTGTTGGAACGATCGGCACGGGCATCCGACCGGTATTTCAAGTTTTAGACCCCCGGCCCGACCTGGCAGTTCATTTGAACCAAGTGTATTTTAGAAATGAAGTTTGAGCGCCGAGCTCAAACCGGGCATCCGATTTGGATTCCGTCAGTTCTGACAAGTCACTTTCATCTCCCCGGTCGTGTTGGAACGATCGGCACGGGCATCCGGCCGGTATTTCAAGTTTTAGACCCCCGGCCCCGACCTGACAGTTCATTTGAACCAAGTGTATTTTAGAAATGAACTTTGAGCGCCGAGCTCAAACCGGGCATCCGATTTGAATTCCGTCAGTTCTGACAAGTCACTTTCATCTCCCCGATCGTGTTGGAACGATCGGCACGGGCATCCGGCCGGTATTTCAAGTTTTAGACCCCCGGCCCCGACCTGACAGTTCATTTGAACCAAGTGTATTTTAGAAATGAAGTTTAAGCGCCGAGCTCAAACCGGGCATCCGATTTGGATTCCGTCAGTTCTGACAAGTCACTTTCATCTCCCCGGTCGTGTTGGAACGATCGGCACGGGCATCCGGCCGGTATTTCAAGTTTTAGACTCCCGGCCCCGACCTGGCAGTTCATTTGAACCAAGTGTATTTTAGAAATGAACTTTGAGCGCCGAGCTCAAACCGGGCATCCGATTTGGATTCCGTCAGTTCTGACAAGTCACTTTCATCTCCCCGGTCGTGTTGGAACGATCGACACGGGCATCCAGCCGATATTTCAAGTTTTAGACCCCCGGCCCCGACCTGGCAGTTCATTTGAACCAAGTGTATTTTAGAAATGAAGTTTGAGCGCCGAGCTCAAACCGGGCATCCGATTTGGATTCCGTCAGTTCTGACAAGTCACTTTCATCTCCCCGGTCGTGTTGGAACGATTGGCACGGGCATCCGGCCGGTGTTTCAAGTTTTAGACCCCCGGCCCCGACCTGGCAGTTCATTTGAACCAAGTGTATTTTAGAAATGAACTTTGAGCGCCGAGCTCAAACCGGACATCCGATTTGGATTCCGTCAGTTCTGACAAGTCACTTTCATCTCCCCGGTCGTGTTGGAATGATCGGCACGGGCATCCGGCCGATATTTCAAGTTTTAGACCCCCGGCCCCGACCTGGCAGTTCATTTGAACCAAGTGTATTTTAGAAATGAACTTTGAGCGCCGAGCTCAAACCGGGGATCCAATTTGGATTCCGTCAGTTCTGACAAGTCACTTTCATCTGCCCGGTCATGTTGGAATGATCGACACGGGCATCCGGCCGGTATTTCAAGTTTTAGACCCCCGGCCCCGACCTGGCAGTTCATTTGAACCAAGTGTATTTTAGAAATGAACTTTGAGCGCCGAGCTCAAACCGGGCATCCGATTTGGATTCCGTCAGTTCTGACAAGTCACTTTCATCTCCCCGGTCGTGTTGGAACGATCGGCATGGGCATCCGGCCGGTATTTCAAGTTTTAGACCCCCGGCCCCGACATGGCAGTTCATTTGAACCAAGTGTATTTTAGAAATGAACTTTGAGCGCCGAGCTCAAACCGGACATCCGATTTGGATTCCGTCAGTTCTGAAAATTCACTTTCATCTCCCCGATCGTGTTGGAACGATCGGCACGGGCATCCGGCCGGTATTTCAAGTTTTAGACCCCCGGCCCCGACCTGGCAGTTCATTTGAACCAAGTGTATTTTAGAAATGAAGTTTGAGCGCCGAGCTCAAACCGGGCATCCGATTTGGATTCCGTCAGTTCTGACAAGTCACTTTCATCTCCCCGGTCGTGTTGGAATGATCGGCATGGGCATCCGGCCGGTATTTCAAGTTTTAGACCCCCGGCCCCGACCTGGCAGTTCATTTGAACCAAGTGTATTTTAGAAATGAACTTTGAGCGCCGAGCTCAAACCGGGCATCCGATTTGGATTCCGTCAGTTCTGACAAGTCACTTTCATCTCCCCGGTCGTGTTGGAATGATCGGCATGGGCATCCGGCTGGTATTTCAAGTTTTAGACCCCCGGCCCCGACCTGACAGTTCATTTGAACCAAGTGTATTTTAGAAATGAAGTTTGAGCGCCGAGCTCAAACCGGACATCCGATTTGGATTCCGTCAGTTCTGACAAGTCACTTTCATCTCCCCGGTCGTGTTGGAATGATCGGTACGGGCATCCGGCCGATATTTCAAGTTTTAGACCCCCGGCCCCGACCTGGCAGTTCATTTGAACCAAGTGTATTTTAGAAATGAACTTTGAGCGCCGAGCTCAAACCGGGGATCCGATTTGGATTCCGTCAGTTCTGACAAGTCACTTTCATCTCCCCGGTCATGTTGGAATGATCGGCACGGGCATCCGGCCGATATTTCAAGTTTTAGACCCCCGGCCCCGACCTGGCAGTTCATTTGAACCAAGTGTATTTTAGAAATGAACTTTGAGCGCCGAGCTCAAACCGGGCATCCGATTTGGATTCCGTCAGTTCTGACAAGTCACTTTCATCTCCCCGGTCGTGTTGGAACGATCGGCATGGGCATCCGGCCAGTATTTCAAGTTTTAGACCCCCGGCCCCGACATGGCAGTTCATTTGAACCAAGTGTATTTTAGAAATGAACTTTGAGCGCCGAGCTCAAACCGGACATCCGATTTGGATTCCGTCAGTTCTAAAAATTCACTTTCATCTCCCCGGTCGTGTTGGAACGATCGGCACGGGCATCCGGCCGGTATTTCAAGTTTTAGACCCCCGGCCCCGACCTGGCAGTTCATTTGAACCAAGTGTATTTTAGAAATGAAGTTTGAGCGCCGAGCTCAAACCGGGCATCCGATTTGGATTCCGTCAGTTCTGACAAGTCACTTTCATCTCCCCGGTCGTGTTGGAACGATCGGCACGGGCATCCGACCGGTATTTCAAGTTTTAGACCCCCGGCCCCGACCTGACAGTTCATTTGAACCAAGTGTATTTTAGAAATGAAGTTTGAGCGCCGAGCTCAAACCGGGCATCCGATTTGGATTCCGTCAGTTCTGACAAGTCACTTTCATCTCCCCGGTCGTGTTGGAATGATCGGCATGGGCATCCGGCCGGTATTTCAAGTTTTAGACCCCCGGCCCCGACCTGGCAGTTCATTTGAACCAAGTGTATTTTAGAAATGAAGTTTGAGCGCCGAGCTCAAACCGGGCATTCGATTTGGATTCCGTCAGTTCTGACAAGTCACTTTCATCTCCCCGGTCGTGTTGGAATGATCGGCACGGACATCCGGCCGGTATTTCAAGTTTTAGACCCCCGGCCCCGACCTGGCAGTTCATTTGAACCAAGTGTATTTTAGAAATGAACTTTGAGCGCCGAGCTCAAACCGGGCATCCGATTTGGATTCCGTCAGTTCTGACAAGTCACTTTCATCTCCCCGATCATGTTGGAACGATCAGCACGGGCATCCGACCGGTATTTCATGTTTTAGACCCCCGGCCCCGACCTGGCAGTTCATTTGAACCAAGTGTATTTTAGAAATGAAGTTTGAGCGCCGAGCTCAAACCGGGCATCCGATTTGGATTCCGTCAGTTCTAACAAGTCACTTTCATCTCCCCGGTCGTGTTGGAATGATCGGCACAGGCATCCGGCCGGTATTTCAAGTTTTAGACCCCCGGCCCCGACCTGGCAGTTCATTTGAACCAAGTGTATTTTAGAAATGAACTTTGAGCGCCGAGCTCAAACCGGGCATCCGATTTGGATTCCGTCAGTTCTGACAAGTCACTTTCATCTCCCCGGTCGTGTTGGAACGATCGACACGGGCATCCGGCCGATATTTCAAGTTTTAGACCCCCGGCCCCGACCTGGCAGTTCATTTGAACCAAGTGTATTTTAGAAATGAAGTTTGAGCGCCGAGCTCAAACCGGGCATCCGATTTGGATTCCGTCAGTTCTGACAAGTCACTTTCATCTCCCCGGTCGTGTTGGAACTATCGGCACGGGCATCCGGCCGGTATTTCCAGTTTTAGACCCCCGGCCCCGACCTGGCAGTTCATTTGAACCAAGTGTATTTTAGAAATGAAGTTTGAGCGCCGAGCTCAAACCGGGGATCCGATTTGGATTCCGTTAGTTCTGACAAGTCACTTTCATCTCCCCGGTCGTGTTGGAATGATCGGCACGGCCATCCGGTCGGTATTTCAAGTTTTAGACCCCCGGCCCCCGGATTTTCTCAATTCTTCTGAAGTAAATGAGTTTTAAAATTAATAATGAACATAATTGAGTAATTCCATCAAAATAAAAACATAGTAAACACTCACCTGTGCGGGCTGTGGTGTGGTGGTGGTTGATTTCTGAGGGACCATTCCGCTCTGGGAGAGGAGGCCACTAATTGCCTGCAAGATTACTGACACTTAGCTAGAGATCTCTTGCTAGAAATGCTGCTGCTGCCGCTGCATATCAGAAATCTGCGATCGGACCATGTTCATCATGTCGCTGGCAGAAGCGCTGGGGGCAACGGAAGGTATAGTGAAGGCACTGCCACTGGAAGAAGTATAGCTAGAACTCGCACACGCTGATGTCACCGCGCTTGCGTCTAGGCTCTCCCCAAAACCATATAGTCGGCCTTTCTTCGGTACGCCAGCTGCTGCCACCCACTCCACCGGATCGAACTCCGGCTTTTGCGTGTCTCCCTCCCCGTACTTCTCTGTCACTGCTTTGTTATATGTTTCCTATAAATTGAATAAAATAACTAGTCAATTTCATATGAATTACATGCCGATTTAAATGAACGGTACAAGTTACATATGTAGATAAACTTACCGCTGCTGACTTAGCTGTGTCACTCACAAAATCATTAGTCCCCTTCTTTTTGTGTGTTCTGTCGAACACCTCGAGGAACGACGGAGGTCGATTAAGCTCCACAGCATGTTATACAATTCATAGTAAAAAAAAGTCAAATATTGGGATAAATTGTAAGAAGATAAATTGGTATATTACTTACCAATTTTTGTTTATAAGCCGCATAAGAGATGGACCCACTCGTATGCAAATTTGAACCTGGTTTTGACGCCCTGTTTGCTTTGGCTTTTTCGGACTTTTCTATCCACTTGGGGTCGGCAAAATGGTCACAAGATATCTCCCAATCCTCCTGCCTCATCCATAGAGGGCGATGCGCCTTCCACAATTGTCGGTCTTCACTCCCCCCACTCAATTTTTTAGCGTGTGCTCGGGCCTCATGTATTTTCCTCTTGTAACTTGAGAGCATAGTAGACTCCCAGGCACGACGACATCTCGCCGCGTCATGTCCACATGTGAATTGAAAAGACCGCTGTAAATCAATTGCTTTTCACACTTAGTATAAAGTTGTAAATTGACTTTGGGAAATACTTGAATTAAATGACGTAATTACTTACTAAGAACATGTTGTACAATGAATCGCGGACGGACATCGGAAAATTTCTGAAAGTGGAAGCTGCCCCGGGCACATGTGCCAACATGAGTTCGGTGGAATGATGGACAACGCTGTGGGGTTCAAATTTCATACTGCAATTGCAAATGTCAAAATATTCATATTAGACAGTTGAGGGCTAATTAATGTAATATAACCTTATAGATTTACCCGGATACTCAACACGGGCGACGTCTATCATGGGTCGTGCCTCCCTCGTGACAACTGCCGATATCGTCAAGGGGCTGACTGGTGGGGGTGGGCCCTGTACAAGTGGGAGGTGGTGGGAGGGCACTGAGACCTGCAAGAATTTATTGTCATGTGGAGTGATACATATAATGCGAACATATAATTAAAATATACATACCTGCAGCGGGAGGTGGTGGGGGTGGCGTATGCACAACAGGTGGGAGGGCACTGAGACCTGCAAGAATTTATTGTCATGTGGAGTGATACATATACTGCGAACATATAATTAAAATATACATACCTGCAGCGGGAGGTGGTGGGGGTGGCGTATGCACAACAGGTGGGAGGGCACTGAGACCTGCAAGAATTTATTGTCATGTGGAGTGATACATATAATGCGAACATATAATTAAAATATACATACCTGCAGCGGGAGATGGTGGGGGTGGCGTATGCACAACAGGTGGGAGGGCACTGAGACCTGCAAGAATTTATTGTCATGTAGAGTGATACATATACTGCGAACATATAATTAAAATATACATACCTACAACGGGAGGTGGTGGGGGTGGCGTATGCACAACAGGTGGGAGGCCACCGAGACATGTAAGAATTTATTGTCATGTGGAGTGATACATATACTGCGAACATATAATTAAAATATACATACCTGCAGCGGGAGGTGATGGGGGTGGCGTATGCACAACAGGTGGGAGGCCACTGAGACCTGTAAGAATTTATTGTCATGTGGAGTGATACATATACTGTGAACATATAATTAAAATATACATACCTGCAGCGGGAGGTGGTGGGGGTGGCGTATGCACAACAGGTGGGAGGCCACTGAGACCTGCAAGAATTTATTGTCATGTGGAGTGATACATATAATGCGAACATATAATTAAAATATACATACCTGCAGCGGGAGGTGGTGGGGGTGGCGTATGCACAACAGGTGGGAGGCCACTGAGACCTGCAAGAATTTATTGTCATGTGGAGTGATACATATAATGCGAACATATAATTTATAATATACATACCTGCAGCGGGAGGTGGTGGGGGTGGCCTATGCACAACATGTGGGAGGCCACTGAGACCTGCAAGAATTTATTGTCATAAGTAGAACAAATATTGAAGAATTTAAATTAAAATATACATACATGATCCTCGAGTCTTTTTGCCACTGAGACCTGCAAGAATTTATTGTCATGTGGAGTGATACAAATATTACGAACATATAATTAAAATATACATACCTGCAGCGGGAGGTGGTGGGAGTGGCGTATGCACAACAGGTGGGAGGCCACTGAGACCTGCAAGAACTTATTTTCATAAGTAGAACAAATGTTCAAGAATTTAAATTAAAATATACATACCTGTAGCGGGAGGTGGTGGCGTATGTACAAGTGGTGGTGAGCCGACACTTGCACCTATAAATAAATTCTTTTAAGTTTGTAAATAATTAAAATATTTATATAGCTAACTTATTGATCAAATATACCTGTGTCTGAAGAAGATGGTAGCGAGGAGGTAGTAGTGCCCCTCTCACTGCTAGATCTCCTCCCACCCCTAGTACGACCTCCTCGCACCATTTCCTTATTAATAACAAAATAATTAATACATATTAATCCACAATTATATAAGGCTAGACAAATGTTATTTAAAATTATGCTTAAAAGTAAGAATCTTCTTACTAAATTATCAAAACATGCCTCCCTCATGTTGATATATCTAGTTCAACTTCATCATCTTCGTCATCCATAGTAGTCTCATGAGATTCAAAATCTTCGTCTTCATCTGATTCTTCCTCCCCTCTAACATCAACATTTAGCTCCGTCGGATCGACTTCTTCCACTCCATCTCGCGTACGTAATGACAGTGGCTCATCAGATTCGTCCATATAAAACCTAGAGGAACCGACAACGCCAACTTCGTCTGATTGATAATATTCAGCACGAGCAACCTCTGAGACATCTCCACTCATAGTTAACTCATAAGTGGGAAAGAGTTTTAAATTAACCCTGCAAACTGCCCACCAATCTCTATTCTTGGATGATGGATAGCTTGAATAGTACACTTGCTGGGCTTGTGCGGCTAAAATGAACGGTTCATAGGTCTTAAGTTTAAACCTATGCTTGACATTGACAATCCCATAATTTGTGTCATGTAGAACAGAATTAGGATCAAACCATTGACACTTAAATATGTATACATGATTGTCTTGTCCCAAATACTGAAGTTCTAAGACTTCTTCAAGAATACCATAGTAGTCCAATTCCATTTCATTGTATAAACTTCCCTTCACACATACGCCGCTGTTCATCGTAGACTTATTTCGCCCATAATCCCTTGTATGAAATTTGTATCCATTCACAATATATCCCGGATAGGCACGTGTCTGGTTCGAGGGGCCATAACTTATCTGTTGTACTCTTTGATCAGTAATGAGACCTTGTTCAACCTATATTCAAATTAGAGTAGTTAAAATAATAACAATTACCTCAACATACGTAAATACAAACATATATATTCAGAGTTCACACTAACTCGGTTTCTTAGCCATTTGGAAAAAAACTTATCGCGTTCTTTTTCAATCTCCACATCCTGGATATTTGGACATTTTTCAGCTAATTTTGAATCAAATTGTCTGCAATATAAATGTAGCACCCCGTAAAAAAAATGATTAAATTTTTTTGATAAAGCCAATGTATAGACTTTGTGAAGTCAATGTTGTATAGACTTTGAGGAAGCCAATGTATAGACTTTGAGGAAGTCAATGTATAGACTTTGAGGAAGCTAATGTATAGACTTTGAGGATGTATAGACTTTGAGGAAGCCAATGTATAGACTTTGAGGAAGTCAATGTATATACTTTGAGGATGTATAGACTTTGAGGAAGCCAATGTATAGACTTTGTGAAGTCAATGTTGTATAGACTTTGAGGAAGCCAATGTATAGACTTTGAGGAAGCCAATGTATAGACTTTGAGGAAGCCAATGTATAGACTTTGAGGATGTATAGACTTTGAGGAAGCCAATGTATAGACTTTGTGAAGTCAATGTTGTATAGACTTTGAGGAAGCCAATGTATAGACTTTGAGGAAGTGAATGTATAGACTTTGAGGAAGCCAATGTATAGACTTTGAGGATGTATAGACTTTGAGGAAGTCAATGTATAGACTTTGAGAAAGCCAATGTATAGACTTTGAGGATGTATAGACTTTGAGGAAGCCAATGTATAGACTTTGAGGAAGCCAATGTATAGACTTTGAGGATGTATAGACTTTGAGGAAGCCAATGTATAGACTTTGTGAAGTCAATGTTGTATAGACTTTGAGGAAGCCAATGTATAGACTTTGAGGAAGTGAATGTATAGACTTTGAGGAAGCCAATGTATAGACATTGAGGATGTATAGACTTTGAGGAAGCCAATGTATAGCCTTTGTGAAGTCAATGTTGTATAGACTTTGAGGAAGCCAATGTATAGACTTTGAGGAAGTGAATGTATAGACTTTGAGGAAGCCAATGTATAGACATTGAGGATGTATAGACTTTGAGGAAGCCAATGTATAAACTTTGTGAAGTCAATGTTGTATAGACTTTGAGGAAGCCAATGTATAGACTTTGAGAAAGTGAATGTATAGACTTTGAGGAAGTCAATGTATAGACATTGAGGAAGTGAATGTATAGACTTTGAGGAAGCCAATGTATAGACTTTGTGAAGTCAATGTTGTATAGACTTTGAGGATGTATAGACTTATGGAGTTGCTGGAAATGTGAATTAAGATCTTACTCAACATAAGGTTCAATATCGAGGCAATTCAAAAGAATATATATCTCAGCGGCGTGCAACTCTTTATCTTCGAGCGTGCGAGTCAAGCAACGTCCGAACGCACGTCCGGGATGTTTAAATATGGAGAGCCGATCGGACGATTCATCCACTCCCCCATCATCATTACGTGGAGGTCGAGTACGACGAGTTTGAATCTCTGGCTCAAAGTACATAGAACAGAAGTTCAAAATTTCTTCAAGAATGTATGCCTCAGCAATCGAACCCTCCACCTGTGCCTTGTTGCGAACTTTCATTTTTAATTCATGCATGCACCTACAACAACAAGTCAGATGGCAACAATATGTAGCAGCTATGGACGACTTATAAGTTAACAAAAATTGTCACATACCTCTCAAATGGATACATCCATCGAAATTGTACTGGACCTCCGACGATAGCCTCATATGGCAAATGAACGACCAGGTGCTCCATCGAATCAAAGAATGCCGGAGGAAATATCTTCTCTAGCTTGCAAATAGTTGTGACAACTTCTTGTTCGATAGTTTGTACATCCCGAAGTCTGAGTTCAGATGGACATAAAATCTTGAAAAATTGACTCATCTCAGCTAGTGCTCCCCATATCTGCTTTGGCAACAAATCAAGAAATGCAATGGGCAGTAGCCTCTCCATGAACACATGACAGTCGTGACTTTTCATACCATATATTTTTCCCTCATTAACATTCACACAACGGGCTATGTTGGATGCATATCCATCTGGGAATCTCAGCTGTTTCAACCACTGGCATACTTCCTTGATCTGTGTATCATGAAGCACATAAGTTGCTTTAGGCTGCACAGTTTTGCCATTGACACTTTGTAGTTCCAGTTCTGGACGTCTACAAAGCATCTTTAAATCCATACGTGCTTTGGCGTTGTCCTTTGTTTTCCCTTTAACATTCATTATCGTATTGAACACATTATCAAAAAAATTCTTCTCGGTATGCATGACATCCATATTGTGTCGTACAAGAAGAGTTGACCAATAAGGTAATTCTCAAAAAATACTTTTCTTGACCCAGTTGTGATCCTTTCCAAAATTAGGGAGTTGCCGTGTGCTACCAGACAATTGAACTACATCTGGTAAATTGTGCACCCGTGACGCCATATGTAGACCCGACACCCGTTGCAAGTCAGCTTCATCTATTTCAACAGTATTTTTTTTAAACGAGTCTTTTTGCCTTCGAAAAGGATGGTCACTTGGTAGCAACCGCCGATGGCAATCAAACCAGCAGCTTTTCCCCCCATGTTTCAATACAAATGATTTGGTATCTTCCATACAGTAAGGACATGCTAGCCTCCCATGTGTGCTCCAACCAGATAGCATTCCATATGCAGGGAAGTCACTTATTGTCACATCAGTGCAACCTTCATAATAAAATTTTTCTTCCTATATGCATCATAAGTAACAACTCCATCAGTCCATACAAATTTGAGCTCATCAATCAACGGCCTGAGATATATGTCCAAATTTTTTCCGGGACTTTTTGGACCAGGAATTACTAGGGACAAAAACAGATTTTCTCGCTTCATGCACATGTGCGGCGGAAGGTTGTACGGTGTCATGAACACTGGCCAACAAGAATAAGCTGCCACTGAACCACCGAATGGATTAAAGTCATCTGTGCATAAACCCAATCGAACATTACGTGACTCCCTTGAAAAGGCAAGATGAGTACGACTAAAGTGAGTCCAAGCTTCACCATCGGCAGGATGACTGATTATATCATCGGCACGACGTACTCTTTCGGTGTGCCATGTCATATGCCGAGCCGTCTTTGAGGACATATACAGTCACTGCAGCCTAGGCACAAGAGGGAAGTATCGCAAAGCCTTGTAAGGTACATCTTTTGCCTTTGAATTGACCCCCCCCCCTTAGGTTTGAATCTGTCATGGCCACAAATGGAACATGATATCTTATCTGCATCATCTTTGTAATATAACATACAATGATTCGGACATGCATCTATTTTCACATATCCAAGTCCTAAGTCATTGACCATCTTTTTTGCACGGTAAAAAGTTTCTGGCAACTTCTCGTCTCGAGGCAACATACTCTTGATCAAGAGGAGGAGACGATCAAAACAAGTCTCACTGATGTGAAATTCAGATTTCAAGTTCAACAACTGTGACACTGCAGACAATCGAGTGTGATTTTCACAACCATCCCACAACGGCTCATCAGCATCCCTAAGTAGTTCATAAAATCTTCCGGCTGTCTTATTCGGTGCTTCATCGTGAATATTAAAACTAGGACTAGCAGCATCTACAACCATATCCACGTACCCACTTGTGCCTGCAATATTGTCGGGCTCATACCTCAAGAATTGCTCACCATGACACGTCCAATTCGTATAACCATCCACGAACCCTTTCGTGTACAAATGATGTTGCACATCCCATGTTGAACACCACCTCAAGTTTCTACAACTTGAACAAGGGCATCGAATGTGACCGTCGCGATCTATTGCTGCATTTGGATTCCCCAATGCAAATTGAATGAAACTCTCAACCCCAAGCTTAAAGTCATCTGACACCACCCGGTCAACTATTCTACGATACATCCATGAACGATCTGTCGACATTTTGCCTGCACCCAATAAATGACAATACACATCCTAACTTTCAAATCATTACTCATAATATTACACCCGACCCTTTCCTCACATCGTTCATCATAGACCATTTGCAGTTGGAAGAGGAATATTGATTAGATTATCACTTTTTAACCCATCCATGAAGGTTTGATCGCACAATCACTTACTATATGTGCTGCACGATTTGCTAAAAATTTCGGCATCATCTCCCCACACTTCTCCGATATACCAAATATATTTATTGATTTTGAAATTTTCTTAAACACTTACAAGTAAGTGGTTAAGAAAACACTCAAAATCAATAATGGTATATCAGAGAAGAGTGAGGAGACGCAACCGAAATTCTCAACAAACCATACAAACATATATAGTAAATGACTGCCTAAGTGCGATCAAACATTCACAGACTGTCCAAACGGGACAATTCAAGACTTTGAGGTAGATATATACATTCTCATAAACAAATGAGAACATACACATCAATCCCAAAGTCTTGAACGGGAAGGCACATTGACACGGTTTTAACGCGCTCTCCTGAGGTGCGTGTAATGTTAGGTCGCACCCACGCACCTCAACTCACAGGGAATACCCCATGCATTTATATAACATAAAATTAAATAACAACGCAATAATCATTATGCACATATCAAATTAAATAACACCCAAATTACAAAATTTTTCAAATGAAGAACAACGAAGCTAAACAATCTACATTTCTAGTCAAATTAACATCAAATTTCTATTACAATCAGATTTAAAAATATATTTACATGCAATTAAATTCCACATAATTTTAAAGCACAAAACGAAATTGTTGGGTATTTACCTATTGCTATAGAGAATTCTGATTTCTTTGCATTTATCCACATCTTTGTATATATGTACTACTTAAGATATGTGGTCATTCCATTTCTCTATATCTTCTTATCATCATAAGACAAGGTTCAATTGGGTGGGTGGGTTCTCTTATAAAGAACAAGCCCCAGGGGAGGGGGAGGGGGGCTGTTTAGAACTAGACCAATGTGTTGTGTTCAGTATATGGATGATGTCTAATTATGACTAAAAAAATAACAATCTAATCTTGTGTGTGCAACTTAGACAAATATGTCAAAGTCAGGATGTATAAAGTCTCCTAAGTAATTTACAAAGTGTTTGATTCCTAGGATATCTAGTTGACCAGAAGAAGGGGGGTGACTTTAACCTTGTTTTATCTCCCGAGGAGAAGAAGGGGGGCACTATGGGCTATATCAATTCCATGACTGATTTCCAGGTCTTCGTTGCTCTCCCAAGTACCGAAACACAAAGTTCTATCATCTTCAAGTGAAACAAAGGAGAGCTAGAATGACCATTGACAAAATCAAAACTGACAATGGAGATTGGTGTGATAAGGAGTCTCTGCTGAAGGACAACTGCTTATTTTAAATCCACAAGGGGTGTCCGATAGGGTGACCCCTTGGCCCCAGCTTTGTTTATCATTACTGAAGAAGCTTTAGGCACAGGCATTACCAGCCTTTTTAGCAGTGGGAAGGTTTAACACTTTCATGTGTCTCGTGGTAGTATGCAAATATCTCACTTACTGTATGCCGATGACACATTGGTGTTTTCTAATGGTTCATCCAAGAACGTCAGATGTCTGTTGGCTTTCATAAAAGACTATGAGGATTCTCCTGATCAGAAAGTTAACAGCAATAAAAGCAGCTTTATAGTTTCCCATAAAGCTTCTCTTGTTGTTATCAGAAGAATTGTAGACATAACAGGTTTCGTTTACAAATGTGTTCTCCATATTAATTAATGACTGGCCGGATCAGAGATTTTGGTGCCCCAATAGCATCGGTTTATTTTCTGTTGCCTCCTTTCATAGGACTCTTGGTTCAGCATCCATGTGTTCTTTTTCCTTGAAGATATGGGATTCCTTTATTCCATCAAATACTTCTCTCTTCTTGTGGAGGGTCTACCATTCGGCGGTGCCAACTAATAATCAGATCAGGTGCGGTGTTTGCATATGCTCTATGTGTCTCTACTATCGAATGCCCCATGCTGAAACAAAGGACCATTTGTTCCTTTCTAGTGACCTTGCTAGATCATCTTAGTCTTTGATCGCCGCTATCTCTAATCTAAATCCCGCTGATTACACTTTTGTGTGCTACTTCCTGTCTGGCTTTTTTTGCACTGTTAGTGACACTTCATTTACTCGGGATGGTGAGTAAGCATATACCTCACAAGGGTTAGATAGGGTCATGATATTGTTGTAGTGTTCTACTCGTCGCGAGTCATGACCCCCTCCCAGACCTCCTACTGGCCCCTCCCCCCCACCGGAGCCCCCCTCCTGCTGGCACCTCCCCCTCTCCCCTCCCCACCACCCACCGCACCCCCCTCCCCCCAGCGACCACCTCTTGCTGCTCCTCCCCCTCCCCCCCACCCACCGAAATCCCCCTATTGCTAGCCCCTCCCCCCCACCCAGTGCACCTCCCACCCCCCAACGACCCCCTCCCTGTTGGCCTCCCGGACGCGGGAGCTAGCTAGGGTGGGTGACGGTCTCCCGGACGCAAAGGCACGGTGAGAGGGTCGTGCGTGTATTAGGGAAAAGAAATTTTTTCCCACGGATTTGAGACAGAAATTCTTCCGTTACAAATTTCATACGGTAATTCTGACCATCTATGATATGTCGCCTGTATTTAAGACTAAATGCAGACGATATATTGTTCGTTGTAAATAACGTTGGAATTTTAGACGGATATTCTGATCGACATAATCCGTCTGAAATGCAGACGGATATTCTGACGGAAATCACAAGCAGAATTTTTTGAGTATTTACCTATTGCTATAAGTCGACTATTGTTGTGGGCGCACTAATTTTTTTTTAAAAAATTATTCCTTTATTTACAAGTAGATGCATTCAGAAACAAATTTCTATATTTATGTATATGGGAACCTTCTCCGAACTTAGCCATACGCCAATGGGACCTCTAAGTTCATGCACTAAGTTTGCATTTCTAATTTCTTGTATGCAGAACGAAACCCCTTTGGGCTTATTCATGGCAAAGTATGCTTGAACTCAGGCATGTAGAATGAAATTCTTGAATTCATGCACGTGAGATGACGTTTACACTGTCTGAACTTGAGTTCCCAGTTTTCCCATTTTCAGAACTAAACCTACCTTTATGGTTGCAATTCGTGCATTCAGTTTGGAATCTTTGGAGCATGGCACAATAATGTTATATGATGCTGGTTACGTGGGTTCTAAGTATAGATGGCACAATAATCAACAAGGCAAGAAGGGGATTTGGGCTACATTAGATAGGGTTCTCATTTATACTAATTAGCTGAATTTGTACCCAATCACGGTGCAACACTTATCTAGAGAGGCCTCAGATCACGCGCCTCTACTTATTAAATTGATGTTTCCCAACAAATTTAAGAGTAAATTTTACTTTCAGCAAATGTGGACTAGCCATGAGCTTTTTCTTAAGGTTGTTGATCAATATTGGAGAACCATCCCTATTGCTTCATCTGCTATCACTACTTTTTGTCTTAAACTTAAATCCTTAAGATACATGCTCCGAGAATGGATTGGCTAGCTGCTAAGGACCAAATTCTAAAACACAACAGATTCTTCAAAGCCCCTAGGCTATTTTCATTCTGGAAAGATACATGGCTTGGTGATAAACCCCTCAGTGACCTTATTTTACCCAGTCAATGGAGGCTCATCGAGGACAAAAATATCACCATTCAAGATTTGAGTAATACTCTCAATCCAAATTGGAATGTTATTCGGCATGTTCTTCCACAAAACATTGCTCGGGTAGCCACATTTTATATCAACAAAGATCCTTTGCCCAATGATACAAGGGTATGGTCTCTCACTGCAACAAGAGATTTTACTATCAACTCATGGAGGAAGCACTTGACTGTAGCTGATCAATCCTTTCCATACTCTCTCATTTGGTCTACCTTCATTCCCCCCACAGTTTCTCTATTCCTGTGGAAGCTCATCCATAGAATTTTACCCACTGATAGAAGAGTCCAGCAGAGTGGAATATCTTTGTGTTCTAAATACTTATGATGTCCAAATGCTCAGATTGAGTCAACCACTCACCTTCTCTTGCATAGCAAGCTGTCAGTTGCCACTTGGGCTCTGCATAAACCATGCATTCATATTGATCCCCCTCATGATGGCTGCCAACGTCATCTTACTGGACCCCCCTCTCCAGTCTCTTCCCACTAACCCCCCCCACCCGCCGGAGTGGCTCGCGTGATCTTGCACCCCCACCCCCACCCTTCGACCAACAGTCCTCCCAACCCCTCCCTACCCCCTTTCTCCCTCTAGCAATATTCAGGCGAGCTCGCGGCCCCACACCCTCCCAGCCAGCAGTCCCCACCTCGGACCCCTTGTAGCACCTCTCCCTGAACCTCCCACTCCCAGAGTAGCCCCCCTGGACCAACCTGAACTCTCCTCCCCCGGACCCCCCACCCTCCCAGAGATGAGCCCCCACCCGAGACCC
Source organism: Amorphophallus konjac (assembly GCA_022559845.1). Classification (NCBI taxonomy): domain Eukaryota; kingdom Viridiplantae; phylum Streptophyta; class Magnoliopsida; order Alismatales; family Araceae; genus Amorphophallus; species Amorphophallus konjac. The sequence continues at coordinate 18,453,329 of CM040125.1, forward strand.
CCTGCCGGATCCCCCCCTCTCTGAACCACCCCACTCGCAGAGCAACCCCCCATCAGACCTGCCACAATCGAACCCTCCTCCCCCAGACTCCCCCCCCCCCCACTGGAACCCCCCACCCTGCCAGCCAGTGGCCCCCACCCCGGACCCCACGTCAAAGACCCCCTCCCTGAAATCCCCAGTCCCAGACAGCCCCTCACCCACCGGAACCCTCCTCCGGACCCCCCATTGGAACCCCCAACCCTCCTAACTCGTAGCCCCCACCCAGGACTCCCTGCTGGATCCCCCTGCATGCCTGAACCGCCCTCTGCCAGAGCACCCCCGTCCCCCTCCGAGCCTGACCCTCCTCCCCCAAAATAGTTGTTGGAACCCCTCCCCCTCCCAGACCAACCTCCCCCTCTCAGATCGGCTAGAACCCCCGCCCTCCCTGATGATCCCCAAGCTTTAAAAAAAAAGGAACAACAAATGCAGCAATGGCAATGGAGGAGGCGCGGCAGGTAGGGAGAGTTTTACAGAGAGAGGGTGAGGGAGGGGACTTACCAGACCGGAGAGGATGGCGACAACGCGCCACCGACGGTGACGACGAGGACGGGTTTGACGGCAACGACGAGGACGGCTTCGACGGCAACGGTGAGGGCGGCTCTGCGGGGATGACGATGACGAGGAAGGCTTCGACGGCGACTGCGAGGGCGGCTCTGGCGGCGATGATGACGACAAGGAAGGCTTCGATGGCGACGGCGGCTCTAGCCGCGACGGCGACTACGACACCGGTGGACCTCTCCTCGACAAGGAGATAGTGGAAAGAGAGTGAGAGGGAGAGTGGGAGTGAGACGGAGATCGCGGGGGAAGGGGGGAAGAAGGGGGAAAGCTCGATCCGTCGCGGGGGAAGGGGGGAAGAAGGGGGAAAATTTCACTAGAGGTAATAAATATTTGTAACGGATTTCAGACGAATTATTTCCGTCTGAATATCCGTCCCAAATCACGACGGATATAAAGACGGAATATATTCCGTCTCTAATTATAGACGGATATTCAGAGGGAATATAGTATGTCTTTAATAACAACGGAATTTGTAACGGAAACTAATCCGTCACAAATACAGACGGATTTTAAGACGGAAAAATATCCATCTGAAATATCCGTCTGAAATCCCACTTTTTCTGGTAGTGCCACTATATAAGCGATTTACATGTAAAAGGGTTAGTGGTGCTACGACAGATTAGTTATGGTCGTATGGTAGCTAATCCACTAACAAAGCAAATAGCTAGAGAAAGTTTTGTTGGCCATTGTAAGTCTATGGGCCTTTGTAAATTGTAATTGTTACAAGTTTTGACATCATTAAAGTTTGCTTATTATGTTATGTGCATTATACGAATGCTTTACACATCGTTAGTGTGTCACCAGGCTAAGAATCAACTCACTCACACGGGTGATTCACCTTTGGCACTTATCGAAAGCGACAAAGATGAGGCATCTGATATTCCTGGCACCCCGAAGGTCGGGGAGTTAGGGGAATATCTCGAACAAATTATATATGCCGCCTTAGCTGAGGTCTAAGATGAGATCTGATGCAGATCGACCATGAGGATTCTACGGTAATCCCATAGAGCCTGTAAATATCGGATACGTGAGTCGCAAGAAGGCGCTGAGTGAGAGCGACTGGTTTGCGTGACTCGGGTTAGCTGCGTAAGTCGCGACTAGACTGGTATCCGTGCGGTGTTTTAATAATCATATTAATGACACACCCATGAAAATGGAAGAACATCGTGGCATGCGTATCATACCGCATGTGCAATATGCGACCGCATATGAGAATGATGAATGGATCCCTCTTCATCATTGTGTGAGCTCATGAATCACAGTTGTGTGATTCCTAATGTATCCCTAGTGACCTGCAGCGCTATGTCATGAAAATGACGCTTGATGTCGCTACTTTAGCATGTTACTTAGGGTGATGATTAATACCGTCCAGCGGAACATGTCTAAGAAAGCGGTCAAGAAGAATTGGATTGACATATACAGCATAGGGAAGACATTTTAAATTTCACCATGCTTAGTTGCTCATATCCCGGGAGGCTTTATTGTCTGTGTGGTGATAAAGTCATGGACACTTAGCATTTGGGGGTTTGACACTGCCTGTTTTCGAGAGATCCGGAGTGTCAAATCAGGTGACTTTTAAAAATATCTGAGATACACACCGAGATATTTTGTGTGCTCCGTTAGTTAGGTGACAACTTAACGGAACACCCTTCTACTGTTCGAAGAATCTCGCGGAGGTCGCACACTCTATTTCCTGTATAACCGTTGAGTTTGGATGCATTCAGTATGTCTGAATCTGCACTGTCGACCCTAATGGGCAAGTGGGAGCTGTTAACTGGGCGCTGCCCATTGGGCCGAGCAGCCCACTCCCGCACTGCAGCCAGGCACGCTCGGGCGTGCACGTGCGAGGACGGACACGGGAGGGAGGCCACGCGGCGCCATCCGCGGCCTCCTCACTTCCAACACCTTTTCCCATCCCGTTCTCACCGCCCCCGGTTTTACCTTTCCAGATATTTTCCCGACGGTGCTTCCAGCCATTATAAAAGGACAGCAATGGTAAAGAAACGCAAGTAACGGTGGACAGTAAAAGGTAAAGTGCTTGGGGCGGTGAGAAACGGGGCAGAGCATTGGCTGTTACCATTGCAACTAAACTGCGGCTCTCACGATCGATCCAGTAGAGAGAAAGCGTGAAAGCGGCGGCTTTCACGGCACCTCTCACGGTGAGGGGTTTAACAGTAACAAACTCACGGAGGCACGTCACCCATAGCCTCGGTCTTGGAGTGTGGATAATTAAAGGTAACTCTGGTAGCCACTTTTTGACTCTGCGAGTCAAAGACGTAATATATATTTCCGCTGCGTGGCTAAGGTATGTCCTTATGCACCTAAGATCATGTGTTCATTGTGTTTATTATATTTCGGGGCTAACCAACAGTAATGAATGTGATATGATCGACTTTTCAAAAAAAAGTTCATTCTCTAAGGGCGTGTTTGATTGTGGGGTGGGGTGAGTTGTTCGCGCCCCTGCAATGAGTATCTTTAACATGGACTATGCCTTCTCATTGTAATGAATGTGATACGATTGACTTTTCAAAAAAAAAAGTTCATTCTCTAAGGGCGTGTTTGATTGTGGGGTGGGGTGAGTTGTTCGCACCCCTGGACGTAGGGGAACGAACAACCGTCCAGGGGTGCGAACAACTCACCCCACCCCGATTAGTGGGGGATGGGTGTGAGGGAAAAATGTGGGGCCCACAGTTTCCTCTCACATCGGTTGGCTATCCAGCCTTTCCTATTCCACAATCAAACACGCCCTAAACCTTTTTTAGCTATTTGATCAATCAAAAGGTGGACCGCACTGGGATGTTCGCGTGCCCTCACAATAGTGTTGCATTGTTGGTTTTGATAAAGCTCATGGAGAGAAGAGTGTCGAAGCAGGCTCGGGTTACATATCCTAACAACAACGGTGAAATGAGTTGTCCCTACGCCTAATCAACCAACATCATCATTTTCGACTTCCCCTGGCTAGATACCCAGCTAGCACCAACTTGCATACTAGCAGGTGCAACAATTTCACCATCAGCAATTGCAACAACTTCAGCAATTCTGCCGTTTTTTTCTATTTGGCAACTTAAATGAATTCTCTTGTCATATGGTTGGTTGGATTTACAATACTTGTTGATATTTTTGCATATGTGAATGGAATCTCATTTTCAATTATTTTTTTTTATGTCGTTCTGTGGACAATGGAGTGGTGGTCATTTCTTTTCTACTTCAACAAGTTCATCATGAATTGAGTTATTGGGTGTGTACTCTACAGGCCACTTAAGACAGATCCAGTACCCAGTGTACCAAGAGCAAAAATTTGAGTTTTTGTGTTGATGTATAACTTTTGAACATATGCAGTTTGTATCAAGTAGTTGGTTCGGGTACTCAATATCCAGTATTTGTGAAATAGAGTGTCACTGACAAACATCGGGTATTAGTGAAAAATAACTATTATTATTGAGAAATAGTCAGTCAGATAATTAATTTGTCCAGTGCAACATAGTAGTGAAAAATACTTCGACATAATGAAAAATATAGAAGATCAAACACTGGATAGTGAAAAATAACAATTATTATTAGTGAAATATACATTAGGAGTGAAAAATTACTATAACTATTAGTATTGAAAACTGTCTAGTACACATTAGTAGTGAAAACTATCTATTAGTAGAGATACATAATAGAGATAAGTGAAAAAATACACTTGTCAGTGGACAATGGGTACTGATGGAACACATACAAGCTATGGGGCGCACTGGTCAAGCCATTCGACATCTCATTGGGTGTAGGGACCACTCTCGAACACCTGATGGGCGACACTGACACAACCTCGCACCGGGCACCATGGGTCAAAGCCCGCGTCCAAAGGAACATGGCCGTACCATACAACATTACAAAAAGATGACGACCACCCCTTGGGGTCACTCCCTACGACAGCAGCCCGCCATAAGAGGGAGCCCATGCCAGACTCAGGTCTGCGACCGATTAGAGATAGATTTTAATTTCCATCGCTAATCAGGGACGAATTAGCGATGGAATATATATTGGTCGTTGATAATTACTCATTAATTAACGATGGTCGTCAATCGGTCGTTAATTCGTCGCTAAAGTCTTTAGTGACAAACAAATTTTTCTGTCGCTAATCTCACTTTTTCTTGTAATGATTTGACCTCTCCCACTATTACTCTCACACACAAAACAACTAACCGGGGTCGGTTAGCGCATTCAACCCTCTGGGGTCGAATGCACTAACCCCACCCGGATTTCAAACAGGGCCTAAAGTAATGAAAATCAGCCGAACCTGCTAGCCAGCTCTACATCCTAGCTAGAACAGATGCAATTGCCTCTATGGCCCCACCCTCCAATATGCTTAAACATAAAAGCAAATCAGAAGCTTCTCAATATGCTCCAAGCTTTGATATTGAAGCACAAAATGCACGAACATATCAACACCAAGACGGAGCTCGAGCAAGGTTGAAAAAGGCTGACCTCTTCTACTGCATTACTAATAGCCCACACAATAAAACAATCTCAGCATGCCTATTCAGAGGCATCATTGAATGAAATGAGGATGGGATAGCTTGACCTGCCCTGCAAGTACTTCGAGCTCAAAACCAAGTTTTTTTAGGGCATCTGCATACTGATCGATCCCCTATCCCCGAATAGATGACAATTATATTTGGTAGAGAACAACCTGAAGTCAATAAAAAGCATTGAACATGGTCGTTTCAGTAAGATGGCAACGGCACAAAACACCGATATCCTAACACAAAATGACAACATTATGCTTCAGATAGACAAACATTCTCGACAAATGATGATTTAACAATTTTTTTCAGCTTATTGGTTGCAAAAACAAACATGATACCATGCAATTATGCTAGATTATAATTAAGCTTGTGATGACATGATCACAAGTTCCAATTTTTTTTTTTAACCTCCACCACCTCCCCCACCTAGTTCCTTATAAAGAACACGCTATTAAGAAAGGACAATTTCGTGATACTCCATCAGCATGAGAAAGGAATCCCATGGCACAGAGCAATATCAAAAGAAGGAATCAAAAGCACCAGACTATTGAACAGAACTGGAACTAGCCTACACTAGTTAATTTTCTCGGTTCATTTTACATTAAAAAAGGGGGCAAAGTGTTCTGAAACTAGATGAAATGGGCCAATTCTTGGAGATGTGGGACTTGTTCAGCTCTCGTAACAATTTTGTTAAGTCCAAATAATTTCAGGAGTCCAAATAAGTCCCCCCCAAAAAAACTTTCCCATCAATACAGTATTTTCAACCCTGGGAAGCTTCAAATATACTTTCCTATCCAGATGAGGCAGAAAAAGTGGGATTTTTGCTAACATACTTCTCTTACAAGTTTATTTGTCAAATTGCAGCTTTTATTTTCATATAAAAGCCTCGCTAGCTATATCGCAATATTTAAAAAAATGTTCCTATCATCGATCACCAATATTACTAGCATTCCGTTAAAATATCTTATTTAACACTATTTAACCTTTCAGTAAATTTTGGAAAAAGTAAAAAATATCCCTAATCTCTCGCACTCTAGCTAGGTCTTTTATCTATCTATTGGGCACAATTAATATTTCAGTCAAAATAACTCTTTTTTATAAACATATTTTTGTGCAAAATATTAATTGTACATATGAAAACAAAATATTATTTGAATCTTCAATAGAGGTTAATTGCAGAGTATTTATTTTGGCATTATATTGATAAAAGAAGATTAATAAAAAATATAAATATAAGAAAGGCAATTCCATAAATAAATTTATAAGGAGGATATTTTCTTAAAACTCAAAAAAGTCAAGGGTTCTTTCATGATTTTTTTGGCCGGCAAAGCAATCACTATGAAATTCTAGAAACAAAGTTATCAGAAATGAGGATAAAAACTGGGGGAAATCTTGTCTCTGTACAGCATTTTCCTTTGTCATTCGGGTGAGTTGGATCAACCCGTGTCATAAAGCGAGCTCAAATTTATTTCATTCCAATACATATAAGCATGCTAATTAAGTTGGACTGAGCCGTCAGTGTAAGTTGCCGTGCATTCTTACCTTCCTTTCGACTTTGCAACTTCATTAACTACTCGTAAGGGTGCACGAACGAGCTGAGCCGAGTTGACTAATGAGTTTGCTCAGACTGGATTCAATCTTTAAAAGTCTAGTTATCAAACCCAATTGAATATCTAAGACGGTCATTCAAACTGCACTATATTTAGACGAGTAATGTTGAGTGCACACTCGGGGTTATTACATGTCCCGGGTGTGGACTAAGTTTAATTTTTTAATTTTTTTAATATGAGACTCTAATTCGTAATACTAAGTCTCACTCTAATCCGACGATTCAAAAAAATTAAATTAAAGAAGACCAATTAAAAAAATAGACTTAATATTATTTATTCGATATGAACTATTTTTTTAGAGTTTTTTAAATCATCCGACGGAATTGTGACTTACACCACAAGTTAATATGATTTAGATCTCGTATTATAAGTTTTTTTTAAAAAATTAATTTAATACACTCCCGAAGTATACACTAAATATTTTTCTATTTAGATACTCATCGCCACTTGTCCGCAGGGCACGAGCCCAACATGAATGGGGCCCAAAACTTCTAACGTAGAATAGAAAGTTTATTAATATTTGCTATTATCTTGGTGTGCAGCAATTCCCATATATTCTATTTTTATCGGTTCAACTGAAATTAATGAAATAATAAGTATACTGACGTGACGTGAGACTTACATCTCTCACTAATCCACTTGAGATTAACGAGATCGGGGCGTAAGTGTGTTTGACGAGAGATCCATATATATAAAAAAAACCCTCCTTTTCCGTGCTTCATGGTGACGTGAGGTGTGTTGATTACTTCACCGCAGCAAGTATTACTACTCTATTACCCATATATAACCGTGTGTGTTTGCAAAGATAAGCACCCATATACAAGCTGTTAAGAGTATTCATTACGTCACAAGCTAAGGAAGGAACATTTTATTTGATCATCATGCCATTTATTAAAGATGTCATAAGGAGCATATCTCGAGGAAAAGTGGGTTACATCGGCTACTCTTGATAGCGAGAAGATATAAGACAAGAGAAGGAAGACAACAAATTAAGGAAAAAGCTTGTAGTAAGAAGAGACGATCTAGGAACAGTGAAGTCGTCGAATTTGCCGTGCGCTGACTCAGGATGTTGCACCGGCGACGGGTCTCATGATCAGGCGCAGGAGGGTGGTATCTTGGAGATGCCCTGCCTCTGTAACTCCGACAAGACACCATCTAGAGATGGAGGCTTCAATCCGAGGGGCAGTGGCAGCCATGGCTTTGCCAAAACATCTCCGATGGCCGCGTCGATGCACTCTTTTGACTGATGGGCCAAGAAAAATCATGAGTCAGAAGTAGGATCACACAAACATATATAGATCATAAAGGGTTAAAAATTTTCATATCTTTTGAAGAAAGGTGATAACAAAGAACACTACGTACCCATCTATTTACCCATCTAACTAGAAAACTTCGATTTAATCTATTTCACCAAATAAATGCAAGTAAGGAAGAACACTTTCTTTTCCCATAACTACGAGAGCCAACTTACTTCACATGAAAAAGCCTAAATAGCAAGATCTTAATTTCTAGTGTAAGAAAAACATTCCTTAAATGACATGACCTTTTTAAAGTCGCTAATCTGATGTCTTTAGAAGGCACCGTGCTATAAGGTGGAGCAAATAATGCAGATCATTCCGTAAAGATCATATATATAATAAGGAATTTTTACATGAAAATTATTGTTAGAGATAAATTTGTAAAAAAATTATTTCTAGAAATATACTAGTAGATATGTCACTGGATTAATTCAAATATTTTTTGATAATTTTTTGATAAAAAGAAGTGATATGTCTACAAATAAATATGATATTTTTGTATAATTCAAAATTACACAGTGATATGTCTACTAATACATTTACATGAATGATTTTTTTACACATTTTTATTTAACAATAATTTTCATGCAAAAAAATCTATATATAAATGGGTTACAACACACCGAAGAAGGAGGATATTTACAAGAATTAGACAATATTGGTAGAAAGATCTGCCAATAAAAGCTTACATTCCATGAATAACACTGAAAAACTAGCACTTTCAATAGAATTTTGTATTTTATGAAGGACAGTAAAAAACTAACCATGATTAATTAAAATAGTGCATTTGGGACAAGAAAGTGAGTATACAAAACATTTTTTTCATTTTCAACAATAAATATAAAAGTTATGAATGCTCATGTCTGGTTCATCTTTGACATTTGAATCTGGATAACTTTCACCCTAGGAAATAACAAACCAACTTTTGAACTATGGCCCTATTTGTTTACATAATAAGTTAACGGAGATACCATAATTGGGGTTAACTTATTCCAAAGAATAAGTAATTTTAATTTGACAGAGGGATGCTATAACTGAGGTTAGTTTATTCCGACTTTTCCTTCGAACAATTTAATCGGCCCTTAACTTGGATACTGACTCTTAACTCGGATATCGACAAGAATATGAGATCCGTGCAATCAAACCGAGTAGGATGGATAACTGTGGGCTATCCGGATTAACTTTAATATATTCTACAAACAAATAGAACCATGGGAGAAAGTGAAGGACGATATGCTTTTGTTGCAGAACCATAACCATGGAAGACAATCAAGATAAATAGGATGTTCAGTACACTATTGCATCTCAGGATATATATATATATATTCTTCCCGAAATTTTCTATGAAGGTATCAATATGTTTTGAGATGCAACAGCGTACCGACTATACCATTTGTCTTGATTGTCTTACATGAGGTAACTAATTAAGTTCAATTTATCCAGGCAATACCTGTGTCTTAGTTGAAATCTAACATGTGGTGGATGCCCTTTACTTCTACGACGATATATATTTGGTTTATGACAAGAAAATGCCCATTATAAATGCAATCAACTCTTTATGAAAAAGATATGCACGAATAAAATTCTTATCACAACATACAAATGAGAGTTTCTATCACACCGAGGGTACGAAAATCCTGAAACAACAATGTGCATCTTCCTCACTGTTATCCAGATGTTCAAATGGAATTTCATAAATGGAATGCTTTACAAACACACCACGACTTAAAAGGTTTTTGATTAGAGAACAGCATGATATATATGCTACAAAATTAAGTTCTATTTTAATTTAATAAAATGGAAATATGTAGTTCCAATATTTATAGAACAATGCCAGTGCTTCCTATAGGATTTTCACACGTTGCCCCCAAAGTCATATGGCTTACACATTTGATCCCAAGATTTTCACAATTTCAGGGACTCAGATATATTTCATATCTTGTTGGTGAAGTTCCACTCAGAGTGAAACTTCATGTGACTCATTAAAGCTAGAGTTTCCGGAAGATGTTGCGGAAAAGAAGATTATAATAGCTTCTTAATTAGAACCTAGAACTAGAACTACTACCATACTTTCGTTGGAAGAGTGATAAACGAGTAACCCTATACACACCTATGAATGTTTTGGACAGGAACTCCAAGAAGTGATAGAAGAGTAACCCTAGACACACCTACGAATGTTTTGTACACAGGAATCCACAGCGAAAGAAGTGATAAACGAGTAACCCTAGACACACCTATGAATGTTTTGTACAGGAATTCGAAGAAGTGATAGAAGAGTAACCCTAGACACGTACACCTACGAATGTTTTGTACACAGGAATCCACAGCGAAAGAAGTGATAAACGAGTAACCCTAGGCACACCTATGAGTGTTTTGTACAGGAATTCGAAGAAGTGATAGACGAGTCACACTAGACACACCTACGAATGTTTTGTGCAGGGATCCACAATGTGATGTTTCTCAATTACTACAAACTAAAGTTACCTTTGGTTCCCTATAAATTCTACAATAAACCAACATATATCGTCACTTCTGCAATGTAGATGCTCAAGAAATTAAACAATTCCTTCTGCAACGCGGGTGCGCGTGTTGCATTTGGATGGGTAGCGACTGCACCCTCCCTATACATAGAGTTCCACGGAGGCAGTCAAGGGCCTCTCCATGGTGAGTCAGTAAAATGTTAAAGAGATTTTTTTACTTCTCTCTGTTTTTTGTTCCTGTCTGCCATCGACGTGGTCACGGGTCACGGGTCACGCGACGTCTTCGACGAGGAGTTGCAAAACATAGAGCAAATTAATTAAACAGCAATGTTGTCGGGAAATCGGCCCTTGTATGACCTCATGCATGCTACAATTACGGAAGAACTTGGCTGGCAATTCGATAATTATGAGTGAGAGAAAGCAAAACAGCATGGCAGCTGCCTGAAGAGACCAGTTAAGGAAGCATCCAATGTTTGAGGCAATATATATATATATATATATAGCTATATATTTATATATATATATATGGCTGAAGATGTTTGTAGGGGTAGGAGGGATGTCAAGGAGAGACGCTGAGAAACATACAGGTTGAGGCTCGACGGCTTGGATCTGCGGGGCTGCTGCCTGTGCCTGCTTCGCCGGGAGAGGGACGGTGTTGTCTGGCCTGTACATGGGATGAGGAGGAATGCCCGGGACTGGTGGGACTAGAAACCTCTGCAGTGTTTGTTCGAAATTAGAAGTTATCAGTCTGATCGTTTTCATGACAGTATTAAGTTGCTGCACCGTACGTATGAAGAAACTACGGGGATGGAGACTTTACCGTCGGCGGCATTGGCTGAGGGAAGCAAGGAGTTCCCTGGGTGAGAGCATTTGGCACCCATCCTTCTCTAGAGCCCTGTGAAAGTAAGACTGTCATTGACGTGGGGATAAATGGGAGAAGTACACAAGGGCGTACGAATAAGAGTGAACGAGTACAGTGCGCGTGTGCAAGTGTTAGAATAGCCGTATATTAAAGTTTATCATAACGTGTCATTTCTAACTCAAATGTTTAAGTCGTCGAGTGGAGAATATTACACTAATATAACTATATTATAGTTTAGTCCGTTTTGTTTTAACAGTGAGAGAGAGTGATTGTGTGTTCTTATGTATGTATGTTTGAGAGAGAGAGAGAGAGATGTTGTTACCCTCTGGTAATGTGGGTGGTGCCAATATGAAGCGTCCGGCGGTGGCGGTGGTTGGGGAGTCCACGGCGGTGGCTGGGGCGACCGTGAAGGGACCAGGTGTTTCGGCCACATGTGCACCAAGGAGTGGTCGACCGTGGGGTGCCCCCACACATGTAAGGGCCTGAAGGGCTGGGCGGGAGGAGGGGGGAAGCCCACCGTCGGAGCGAGCCACGGCGTTACCTCGCTCTTGTTCCCTCCCCCTCCCCCTCCTCCTCCGGCGGCGTGGGCGGCGCCATACATCTGCCGGCGCTGGCTCCAACTGGCCGCCTCCGCCTCCCTCGCCAGCAGGTGCTTCCGGTGGGATCGATATTTCTGTGGATATATGCAGCTAACACAATCAATCACTTTCTAAGGCAATGCCACTGCCAGCCATCTTCGCAGTCGTATGATATGTATGCTAGAAGAAAAAAAATACATGTTGTTTTTTGAAGAAATATATATAGATGTCCCCTTGCTTTTTTCGTCTAATTAATTAACTTAATTAACTCCCACACTCGTGTGACATGTAGGGGATGATTTGGTGATCACACCGTGTCTTGGTTATCCGGTCATCCCCTGTTGAGTACAGATCCAAGGAGAAAGAAACAAAGCACACCGACTGGATTCCCTGCTCTATCTTTTGTTACTTTTCTTCTACTTGGAGACGTACGTCATCAAATCTTTCCAAAGGATGAAACCGGAGAGAACCCAGTGAAGGATGTTCCAGGAGATTAATCATGAGCCCCAAGTGGCGAGAATAATTAACAGAACCCTAATTAAGAAACCATGGCACTAAACTATCACTAAAACATGGCGAGGGAGGTGAGGTGAGGCCTGTTGTTGTAACCATACTTGTAGATGACTAGCGATGTTGTGCCGGGTGAGATAATCGATCCCCATGAGCTCTAAAATCCTGGAAGGCACTGCTTTGTCCACGCCCAGCTGTTCCACCGCTTGAACGAATCTCCGGTGTAGCTCCGGCGTCCAATCCACCTGTAAAAGCAAAACCCAGTCAAAATGCATGGATTAATTAAGAAGTGCTCCTTCATCGGTGGAAAAAAAGAGAGAGACACACAAACAAGGACGTTAGTTCCTGGGTATGAGCATGCGTTCGTCCTTCTGCAGATTAAACCTACGACGTTAGTTATTGTGTATGGGCATGCGTGCGTCCTTCTACAGATTAAACCTAACTTCGTGCTACCCGTGGAGAAGTAACATAGCACGGGTGTACTAGTTCTTCTCGTGCTTCCTGTGATGCTTTCACCCAATCTATGAATTCTATCAAACAGCTTCCTCTTTTTACAGTCTAATTAATGGGGGGGACGATAAAGGGGTATCCAACTTTCCACTTTCACAAGGTATACGATGGTTCTTCCGCAGCAACCACACTCATCTTTTGCTAAAGTTGGCGCTGCTGATATCTCCGGTGGCTCATCTTTTCTGGGCTGTTTTCTTCATCTGGCTGGACACAAAAAGGTTGTTCCTTTAATCTGCTACATACCTTCATCTTTCGTTTTCCCTGCGGTGCCTTGGCGCCCTGAGAAGAACCCTGCGGCTTGCGGTCCTTATCGGCCTCCGACGACGAAGAGCTCACCGCCGTCAATGCCGCCGGCCCCTCGTCCTTGGGCGCGGCCTCGTCCGTGTTATTCGAGCCCTTCTCCTCCTCTACCTCCCTTTTCTCGATTTCGTCCACTCTCTCTCGATCCCGATGTCCGGTGCTCCGCGCGTCCGCCGACCCCGAGGTGGTCCCCGAGTCCTCGGCTCCGCTGCCGACCGAGAACTCGGCGAGCATCTCGGTGGGGTCCAGCTCCAGGTCCGGCAGGATGTCGCCGTCGACGTCGAACCCCACGAACAGGTCGTTGAAGTCGATGTCCTCGAGCAGGTCCCCCGCCGAGAACTCCCCGGAGAAGTTGTCCGCCCCAGCGCCGCTGCCCAGCGCTGTGAACTCCCCCACCGTCTCCCCGCCTCTCTCGCCATCGTTCGTGGTCAGAGGCGAGACTGCTAGCATATCCCAATGGAAGGTATGAAGAATAAGCCGCAGGAGGGGACTCGCACACGTACGGGGGTCCAATAACGCTGCTGCGCTGGACTCTCTTAGCTGAGCAAGACGACGAGGCCAGCAGCAGGTAGCAGTAGCAAGGGTTATGCGAGTCGACGTGATGACTGCATGGGGACGGTATAGCAAGGTTAAGAAGAAGAAGAAGAAGAAGAAGAAGAAGAAGAAGAAGAAGCAGCTGCTTTTGGGACGAGGGGATGGGGCAGTCCGGCGACGGGCAGCGGCCTGCGGGTGTGGCGGAGGTGGGGGTGGGAGTGAATCCTGAACATTACAGATCGGTTTGGTTGCGTTTTTGGAGCCTATCGGAGTTTGGATCTCCACCACAACTTCGCTTCATATTTCTTTGAAATGTTTTCCGAATTTTGTTTGAACATGTGCCCATCCCCGTCGCCCCCTCTCCCCCCCCTTTGTTTTCTTTTTTTTTCTTTTGCTCCTTGGGAATCTGTGGACGCCTATTTTTCAAGCCTCTATAACATATTTACCCAAGGAGGAGTCACACTCGTGAGAGAGAGAGAGGGGGGGGGGGGAGGAAGAGAAAGGGCAGATCATGAGAGGGGTCACTGCAGAGACGACAGGCTTTGCATGCATATCAGCTTGGGTGGGGGGGTGTCCATCTCTATAGAAAAAGGAGAACGGAGGGGGGGGGGGTGTGGTGGTGGCACTGGACTACGTATCCTTGTCCTTTCTTATAATGGCAGATGTGTCCCTTTCTCTCTCACTTTCGAATAACCAATCTTTACAGTGACCGGCAGCAGGAGAGGGATGAGTTGATGAAGATGATGACGGTCTTGTGAGGGTAAAAGCTTGGGTGGGATACATATAAATATATATGTAAGTATGTGCTGCAGTGTAATCTCTTTCTCCGATGGGGTCGGCAGTACAGCCTTCTTGAAGCTAGAAGCCATCTGCCAACTTTCTCACGTTGTTTTTGTGCCGTTTAGGTACGTAGGGTATCCCGTTTTGATATGATATTAGTTTTCAAATCTTACTGTTAAAGCGTAGAATATTAAAATTATAATCATACTGTCAATTTAACTTCTGTAACTAAAGATCGATTCCCCAGAAGCATTGACAAACACGTGATCCATAACGGTGCCCTATAAATCCATAACGGTGCCCTTTAAAGAATTAAAAAAAAAGAATGGCCTATTCTAAGCAAATAAATTTTTTTTTTGGAAATTTCCAAGGCAAGGATTCACAACAAGCACCAATTATGTCTCAAACTGTTCGTACAATAGACGCGAGTTAAGTGCTTCACCCAAGTTGGAAATCCCTGTTCCTTGATTTTGCTAAGTGTATCTCCTGTTTTAAACCTCAAGTAGCTGATCCACATGATAATCAAATTTTGGACTGTTTATTATAAGATATTAGTCAATTGTTTATAAAAAAGTAATATTAACAAATATCATACATTTAGATATTTTTACATGTTGATGTGGTGTATCGAATACATAAATTTATTTAGGGTTGGAAATGAAAAATGTCGACAACATTGACAGTTCCTTTTAAAGGAAGATAACCATAATTTTGTAAATAAATCCTAAATAATATCTGATAATGGAAAGTCCCCGCCTTAATTTGTAGGGATCATGCAGAATTTCAATGCAAACCAAGACTATAGTTACTGTTTATTAATTCGTATATTTCTTAGTGGATCTATTTCATGAAAAACTTTTGATTCTGAAATATGATGCTAAATTCCTGCAATAAAGTAAGAATCAATGTTTTCTTGGGTCCATTAATTATACATACTCAACCGATTCAGAAATGAGTAATTTCTTACTGTTTATACATACTCAACATGCTTTGTACGTAAAGTCATGTCACAATGCAACGTGTATTCTCGTTGGCCCTCCCAAAAGGTGAAAAGATCCTTTCTGCGTAAAAAGTATGTCCCCGTAAGACACGTACGGCGCATTTTATCGCGCATTAAAGATCGAGTCCGCTCGACGAAAAAAATGTAAGACTTAAATATTTTATAGCACTGAAATATTTTGTTACAGAAATAAAATATTTTGGTATAAAATTGAAACATTTTATTAGGTTTCATTCTTATAATAAAATGTTTCATTTTTTGTAGTATCTTATCCTTATAACAAATGTTACGTACGTTCATGGAACAAAATATTTCATTTGTATAAAATATTTTATTAATTTATTTCTGAAGTCAAACAAAATATTTCATTCCTATAATAAAATATTTTATTTGTATACAAAATATTTCAGTGTTATAAAATATTTAAGTCCTACATTTTTCCGTCAAGCGGGCTCGATCTTTAATACGTGAAAAAAATGCACCGTACGAGTTTGACAGAATATACTTTTCTACGTAGAAAGGGTCCTTTCATATTTTTGAGAGACCAATGAAAATACACATTGTATTGTGATATGACTTTGTGCACCGGATTCGGTGCATAAAGTATTATTCTTCTGAAATTGATGATCTAATTACGTATACAAAATATTTAAGTGCTATAAAATATTTCAGTCCTATATTTTTGCGTCAAGTGGACTCGATCTTTAATGCGTGAAGAAATACGCTGTACGGGTCTGATAGGGTGTACTTTTCTACGTAGAAAAGGTCCTTTCACATTTTTAGGGACCAATGAAAATACACGTTAAATTGTGACATAACTTTGTGCACCGAATTTGATGCATAAAAGTATTACTCTTCTGAAATCGATGATCTGATTATGTAACATGATGTGAAAATAATCAGTGTATATATATATATATATGATCTTTGGTTGTGTAACTTGTGTTATATCCTGACAATCACATCTAAGTAGGCATCATTAACAACAGTGTGGCCCCTGTGACTGTTCAGTCGTCACCGGTATTAGTATTACCCATGTCTTAATTACCGTACGTAAATTTTCTCCAAAATCGGAAGTAATCAAATATCTTTTATATATACTAGTTATTAACGTGTCAAAAGTTGCCTCACATACTCCGGTGGAATCTATGGGTTGTATTGGGTACGTGTGCAATAACCCATCCAATTTCAGAAGTCGATTTTTTTGTTTCATATTATGCTATATATATATATACCCATCAAATTTCAGAAGTCGATTTTTTTGTTTATATATATATATATATGAAAAATGTTCTTATGATGTCGGTCCTATAGTTATTTGTCATGGTGTCGACATCTGGGCCCTTAAATATATGGGGCCAACATATAAGAAGATTATCTCCCATAAATTTAAGGACCCAGATATCGACATCATGGCAAATACCTATGGGGTCAACTTCATGTGAATATTTTCTTATATATAGATGAAAAATGATAAGCGTTTCCATCTCATGGTACTATTAGATGCATGCATGGCTCATGTAATTCACATGCATTTATATATCCCTTCTTGTGGGAGACTCTAGAAGCTAGCTTTGCCAATACACATATCCACAGTTGTCATTTGCAGGCAGGGCACAGAGATAATAAACCAGCGGAGAAGAAGAGAGCACTGTGATGTGGAGATGAAACCGGGCTTGTATGTTACAAGGGGCTTCACAGGCCGTGCCTGCGGGATTGGCGGCACGGTCAAGTTTTGTCCCTTCTAGAGGGTCAAGCACAGTCGCACATATGGAATCATGCATGAGAGACGCGTCCCCCACCGGGGACCGGCGTTTCAAATTCCCGGACCACCAAGTGCGTACGTGTGGAAGGGCTGGTGGGTGTGTGTGGTGACCGGTGGGCCGGCCACGTTAGGAGTCGGCTCTTCGGGCGTCTCCGGAGTCGAGCGTCCGTTGCTAATATTGGACGCTCTCAATGATCTTTGTAGCAAAATAGAGACTCTTAGGATAGAGGAACGTTATGGTGTCATTGTTTTATCAGCTTTTTTGTTTCCATTTGATTTAAAAATAAACTAGAGAAGAACAAGTTTGATATTAGAGTTTTTTATGTTTTAGTCTCTATAAATATAAATATTTGTGTGTGAGTCTCTCGGTGACAACTATTTATCTAAAAATCCACATAATTAACCTTTGCCGTTTCACTAAAAAGCCCTCGGGGTTCTCTCCTTATCAGGGATGCCAAAAATATCCGTAAATATCCGAATAAACAGATATGGATTCGTGTTCGGATATGTTTAATTTATCCGTTCCATATTTGGATAGGGTATAGATTTAGCACATCTGAATCCATACGTGATTCGAACCCGTTTTTAATAACTCATTGTGCATGTTAGGACTATGATTTTTGCAAGAACTCAACCCGTTATTCTTCTTATTAGATTTGAGTTTGATTTTCTTACTAAAATTATAATGACGTTTTTATAAAATATAAAAATTATTTTGGTAAGAAAATTATTAATCGGACTTCTCTTTTTCTACTTCTCATAAATCTCATGTTCTCTTGGATGTGAACGTGGACTCATGATTTATAGACAGATACAGATATCTGTAAATATATCCATATCTGTGACGGATATAATTGTATGCATACATGCGAAAATAATAGGATAATGTATGAATATGATATTTATAAAATTTTCACGGATAAGATATGATATTAGTCTACTCTAACCGAATTTGATCTATTTACATCTTTACTTCTTATTGTATGATCCACAAAAAATGTTGACCTATCTATGATTAACTTCACCCATGTGTAGTAACAGATGAATTGAAAAAGCCCTTGCCTTTTCACACACACGCAGATATATCAACATTTTTTAGAGAGAAAGAGAGAGAGAGAGAGAGATTTTCGACCATCCCCTCCTTTCTAGGCCCATCAAAAAGAGTAGAATGATCGCATCTGACGCGAGGGGGGAAGGGGGAAAGGGGAGTTAGTTTGATAATTTTCTTATCTAAATAGAATATTCCTTTCACTTTTAACGGCACATTCTCTTTTTCTACCGTTCGTTAACTATATCTATATGGATTTTTTAGCATGAGTTAGAAGATTATAAGAGATTTTAAATAAATAATTATAATTGAGAGACTAAAACATAAATATCTATATTAATTTGTATGGACTAAAAAATAAAATCCATTTATATTATTAAGGTATTATTGAGACCAACTTTTATTTGGGGAAGTCTTTTTTTTCCGACTTCCACGACTTTTAATCCAACGGCTCTCTGAAAGTTGAGGATATGAAGATTACTTATCAAATGTTTCAACTATCCATAAAAGTTTTCGAATGGAGTCTCGTTAAATGAGAAGGGAAATGAAGTTACATGAGAAAGACATCAACCGGTAAGGAAGTACTCCAAAAAAAGGTTCAACGTGTTATTTACTATGATTTTTCGGGTCGAAGGTCGAAAGTGTCTTCTAAGTTGAATGTTTCGCCAAATATTCTTTAAAGTGGTTGAAATGTGATAATAATTAAATTCACCACTGTGTTTCATAATTAAAGAAGATGATTGAGTGAGAGAAAACGATAATTAAATGAGCAACTGGGAATCTCAATTAATTATGCTATTCAAACTCGTGAGTGATCATCTAGATAATTATAATTTGCACTTTTAAGAATGATGTACCTGTGAATTGTCTTACATTAGTTCGATGATATGATGATGAATTTCTTTATCCTACATTAGTTTGGGACTAGATATTAAAAATGCATGTTCTAATCATCAAAGTCAAATTACTCATACCTTTTATGTTATGTTAAAAGCTACTTTTCTTACATTTAGGTTGCATATTCTATTTTTGTTGTCTTTTAGTCTACCAAGAAGTCATTGATTGTGTACCAAAACTAAGATGGGACAGACAATGATGTTAAGGATCAAACGCTCTTGCCTGGTTTACCACTGTGTTCACCTCTATGTTAGAATGTTTATGATACCATTTAATCAGCTCTTATCTCTGATCTGAGGCATAACCTGTATTAGAAATGCTCTTAAAACTTAAGGTACTTAGCATGAAAAAAGTTAGTTAGAACTTTGGGGTTGTTTTCAAATTCTAGATTTAGATTTATGGATAGACTCGTAAACAGAGTGGATAGTGTGGTATCTCAATTTGTATCTTATTAATAATTAAATTATTAGATATCTGATTAAATTATTCGTATGATATTTTATTAGGATAATTATTATACGATGAAACGAATACGAATTTGAGTTCGGTTTGAATTTTAATAGGATAATTGTCCGACTTACTTGGGGGTGAGTTGTGCGAGCGGTGCGAGAACGGCGTGAGTTATTTTCTCAAAAATAGAAAGAGTGAAGATTATTTTTATTTTGTGAGAGTTTATAAAAAGATCGAACTTCATCCTTAAAAATAAGAGAGAGCTTATCAAATAGATGTAAATAGAGTCATTATTTTTAAATTTTATTTTGAATGAAAAAACAGATAATAAAGACTAACCAAGTAATATATTAGGATTTGAGTTATATATATATATATATAATATGCGGATTTTTAGATATTCATATAAGAGTTTATATTCGATCGAATAATATCTAACACGGATATTTCAATATTTAAAATCGTATTCGATTAATAATCAAATTATTTTATGTCTGATTAAATTATATATCAAATATTTTATTTAAATAATTATCTAAATAAATAAATATAAATTTAAATTTAGTTAAAATTTTAAGCTAATAATTAAGAAACCTAATTATGAAAAGGTAAAATCCATTAAAAAAGTACGCATTCATGTGATTGATTGCTATCTACCTCCGACGCGGCGTAACCACCGTCACACGTTGTCATCATATATAGCCATCAACCGCCATCCATAACACTGCTGCAGCCGCCATCTACCATTTTGCCATCGTCAACCACCGTAACATCTATCTTTGTACCATCCACCACCGTGCCACCCACCACCATCCACCGCTACCTTTCCACCGTTGCAACACCAATATCCAAGGTCATCTCTACTGTTGCAACTACGTACAGCGACCGTCACCGCGCGCCCCCCTATCTACCCTATAACGAGACTCCTCGTTCTTCGTTGGTAACGTCATCCTTGATTGCCATTACATATAATTTCCACCACTCACCTCCATAATTACTTTTCAAGTAGTTACGATCAAAGGTTAAAATTATAAGACTATAATTTATCAAAGATGTTAATTATATATCCCATGCATTTATCAAACTAAATAGACTATCACTCTCGAAGTTGTTTCTCAAGATCTTTATTATTTAGTAGTGAGTTTCAGACATCACTCGGGGACGGTTAAAATTTTATCTTTTTTTATTAGTAAAAAGATCTTCAAAGAATAATATTTATATCTTGTTTATAAATACATGTCCATCTTTATAATTTCTAATATTAGATCTCTTGAGTCCCTTTTTAAACCTTTACAAGTATCGTACCCAAGTTATAAGTAAAGACACAAATCTTATACTTCAATCTTTTAAAACTATATATATATATATATATATATATATATGGTGTTACGAAATTATGTCACCCATTCCTTTCCAACAATAATATCTCAGAACTCATTGTTAAGCTCTTTCATCACACATGCCATACTTGTTGACACTATATATATATATGAATGAATCTAAATAGACAGCTCCATGCTTAAGATAAGAGATCGATATGCTAAAACACATTTCTTAGGGTAACCAACTTAGAGTTAGTCCATGCTAAATTAATTGGCCGTTCACAACAACGAACAAAATTTCCACAAACCCACTCGGGCTTATCGTTTTTATCACAACTCACTCATATTTATTAACTTCCAACCGAGCACGATTTATAATAAAGTTAATCGTGTTCAACGACCGAGCAAGAGTTCACGAAAGAGATGCGCGTACGATGAATAAGTTGACAAAAAAAAATTAATTTATGACAGCTCCGCTTTACTCCCCAAGTTGCATCCAAACCAATTAAAAAGAACCCGGCCGGTGACCTTGTGATACATTTTGAGACAGAATGTCCAATTATTAAATGTGGTCACAAGCATGATGACAGAGTACAAACACCTTCTGCACCCCCCCACCGTCTCTGATTAGTCCAGGTCGGACCGATGAGATGATCGGGAAGAGAGAGAGAGGAGGGTGCCAACTCGATCGGTGCAGTCCGACCTGGGGCACTGTCGCACTGAGCTGCTGGCTGCCCCCCCCCTCTCTCTCTCCTCTCGTTGATCTAACATGGACCAGTTTGGCGACAGAGGTGCAGACCACGTAATGATGGCGATGATGACGTGTATATATATTTATTCATCTCCTGCAAAGTTTCGGGGGGTTATTAAAATGCAAAACTCTTCGGCCCTCTATTAATCGAGCGCGGTTAACATCCCGGGAGGGAGACGGGATCCACAGTGTCTTTCTCCTTTATTGTGTCCGTCATTCTGCAGATAATTCTGTTATCAAATCGGCTCTGGAACACTAAAGGTCACTTTAATAAAAGAGTAAATTGGATTAAGATGAATTATTCGGGGTGAGTTGATTTAATATTAATTTGACTCTTTATCTTAATCGGGATAGGTTAAAAATGAGTTTAAATTTTTTCACTTCAATTAAAAAGGTAAAATAAATCATCCAAGATGAATTAATGGTGAGCCACCCGACGTGATTTACCCACCCTTGGTTCACCCGTGATCAAAGTGACCTTAAAAAAATAATTGCTTCCAATGCTTCCAAGTTGGCATCCCAAGTCAACCAAAGTCAAGCAAAAGCCAAAGCGATTCCGCAATTGACCCGGAGTCCTTCCTCCGTGGTGGTGGGCGCCTGGTAGGTGGAGCCGCCATGGAGGGTGCAGCCCACCTGCGTGCGTGCCAAACGGCAAGGCCTCTTAGACGCGCGGCCCCTTCTTTTCCTAATATTCTAGGACACATCTGCACATATATGTGTATATAATATATATATATATATATATATATATATATATGGATAAGTGGATATAGTTGAATAGATGGATAGATGCATACGTAAAAGTCTCACAGTTAAAACTTGGCCTATGCGTCTAATTAAAGCAGATGCTCTTCTACAGCTTTTTGCCGTTTAGTGGGGGACGCGACGCGGCGTGTCCTGGTCCACAGGTCTTGACGCCCACTTGCCGGGGCATGTGGGCCTCGCTCACCACCCCCCGGAGCGCACGAGTCGTTCCCCTCTGCGAGCCCCATCTTTACCGAGGCCGCAGGGGAGCTGGTCACCACTCTCCAGTCTCCACGCCCCAGTGTCAGGGACAGCGTGTGGCGCGCGCACATCAGAACATTGCGCCTGCTCTTTACTCATCTGTCCGAGCATATGGCTCTGCATGCCCCTGGGAGGGTGGGGACAATATTCCGATCGTTTAGTAATGTGTACTAGTAGGGCAAGTTAGGATTATTTGCGCCCCATAATATAAAAAAAATTACTTAAATGTATATTCCGATCGTGTAATAATGTGCACTAAATATTATTTTATTATAAAAAGTCAAGGAATATTTTCTACAAAAGTTATAATACAACAACTGCTAATTGATGGAGGGAGGAGAGTACGACTAGAATGTCTCTAAGATTCATAGTTTCCCAGCATAATTAAAAAGCAACCACAGCCTTCCCCTTTTCCTCTGAGTGCTAGCTCTCGCCCCGTCTCTAGCTGTTGATCCCATTGGTGTCTCCCCTCATTCCCACGACAACAGTGGTGATCTCTCCTCGTTTTGACGATGGCAGCAACAGTTATATATATATATATATATATATATATATCCCAATGTTTTATTATATATATATATATATATATATGTAAAGTTAAAGTAAATTTTAAATCTACTTTCCCAGATACAACTCAAAATTTGCTGTATAAATTATCTGTGCCCCCCGAAGTCACCATCAATGGTTGGTCAAGAGCGCGGGGATTGGGTTTGCGATCGGCGCCGATGAGGCCTCCACAGTGTTCGCGAGTTGGACGGCCGGCGACGGGATGCCCACGGACAGGAGCGCGGAGAGAGGCGAGAGGGCCGGACCGGCCGGTCCCGTTGGCCGACGGCTACCCACCGCTCCGACGATCAATTAGTGCGGGCTCAAGAACGAGGGCTCTGGCTCTCTGTACGAAGTCCTCCCTGTTGCTCACCTTTCACGAGAGAAGAATACTTCGTACTTGATCGGTGCTGCATGTGCTACTGTCTCATCGCGGACGCGGGTAGCTCCCCACTCCTTCGCGGTGACTGGGTGTCCGCCCATCTGAAGCCCTGGGTTTCGCGGATTGGACTGTCCGGACGTGTCGACAGAGATGGTGGGAGTTAGATACGCAATGCCCCGACAGATCGTACCTCCAAGATTTTAATTCAAAGGTTACCTCTCACCCTTTAAGATCGTGGGAGAAGTACGAAGGCACATGGCGTCTAATAAATGGTCAAAATAGTATTATATGTATCTCGGAATAGGCAGCGGACCGGTTCTTTGTTTTGGTTACAAGTCATATAATTGATTTTCCAATATACAATTTGGAATGTGAGAAGCAGTGTTCACTACGGCGCATTTGAAACGGATCTAACTGCGGATAGATTTTTCAAAATCTTTTAGGGCACGTTTGAGAACGCAGTTACCCGTGACTTTCGTGCCCGAATCCTCCGATAACATTTATTTTTTTTCAAATGGCCTTTTATCATCTCGGTGTTTGAACGCTCATCAAAAGTCAGAGGAAAGAGAGACAGATACAAAATCGTGTTTCAACGGGAATCCTTATAAGTAAGTGTAAAGAGGATTTTAAAATTTTTTAATCATTACAAATCCCGCCTGTGTTACAGTTTTGTACGATCGGAGGATTTTTGTGAGAATGTAAAAGACGAGTGCATTCTCGAACGCGCCCTTAGTGAGAGAAGAAACACTTTTTTGGATAGATCTTGGAGATTTTTCAATTCTCTTCTCTTTCTCCCTATCTCTCTCTAAATCTCAAAATCCGTCATAAAATAAAAGTTGATAAGACATTGGGACATTTGAAAATATATTTGGGAGAGAAGATATTCCAATGATTGGAGGGCTTAAATTAATTTATCTTCTCAATCTATTCCAAATGTAGGTGTAGAGACCTAAGAAGGGAGCTCACAATATCCCATATCAAAAAGTACAAAGATGGGCATGTGCTTATAAGCAAGGCCCAAATCTTCTTCTTTAAGGGCTCTTTTATCAGTAAAAAAGATAAAATCCTAACTGCCCTCAATTATAGCAGGGACAATAACTCAACAAAGGAGACACTCAAATTTGTACGTCTTCATTGGAGGAATAAGAAGGGGGCTCATAAGATTTCATATCAAAAATTATAAAGATGGACATGACAAGACCTAATCTTCTCTTCTGAGGCCCAACAAACTGCAGAGGCATAAGAAAGGGGTTCATAAGATCTCATATCAGAAACTATAAAAGGTATGTGCTTATAAGCAGGGCCCAAGTCTTCTCCTTTGAGAGCCCTTTTACCAGTAAAAATGATAAAATCTTAGCACCGGAGGCTAGTGTAGAGGCATAAGAAGGGGGTTCATAAGATCCCATACCATAGCGTCGGAGGCTAGTGTAGAGGTTAAAGGGCTCTCATAGGAGAATACTTTAACCAACAAAAAAGACAAAAACCTTAGTATCGGGGGTTAGTGTAGAGGGATAAAAAGGGGGCTCATAAGATCTCATACCCTAGTGCCGAGGGCTAGTGTAGAGGCATAAGAATGGGACTCATAAGATCCCTTATCAGAAACTACAAAAATGGGTATGTGTTTATAAGCAAGGCCCAAGTCTTCTCCTTTGAGAGCCCTTTTACCAGTAAAAATGATAAAATTCTAGCACCGGGGGCTAGTGTAGAGGCATAAGAAGGGGGCTCATAAGATCCCATACCATAGCGCCAAGGGCTAGTGTAGAGACATAAGAAGGAGGCTCATACGATCTCATAACGAAAACTATAAAGATAGGCATGTGGTAAGGCCAAAGGCTTTTCCTTTGAGGGCTCTTTAACCAACAAAAAGGATAAAGCCTTAGCGTCAGGGGCTAGTGTAGAGGCATAAGAAGAGGGCTCATAAGATCCCATACCCTAGCATTGAGGGCTAGTGTAGAGGCATAAGAAGGGGGCTCATAAGATCCCATATCAGAAACTACAAAGATGGGTATGTGCTTATAAGTAAGGCCCAAATCTTCTCCTTTGAGGGTCCTTTTACAAGTAAAAAGGATAAAATCCTAACACCGGGGGCTAGTGTAGAGGCATAAGAAGGGGGCTTATAAGATCCCATACCATAGCGTCGGGGGCTAGTGTAGAGACATAAGAAAAATTCCATATCGAAAACTACAAAGATGGGTATGTGCTTATAAGCAAGGCCCAAGTTTTCTCCTTTGAGGGCCCTTTTACCAACAAAAGGGACAAAACCCTGACCGCCCTTGTGCGTGTAGCCTAAGATGTAGCGTGGGATATAAACTTACATTTAGGTATATATCCTTTTGAGCTATTGAGATTTCGAGTGTAATTGGCATATTTTTTTTATTTTTAATGACAATAAAAGTAAAACTATTGCTTTTGTCTTTTTGACAATAAGAGAAATTCTATCTATCCAAGTAATTATTTTTTGAAGCCCATCTTAAGATAGTTTCTAGAGAAAATCTATGGATCGACCTCCATTTTCTGTTTATCTCTTTCCTCCTTTTCTTAGATGTATATTACCTTTTCAAAATCTATCTGAAGATGATAAATTTGTCGTCCTCCATTTTTGAGTTTCTCTCTTTCCTCCTTTTCTCAAATCTATATTACCTTTTCAGAATCTATCCAAAGATGGTAAGTATTAATACATAGCCAAAGAAGGTATATATCCTTTTGAGCTATTGAGATTTCGAGTGTAATTGGCATACTTTTTTTATTTCTAATGACAATAAAAGTAAAACTATTATTTTTGTCTTTTTGACAATAACAGAAATTCTATCTATCCAAGTAATTGTTTTTTGAAAGCCCATCTTAAGATAGTTTCTAGAGAAAATCTATGGATCGACCTCCATTTTCTGTTTATCTCTTTCCTCCTTTTCTCAAATGTATATTACCTTTTCAAAATCTATCTGAAGATGATAAATTTGTCGTCCTCCATTTTTGAGTTCGGTCTGAAGCGTTTTTCAGGTTCGCAGGCAGGAAGTGTCGACTCCTTGAGCCGACACTTTTTCTCCTACACTCTGTTTGGGTTTTTTCTTTGTATGCCGGCAGAAAGAGTCGACTCTAAGAGTCGACACTTTTCGGCGTGCATGTTTTCGCCGGTTCGCACCTGCTCGTTACCCTAAAAACATTCCAACCCTTTTATGCCTCTCAATGATTGGTCCACGCATGAATATTCCCTCCACATGTCCCCCATTCATATTGGTATATATACCTTGAGATTAGGGCGTCTTGAAACAATAAGAAAAAAAAGGGTGTTTACGTTTTATCCGTTCTTTCTATGCAGGGGAGCGTGCGGCTGCGAACCTGCCTCTTCCCTTTCGATTTGGTGGCTGAAGATCGATGATATGAGGTGGAAATCATCAACCATTACTTGTTCATGCTGAGAGCTGCGTGTTTTGAGCAAGGGGAGTCGTAGACGGCCATCCAATCTGCTGGGACTTCAAGCCATCTCTAACTCCGTGAAGCGATGCTGAAGCTACATTAGACGAGTTGAAAGGGGGAGCAAAATCACTTAAATGCTTCATTCTCTTATTTCTGCAATCAGCTTTGCTTGTTTTTGAATATCCTTTATATATCTGACTCTAGATAACATCTCTCGTGTGTGTGCCGCAACTTGAGCGGTGCGCGTGTGTGTGGTTGTGTGGCCACGCTCGGATGCGTGAGTGTGGGCTGTGCTTATAGCACGTGGGTGTGTGCCTCACATCTAGTGGAGCTTAATCCTCACGCTGTGAGGGGTGGACGTAGGGGATACATTTGTGGACCCGAACCACCTAAAAATCGTGTGTTCATATATGTGATTTGTCTTGCATTATCGATCTCGTGTGGGCTCTGCGGATATACGAGTGAATCCCTTTTTACTTTATGTTTAGAAATTGGCTATTTTCGCTTTTGTAGCTTTCACGAGTGTGATTTGAATCGAGGCGAGAGAGAGGTTGGTTGCTCATCTCCATTTCATTAAAATTCTGTGCTTTGTTTTTGAGGGGTGCTAGACAGTATATTTTTATTGTCAAAATTTTTATTGGTAATCAATTCACCCCTCCCCTCTTGATTACCATTTACCTGGGTACAATAGAGGCTGAGTATGAGGCTTTAATTATCAGGTTGCAAATTGCCCTCTCCATGGGAATCCAGATGCTCGAGGTGTTTGGGGACTCCATGCTGGTCGTGAAGCAAGTTGGAGGAGAATTTGATGTCCGGAAGCCGGAGCTCCTTCCCTATCACCAATTGGTGCTGTACCTAATGGCGAAGTTTTACCTCATCCAAATGAAGCATGTTAATCGAGGATAGAATGCTCCGGCAGACGCCCTTGCAAAGCTGGCTAGTTCCTTGGCAGTCTCGCCAGATCAGAGCCTGAATATAACTGTCATCAACAGACGACAAGTCTCCAGCATGATAGAAATCCCAGCAAAGGGAGAATAAAATGAAGTCGTGGTCGTAGAGGAAGTCCAACAGCCTGATTAGCGGAAGCATCTCCTACACTGGTTCCAACACCAACAGCTCCCGAAGGAAAAAGAATAAAAAATGAAACTAATAAGAATCAAGGATTCTTATGAAATGAGGAACGGAACGTTGTTCCGAATATTGACGGATGCCCGAAAGAAAGTCTTGCTCCGTTGCTTGTCCACGAAGGAAGCTTGGCAGGTAATGCAAGAAATTCATGCCGAGTCAGCCGGGGCACATCAGGCGGGTCTGAAGATGAAAATTGAAATAAAGAAATTGGGCTACTATTGACCCACTATGTTCAATGATTGCTGCAAGTTCGCCAAGCTTGTCAGAAATATCAAGAACACGCCACCGTGTCAAGAAGGCCACCAGCGCCGCTACACCCCACCATCCCGAGTTGGCCGTTTGCCCAATGGGGCACGGACGTGGTGGGTCCTCTGCCGGCATCTTCATCAGGGTGCAAATATATCTTAGCGGCCACATACTACTTCTCCAGATAGGCAGAAGCGGTGGCGCTAAGAGAAGTGACGGGAGAGCTGGTTGCCAAGTTCTTCCGACAAAATATAATATTCCGATTTAGGGACACCAGCCGGATTATCTCCGACAATGGCAGTCATTTCAGAAACCAGAAGGTATATCGACTGGCTGATAAATACAAAATTGATTGGATCGGAGGACATCATCCCCCTACAATCCCCAGACCAACGGGCTCGCAGAAGCCTTCAACAAAACGCTTTGCACTTTGCTGGCGAAGATTGTTAATTCTAATAAGAAGGATAGGGAAGAAAAGATGTACGAAGCGCTGTGGGCTTATCGTACAGTTTATAAAACCCCAACTGGCTGCTCACCGCTTTCCCTCATATATGGGTCAGAGGCGGTGGTGCCAATCGAAATGGAGGTGCCATCACTGCGGGTCGCCATTCAACATGGTCTGGCTAGCAGAGAACAAACTAACATAGAAAGGAGACTGGAGGAGCTTGCTGAACTAGAAGGAAGGCGACTCCGGGCACAACAAAACAACCAATTATATCAGGCTCGCATGGCCCGTGCTTTTGATAAGCTGGTCAAAGAGCGAGAATTCAAGAAATGTGACCTTGTTATGGTCAAAAGATAAGAAGTGATGGCAGCCAACCCCAAAGGGAAGTTGATTGAAAATTGGGTGGGTCCGTATGTTGTACATCGGGTCTACAAAGGAGGCACTTACGTCCTGGGGGATCACAAGGGTGCAGTTCAATTTTCCCCTCTCAATGGGAAGCACATGAAGTTGTATCAGGTGGCTGCACTGACGAGTGAAGATTAAACAAAGCTCAAAAGGGCTTCATTGTCACGCCCCGAAATTATGTAGCGGAAACAGTCAGGAATGTGGACAGTCGACTAGTACGCCTCGAGCAAGTAATATAATCAGAGCGCAAGATAATCACATAAAAGTAATTACGCAATGTAATTCACTAAAACCTTTAACTTTATTTCTTCATAAGATAATTTCCAAAGTACATAAAATCTTTTGATTCCCTTTACTAGACTCAAGAAAATAAAGATTACATCATGACTCGACTAGACATTGATAACTAAGGCTTCTCTCGAATCGTTATCCTTCAATCGCTCTCGGATCCATCACTTGAGTATTCTGAATCCGACCCACTAGAATTTCCTGAAAAAGATTGGAAAGTAGGGTAACGAGCACACTTGCCCAGTAGGTATCTTCGTATCAACATGAAGATAAATTTAAGTAATTAACATCTTAGCTCTAGAGAATAAGATAAATCATGCAGATACGATGAAACATGCGAATAAAGCCAAAGTAACAAGATACGATCAAGTACGAGATATGAGAATATGATTGATCAAGTATATAACAAGAATGTAAATGTGGCCTTTTTCATGAGCAAGAATGTAACAAGAATGTACTTTTCATAACCATGAAGGCTATGCACTAGAAAGTCATGTAAGAAAGTACTTTTTGCTTTATAGCAAGTACTTCACGAATTTTACGTGGATACCGTGTATATTTCACTTATTTATAGAGAAAATACTCCCAGCGCAATACGACGCCAGTAGCATCATACCCCATGGTTTACAGTATGTTTCTGACAATCAACCGAGGGGACTAGCATAAAACTTTTGAACACAATCAGTGCTCGAATTGCATCTTCAAGTATAAATCAAGCTACTTCCATGTTTATAACAATAATGTGGTCAATAATATACAAGTTTAACAATAGTTCCTTGATAAAGTAACCAAGGTAAGAATGCTTCAATTAAGAACATGGGATTTCAAGAGAATGCATTAATAACTAGGTTATGCCATAAAGAAAATTTGGCAGCATAACGGTACATTCCTTATATTTCATATCTTTACATTGATTTATTAACATAGGTTTAAAGTCCCTAAGACTATCCATGAACTCAAGAAAACTAACCCCGAAGGTCAAACCTTGGGTTAGATACAATTAGGATTCCAACCATCTAAACTAAGACATATCATGCATGGAAATCAACATATATAAACTTCCATAATCATGATAGAACAAGGATAAGCCAACAATATACATAGGTTTGTGTGAGCAACAAGAAAATTCCATTTTTACTTCATTAAGGCTAAGAATTATGCATGAAGACTAAACTAGATGCATAGTCCTAATAAAACATAAAATTCTCAAGATACAATGCATGAAATCGAATGAAACTAGAGGGCTTTTATTCCTGACTTCAAGTTCAAGCCATTCATGAGATAACCTACCTTGGTTTTGGGCTTTAAACTTCGAATTTAAGGCTACAAGTCAACCCTAGTTCTCTGCTCGTCCTGAACCGAACCAACAACTTCACGTCCTTCTATCTTCTGATTCCCTTGTCCTAAAGATGTGAAATTTTGAGGGTAGATAGAAGATATGAAGGGTAACAGAAAGTTCTAAAGACACTTTTGCTAAATACCTCGTTTAGGGCTTCGAATTCCTTGATCAATCTGGGTCGAATGCACTAATTCCTAAGTTTTTGATGTAAGATCAGCAATTTTGTAGGCTTCTATCTCTCCGTAGGCTTGATCTCCTAGAACAAAATTCGGAGGGTAGTTAGTTCTAACTATAATAAATAAATTCCTAGAAGAAACTTACCTTTAATTCTTCCTCCTTACCTTTGTTCCACGCGTGCCAAAAGTAAGGCCGCACACGTCAAATCTGGGACATATTTATAGGATTAGCTAGGGTTTGAGGATTAGAACGAACTTAGAGTTCAAATTATGTTTCCAATTCAATCTTCTAACCTTCTAGACTTATCTAATTAGTAGATATAATCGAACCTAGGTGATTTGGATGCCAAAAATCCACTCGTTTCACATTTTCTCACACTCACGGAACTGACAGAGGTTAGCGGTCTAGCTCTAGACCGTTTGCCAACGCTATGCGGTCTCGCGATAGACCGTTTTCCCTCATGAGCGTCGAATTTGAAACTAGTTCAAACTCTTTCGATATTATCCTATGTATTATCCATTTACTTATCTTACTAAGGAGTAATTATCCCCTTAATTCCGCGATTACACCTATTTTAAGGTTCTAGAATATGGGCTAAGGTCCAAAACAATCTTTTTGGGCCTATTGGGTTCATTATATGGGCTTAATCCTCTTAGATTAATGTAGAGCCTAAATAAATGTATTTAATTAACCATAATTCAACTAATAGTCCATTAAATACTTAATAATTATTATAATTATATTTTTTCAATCCAAAAAATTCTTAGAAAATTCTCGGGCGTTACACCCTCCCCCACTTAAAAAGAATTTATCCCCAAATTCAATACATAGATTTATGGAGATTGTACTTA
This sequence comes from Amorphophallus konjac, assembly GCA_022559845.1. NCBI lineage: Eukaryota > Viridiplantae > Streptophyta > Magnoliopsida > Alismatales > Araceae > Amorphophallus > Amorphophallus konjac. The sequence goes on from CM040125.1 coordinate 18,485,358, forward strand.
CATTCAAATAGTTCTAAAAATCTTTTACGCATTGCTTCTTCCGTTTCCCATGTTTCTCCTGATTTTGTCCACTGGATCTTGACCATAGGAATAGTTTTATTCCGCAGTTGACGTACTTCTCGTTCAATGATCTTGATTGGCTTTTGCTCGTATGTCAAGTCCTTTTTAATTTTCAAGTTATCGTAAGTAATGACAAGGAATGGATCAGGTACATATTTCTTAAGCATTGAGACGTGAAATACATCATGGACTTCAGATAGTTGAGGGGGTAAAGCTATTCGATATGCGACTTCCCTAATCCTGTCGAGAATTTTGAAGGGGCCAATGAATCTTGGAGTAAGCTTGCCTTTGATGCCAAGTCTTCTAATACCTCGGCCTGGAGAAACCTTAAGAAATACATGATTTCCTATTTGAAATTCCAGGTCGCGCCTTCGATTATCAGCGTATGACTTCTGTCCATCTTGTGTTATCTGGAGTCTTTCTCGAATAAGTTTTATATTCTCGGTAGTATCTCTAATGATGTCGGGACCGAGAAATTACCTTTCTCCTACTTCATTCCAGCAAATAGGCGAACGACAGCTTCTTCCATACAGAGCCTCAAATGGTGCCATCTGAATGCTAGCCTGATAGCTATTGTTATAGGCAAATTCTACTAGAGGTAAGTGATCGTGCCAACTTCCTCTAAAATCAATAGTACATGCCCTAAGCATATCTTCCACCACTTGATTTGTCCTTTCAGTTTGACCATCAGTTTGTGGATGGAATGCAGTGCTAAAGTTAAGTCGGGTCCTTAATGAATGTTGTAGACCCTTCCAGAATTATGATGTGAATTGAGGATCTCAGTCGGATATAATGGTGACAGGGACACCATGTAATTTAACAATCTCCTTTATGTATAATGCTACTAATACATCCACAGACCATCGACTTTTAATTGGTAGAAAATGTGCAGATTTAGTCAATCGGTCTATGATCACCCATATATCATCATGTCCTCCTCTTGTCTTAGGTAAACCCATGATGAAATCCATCCCTATACTAAAAAAAAAAATCCATCCCTATACTTTCCCATTTTCACTCAAGAATATTAAGGACTGTAATTTCCCAGTGGGTCTTAAATATTCCGCCTTTACTTGTTGACAAGTGAGACACCGAGACATAAAATCTGCTACCTCTCTTTTCATGTTGGGCCACCAAAAATTTCTTTTCAAATCTTGATACATCTTGGTAGCACCAGGGTGAATGGTATAGCTTGATTTGTGAGCTTCTTCCATGATCAATTTCTTAGTGTCATCATGATTCGGTACACAAATCTGATCCTTAAATAATAGCCTTCCATTACTTGAGATAGAAAATTCTGACCTCTGATCAATATTACCCTTAATCTCCATCAACGTGGGATCATTTTCTTGCAATTAGACTAGGTCCTTGATCAATGTAGGTTGAGACCTTATATTGGCAATCATACCTCCTTCTCCTTCCCTGTCAATCTCTAGATTTAGATGAGAAAAATCTTCAATAAGACAAGTTATACCTTTCCTGAGGCTTGTTAGAGTTGCCATTATTTTCCTGCTAAGAGCATCAGCTACAACATTCATGAGTTGCATAAATGCTGCCGGGACATTGGTTAACCCGAACGGCATTACCACAAATTCATAGTGGCCATATCTACTTCGAAAAGTAGTTTTATATATGTCTTCATCTTTGATCTTGAGCTGATGGTAACCTGACCTGAGGTCTATCTTAGAGAAATATTCTGATCCTGAAATCTGATCAAATAGTTCATCGATACGTGACAACGGATATTTATTCTTAATTGTGAGTTGATTCAGTCGCCGGTAGTCGATACATAGCTTGAGAGATCCATCCTTCTTCTTTACGAATAGTACTGGCGCACCCCAAGGGGATGTGCTAGGTCGAATGAAACCCTTGTCTAATAACTCCTGAAGTTATTTCTTCAATTCCTTGAGTTCTGTGGGGGACATCTTGTAGGGAGCTATTGAAACAGGTGCTGCTCCGGGAATGAGTTCAATAAAGAAGTTTACTTCCCTTTCGGGCGGTAAACCGGGCAAATATGAGAGAAATACATATGGAAACTCATTCACAATGGGAATATCTTCTAAGATAATTTTCTTGGACTCGGTAATGATTACGGAAGCAAGAAAAGCTTCACATCCTTGCGAAATAAGTTTACAAGCGTGAAGAGATGAAATTATAAAAGGATGCTTCCTATATTTGATACCAAGGAGGGTTGCGGCAATTTATATATGCGTCGTGGTCTACAGGCCAATCTACACCTAAAAGCGCATCGTAGCCCTCCATGTCAAAGCATACGAGATTTGCAGGAAGATTATGACCTTCTACCATTACCTCACTATCAGGATAGTAATTTGTAAGTGCTGTTCCAGGACCTAAGGGTGTAGTAATAGTAAGGTCCGAAGGTAAAGGAACTGATGAAATAGGTAAGAATTTTTGCGAAGGTAGTAGATATAAAGGAATGAGAAGCACCAGTATCAAATAGTACAAATGCAGGATGTGAATAGATTTGAATAGTACATTCCATTAGCCCATCATTCTTGGGCGCTTCCTCTTCCTCCATAATAGCGTTGAGACGTGCCTGATGCTTACGTCTACCTCCGGAGGATTGTTCCTTCATAAGGGGGCAATCTGGCATGCGATGCTCCTGGCTGCCACATCGTAAACACACGCCAAGATGCTTCCAACACTCTTCGGCCGAATGACCGAGCTTCTCGCAAAATGTGCAAGTCATGGTGACTTGCTTTTCTTCTTCCTTGACTTTCTTATTCTTGTGGTAGCCACTACCACTCTCATTGCGAGACCTCTTATTGCTATCATGGGATTTGTAAGGTTCTGTGATACTAAACTTTCCCTTCCTTTCATGCCGATCAGACCTTCGGCTCGGCTCTTCTCCCTTGCCTTTTAGTTTATCGACCTTCTCCATGGTCCTTTTGCATAGATGCGCCCATTGGACCATCTCTGTATAAGTACGGATATTCTGAGTCCCAAGTTGTTGAATGTAAGCAGGCCTCAATCCATCCATAAACTGGTTAGCTTTCAACAAGTCGGTACTAATTAGATGGGGAGCATAAGGCGCCAGCCTAGAAAACTGAAGTTCATATTCCGCTACGGTCATCATGCCTTGGCGTAACGAAGCGAACTCCATAGCTTTCCTCTCCTTGACATGCTCGGAGAAGTATTTGGTTCGGAAGAGTGTAAGGAAACCCTCCCAAGTATGAGGTGCATCTGCAGGCGGTGCAGGGACTGACTTCCACCATGTACGGGCATCCTTATTTAGTTGGAACGTAGCAAGACGAACCTTCTCCTGATCAGCACATTGCATAACTTCAAAGATATGGTTCATCTCATCGATCCAATTTTTGGCTTCGTATGGATTAGAGGAACCCGAAAATCACGGAGGATTTAAACTCTGAAAATTACGATGTAAGTCTCCAGCTATTGCCCCTGCGCCGGCTTGAGCCATATTCTATAATGCCTGGGTGAGACCAGTGACGGTCTGTTGCATACCTTTCCAATCAACGCGATGAGCCAATATGAGAGTAATGTACCTGAGAAGAGTAAGGAATTTGTTAATTCTAACAGAATGAGTGGGGTTAATCTTAGAAATAATTCTAATTACTATCTCATCCCAAGTTCTACCCAATTCCTCTCATAGGTTGGGAATTTCTTTCCTAGTTTCATAGGTGTGGGTCCTTAAACCTTGGACTTAGCCTATGCCATGACATTTTCCCTAGGACTTCTAGTCCTAGCACTCTGATACCACTTTCACTGTCACGCCTCGAGATTATGCAGCGGAAACAGTCAGGAACGTGGACAGTCGGCTAGTACGCCTCGAGCAAGCAATATAATCAGAGCGCAAGATAATCACATAAAAGTAATTGCACAATGTAATTCACTAAAACCTTTAACTTTATTTCTTCATAAGATAATTTCCAAAGTACATAAAATCTTTTGATTCCCTTTACTAGACTCAAGGAAATAAAGATTACATCATGACTCGATTAGACATTGATAACTAAGGCTTCTCTCGAATTGTTATCCTTCAATCGCTCTCGGATCCATCACTTGAGTATTCTGAATCCAACCCACTAGAATTTCCCGAAAAAGATTAGAAAGTAGGGTAACGAGCACACTTGCCCAGTAGGTATCTTCATATCAACATGAAGGAAAATTTAAGTAATTAACATCTTAACTCTAGAGAATAAGATAAATCATGCAGATACGATGAAACATGCGAATAAAGCCAAAGTAACAAGATACGATCAAGTAGGAGATATGAGAATATGATTGATCAAGTGTATAACAAGAATGTAAATGTGACCTTTTTCATGAGCAAGAATGTAACAAGAATGTACTTTTCATAACCATGAAGGCTATGCACTAGAAAGTCATGTAAGAAAGTACTTTTCGCTTTATAGCAAGTACTTCGTGAATTTTACGTGGATACCATGAATATTTCACTTATTTATAGAGAAAGTACTCCCAGCGCAATGCGACGCCAGTAGCATCATACCCCATGGTTTACAGTATGTTTCTGACAATCAGCCGAGGGGACTAGCATAAAGCCCTTGAACACAATCAGTGCTCGAACTGCATCTTCAAGTATAAATCAAGCTACTTCCACGTTTATAACAATAATGTGGCCAATAATGTACAAGTTCAACAATAGTTCCTTGATAAAGTAACCAAGGTAAGAATGCTTCAATTAAGAACAAGGGATTTCAAGAGAATACATTAATAACTAGGTTATGCCATAAAGAAAATTTGGCAGCATAACAGTACATTCCTTATATTTCATATCTTTACATTGATTTATTAACATAGGTTTAAAGTCCAGATAATTCTAAGACTATCCATGAACTCAAGAAAACCAACCCCGAAGGTCAAATCTTGGGTTAGATACAATTAGGATTCCAAGCGATCTATTACTGGACCGTTTAGTACAGAAAGCGGTCATATGCTGGACCGTTTAGAAATTCATGCGGTCTAGTTCTGGACCGTTTCTTAAGATAGTCGATATTTAAAAACAATAGAACCTCTGGAGCTTTACGGTCTAATAGAGGGCCGTTTAGGATCCGTTAGCGATCAAGTGCAGGGCCGCTAGCAGACTCTGGCGGTCAATCAGAAGGTCGCTAGATTCCAGAATATATAAAACACCGGTAAAAGTGCTTTCTAGACATTGAGTTTTAATGGTACAACCAGCTCGGCGTCCTAGTGAGAATCCCAGGCTCACGGAGTCTTACGGAGGCCTTGAAACATGATTTCCTAGTCCGTTGGAAGGAATATCCAAAAGAGAGGTCATCATGTCCAAATTGTGTACTTAATGTGCAAAAGTGTAACTAATGACAACATACCGGGATATGTGTCATGTACTTAAGAAAATGACTCTTAGAAGAGAGAGAATCGTGATAAAATAGTGAACGAGTTAAATCATGAATCCTCTATTTAAAACATGTATTTAATTACAAGAGTATATTACTTTGGTCATAAATTAACATAAGTCAAAATAACACCAACGTGCATAAAACATGGAATCTATTATGATAAATAATAGAATTAACTAAGTATATGAAACCAGTAACTAAATCAGGATTAAAACTTAGTTAACTAGGCTTATCATATATTTATTAAGGTTAATTCTATAATATGTTGAGTTAACAATATTACAGAAAATCAAAAATCTCAAATGGTCTAATACAGGACCGTTTAACTTGGGCCAGCGGTCTATCGTACGATCACTAGAATTCCTGGCGGTCTACAGGAAGACCGTTTCCTCCTACATTAATCCGAGTTCAAATAATAATAAAACAAAATGCTAAACTAAGACATATCATGCATGGAAATCAACATATATAAATTTCCTTAATCATGATAGAACAAGGATAAGCCAACAATATGCATAGGTTTGTGTGAGCAACAAGAAAATTCCATTTTTACTTCATTAATGCTAAGAATTATGCATGAAGACTAAACTAGATGCATAGTCCTAATAAAACATAAAATTCTCAAGGTACAAAGCATGAAATTGAATGAAACTAGAGGGCTTTTATTCCTGACTTCAAGTTTAAGCTATTCATGAGATAACCTACTTTGGTTTTGGGCTTTAAACTTCGAATTTAAGGCTGCAAGTCAACCCTAGTTCTCTGCTTGTCCTGAACTGAACCAGCAACATCACGTCCTTCTATCTCCTGATTCCCTTGTCCTAAAGACGTGAAATTTTGAGGATAGATAGAAGATATGAAGGGTAATAGAAAGTTCTAAAGACACTTTTGCTAAATACCTCGTTTAGGACTTCAAATTCCTATATCAATCTGGGTCGAACGCACTAATTCTTGAGTTTTTGATGTAAGATCAACAACTTTGTAGGCTTCTATCTCTCCGTAGGCTTGATCTCCTAGAACGAAATTTGGAGAGTAGTTAGTTCTAACTATAATAAACAAATTCCTAGAAGAAACTTACCTTTAATTCTTCCTCCTTACCTTTGTTCCACGCGTGCCAAAAGTAAGGGTCGCACACGTCAAATCTGGAACCTATTTATAGGATTAGCTAGGGTTTGAGAATTAGAACGAACTTAGAGTCCAAATTATGTTTCCAATTCGATCTTCTAACCTTCTAGACTTATCTAATTAGTAGATATAATCGAACCTAGGTGATTTGGATGCAAAAAATCCATTCTTTTCACGTTTTCTCACACTCACGGAACTGACAGAGCTTAGCGGTCTAGCTCTAGACCGTTTGCCAATGCTATGCGGTCTCGCGATAGACCGTTTTCCCTCATGAGCGCCAAATTTGAAACTAGTTCAAACTCTTTCGATATTATTCTATGTATTATCCATTTACTTATCTTACTAAGGAGTAATTATCCCCTTAATTCCGTGATTACACCTATTTTAAGGTTCTAGAATATGGGCTAAGGTCCAAAATAATCTTTTTGGGCCTATTGGGTTCATTATATGGGCCTAATCCTCTTAGATTAGTGTAGAGCCTAAATAAATGTATTTAATTAACCATAATTCAACTAATAGTCCATTAAATGGTTAATAATTATTATACTTATATTTTTTTTCAATCCAAAAAATTCTTAGAAAATTCTCGGGCGTTACATTCATAGTCCAAACATAGTCCCACCCGGTCATAATGCCCCCGACGGATCTTACGTCCATACGGATGAAGAAAACCTTTTCCTTGCACATGCATTAACTCCATGCTGTGAATACTACTCAACAATGCCCCCGACGGATCTTACGTCCGTACAGATGAAGAAAACATTTTCCTTGCACGGGCATTAACCCCATGCCTGTGAATACTACTCAACAATGCCCCCGACGGACCTTACGTTCGCACGGGTGAAGAAAACCGTTTCCTTGCACGGGCATTAACCCCATACCTGTGAATACTACTCAACAATGCCCCCGACGGACCTTACGTTCGCACGGGCCTTAACCCCAAAAACCTTTTCCTTGCACGTGCATTAACCCCAAAAACCTTTTCCTTGCCCGGGCATTAACCCCATGCCCGCGAATACATCCCTTCGGTGACATGCTTTATGCCTCAACCGAATACCACTCAACAATGCCCCGACGGACCTTACGTCTGAACGGGTGAGTAAACCCTTTTCCTTTGCATTAGCATTACCCTCTTGCTAATAAATAAACCCCTTTTATCGACGCAAGACTTTGTGCCATAGCCGACTTTCATATAATATCGCCATTACGGACCTTACGTCCGAATCGGCGTAGAAACTCTTCCTTTGAGTTAGCATTACCCTCTTGCTAACGAATAAACCCCTTTTATCGACGCAAGGCTTCGTGCCCTAGCCGACTTTCATACAATATCACCATTACGGGCCTTACGTCCGAATCGGCGCATAAACTCTTCCTTTGCGTTAGCATTACCTTCTTGCTAACGAATAAACCCCTTTTATCGGCGCAAGGCTTCGTGCCCTAGCCGACTTTCATACAATATCACCGTTACGGGCCTTACGTCCGAATTGGCGGAAAGTCTTTCGTTGCGTTGGCATTATCTTCTTGCTAAGAAATAAACCCCTTTTTATCGGCGCAAAGCTTTGTGCCCTAGCCAACTGTCATACATTATCGCCATTGCAGACCATACGTCTGAGTCGGCGCAGAAACTCTTCCTTTGCGTTAGCATTACCCTCTCGCTAATGAATAAACCCCTTTTATCGGCGCAAGGCTTTGTGCCCTAGCCAACTTTCATACAATATCACCGTTACAGGCCTTACGTCTGAATCGGCGGAAATTATTTCGTTGCGTTGGCATTATCTTCTTGCCAATGAATAAACCCTTTCTATCGGCGCAAGGCTTCGTGCCCTAGCCAACTTTCATACAATATCGCCATTACGGGCCTTACGTCTGAATCGGCGAAAATTCTTTTGTCACGTTGTCATTATCTTCTTGCCAACGAATAAACCCTTTCTATCGGCGCAAGGCTTCGTGCCCTAGCCGACTTTCATACAATATCACCATTACGGGCCTTACGTTCGAATCGGCGAAAATTCTTCCTTTGCATTAACATTACTCTCTTGCTAACGAATAAACCCCTTTTATCGGCACAAGGCTTCGTGCCCTAGCCAACTTTTATACAATATCGCCATTACGGGTCTTACGTCCGAATCGGCATATAAACTCCTCCTTTGCGTTGGCTTTACCTTCTCACTAACGAATAAACCCCTTTTCTCGGCGCAAGACTTCGTGCCCTAGTCGACAATTGCATATTATCCTCACTCATCATATTCAAAAAAAATGGAGATTAAAATAGAGGTGCCCCACCGGACTTATCCCTACACTCAGGCAAGGGCAAAAATGGCAATAACCTAGCTGTGGTGAAAACCTGAGAGGGCGCTGCAGGCAAAATCGGGTATCCCACCATGTGAAAACCTGAAAGGGCGCGTAGGTAAAAGCAAGAGGGGGCCGGTGCCGATGAAAACCCGAAAGGGCGCTTGTACCGGTAATGTGGTTAAAAAAATGTTGTATCTCTTTCCCAAAGGATCCTTCTCGGGGTCAAATTTCTCAAACATTTTCACAATAAAACATCCCCGTATGTCCCACTGGAGAATAAACCACCAATAGATATTTTGCACTGTCACCATGACCAGTGCCAAAGCCTGATCGGAATAGGCCCTCCGCCTGTTCTGGTGAAGAATTTAACCCTATCCTTTACTTCGGCATTTTACCCAATGTCGATGAACACACCAGCCCTGGTCTTCATCATCATCGGCGAGATCAGTGAATGTAACGTTAACTCGGACCTTTCGTCCTTGTTAATGAAGGAAAATCTATCCTTTGCTTCGGCATTTAACCAATGCCGATGAACACATTAGCCTTGATCCTCGTCATCATCGGCGAGATCAGTGAATGTAACATTAAGTTGGACATTTCGTCCTTGTTAATGAATTTGAATCTATCATTTACTTCAGCATTTTACCCAATGCCGACGAATACACTAGCCCTAATCTTCGTCATCACCGGCGAGATCAGTGAATGTAACGTTAACTCGGACCTTTCATCCTTGTTGATGAAGGAAAATCTATCCTTTACTTCGGCATTTTACCCAATGCCGATGAATACACTAGCCCTGGGCCTCATCATCATCGACGAGATCAGTGAATGTAACGTTAACTCGGACCTTTCGTCCTTGTTAATGAAGGATAATCTATCCTTTGCTTCGGCATTTAACTAATGCCGATGAACACATTAGCCCTGATCCTCGGCGAGATCAGTGAATGTAACATTAACTTGGACCTTTCGTCCTTGTTAATGAATTTGAATCTATCCTTTGCCTCGGCATTTAACCAATGCCGATGAACACATTAGCCCTGATCCTTGTCATCGTCAATGAGATCAGTGAATGTAACATTAACTTGGACCTTTCATCTTTGTTAATGAATTCAACCTATCCTTTGCCTCGGCATTTAACCAATGCCGATGAACACACCAGCCCTGATCCTCGTCATCATCGACGAGATCAGTGAATGTAACATTAACTTGGACCTTTCGTCCTTGTTAATGAATTTGAATCTATTCTTTGCCTCGGCATTTAACCAATGCCGATGAACACACTAGCCCTGATCCTCGTCATCATCAATGAGATCAGTGAATGTAACATTAACTTTGACATTTCATCTTTGTTAATGAATTCAACCTATCCTTTGCCTCGGCATTTAACCAATGCCGATGAATACACCAACCCTGATCCTCGTCATCATCGACGAGATCAGTGAATGTAACGTTAATTTGGACCTTCCGTCCTTGTTGATGAATTCAACCTATCCTTTGCCTTGACATTTAACCAATGCCGATGAACAGACTAGCTATAACGATCCGAGAATCTGATTACCGGGAATGCCCAATAACCCGAGACTCGAACCGCCACCCACGAGCCCGAAGACTCGGAAGGGTTAGAAGGATGGTGTGGAGACTGCACAAGTATCACAAATAATTACAGAAATTAAACAGTTTATATGATTAAATAGGAAATAAATTAACATTTTACATGATACATGGTCCACAAGATATAACAAAATAACAACAGTAGTCCACAACTAGTACAAAGACAAGAAAGAAAAGTACAGCTACACGGGACATACCCCGACTCTGACCTTTGGCACTAACGCTATGCACCTGAACCATGCTGAGCCTCAGACGCGATCCTCTGAAGCCGCGCCTCACCTGAAACACGATGAAAACACGCAGGGAATGAGTCTCAAAATAAGACTCAGTAGGGATCACTCGAACCCTACCTCGCAAAACAGAAATCCGCTATGCTAGCAATTAAGCGAGTACCCCAAAAGTGAAAGCAATGCAACTATAAACACCGGTCTCACGGCATAAAAATCGAGACACACGCCACGGTGAAACAACCGGAACTCAACGGTCACACGTGACCAAAACCCGAAGGTCGAGGTCACAGAGACTGACAGTCTGTCACTCCCGACTCGACAGGAGTACCTCCCACTAGAAGCAAGGCCGGATGCATCCACTGACGTCTTAGTTCGCGCCTCAGGTGTCTCCCTCCGACCCAGCGGGAACTGAGACACCGTACAAGTAACCACAAAGCAAGTGACTAGCTGGGGTCACGCTCGTCAGTGTGGGTCTAACCGCCCCCAATCACGTGTGCACGCACAGATCACGCGTCCCAGGTCTAGGCTCTAACTGGTTTTCCCCTCAGCCGGACTCTGGCTGCAAACGTGGGCCCTGACGGAAACCAGTCTAAAAATCATCCTCAGGGTAGCCTCTCCACCACTCCCTGGTGGGACCACTAAACGTGTAAGCAGGCTACGACTAGTGGAGGGTCACTGAAGGAGTAGACTCTCAAGTCAACGGAAAATAACGTCCGAACCTGATGAAGTACGGGGACCGTCCCACGTACCAGCACCGTCGCACGGTGACCACGGTCGGAGAAGAAACGGGACTGCAAACAACCTGGTGCAGTACAGAGCCTGACGGTCTAACACAGGAGCACCACAACTCTGACAGTCTATCTCTGGGCCGTCACAGTAATCTGACGGCCCAACACAGGCACGTCAGACACTCAGTGCAGAACGGGCTGTGACGCGCCAGATTTGGTGCGTCACAGGCCCTAACGCACCCAATCCAGTGCGTCAGAAGGCGAGAAGAAACCCACTGTGACGCACACCGCTCGGGGTGTCACAGTCTCTGACGGACCACCGCTAGTGCGTCAGGAGACGGGATGAAACCAGCTGTGACGCACACCCTTCGGGGCGTCACAGCTCTAACGGTCCTACCTAGGAGCTTCAGAAGGTGGGGACGCGTCCGCTCTAATGCTCCCACAGAGGGACGTTACAAGGATCTGATGCCCCACCTTGGGTGTGTCAGAGGCCTTGACCCCCAACGGTCAAAACCGTAATGGTCAGATGCCAACGATCGGTTCGCCACCTGACGGTCCAACCTAGGCGCGTCACACGCCCTGGCGACCTATCGTGGGACCGTCAGGCCCACGGACCACCCAGTTGGGAAAACACTGCCATGTACCGTGGGTCGTCACAGGCTGTGACGGTCATTGGAAGGACCGTCACACCGTCCCGACGACGAAACGATGGGAAATGACCCAAAACACCAACCACGCCCCCATACCTCCATGGGAGAGGGGGAAAACAAGGGGGAAGCCCCCTAGGGACCCCTAGCATGCTTCTAAGCCACCAAAACGTCGAATCGCGGCTTAAAAATATGGATCGGACAAACTCTCCTCAAATCATGATTTTACCATCCCGGCATGGAAACGACCCCTCTCGGCCTCACACCGGGCTAGAAATCACGGGAATAGAATGCGAGGAGCTAGGGAGCGTCACCCTACCTTGATCTCGCCTCGAGGCACGCCGGATCATCCACAAACCGCGAAGAATGCTTTTAGAACCCTTGTTCCTTCACGCCTCCCACGAACATCGCACGCCACCGGGATCGTCTCACCGCCACCTACGCCGTCACGTCGTCGCCCACCACCGTCTGCAGCCGGAGGGGAGCGCGTCGTGATCGTCGTCGGTCGAAGAGAGAGAGAGAGGGGGGGGGCGGCTCTCATTGGGGAAGGAAGAAGAAAGAGGGAGAAGAAGAAAGAAGAGGGGGAGAAAAAGAAAAAGAAATGAGGTATTTATAGAAAATCTGGAAATTTTAGAAAATACCAAAAAATTAAAAATTACACATCCGCGATCCTCGAAATGCACCGATCGCAACGGTACTACTCTCACCTAGGTGAACGACTCGGTTCACCCGCTACGGGGTTCCGCAGGTAAAAACTGGAAACACGACCGGGAATCGGAAAAACGAGCGGAAAAAGCCGCGGACACGCTCCGGGACTCCGAAACAACTCCGGATCGCGCTGATCCGAACACGAAAGATGTCCGAAGTGAAATTTCAGACACAACGGAGCCGGACACTCCGAGAAAGCAGATCCGGGACCCAAGAAGAAAGGATCCAAAAGGTCCGTGATATTACACTAGCCCTGATCCTCGTCATCATCGGCGAGATCAGTGAATGTAACATTAACTTGGACCTTTCGTCCTTGTTAATGAATTTGAATCTATCCTTTGCCTCGACATGTAACCAATGCCGATGAACACATTAGCCCTGATCCTCGTCATCATCGGCGAGGTCAGTGAATGTAACATTAATTTAGACCTTACGTCCTTGTTAATGAATTTAGCCCTTTTCTTTGCCTCGGTATTCGCCAAATATCGACGAACAAATTAACCCCTCAGTATCCATCCGAAAACATGTCCCACTCGAGCTAGCCAAACCTTGACCTTGGGGGAAAATTTGTGCCACGGTGGAGCAAACTGCTCATACCTTCCCTGAAGGCGTGAGCGCTCTCCTGCCCTAGCAAGTAGCAACTAACGTACTCCAGGCTTGGTAAACTGGCGTTACACCTCTACTTGAACCAATGAAGGGAAGGAAAAGAAACATGTAGCCATAGCTTGGCACCAAAATCGCAAGGCAAAAGCTGAAGGAATTTCATTACATAAAAGAAAGATACATGGTATCACGGAGCTTGCTCCGCGATACATGAAGTTCCAAAATATTTGTTCATCCGCGGACCCCGCTCCGCTCGTCCCTCACTTACGGCATCCGCGGCTGGGGGGCATTTGTTGACATCTAAAATATTACTGGGCGATAATTACGTGTCCGAAGGAGCCAATTGAAAGTGAGCGACGGGTCCACTCAGACCGTTGAAGCCTGAGGTCACCTCATAAGAAGTACCGGAGACCCCACATTTCATTATCTCGGATAAAATGTCTCCCACAGCTCACTAAGGCCGTATGATGGTTAGAGCCAATGAGCCGATACTAAAGCAATCATGCCGGATGTACCTCCACACCCTGTCTGACCAGGATGAGAATGTACCAGGTGGTTCCCCACCTGATAAAGAAGCCCTCTCGAGATGAAGAAGTGCCCCTGGTTCCTCAGAATAGGGAGCCGAAGGTCAAGTCAGCGGAAAGCCCGGGTGATCCAATCAGGGCGCCCGACATACCAAAGTGATCTGTAGGTGACTGAAGAGCTGCCCCGTGTGGGTGAAAATGTCCAAAGTGGTTACCCACTCAATGAAGACGCTTTCTATAAGCGTAAAGCAGGCCTGAAAGCAAGATATCCAGTGCCGAGGGTGATATCAGCGGAAAACCCGGGAAGTCCGCTCAACACCCACGGGATGCCGGAAGGGTCCGTAAGTGGCCATAAAGACGTCCGATCAGGGCAGAAATGCTTCGAGGGATGGCCCTCCTGATGAAGACGCTCCACGTGTCCACAAAGTGGAGTTGGCGGCACAAATTGACGTGCCGAATGCTAAATTAGGGGAAAACTCGGGTTACTCTATTCGGGTGCACACGGCACCAGAAAGTGTCCATAAGTGGCCTAAAAGATGCCCAGCAAAGGCGAAAATACTTCGAGTAGTGGCTCACACGACGAAGAAGCCTTACGCGATTTCAAAGCAGGCATGGCTGCACAAATAATAGTGCCGAAGGCCGAATCAGGACAAAACCCATAAAACCAATATGGGTTCGGCACGTGCCGGAAATCACCGGGAACCCCAAATCAGGGCTTCGAAGCGTACTCCAGGGCCACTGCATCAACTCCAGGGCTACTCCTGATGACAGGCTTCCGCCAGAGTCAATTTCGAGGTGAAATGTCAAAATTATGAAAAATGCCCCTACCTGAATCGGTGGCACCTCGCATGATGAATCGGTGGCACCATCTTCATTGATTCGGTGGCCACGCTTTATGCACTGATTCGGAGGGGGATCCATGTGCGAGTCGGTGGCACCCGACGCGTTGAGTCGGTGGCGCCTCAGCACGCTGATTCGGTGGCGCTTGTGCGTTGGTTCGGTGGCAGGCCTTGCGTGATGATCCGGTGGCGCCTTGATCCGGTGGCGCCCGTTCGCTCCGCGAAAGAGGTGATTCAGTGGCGGGGCCATCCCATCATCGCGCCGGTCCCCTGTTCTCCTATAAAACGAGCCCTTGGCCCTCGATCAAAAAGAAGATAGAAGCAAAAAGAGGATAGAAATCAAAGAGAGCATACACAGAGAAGAAAAGAGAAACAGAAAGAGAGCGAAGAAGGGGAGGCAGAGTGGAAGGAGGTGGCTTCCGCTCTGAGGAGAGAGGCCTTTCGTATTTTTCGTTTCTCTTTGAATTCTATATTTTCTTTGTCACCTCTGCGATTGCAGAGAAGAATAAAGGCTTCATTCATTTATCTGCTATGTGTGCATCGTCTATCTATTCCTTTGCATTGTCTCTCTGATTTCTCTCCGTCTCTTCCCGATCGTGAGGAGGCCTTTGAGGGCTATAATTATTCCAGATCCTGGGATCGCTCGGTGAGAGGTAATGTGATGTTTTCTGTGTCAATGGCCTGTGGCCACGCCCGGCAGGGCGATATCAAATTCCCTCCCCAGGGGGCCATGATTCTTATTAACGACGTTATCGATTAATGTAGTTCAATTTTGTGTATGTGGATGTCCATGAATGTGTGTTTTACCCGCCACCGAACGAAAGAATTGTGAACAGGAGACTGCCAGATGCCCTTTCATTCATTCCATGAGTTGTAGGGGCATCAGTGTGCTCCAATAGCTGCTACAACGGTAGTTCGTTTGCTTTCTCGGAGGTTACTGTATATCCCTCTTTGTGTTCGATAATTTGCCTTAAAATGCCACTATCCCCTTTCGAAATCCCCCTTCCCTGGGATAGGCACGAGTCATGCCCATCGACTGGGATTGCATGATCTGAGCTCTGCCTTGTGACGAATGGCAGCCTTTATAGCTATTTTTTCAAACACGGGGATTTTGCCTGATTATGCCGGTTGTTTCTCGATTGCAGATACCAGCCCATCACAGGGGAGGGAAACAACCCCTTTCTTATTTATTTTTATCCTGTCACATTCCACTCATCCTGGGTTCCAGGGGGTCTATCGAATTATGATATGTTCCCCTGGAATCCCATTGCACAAGGTGAGACACAAAATGCCACTCAACTGGCTACATGCTGTCCCGCTATGTTTCCCGATTCCCGTGGATCATCACTAATCCTTAGTAGGCTAGCCCTCATGGTTCTTAAGTGGTGATCCCAGGGTCTGTGACAGCCCTCACTGGGCTTCTCAGTTTTTCATGGCTTTACACCGGTCTCCCCGTGTGTGAGCCCACTCATTGGGTAGAGCATTTTACTGTCATGGGGAGATGCTGCCCAATTTTCTCCAGACATTTCCATTATTTTGGGTTCATTCCTGTGATCGTTGAGATTTGCTTGTTTGTGATGCTGCGTCTCATGTATTTGGCCCAGAAGGCCTCACTATTAAATTGTGAACGAATGATTCATCTCTCTGTGCTTGAGTAGGACCTCGCACAGTTAACAGAATAGAAGAATAAGAAAAGATGATGAATGAGTAAAAAGGTCTTAATGCGATCTAATTCCTTTCACTATATGAGCATTCAAACTCCTAAACCCCTAAAAAATCTATTCAAGCACGCACTTAAACACTTCTCATCGCACAAAGACTTAGAAATCCTCCTAGAATCCTTGAATTACTGCTTTCTAAATCCCTGTAGAAGCCTAATCGGCAAGGGCATGTGTGAGTCGGTGGCAGCGCCACCGACTCCCCTTTCGTTTGCCACGAGTCGGTGGTGACCCCACCGACTTCCTCTCTCTCATTCAACGAGTTGGTGGCGATGCCACCGACTCCCATCTTGCCCACTGTGAGTCGGTGGCAGTGCCACCGACTCACCCCTCCAGTGCTGCCCTCTTGTCGAATCGCCTCACAGGTCGACCTCATTCACCGCCTGGGTCGACCTTGTTTTACCCCCCACGTCGACCTTTGCCTTTTGTCAAAAGTCTAATAGCCTTTTAAACAAATAATTAATAATTAAACATTAATAAATCATGAGCCTAATAAAAAAATAAAATTGATAATCAAATCTATCTTCGGTTATATTTTCTATTAGAATATGCTATCGTGCATAGACATATATATCATTGCTTTGATGCATGCTTGCTTGACCGAATTCTTGGCATATTAAATGGTGTTTAGCGGAAGGCCGGGTCATGTCCGACTGAAAACTTTCACTATACGTGATGGTGGTCTTCGGACCTAAGCTCCCCGCCTGATACCGAGGTTCGAGTGTAATGAATGTTGCTTGCCTTGCAAGAATAAATAAATAAACAAATCCTGCACTTTATCATGTTAACCCTACTTTGCATGTGTTCTTATTTGTTCAGCCCCGGATGGCATTTTATCTTGGAAATTAATCAAGGGTTTTCCTCCCTCTCGGAGGATGTAATTAACGCCATAACCTTTATGGTATGGCGGACTTCCGATCCTAACCCAAACTTCATAATTGACTGACCAAGTCAGATCGAGCGCATAATAAATTCCTCACTTATGTGACTGGCACGCCTACGCACTTAATCAACCCCAAAAGATTTTAATAAAACCGTTCCACCAGCCGCCCAGGCCCTGTGATGGGGACATCAATGCAAGGCCACTAACTTTTATTTTGCATTTATACCCTTGAGTCAATTGGGTTTACAATTGTAAGGCATTATAAGCCAATGGGTTAGTCCTTACAATTTATTGGGTTTCTTTGCAAAAGGCCATGTTGGCCCGGCGGGACCCCCACCTTCTTTACCATTGGTCCACCTAGGCTCTAGGGCCCATGTGAGACTGGTCCAAGGTCCAAGGTGGGCTTAGACTAAGACCTTTCAAAGTTGGACCAAGAAAAGTCCAAGATGCCCACTTGCCATGGGCCCCCCTTTCCACCTATTTTTTGAATTTGTATTTTCTTTGACCACATAGGAGAAGGAACTAAATATTCTTATCCCTTAATTGCCCCTCCCTAACCCTAGATCTGAGGGTAGCAATGGTCATTTAGTTAGGTCTATAAAACCCATGTATTTTGTAATTTTCACAAGAATTAATGAAAGAAAAAGTGAGTTTTCTCTTGGACAAACCCAAGGACTCAACCCTCCCTCTCTCTCCCAACCCCTTGAAGTTGGATTGCTGTGAATTTCTTGAGGTGTGAGGCCTCCTTATCATCCCCTCTCTGAGTGAGAAGCTCAACACTGTCGCCGCTGCCGCCATCTAGCCACCGTCGCACCACCACCATCACATCGTCGAAGTTTTATCCACCTCTGGACAGAAGCTTGAAGCCCAATTTTTATCTCACAATCAGGAGATCTGGTAGAGCTCAAAATTGGAGGGTGAGTTCCCCACGTTGTTCCCACTCTCCACAAAAATTTCCAAGTTAATCCCCATTTGTTTTCCCTACGTTCCATTTAAATCCCCTAGATCTACACAATCTGTCCTTGTGCAGATCTGTGTTCCAGCATCCCACCTCTTCGCATTTTTGATCCCCTTTCCAATTTCAGTTCGATCTGAAATTTATACTGGAACTTTTGTCCACGAAAATCCCTTTCCACAAATTTTTTTCATGATTTTAGGAGTTTGTTTATCCCACCTAAAAACCTCTGCAAAATTCGGATTCGGTTCTATCCTCTCTAGTCCAGATCTGACCACCCTGGCCATAAAATCCATTCCACCCCCAAAACCATCTCCAAAAATTACCAAAAACATTGTGCGTCACCCACACCTTCCCTTCTAACCTCCATAAAAATTTCAAGTCCCAATTCCACCGTTTGACCCTCGGTCAAATCACATTTTTAGGTAGATCCCAGTCTGCCCAGTCAGTCTTGAGTCTGTAAGTCCGTCTGTTACAAATTTCACCAAAGAAAATACAGAGATAGGAAAATTCCTGTAAAGCCAGGTGGTCGTAGATCTGCAAGAGAGCTTTGCAACGACGCTAGTTTTGCGTCGATCCAACATCGGAGCTGATCGCAGTAATTTTTCTCGTCGAGTCGCGCAGTGCTAAAATAGTAGAACAAGTTCGGGACAGCAAGCTGCCGAACCGAGTAGCAGCGCGTCGGAACCGTCGATGCTGCCCAAAAGCCGCTCGTCAACCCAAGTGCGATACTCCCGGGTGCCAATGTAGCCCTTTATCTCCCTGCGTGGAGTGGGCAGTAGAATTCATTTATGTAATTATTGTAATTGTTTGTACCGGGAGTACGAGTCTTGGCCGGGGTCGCCTTCCTCACGCCCGGAGCGTGAAGGTATCATGTTCGCTCCCCTCTCTCGGCATTTTTCTTACTTCGTATATTTCTATATGCCGCTGCTTGCATGTGATAGGTTAATCTAGCTCGTTAAATAATTTTAATCACCGCTACGAGAGAGGGAGAAACCCGTCCTGTGACCCGATCCGAGCACGAAAGTGAGTGTTGACCATCCTAGCTCATTGCCGGTTTCTCAACCGCGCACATCCGCACGCTTTCCTCGCTAGGGACAAGTCGCGAGTTTGCCTAGAGTCTCAGGATCGCATTCAATTGGCATCGGGTCGCGTCCCGTCCCGGATCAAATTGGTATCAGAGCAGGTTGTGTCTAGGGTAGCCTATCGTAGCATGGTCTAAGTCTGTCCAAGGAGTCACATTGCATTCCGATACCCGGTATATTAAAAGGTACCTCCAGAATGATATGTTACGCCTATTGGGAAGGTAGCACACTTGCGTGAGTGCGATCTTCGAATCAAACCTCCGCCACGTACCGGATACTGGTTGAGTCTAGGTTTATAGTCAAGTATGCATTCCAACTTTACATTGTTGTTTTAGGGTCGTGTCTAGTCCATTAGGGAGTCAGTTGTCTTGTCTCGAGTGTCTGCATGTCCAACCCACCCAAACTTCCCCCAATTCCCCATGGGTACCCAGTACCATCACCCTGACACTATGGGCGAACCCCGAGGTGCTACCCAGGGAGGCCGATCCTTGGATGACTTGTTCGCTCTACTCATGGAGCGCATGGATAGGTCCGCCCAAACTTGTAGGTAGCATACCGACCGATTGGTGGGCCGTTTCAAGGCCATGGAGGACCGTGCCAAGGCTTTCGACCGATCGGTCCAAGGTCTGGTTGGAAAGTTAGAGAGTGTGGGAAGAATCCCCCGCCAGGAGCTCTCCGGAGCTGTTCCGGCCACTCAAGCGTCGGCTGCCCTGCCCGCCCCTCTGGCCACCCATTGTGAGAGTAACCACTTCCCCGACCAGTGTCCTTCACGTTCACCTATCTTAGAGGACACACATTTAGAGGATGCCCCACCCGGGCTTACTCTAGTGAGTTATGAGGCTGACCAAGAGTTGGCCGAGGAGTACCTCGTTGAGGTTGTGGGGTTAGAGAGCGATCCCATAGAGTGCCTAGTGGGACAGGGTGAGACGCCACCCAACGACTCCATCTTGTTAGTCACCCCAACCCCACCTGTCATCCTAGAGCTGTCTGTCCCACCCACTTTATCCTCGATGGATGTGCCATCGCCGACCCTATACAGTCAGCCATCCCGGTGTTACCAGTCTCTCCTACAGTGGCGCAACCACTAGTCACTATCGTACCACTGTCGACACCCTATGTTGACACGGTATGGTCTGATTTCTTCCACGCGTTCGAGAGACAACGTCCGGACTTCCTTTTTGTCGTGCTTCACACCAAACGTCCGGATGACTTTCCCATCACCCACCTCCTTGTCCTCACACATTTCTGTACCCGAGGACGAGTCTTCTCCAACCGGAGACGGTTGATGAGAGTTGAAACTCGCGACCTTAAGTTGTAGGTCAGTCTATCTTTACACCTAGTGTATGCAGATGGTGTCCAACATTCCCACCGAGTCTTCCTTAGTAAGTCCCTTACATATGTCGTCAGTTATAGGAAGTCATTAGTTGGTGTCTCTCCGTCTGTCCTCATACCATAGTCTATGAGTCTGTTTTACTTATTTATACAGTTTATCTGTTGAGCATATAGGAGTTGCATAGTCGAGTCGGTCTAATGCAAGCTCACAAGTGCCAGTCCCTTTCGAGTGTGAGGCAAGTCGGATCTAATGCGTATGTTGTAGATTTGTCTGAATTTGAGATCAGCTCTACCTCAATGTCTCGGATCTAGTCACCCACAGGGACCCAGCGGTGATTCCTAGTGAGTCTTCGAGCCGTCTCCTCCCCTTTGAGAGTGACCCCACCCCGGAGTGTTCACCACTAGCCTCATTCCCACAGCAGCGTGTGCATAAAGAACATATACGGGATGAGCAGATGACGATTACTAGGAGTGGAGCGTACCCGCACTACCTAGTACGGTAACAGATCCGCAGGAGCCACATGAGCCGTCGCACCCCTTACTCGACGGGGTCGACGAGTTTCTCTCACCCGGGGAGAATTGATGGGGACATCAAAATAAGGCCACTAACTTTTGTTTTGCATTTATACCCTTGAGTCAATTGGGTTTACAATTGTAAGGCATTATAAGCCAATGGGTTAGTCCTTAGAATTTATTGGGTTTCTTTGCAAAAGGTCATGTTGGCCCGACAGGACCCCCACCTTCTTTTCCATTGGTACACCTAGGCTCTAGGGCCCATGTGAGGCTGGTCCAAAGTCCAAGGTGGGCTTAGACCAAGACCTTTCTAAGTTGGACCAAGAAAAGTCCAAGATGCCCACTTACCATGGGCCCCCCCTTTCCACCTATTTTTTGAATTTTATATTTTATTTTACCACATGGGAGAAGGAATTAAATATTCTTATCCCTTAATTGCCCCTCCCTTACCCTAGATCTGAGGGTAGCAATGGTCATTTAGTTAGGTCTATAAAACCCATGTATTTTGTAATTTTCACAAGAATTAATGAAAGAAAAAGTGAGTTTTCTCTTGGAGAAACCCAAGGCCTCAGCCCTCCCTCTCTCTCCCAACCCCTTGCAGCTGGATTGCAGCAAATTTCTTGAGGTGTGAGTCCTTATCATCCCCTCTCTGAGTGAGAAGCTCAGCATCGCCGCCGCCGCCGCCATCGAGCCGCCGTCGCACCACCGCCGCCACATCGTCGGAGTTCTGTCCACCTCTGGATAGAAGCTTGAAGCCCGATTTTTATCTCCCAATCAAGAAATCTGATCGAGCTCAAAATTGGATGGTGAGTTCCCCACGTTGTTCCCACTCTCCACAAAAATTTCCAAGTTAATCCCCATTTGTTTTCCCCCCATTCCATTTAAATCCCCTAGATCTACACAATCTGTCCTTGTGCAGATCTATGTGCTAGTAGCCCACCTCTTCACCCTTTTGATTCCCTTTCCAATTTTAATTCGATCTGAAATTTATACTCGAACTTTTATCCATCAAAACCCCTTTCCACAATTTTTTTCATGATTTTAGGAGTTTGTTTACCCCACCTAAAAACCTCTGTAAAATTCGGATTCTGTTCTGTCCTCTGCAGTCCAGATCTGACCACCCTTGCCATAAAATCCATTCCACCCCCAAAACTACCTCCAAAAATTACCAAAAACATTGTGCGTCACACACACCTTCCCGTCTAACCTCCATAAAAATTTCAAGTCCCAATTCCACCGTTTGACCCTCGGTCAAATCACGTTTTCCGGCAGATCCCAGTCTGTCCAGTCAGTCCTGAGTCTGTAAGTCCGTCTGTTACAAATCCCACCAAAGAAAATACAGAGATAGAAAAATTCCTGCAAAGCCAGATGGTCGCAGATCTGTAAGAGAGCTTCGCAACGGCGCTGGTTTCGCGTCGATCCGACTTCGGAGCTGATCGCCGTAATTTTTCTCGCGGAGTCGCACAGTGCTGAAACAGCAGAACAGGTTCGGGACAGTAAGCTGTCAAACCGAGTAGCAGCGCGTCGAAACCGTCGAAGCTGCCCAAAAGCCGCTCGTCAACCCAAGTGCGATACTCCCGGGTGCCATTGTAGCCCTTTACCTCCCTGCGTGAAGTAGGCAGTAGAATTCATTTATGTAATTATTGTAATTGTTTGTACCCGGCGTACGAGTCTTGGCCGGGGTCGCCTTCCCGACGCCCGGAGCGTGGATGTATCATGTCCGCTCCCCTCTCTCGACATTTTTCTTACTTCATATATTTCTATATGCTGATGCTTGCATGTGATAGGTTAATCTAGCTCGTTAAATAATTTTAATCACCGCAGCGAGAGAGGGCGAAACCCGTCCCGTGACCCGATCCGGACACGAAAGTGAGAGTTGACCACCCTAGTTCATTGTCGGTTTCTCAACCGCGCACATACGCACGCTTCCCTCGCTAGGGACGAGTCGCGAGTTTGCCTAGAGTCTTAGGATCACATTCAATTGGCGTCGAGTCGCGTCCCGTCCTGCATCACCCTGTGAGCCTATCATCCTATTTTCCACCGTTCTGCCCATCTAGAGTTTCTGGTATGTGCCCTATGCATCGACTGTCCGTAGATTAGTTGTCTAGCCAGTGGTTCTTGGTTTTCATGCTAACAAGCCGCCTTGTGGTGGATTAGTATAGACAGGTGCTCCGGTGGCTTCCGTGGTTACGGCGAGTTCTCACTTTCAGTGACCCTACCCACTAGTCATAGCTGACCTGGGCACGTAGTTGCTTACCCACTAGGGAGTGGTGGAGGCTTGTCCCGAGTAGACGATTTTTAAGTTGGTTATCATAGGGCGCCTTGCCTTTGTAGCCAAAATCCGGTTGGGGGGAAAATCGGCTAGAGTACCTGACTTAGAGCAGATAGTCTGTGTATGCACACTTGGTTGGGGGCATTGGACACGGGCTGACGAGCGTGACCCCAGCTAGTCCTTGTTCTGTGATACTGTGTATGGTGTCTCAGTTTCTGCCTGGGTGAGTAGGGCGACACCTGATGCTGCGGTATAAGTCATCGGTGGATGCTTCCGGCCTTGCTACTAGTGGGTTAGTACTACTGTCACTTGAGAGGTTTTGGTACTGGTTTCTTTCTAGTCTGGTTTACTATACTGGCGACTCAGTCTGTTTTGTTCTTCGTGACCGAGGCTCGATTTTGTGGCAAGTGTAGTGGTCCTGTGTAGAGTTCTTTTAATTGTTATTCTCTACCTCCCCTGTTATTTACTTATTATCCTTGTTATTGGTTATTGCACTATTGTTCTTGTTGTTGTAAGGTAGGGTTCTGCGGGACCCCTACTAAGCCGATGAGACGAGGCTCACCCCTTTATTTTTTAGGTGAGGCGAGACTTACGCGTAGTGCTTCGAAGGTTGCTCGTGGTGTCGACAGTCAGGTCTAGTCGCTAGTTTGCCAGAGGCGGGGTATGCCCCGTAGTCTTGTACTTTTCTTTCGGTTGACTATACTTGTTATGGACCTGGAGTTATGGACCATATAACTGTTTAATTATGTAATTGTTTTTCTTTCGTATTAGTTTATTTGTGCATCTTATATTCCTACGCTTATTTTAGCTTCTTGTACACTCCCACACTAACCCTTAACCCTTCCGAGCCTCCCGGCCCGTGGGTGGCAGGCCAAGATTCAAATGATATCGGGACTTTCCCCGTATTCGAATTATGGGTTGTTACATCATTCGTCAGGTTCAGGCTCATCCGTCATGGACTTCTTCTCAGGTGGTACTCCTTCTGTTGTTCTCTTTTTGGTGGAGATTAAATAGCACCGTCCGGATTCTCTTTGTCACCTCAGACTTCCTGATGCGGGACGGACACGCGACCTGGGACTCTAGCTCGCGATTGTCCCTAGCGAGGGAAGACGTGGGACCGTGCGCGGTTGAGAAAACGGCAGTGAGTCTCGGGTATCGACCTTCCCGCGTTAACTCGGGTCGAGTCACGGGACGGGTTACGCTCACTATCTCGCAGAGGTGAATAAAAGTATAGCAAGCTAGATAACCTATCACTCATGCAGCGGCATATACAAAAATATACGAGTAAATCAATGCCTACGAGGAGGGTGGCGAGTGTACCTCCACGCTCCGGGCGTGGGAAGACGTTCCCGGTCAAGTACGGTAACTCCCGATAACAATGGTAAAAGTTAATTACAACAGTGAAATCTATTACCCACTCCACGCAGGGAGGTAAAGGGCTACAAGTGGGGCCCGGGAGGACCGGCCCTGGGTTGACGGGCAGCAATCTAGAGGTGCGTACGGCACGAACTCGGCCTGCTGGTCCGACTCGGCACTATTCCAACTCGGTGCTGCGCCAACTCGGTTGCTGACTCACTGGATAGCAAGCAACGGTTTCCAAAGGAACGTCGCCTTCCTGAGATCTTCCGGAGGCGCCGCTTGGCTGGGACGATGGTAGGGCATCCCTGAATGACTCCCTGAAGGGGCGGCTTCTAAAGTTGATTTTTGATATTTATTTCTGAATATCTTCTGGACTGCAATTTCGGACCCGCACAGGGAACAGATCTGTAGGCATTGGCGACACGAATTACGACGCTCAGATCCGGAGGCCGATCGAGACGTGGCTAGTACCGTTGGAAAGAGCACTCATAGAAATATAACATATATTTTTCACAGGTCCATCCAGTGGATGGTCTGAAAATGAGGATGACTGTAAGACTATTTATTTTTCTGACCCGGACTGACAGACACACAGGGCAGTAAGAGATCTGCCTGAAACTGACCTTTGACCGAGGGTCAAATGAATTTTATAGACTCCACGAAAATTATGGTGGAAGGGGATATATGTGTGGAACACTGAGTAATTTTTTAGGATTTTTTAAAAATTTTTAAGGGGGTAGGGAAAATGCGACAAGGTGACTCTATCCCGTAGATCTGTAAAAGGGCAGATTACTGAGAGGACAAATAAAAATATGGAAAAAATACCTAAAGACTTCCAAATGACACGAAATTTGAACTTGAGGTTAAGGGATATGGACAGAACAAACCCTCAAAATTAGAGCTCGATCAGACAACAAGAAGAAAAGATAAAAATCCGGAGGTGAGGTTCTGTCCTGATGGAGACATAACTCCGATGACGGTGGCTGCGGCGCGACGGCGGTGCGATGGCGGCGACGGCAGAAATAGAATTCAGAAGGGCTAAGGAGAAGATAGAAGGGCTTCACACCCAAGATTCAACAGAAATCCATCTGCAAGAGGGGGAGGGAGAGAGGAACAAGGGCACACCCTTCAATGGCTCAAGTCAATTTCATAAATTTTCTTCATTAATATCTCTAATGACACTATACATAGGCTTATATAGAGAATGGCAAGGGGTGGGGGGCTGGGAATTTCATGGGAGAGAGGAGATTTTCTTCCCCATGTGGTCAAATGATAAAAAAAAATAAAAAATACAACATGTGATAAACTATATTATAAGGGGGAAGCATCTTGGACTTTAAGGGTTGGAATATTGGACTTTTTAATCCAATTGTCCCCTTGAATGGTCAAGCCATTTAGAAGCCCACCTTGGACCTTTGACTGACCCCACATGGGCCCTAAGACTTAGGTGGACCAATAGGAAAGGAGATGGGGGCCCCTTGCTGGTCCTACTGGACTTTTGCACAAAAACTCAAAGAATCCTAGGGAATGACACATTGACTTATAAAGCCTTACAATTGTGACCATACTTTCCCAAGGATATAAAAATAAACTAAAGGACACAAATGTAAAATAAAAAGTCAGTGCTCGACGTCGATTCCCATCAACTCTCCCCGGGTGGAAAGAACTTGACCCTGTCGAGTAAGGGGTACGGCTGCTCGAGTAGCTCCGGCGGATTCGTCACCGAACCTGGAAGCGCGGAGTACGCTCCACTCCAAGCAATCGACACCTGCTCATCCCGTATAGATTCGATATGCGCACGCTGCCATGGGAGTGAAGCCAGAGGTGGACACTCCGGGGTGGGGTCACTCTCAAAGGAGGGAAGACGGCTCGAAGACTCACTAGGAATCACCGTTTGTCCCTTATGGAACTAGATCCGACATATGAAGTAAAACCGATCCCGAAGTCTGACTAGTCTCGAACTCGAAAGGGACTAACAACGCGAGCGTACAAACCAACTCGACTCGATGTATGTACAAACACACGACAGACAAACGAAACAAAGACTCACAAAGACCATAAACAAACCTAATGTTAGTCCAACCTACGCATAGGCGATGGTGGACCAGGACACCCGAATATGTGCCATGCATACACTAGATGTACTCGATGGTTGACGGAATGGACGACTCCTAGACACCCTAAGATGTACCACTCATGCATTGGCGACCTGTGGGATTTGGGCGGGGAAGGACTAGGAGATCCAAAACTACCCTCATCATTACCCCTAGACGTAGGTACGGCTTGCCAACTAGACCGAGGGGTAGGGGTGGGATAGTGAACTTCTTGGAAGAAGTGGAGTGAATATGATAGCTCGGGAGGTTCACTAGTGAAGGGGTCAAAAGGGTCAAAGAAGGTATGACCCCATGAAGTGGGTTCCCCCATGAATCGGTCCCAATTTAAGAATTCATAATCACCGTCATACATTGTGGTTGGTGGGACGACGACCATGTCTAGAAAATAGGATTCCTCCCTTGGGCAAAAGGGAACGAAGTTGGACTCGGTCGGCATCGGGAGGAATTGAAGAATCTCCGTGGTGACACAATCCACGGTGTACACGGAGGTAATGGACCCTATGGCCGGATGGGTGAAGCTACGACTAGTGGGTTGGTCGAAGCCTCTGGCCAATAAGTACGTCAACTTCCATTGCCAACATAAACCAAGAATAAGGTCACCCAATGTATCAACATGGTGACTGGACCAGAATGTCGTGTGGTAGGAGTTGACGGACACTAGAGACAAGGTGGGGTCCATAGATGGGTAAGGAGGTGGGACCAAGTCATCCTTGAGCCAACTAAGAAGCGACTCGACTATGTATAGCGTACCCGTTAGGAATACGGGTGGCTCGGGCTAAGGTGGCTCCAAATGGGAGGGCTCCGAAATAAGATCGGAAGGTGAGGGTGACAATGGAGCACTCTCGGGTGGTGAAGGATTGTCCTCCTCGTGGAGAAGGGGTCCTTGGGGTGACACCGGGATGTAAGGCTCGGGCAGGCCTAGGCCACCCACTCGCGGACTCAACCCTTCCATCCGATCTACCGCTGTGGTCAACACATCCAAGCATGTATCCAACCCATCTATACATGTAGTCAACCCTTGCATTTGTCCCATAAGGACTTGGAACATGGCGGCCACTTCAACGGAACTAAGGGCTCGGGGTGCGGCCATGGTTGCAAAGATGGGGTTAGATCCCCTAGGAATGGATATACAAGGCCATTTTTTTTGTTTTATATGTAAATGTTATGCCAACTAATGCAAGCACCTAGACACGACTTAGAATGCGATGCAAATGCAAAGTTGAAATGAGACTCGACTACACACCTAGACACGACCAAGATTCGGTACGTGGCGGAGTTAATCGATCCGAAGATCACTCGCGCAAGTGAATCACCTCTCCGATAGGTGTAACCTAACGGTCGATTGACACCTTTTTATATACCGAACAATGGTATGCGGATGCAACCTTAGACCGACTTAGATGATGACTAGACGTAAATGACACTTTTTTTTTGTTTTTGACCAAATACTACCCTAGACTCAACTGGGCTTTGATACCAAATTGATGAGGGACGGACACGCGACCTGGGACTCTAACTCATGATTGTCCCTAGCGAGAGAAGACGTGGGACCGTGCGCGGTTGAGAAATCGGTAGTGAGTCTCGGATATCGGCCTTCCCGCGTTAACAAGGGTCGAGTCACGGGACGGGTTACGCTCACTCTCTCGCAGCGGTGAATAAAAGTATAGCAAGCTAGATAACCTATCACTCATGCAACGGCATATACAAAAATATACGAGTAAAGCAATGCCTACGAGGAGGGTGGTGAGTGTACCTCCACGCTCCGGGCGTGGGAAGACGTTCCCGGCCAAGTACGGTAACTCCCGGTAACAACGGTAAAAGTTAATTACAACAGTGAAATCTATTACCCACTCCACGCAGGGAGGTAAAGGGCTACAAGTGGGGCCCGGGAGGACCAACCCTGGGTTGACGGGCATCAATATGGAGGTGCGTACGGCACAAACTCGGCATGCTGGTCCGACTCAGCACTATTCCAACTCGGTGCTGCGCCAACTCGGTTGCTGACTCACTGGTGTTGGCACTCAAAATATGATCATTGGTGACCAAGCCAATAAAGACGAATGACCCGGCACACCGAAGCACGGAAGCCGATGCAGATCAACATATTGAAGACTTCTCAAGCTGTCAGAACCTCGGGTCACTCCGTGTGGATACGGGGACTTCACCTCAGGAGAGCCGAGACAAACTCGTCAACCAACCGGCAGTGCGACCAAGCCTGCCCAATGAATCGGCATCGACTTTGTCGTGCTGCATCCACTACACCCGTTGTCCGACCAAGGTCGACGGTCTACCCGGTGGCTACCCACCTCATGAAAGGCTCTCCCGAGGATAAAGGAGTCCCCCCGGCTTCCCGAAACGGAGAACCGAAAGATCTGACGGCGGAAGACCCCGATCACCCGGCACGGGTACGGCTTCCCGCCAAGATGGGCCCGACAGTGGCCGAATGATCGCCCAGCGTAGGCGGAGTTATCCCTGGTGTCGGCCAACCCCCTGAGGAGCTTGGGTACAAGCCAGACCAAGCCAGCAGCACGAATCACAAAGCCGCAGGCCGTGATTAGCAGGAAACCCACGTAATTGAGCCAAAGCTATCTGGAGTCTCGGGAACGGCCGCACGCCAGCCGAGGGGCTTCACAAAAAAATCTCGTCAAGGTTTCAATGGGCATTGGCGAGATAAATGTTCACAATGACCTCCGGGATCGTCCCCGGATTCATCGGCTAACCTGCAAAGCGCGGGAAATGTTAATACGGCGCGCCCTTATACGGCGCGCCCATTAAACCGGCGCCCTCCAAGACCGGCGCGCCCCAAGCTTGAGGTTCTCTACCCGGCGCGCGGAAACCCATCTATGGCTTGGCTATTCCGGCGCGCAAGGGCCCATGAAGCCTTCCCCGGCGCGCAGTTCTTCACGCCGTGCAAGGCTTGGGGCTCGATCATGTATATATACATATGACTATTCGAAATAAAAGGAGAGAGGGTTTTCTTTTGGGGATCGGCGGTCAGCCCTCTGATCGTTTTCGAGAGGGAGGAGAGGGCTTCCTTTTTTCGCTTGAGGTACAGAGAGTGAAGGTTTCTCGGGAGCAGTGACCGCCGGCCATCTTCTTCGCCTGCGATACTCTGTTTCAGGAACAGGTGGGCGCGGGCGTCGATCTTCTCCTGCTTTCCGTAGTTTTCTTCCTCGAAATTTCTATCCGTCGAATGTAAGCGAGGAGGGGAGGAGCGACAATGAAATGAGTCGATTCTCCTCCCCCCTCTGCGCGACCCCTTTTGATTTTCTTCCTCCGTTATCGCACCGTGAATGTCTCTGTTGTCGGCGAACGGCGATCAAGTGATGGTGCCGGGGCTGTACTCTCGCTATGTGAATGTTAAACCCTTCCCATTTTTTTTGAATGGCAATGTGTGCGCGTGCGTGTGAATGCTTGAAGCAATGAATCGGACGGATGATCCTCCCCTCTCTTTCTCTATCTATGCTAACGCGTCTGTCTGAGTTCTTCTCTGCATCATTTTAACCTTGGTTCCTCCGAAGGTTGGTTGCGCTGTGCCCCGACTCCTCGTGGGCTATAGAAACACCCCTCCCCGGGGGCTTTCCTTTGATTCATTCGTTTTTGTGTTGTTATGCTTGATGCAGGGGTCTTTGCACCCCTTTTCTTCTCGGAGGGAGCCGTGCCTCTGCGCGTGTCTCCGGCCGCTCCACACAGGGTTTACCTCCCTGAACGTTGCTTTCTAGCTGTTCGAGCATATGCCCCTACTGCGTGCCTGTCTAACTTATGCCCTTATTATTCGTTCTCCACAATCATCTGCACCGGTCCGAGATTCTCTCATCATGTTTTAACTACCCGGGGAGGGGGATATTCCCCCGTGGCTTTCCGGAATTGCTGGGCAACTGAGAACTCTACCTCTCGGTGGTAGATGCTTCCCAAGCCCACAGCAGATAGCAACAGGGGGTCCTAGCTCAGCGAGCTCAGCCCCGACAATCTAAGACCCAATCGAGGTTAAGGGATGTACGCTCCTCGTAGGCTAGCCCTCGGAGCTCCACTCTCCTAACGGTCGGTCCCTTCAGCGGTTGTGCCATGATCTGTGGGTTGTTCCCGTCATCAATGGCCCCGTCCTTCCATTCTCACCCACGGAGTATTGGTGCCCCTTGTAGGCTAGTCCTCGGGGTATCCTATCTGATGGGATTTTGCTGGCTGCCACTGTGCAGACCGGCGGTTTAGGGGCTTGCTCCATTAGTGAGTATGACCCCGATTCTCCCCTGCAACTTTGCTTGTTCGGGGGGAGATGCTGTCAAATTTTTGACAGATTCCAGATAATTTTGTCAAGAAAATGATCGAACCAACTCAGTGCTCGAGTATGAACCTCGCACTGACCTCCCCCCTCATTTCTAAGAAGGCCATGGACTCCAATCAAACAATCATCTGGCCCGAACAACTCAAGAAAGGGTCCCTTGAAGTCCAATAAACTTAAAAGGGTTCATAACTCAACAAAACATGTTTAATACGGCGCGGTCTTAACCGGCGCGCCCTAAACCGGCGCGGTACCCCCCCGCGCCGGATTAACCCCACACTCATTTTCTAAAAATTTTTCCTTGCGGCTTTCCGGCGCGCCCTAAACCGGCGCGCCCCAACCCTCTTGCGCGCCGTCTCAAAAGCATGAATACCGCGCCGTATTAACCACTATGCCTACGCTTTATCGCGCCGTATTAACCACTATGCCTACGTTTTATCGCGCCGTATAAGTGTTTCTTGCATAGCCACGCCGGTTTTGAAGCCTCGCCCCTCGGGGGCAATGTCGACGAGCCGTAGCAGGCATCGAATTGAATAAAGAAGGGTCAAGCGAGCCCGAGTCATGTCATCATCATACTCACCATCATAATCCGTTAGCATTTCGCTTTCACTAGCATACTTGTGTTGCTCTTCCTCCTCTCGACGAGGGGTATTAAGTGCGGGTGATCGTCACCGTCTTCATAACGCTATCTTCATGTTCAAATATAATCATGAATGTCTTGTGTGCATGCATGCATAGATCCCCGGGTATATTAAATGGCGTCGACGGAAAAGCCGGATTATGTCTGGTCGGAAGTTTTCGCTATGCGCGACGGCGGTCTTCGGACCCACGTCCTCCGCCATGTACCGAGGATCCATAATTCCATAAACATATGCATCCGGCACGCCTTCGTCGTGATCATCATGTAGCTCTTTTCAATCCGGCTTCGACAGCCCGCTATCTCGGCAATTAATCAAAGGTGTTCCCTCCTCGTGGGGGATGTAATTAACGCCATAACCTTTATGGTATGGCGGACTGCTGGTCCCGACCGAACCTCACATTCGCCCTACATGGGTCAGAATGAGCGCACAATAAAATCGTCACTCATATGACTGGCACGCCCGCGTCGTCAATCAGTCAGTTGACTACAAGTTAGTTAATTGGTTGATCGACACGCGAACGAAAAGGCAAAAGAAAAAGAAAAAAAATGCGCGAAACATTGTCTGGCACGCCCGGTGGGACTGGTGTCACCTTTCATCTCTTTGCCGAGATATTCGGGCTTCGAAGCCCTTTCAAAGACTACTGATTGTTTTCCTGTCTGTCTTTTCAGTGCAAACAATGACGACTCACGGGATAACCGGCGTCGACTTCAGTCCTGCGATCGTCGCCGGACACGCACAAGGCTACCTGGCGGTGCCCATGGAGTTTGGTAGCTTTCCTCCTGCTGTGGGCTTCCCCAACTTCTTGGGGTTGGCCTTTGTCGACATGCTGGAAGTCGAAGCCACGGAACCCGTCAAGGAAGCTGTGAAGGAAATGGAGCCTCTGAAGGCCCCCGGCCGCGGTGATTCGCTCAAGAACCCGGTTCCGGCCGCTAGCTGCCTGGTGCACCACCTGGTACGGGTGATGCATCCCACTGATATCAACAAGCCCCCTGGAGGACGTCAGCGTCGCCAGGCTCGCAAGAACACTGCCGTGATCACCGGAACTGTCTCTCAGTCCGGAAAATCAATGCTGGTGGGAGGTATGCGTGTCTTCCTCAACGGGCGCACGGCACGGGTGACCCCAGATCGCGTCATCCCAAACGTCCCTGTCTACAACAACTATCAAGCTCTCGCTGGAAGGAGGGCAGAAAGAGAAGAAGCCGGCCACCATGGCCAAGAAAACCCGGCGCTCAGGCCGAGGAAATTCAAACAGGTGTGGGTTCCCAAGCGGACCCAGCCTGCCTACCATCCAACGCCCACCCGCCATCGTCCTATGAACGACGAGGCGAGAGCGAGAAGAGAAAGGGGCTTGTCCCTGATGAATGAAGAAGAGGTGGTTGCGGATCCTCCGCGTCACAGAAGTTTCCGGGCTGTGACCCGTCAAGCCAACGTCCCTGCCACGGGGCGAAGGTTCCAACAGCCAGCTGACAGAGCTCGACTGGCCTACATTCCTCCTGCTGGAGGTCGACCACTCTCCCCCGTGCTACATCAAGAACGGGGTCAAGAAGAAATGGCCTGCCTGGTCAGAAGCTATTTCCGAGGATTGGGTAACACCTCACTCGGACAGCAGCGGCTGATGCAGACAGTCGCCACTGAAGAAAATTACTGCCCATCAACGGCAGATGAACAAGAAATGGAGGATATAATGAGGATGTCGTCGGTCGATGACAACGGACACAATGACAGCTCTGAGATCAAAGCCGATGAAGCCTTCCCCGAGCGGGAAGAAAGAAGAAGAATTTCTGTGTTCGAGAGGCTGACCTTCCCGCAACAAGCAAGGCGGAGGGTCCATCGACAAAGAAGGAGGATGCAGGTTTTCACTTGCAACATGGCTGGCGTGTCCAGCCGATATGGGAAGCTTCCTGAAGACTCCCAAGAACTGGCTCAGTTGGCCGTACGGCCGGGACCAGCTACCCGCAGGACAGAAGCAGCAAGAGGGCTTCTGACAGCGATGAAAGAGAAACAGCCCCAGTCATACCTCCACTGGGATGACAAAGCCCCCGTCTTGACCGCTAATGTGGTAACGACGGAAGAAGAAGACGACGTACTCCTCGATATCCTGCCCGAGGGTACGTCCGGGGAAACAACAGAAGGTGTCCCCACCACTATAGACCCATCAGTCTTGATGCTGCTGCAAAGATATCAACGGGAAATAGATTCCCTGAAGAAACAGCTGATGGAGAAAACTGAACACTCATCAGCCTCCAAACCACCCGAAGTCCAAGGTGAATCATCCCGGGGAGCGGCTCGTCGAGACGACCCTCCACCACTTTACACACTACCCCAGCCGTCAGAGCCAACTGTGACGACAGCACAACAGCGGCCGCCACAGCCTCAGCCGCTGCTGCCTCCGGTGCTTCCTCAGGTGCACCCAACACCCCCGCTGCTGCGTCCTCCGCAAGCGACCACCTTGGTCACCCCATACCTGCAGCCAGCACACTTCTATCCGGAGCCAGTCGACCCCACGGTCGTGAACCGGATGATGGTGGAGAGGATGATCGAGCTGAAGCTCGCAGAGAAGAGCGAAGGCGACTACGTCGCATTCGATGCCTACCGGGTGCCCTACCCGCAACACCATGCGGCTAAGCGACTTCCCCCGGGAGTCAACAAGCCACCCAAATTTGACAAATTCAACGGGAAAGGTTCCCCAAAAGAACATATTGCATATTATATGACCGTTATGGGTGATCTGTCCACCGACGAGTCATATTTGCTGAAATTCTTCGGGTCCTCGCTGACGGGGCTCGCATTTGAATGGTACTCCAGCCTCTCGGCCGGGTCAATCAATGACTGGTCAGATATGCAGAGGAAGTTCAGAGAAAGATTCCATGTCACAGAGAGAGAGGTCACAGTGGCCGAACTCTATTCGACAAAACAAGGGGCAGATGAGACCGCCCTTGACTACATCAAGAGGTGGAGGAACCTCGGAATGAGATGTAAGCGGCCCCCGCATCAGGAGGACGCTGTGCAAATATGTAAGCAAAATCTCAGGAGGGAGGTCTTGGAAAAAATGATCGGGATGGAAATACGGTCGTTCGACCGGCTGAATAATGTGGTGGCCGAGGTAGAGGCTTTTCTAGCCAAGCCCGTCCCGCCGTCAGCTGCCAGCACAGCCCAGAAAGGCAAGGCGGCGGAACGGCGCCCCACACCTAAAGAAGCGAATGCGCTTGATATCAAGGCGTTCGAACAACAGAAGGAGAAAGGCAAGAAAGCGGCTCCCCCGCAACCTGCGAAAGCTCCAGATGACAAAGAAGGTCCTTCGTTGAGGGACAAAATGAAGAAGGCTTATTCCTTTCCTAAGGATAAGACCCGGATCCTATTTGACTGGGTAACAGAATACAGTATGGTCACTCTGCCTGAGCCAAGAAGACCAGAGGACCTCAAAAGAAGAGACAGTCCAAGATTCTGCCCCTATCACCAGATGTTGGGACATTCAATCGAAGACTGTTATGTTTTCAAAGACATCATTGAAGGAATGGTGAAGAAAAATGAGATAGAGCTGGGAGAGTACAAAATAGACCCTCCTCAGCCACATGAAGCTCCTCCCCGAAGAGCAGCAGTCAACATGGTCTCCCTCTACCAGGCGTTACCTGAGGAGATCTCTGAAGCAAGCACACGGAGCACCTACGAAATCCATTTCCTGGAGCCCGTGAAGGAACAGCAGGGGTGGCAGCAAATCCCTGTGAAGCACAAGAAGAAGAGGGCACCCCGCCCAAAAGAAAGGGCACATATCCGTGGCATTACACCTCGGCCTGCTCCGCCAGTGGTAGCGCCCGTATGGGTCACTCCACCTGCAGCTGTCAGAATATATACACCCAACAGGAGGAGACAAACTCCGCTGCCAGTAATCAAGGAAACCAACCCTGGGGTCCTTCGATTGCAACACTTAATTGAAGGGCTAGAGGAATATGTACAGCCCGAACTAAAACCTCTGCTGGTACGGGACCACGTCCCATGGCTAGAGCTGGAGCAACTCTCGCTCAAGCAAGGGGATGAAGCTGAAGCGGCACCACCTCAAGAGAGCAACCTGTTCTGGGGACAAGCGCCTGCGGAAATCAAAAAGAAGAAAAAGCAAAAGAAGAAGAAGAGAAAGGCCCCTAGGGCCCATAAAACACAGGTCGTCTCCTGCAATACCCTGTCAGCACTCTTCAGCCTACCAGGAGAAGAAGAAGAAGAAGACATTTGCTTCACACCCCATGCTGGGGGAGGCAAGGCCGAAGCCGCAACTGCTGCACATGCCACTCGGTCAGGCCGGAAATGGGGGCGCCAGCCACCACCCAATCACAACATTATGTTCAGAGGGGAGCAACCCTACAAGACACCCCCGCCGGAAGTTAAGGGAGTCCAAATCCCTCCTCCGTCAGGTCTATACAGCAAGACTGGGGGCAAGACAGTCCCTCCATTCCTTGAATTCGTGAAGATGTCAAAGGGGAAGCAGCCTTGTCAAGACGCTAACCCTACACCCGGGGTCAATCACCCTCGGCCAGTGCAATCTACTGAAGATGCAAATGCAGATGGGGCTTGCCCTACAGCAACCAATAAAGAAGACCCGACAGTCGGTGCCAGTCAAGAGGGTGCCGAGTCCGAGGAAGATGAAGCAGGTCCGTCTGGACCCACAAATCAAAACCTTCCTAAGCCCAGATGGGTTGAGGAGATGAAGCTCTCCAATGTCCGGGCTGGAAGCCGAATAATGAAGCTGCTCAAGAAGCTCCCTGCTCGTTTTACGATCTGGGAAATTCTCTCTTTGAGTGAAGAAACTCGACAGGCAATCATTACTGCTCTGCAGACGCCTGCCCAGTTTGAAACCTGCATAGCTGAGGCTATACCAGAAGCCAGTATGACCTTCTCTCCAGAAGACATGCTACTGCCTACTGCCAGTCACAACAGGCCGCTATATATGAAAGGGCACCTGAATGGAAGAGAACTGAACCGGATTCTGGTCGATCCTGGCGCAGCAGTCAACATCCTGCCATATAGAATATACGAGAGGTACCACTTCAATGTGCATCTCGAAAAAGCCGGGGATATGCGTATCGCTGGCTTCAACCAGAAATGTGAAGTATCTATGGGGGTGGCAGAGTTCACACTGACTCTGGCAGATTTCACTACAACGGTGCAGTTTCACGTCATTGACTCTCGCACCTCCTACAAAGCACTACTCGGCCGCCCATGGCTGCATGAAAACTTGGTGGTGCCCTCCACACTCCACCAATGCATCAAATACAGCCTCCAGGGGAAGGAGGAAAGGATATTTGCTGACATCCACCCGTTCGAGGTGTTTGAGTGTCACTTGGCGGACGCCAATCTGTATACGGGGTCTCCCCGGAAGATTTCTAAAACTGAAGCCCCCGTAGGGGCATCGAAGAATAGATCGGGTGACGGTTGGTATCCACCACCGCCGCGCGGATATATCAAGCCGAAGGTGGTCTCCCACATCACGGCTTCTGGAAATGTCGGCAGGGTGACACCCCCAGCATTATACCCCAAAGCTAAGGAAGTGCATGTTGACCGACAGCACGACCGCATCGCAGTCCCGGCCGGCCTCACCAAGCCAGTCTCCGGCCTTGATGGTCCCACTGTCGAACCTTTCAAAGCTTGGGAGGTGGCACAGGAAGATGGGCCCAGCAGCTTATTCTATACAGCCGAGGAGCATCCCACTCAGGAAGACACAGACTGTAGCCTCCCTGAAGATCTAGCCAACCCACGGGTTCCTGTGCAGGGCCTGGCATTCACCACTGATCGGACGGCCAGGATGTTTCAAAAGCAACACATCCCTCCCGATCAGCCTCAAAAATGCAAGGAAGCTTTCCAGAAGATGTGGTATCCTGTAAATCTGGACAAAGAAATGAGACGTGTCTCTCAACATCCGGGTCTGGGCTTCACCCTGGAAGACTACTATTACAGTGGGCGGTACGAGGTGGATACCATCTCCACCTTCTATCCAACTGAAGACAGCCCTCTGGGGGCAACCTTTGATGAATATCCGGCGGAAGCCGAACATGCTGAATTAACCCTATCCGGGAATCAACAAATGGAGACCTTGATCTCCTGCCGATGCTGGGAGCAGGTCCGTCCGGAAGGAGCGGCCTTTCAAGCCGAATTTGATACGGCTAGCAGCAGCGAAGCCGAAGATGCTCAAGAAGCAGAAGTCTCTCCCTCCGCAGGGGTCATGCTAATGACGACTTCAACACCCTTTCTGCCAGTCAACAGAGCCTCGGTTTACTCCAATCAAGGGGAGCCGGCTACCAGAAAAGAAAAAGCCACTTCTGTGGAAGATACAACTATCCCAGAAGGCGAGACTCCCTCAGCTTCTGCTACAAATCCAATATGCTGTCCGAGTCCGGCGGCAAACAACTACTGGCCTGTCATGGCTGCAACCTCATCTACAAGCACTGAAGCTGCTCCCTCACCCTCAGGAGCTGCAACGGCAATGGAAGTATCAATGGATCAATCCACACAGTCGCTAGCACAAGAGACCAAGAGACCCCGTGAAGCTCTGGCGGTGTCTGACGAGGAAGTCGAAGTACTCGACCCTCAAGATGGTATTCCAGACTTCGTCGACCTCCAACCGGCACCTCCGGAAATAGAAGACGGAGGCCAAGCCACAGTCGATGAACTGATAGAAGTCAACCTGGGAAATGAGAAGGACCCTAGGCCTACCTTCCTCAGTGCCCAACTAGCCCCGGAAGAACGGGAGCTGTACATTCAACTACTGCTAGAATACCGGGATTGCTTCGCCTGGACTTATAAAGAGATGCCGGGTCTAAGTCCCGCCGTCTCACAACATGAGCTGGCAATCAACCCTGAAGCCGAGCCGGTGAAGCAACCGCCGCGGCGTATGAGGCCAGAGCTCATCACCCGAATCTGTGCTGAAGTTGACAAGCTCATTGATGTGGGATTTGTTGAAGAAAATCAGTACACCACATGGCTGGCGAATATCGTCCCCGTGAAAAAGAAGAATGGACAGATCCGGATTTGTGTCGACTTCCGAGATCTAAACAAAGCCTGCCCTAAAGATGACTTCCCGGTGCCAATAACCGAGGTCATGATCGATGCTACAACCGGCCATGAAGCCCTGTCATTCATGGATGGGTCGTCCGGCTACAACCAGATTTGGATTGCGGAGCATGACCGGGTCCATACTGCTTTCCGAACTCCTAAAGGCATTTATCATTACAAGAGAATGCCATTCGGACTGAAGAATGCTGGCGCAACCTATCAGCGCGCAATGACCAAAATCTTTGATGAATTGCTCTACCACAAGGTCGAGTGCTACATAGATGACCTGGTGGTCAAAACCAGAAGAAAAGAAGATCACCTGCAAGACCTCCGGATTATTTTCCAGAGGCTGAGGCAGCATGAGCTAAAAATGAATCCTATGAAATGTGCGTTCGGAGTGTCGAGCGGAAAATTCTTGGGCTTCGTCGTCCGATATCGGGGGATCGAGATAGACCCCGCAAAGATCAAGGCAATTCAGGAGTTACCTCCACCAAGGAACATCTCCGAGCTGAGGTCACTACAAGGCCGCTTGGCTTACATCCGGCGTTTCATTTCCAATTTGTCGGGGCGATGCCAGCCGTTTCACAAGTTGATGATGAAAGATGTTCCCTTTTATTGGGATGAAGATTGCCAGACAGCCTTTGACAAGCTAAAAGACTATCTGAAGACTCCTCCAGTATTGGGCGCACCGGTGAAAGGACGGCCGTTGATACTGTATATAGCAGCTACACACAATTCTCTGGGGGCAATGCTAGCCCAGAACAATGAAGAAGGGAAAGAGCAAGCCCTCTATTACCTCAGTCGGAGACTGGTCAGAACTGAAGAAAAATACACTTATATTGAGAAGATCTGCCTGGCACTAGTCTTCGCAGTCAAAAAGCTCCGGCACTATATGTTGTCGCATGAAATCAGCTTGGTGTCCAAGGAGGATCCCCTGAAATACATCATGTCCCA
Source organism: Amorphophallus konjac (assembly GCA_022559845.1). Taxonomy (NCBI): domain Eukaryota; kingdom Viridiplantae; phylum Streptophyta; class Magnoliopsida; order Alismatales; family Araceae; genus Amorphophallus; species Amorphophallus konjac. The sequence goes on from CM040125.1 coordinate 18,525,228, forward strand.
GCCAGCACTCAAAGGCCGCCTGGGTAAATGGGCGGTAATCCTTATGGAGTTTGATGTCTCTTACGTACCGCGCAAAGCCATCAAAGGTCAAGCTATTGCAGATTTCTTTGCTGAACATCCGATACCCGGAGAAAGCCCGTGGGAACCGGAACTTCCCGAGGATGAGACCCTCGAAGCCGCCCAAGTGCAGCCTTCCTCATGGCAGCTATACTTTGATGGCGCTTCCAGAATTGACACCTCTGCTACCGGATCATCCAGGGTCAGAGCAGGAGCAGGCATAGTCTTGAAGTCCCCAGAAGGAGAAGTGGTGCATACTTCCTGCTCCATAAACAAACAATGCACAAACAATGAAGCAGAATATGAAGCCCTGATAATCGGGTTGCAGATTGCTCTGTCCATGGGGATTCAGATGCTGGAAGCATTCGGAGACTCCATGCTAGTTATAAAACAGCTAGAAGGAGAGTTCGAGGTGCGAAAGCAAGAGCTCCTCCCCTATCACCAGTTGGCAACTCGCCTGATATCAAGATTCTACTTCATCAGCATCAAGCACATCAATCGAGGCCGGAATGCTCAGGCAGACGCCCTCGCTAAGTTGGCCAGTTCATTGGCAGTCCCGCCAGACACAAGCCTGAATATATCAGTGATCAACCGCCGACAGGTCCCCAGCGTAACAGAGGTTCTGGCCGACGAAGAAGAGATGGAGGTAGCAGTCATCCAAGGGGTTCAGCAGCCCGACTGGCGAGAGCATCTCCTACGCTGGTTTCAACACCAGCAACTTCCAAAAGAAAAGGAACAAAGAATGAAGCTCCTGAGGATCAAGGATTCTTACGAGATGAGAAGCGGGACCTTGTTCCGAATTATGGCAGATGCCCGAAGGAAAGTCCTACTCCGTTGCTTGTCTTCAACAGAAGCGGGACAGGTGATGCAAGAAGTTCATGCAGGATCAGCTGGGGCACACCAGGCCGGCCCGAAAATGAAGATAGAGATAAAGAAATTGGGTTACTATTGGCCCACTATATTCAACGATTGCTGCAAGTTCGCCAAGGCTTGTCAGAAATGTCAAGAGCATGCTAATGTGGCGAGGAGACCCCCAGTGCCACTACATCCCACTCTACCAAGTTGGCCGTTTGCTCAGTGGGGCACGGACGTGGTAGGGCCACTTCCAGCATCTTCATCAGGGTGCAAATACATCTTAGCAGCTACAGACTATTTCTCCAGATGGGCGGAGGCAGTAGCACTAAGAGATGTGACCGGAGAACTAGTTGCAAGATTCTTCCGGCAGAATGTAATATTTCGGTTCGGGATCCCCAGCCGAATCATCTCTGATAACGGCAGCCATTTCCGGAACCAGAAGGTTTATCGGCTGGCCGACAAATACAAAATTGACTGGAGGACATCGTCCCCCTATAACCCTCAAGCTAATGGACTAGCAGAGGCCTTTAACAAGACCTTGTGCACACTATTGGCAAAGACTGTCAAGTCTAACAAAAAGGATTGGGAAGAAAAGATGTACGAAGCACTTTGGGCTTATCGTACTGTCTACAAGACCCCAACCGGCTGTTCACCCTTCTCCCTTGTCTATGGGTCGGAAGCTGTGGTGCCGATTGAACTTGAAGTTCCTTCATTGCGAGTTGCCATCCAGCACGGATTAGTCAGCGGTGAGCAGACCAACGCAGAAAGAAGATTGGAAGAGCTCGCTGAGCTCGAAGGAAAACGCCTCCAGGCGCAACAAAACATCCAACTCTACCAAGCTCGCATGGCCCGTGCTTTTGACAAGTTAGTCAAGGGTCGAGAGTTCAAGAAAGGAGACCTGGTGATGGTCAAAAGAAGAGAAGTGATGGCCTCTAACCCCAAAGGGAAACTGGTCGAAAACTGGGTCGGACCGTATATCGTCCGCCGAGTATATGAAGGGGGTGCCTACGTCCTTGTAGACCACAAAGGAGCCGTCCAGTTCTCTCCCCTCAACGGAAAACACATTAAGTTGTATCATACGGCACAGCCGACACACCCCGAGTGATCGGTCGGAGCATACCCTTTACTTGGTTAGCGGCACTCCGCCCTAACCAAGCTACTTCCCCTTGGTCAGTGGCACTCCGCCCTAACCGAGCTACCCTTTCCTTGGTTAGTGGCACTCCGCCTTAATCGAGCTACTTTTCCCTGGTCAGTGGCACTCCGCCCTAACCGAGCTACCCTTTCCTTGGTTAGTGGCACTCCGCCTTAATCGAGCTACTTTTCCTTGGTCAGTGGCATTACGTCCTAATCGAGCTACCTTCTCCTTGGTTAGTGGCACTCCGTCTTAATCAAGCTACTTTCCCTTGGTTAGTGACGTTCCGTCCTGATCGAGCTACTTTTCCTTGGTTAGCGACATTCCGTCCTAATCAAGCCACCCTTTCTTTGGTTAGCGGCACTCCGTCCTAATCGAACTACTTTTCCCCTTGGTTAGCGGCACTCCGCCTTAATCGAGCTACTTTTCCTTGGTCAGTGGCACTCCGCCCTAACCGAGCTACCCTTTCCTTGGTTAGTGGCACTCCGCCTTAATCGAGCTACTTTTCCTTGGTCAGTGGCACTCCGCCCTAACCGAGCTACCCTTTCCTTGGTTAGTGGCACTCCGCCTTAATCAAGCTACTTTTCCTTGGTCAGTGGCATTACGTCCTAATCGAGCTACCTTCTCCTTGGTTAGTGGCACTCCGTCTTAATCAAGCTACTTTCCCTTGGTTAGTGACGTTCCGTCCTGATCGAGCTACTTTTCCTTGGTTAGCGACATTCCGTCCTAATCAAGCTACCCTTTCTTTGGTTAGCGGCACTCCGTCCTAATCGAACTACTTTTCCCCTTGGTTAGCGGCACTCCGCCTTAATCAAGCTACTTTCCCTTGGTCAGCGGCATTCCGTCCTAATCGAGCTACCCTTTCTTTGGTTAGCGGCATTCCGTCCTAATCGAACTACTTTTCTCCTTGGTAAGTGGCACTCCGCCTTAATCAAGCTACTTTCCCTTGGTTAGTGACATCCCGTCCTGATCGAGCTACTTTTTCTTGATTAGCGGTGTTCCGCCCTAATCAAACTACTTTTCTCGGTTGGCGGCACTCCGCCCCAATCAAGCTACTTCCCTCGGTATAGCGGCATCTCGCCCTGATCAAGCTACTCTCTCTCGGATCGCATTCCAAATAAAAAAAGGAAAGAAAAAAAGATGGGGTTAAAAATAGAGATACCCCGCCAGACTCGCCCCCATATCGGGACAAGTGCAAAAATGGCTATAACCCGGCTGTGGCGAAAACCCGAAAGGGCGTCGCAGGCAAAATCGGGTACCCCGCCACGTGAAAACCCGAAAGGGCGCGTGGGCAAAAGCAAGAGGGGGCTGGCTTCGGCGAAAACCCGAAAGGGCGCTTGAGTCGGTAAAGTGGTAATTCCCAAATGCCTCTCCTATTCTCCACCCAATAAAACTCCGGAGGGGACAGTCATCAAAGTCCCACCGAGAATACTTTAACAAACCCTTTTTGACCCTCGTCATCATCGGCGAGATCGGTTAATCTTGTCCATAGCTTGGACCTTACATCCTTGTTGATAACCTCATCTTTGCTTCGGCATGTAACCTATGTCGATGAACAAATCCTTTTTTTTGACCCTCGTCATCATCGACGAGATCGGTCGATCTCTACCCCCAACATTGGACCTTACATCCTTGTTGACAACCCCTTCCTCGTTTCGGCAAGTAACATATGCCGACAAATAAACCCCTTTCGACTCTCGCCATCGTCGGCGCAATCGGTCAGCCTCTACTCTCAAACTTGGACCCTACATCCTTGTTAATAAACTACTTCCTTGCTTCGACATCTAACCAGTGTCGACGAAATAGACCTCAGACCAACCCTTGTCCTCATCGACAAGGACGGTCGGCCTTCCCGCGATCCAGTTCTTCTGAATCTCGAATTCAAAAAAAAAAAGAGAAAAGAAATTGGGGTTAAAAATAGAGATACCCCGCCAGACTTGCTCCTATATCAGGACAAGTGCAAAAACGGCTATAACCCAGCTGTGGCGAAAACCCGAAAGGGCGTCGCAGGCAAAATCGGGTACCCCGCCGCGTGAAAACCCGAAAGGGCGCGTGGGCAAAAGCAAGAGGGGGCTGGCCTCGGCGAAGACCCGAAAGGGCGCTTAGGTCAGTAATGTGAATAAAAAAATTGAATGATGAATAGTGATGAATCATCCGTCGTCCAAAGGCCATTTTCGAGGTCGTGGCGAGGGTCTTCATCCGATATCCCACTTATACACGTCTAGTGTCTATACCCTTTCGACCCTTGTCACCATCGGCAAGATCGGTCACTACCTATCCGGTTTTTGTCACCATCGGCAAGACCGTCTACCCTTTGACCCTTGTCACCATCGGCAAGATCGGTCACTACCTACCCGGTTCTTGTCACATCGGCAAGACCGTCTACCCTTTCGACCCTTGTCACCATCGGCAAGATCGGTCACTACCTACCCGGTTTTGTCACCATCGGCAAGACCGTCTACCCTTTCGACCCTTGTCACCATCGGCAAGATCGGTCACTACCTATCCGGTTCTTGTCACCATCGGCAAGACCGTCTACCCTTTCGACCCTTGTCACCATCGGCAAGATCGGTCACTACCTATCCGGTTTTTGTCACCATCGGCAAGACCGTCTACCCTTTCGACCCTTGTCACCATCGCAAGATCGGTCACTACCTATCCGGTTTTTGTCACCATCGGCAAGACCGTCTACCCTTTTGACCCTTGTCACCATCGGCAAGATCGGTCACTACCTATCCGGTTCTTGTCACCATCGGCAAGACCGTCTACCCATTCGACCCTTGTCACCATCGGCAAGATCGGTCACTACCTATCCGGTTCTTGTCACCATCGGCAAGACCGTCTACCCTTTTGACCCTTGTCACCATCGGCAAGATCGGTCACTACCTATCCGGTTTTTGTCACCATCGGCAAGATCGGTCGCTACTACCTATCCGGTTGTTGTCACCATCGGCAATACCGTCTACCTTTCGACCCTTGTCACCATCGGCAAGATCGGTCACTACCTACCCGGTTTTTGTCACCATCGGCAATACCGTCTACCCTTTCGACCCTTGTCACCATCGGCAAGATCGGTCACTACCTATCCGGTTTTTGTCACCATCGGCAATACCGTCTACCTTTCGACCCTTGTCACCATCGGCAAGATCGGTCACTACCCTATCCGGTTTTGTCACCATCGGCAAGACCGTCTACCCTTCCGACCCTTGTCACCATCGGCAAGATCGGTCACTACCTACCCGATTTTTGTCACCATCGGCAAGACCGTCTACCCTTTCGGCCCTCGTCATCATCGGCAAGACTGGTCGCTACCCGTTCTCGGTTCTTGCCGCTCTCGGCATGACCGTTTATCCGCCAGTTTCACTATGCCCCCCTGAGTTCCCCGAACTCTCGACCAGCATAAAGCCGTTTCTAGTCTTGAGGAAAGTCGTGGCGCGGTGGAGTGAACACCTCACCCCTTCCCTGAAGGCGTGAGCGCTCTCCTGCCCTAATGACTCATACACTCGAACTAGAATCGACGGGCAAACCAAAAAAAAAGGGAAACAACACAATGACAAGATGGAGTCTTCATTCAAAATCAAGATGGAGATTTTTCATTACTATGAAGTGAAGGCGCATGATTACATGGACCATGCCCTGGGATACATAAGGTGCATTAAAAGTGAGCACATAAAGAAAAGAGACTACGGCAAAGGGCGTCGGAAGATGTCCTCCAGCACAGGAATACCCAAGGACGGATGACGGATCAGTTCTTGCAATCTGAACTCGGTGGCCTCCAGCTCGGATAGCTTCGCCTCCAGGGAAGCAGCTTGTCCTTCGGCCATCTCAGCATCCTCAACCTTTTGGACCCCCAGGCGATCTACTTCTTCAAGTTCAGCCTCTATCCTGGAAAGTTCGGCTCGCAATGCCGTCATCCGGGCCGTCAGGGAGTTCCGGCGTTGAAGAGAGGCGTTGGCTTCGTCCCTCGCCCTCACCGCGGTCTCTTGCAGGGAAATGAGGGCCGTCTTGTTTTCAGCCCGCTCCATTGATATGGCCACCAACTGGTCAGCTGCCTCCCGGCCCAAGAACTCCCTCCGGTTCACATACTTCAGGAGCAGGATCACCCGTGGAGTCCAGTCGTCCATGGGACAGCCAAGGGCCAGCAGCGAGCGGGACAGATGCTCTATCAACCCCCTCAGCTGAACGTAAGTTAAATCCCTACTGGCTGTTACGGCCTGCTGGAGGGTCCCCAGGAACTGCCACACGACATCACTCGAGGATTGAAGACCAAGTGGCGACGTCTCGGGCAGTTCGAACTCTACTCTGTTATCTACGGCAGCCCATATATCATCAGCCGTCCCGGAAGATGACGACGGCATAAGCTGCAGCCCACTACCACCGGGAACAACCGCACCGGCAGATGCGGTGGCTGGAGCCTCAACAACAACAATCTCCTTACCGGTCCCCTGGGATGGAAGTCCAACAAGAACCCCAAGATTCGGGGACGTCCGTCCCTCAATAATCTCCCCGGCTTCTATCTCAGCAAAGCCACCCTTCTCCAGAGCTGACTGCTGTGCAGCCTCCCTTGGCGGAGAATCTCCGGCTATCGCCGAACTATCAACCTCCACGAGCGCTCCGGGACCAACTGGAACCATTGCTGCTGCATGATCCTTTGGGTACCGCAATGCGATGGGCCGCAGGACGGACGGGAAAGTCGCCTGCCCTGTCCCCAGGGCCGGGAGTGGTATTTGCACCGTCATAGTCGGTAGCGCCACCTCAGTCTGCATCAGAGATATATATACACTTAAAAGCCTGGCTAAAAGGAGGAGGAAAGAAGCATGGCAAGTATTGACCCTGGATAGGTCCTTACCTCGGCCGGGACTAAGCTCAACTCTTTAAGAGCTGCTTCCCCAGCGCCAACTCCCTCACTCGTAAGCGATAATGACGGCACAGGACCGCCCCATGATAACCGGGCCGGGCTGAAAGTCAAATAGTCGCTCTCATAGGCCGAGGACACCCCAGCATCGTCGGTCTCAAAATCAAGCAGCGGTGACTCCTCGTCACTGGAGCCGCCACCATAGTCTACACGCTCAGAGGAAGAGGATCCCTCTGCTCTTTCGGGATGCTCCACCGACGGAGCAGGAGCCTCGCCAGCAGGAGCATCGCCCTCGGCAGGAACTCCCCCAGTGCTCTCCGCACCAGGGGCAGCAATAAATGATACCTCAGGGGCGGGTTCTCCCTGCCCCGAGGGGATCACCTCCTCTACGCTCTCCGAGCCCGGAAGCAATGATGGTTGTATATCGACTACAAATTCACAGCAAAACGGGGTCAGGATGACTAAAGATACAAAGACTTACGTTGCTGTCGCAACTAAACTATGGATTACCTTCCATCTCCCGCTGAGGTGTGGGGGAGGGCAAATCCCTTTCTACGGGAGCAGCAAGGATTTCCTCTGCCCCGCCCCCAGTCTCTACAGCTACCGTCGCCTCGGGACCGACGACCCCAGCAGCTGTACCAGTGACTGTCAGCATGGGCCACCCCAAGCAGTCAAGACAAGCTAATGCACTTTGAAGAAGAGAAGAGCCTACCCTCGGCCTCTGGCCCTTGTGCGCGAGAAGCCTCAAATTCTTCGAAAGATACGACGGGAGGAAGGTCGGTTGCCGATGTTTGCTCCGCAGTTTTCTTCCGGCGTGCCCGTGTCACCCGGGTCACCGCCGCTTTTGCCTTCCCGACGGCCTCTCGCAGTTGGGACCTGGTCCTCTTCCTCGAATCCCCAGGAGGCAATGGCGTCGTGGTCGGCGCCGGCTCAGGAACTTCAAAATATGTCGGCTTTTGGGCCTTTATGATCAATTCCCTGAAGTGCCGAGTCTCCTCCGAAGTCGGTCGGACTGCATACGCACAAGGGTGAGAATGACACAACCACAATGAAAAGAAGAAGCTGGCCGAAGGGCCTGAAGGAAGAGATGGAACGTACTTGCCGGTCCCGTATAAAAGGGGAAGAGAGGCCAATAAAACAGCGAGGGCGTCTTGTCCCTCGAAGCCGCCTCGCGAATAAGCCAGCATAGATCCCCGATCTTTTCGCTCGGCTCAGCCAACAGTGCTAAGTCCTCATGGCCACGGGAGGACAACAGATAATACAGACTCAGATGGTCCAGCCCCCACCTGTCTGCGTATTTGAAGGAGATTTGAAGAGGATGGTCCAGTATGGCTTCGCCGGGGCTACCCACCGAGAGGCCGTGAGACCGAAGGAGCGCAAACAGCCAAGGGGTGTTGGCATACAAATCAGCCCGCCTGTCCTCTTTGCGAATGAAAGCCCGGTAGGGATACAACCTGTCTACCTCGGGACGCCAGTCTGCCACGGCCGCGATGGGCTCTTCTACCGGCAAAGGGAGTTGCTGGAGAATCACCCTCTCACTGCTCACCCGGCATAAACCCCGAAGGGTCTTCACATAGTCATCCTTGTTGATCGGGGGCAACTTCAGCTCAACTTTCGTCCTGCGGCTTTTTACGAGCTTGCGGGCCTCTAGATAGGCCTTCACATCCGTATTAGTCCAAGATTTCAACTTCTTCAAATAAGAAGCATCAATATCAAGAACTGGCTCCGGTTGGGAAGCTAAGAACCTGTGCTCCGCCACGGCCCAGCACTCTCTCCGGGAGGTCCTGTAAAATCCCGTCCGCGCGTTCCACCACTTGATGTATTCAGGCGTGACGCGAGGGAACCGTGCGGGGGCGGGCACCCGGAAAGAAACATCTTCGCGACGGTGGAAGAAGTCCCACCATATCCGGGCGTCGTCATTGGACGTTTGCCCGGCCCTGTGCCTGTTGGGCAGTGCAAATTGCGAATAGGAATGTGGAATCTGCTGGTCGTAGCCGAAGTTCCGACTGAAACGGAACGGGTAATACGGCTCCAACCACAGAATGCCGCTCTTGCGAAAAACGAGGACACTAGGCCTTATGGCCAGTGCCCAATCAACCAACTCCGGCTCCAGAATAGGCCTGGTACAATTGGCCTGGGAAATCGGATGGATGTACTCCTCAGTTTCAAAGAGTTTGCACTGTCTCGTCCTGTTCGTCAATGGGCTCGAGTGAGCAGCCAAGCTCCAGAAATGAAGAACCCCAGGCGAATCCACGGGAAGACGGGTCAATTTACCCCGAATAGCATAAAGTTGCTCCATTAGCAATGATGGCTCGGCGCTTGCAAACTCTATCATGCGCGGGACCAGAGGAACCGCTTGTAATGCCCGAGGAGCTGCCTCCGGGAACAGGGTGCAGACCCAAGCATTAAAGAAATGTAACGGACCAACCGTCCGAAGGCTTCTGGGGAGGCGCGTCTTGTGCAAGTCCCCCAGCATCTTGTAAATGAGGCACAGGGCCACTGGGCAAAGAGACAGCTTGGTACCCCAAGCCATGAGACAGGCCGGATATATGGCTTCCGCCCTGATCACGCTCTCGTCACCCTGAGGGAGAGCAAAGGAACAAAGCCAATAAACCAAATATGCAGCACAATGAGTCACTGCATCAACACCAGTAGGGTTTGGGTTTTCCCCCTGCCCTCCTCTCGAAGAAGATGACGAAGCGGCCTGGCGTCGTACCCTCTTCTTCCGCTTCTGGGCCACCGGTGCTATCGGAGGAAAGTCTTCATACTTGGTCTTCCCCTGGAAGAAATACTGAAGCCAAGCGCCCATCCGCACTCTTCGCTTCTCGCCCGGCTTTCGAGCTTCTCTCGTGTCGTGCGACGAGTGGAAGAGGGTGCGATACGCCTTCATTAGATATCGATAGGCGTAGCCCGCCATATACCGACCGTCACCGTCGGTCTGGTCCTTCAACCAGTCGGGCCAACAAACTTCCTCATACGGCTCTCCATCAATGGGCAGGCCGCTGAGCTGAGATAGACTCCACAAGTCTAAAGAGGTCTCCCCCTCTGAAGTATAGAAGGTGTTGTACTCGGGGCAAAACACCTCGATCATGCCGCAGCACAAGCCTCGGGAAATCGGATACCGATACCTTGAAGCATATACGCTGTGATAAACACCAGCTCTGGTCAAAAGAGGAGCATAATGATGCAGCACATAGTCTGTGAATTCCACTGCTCCGGGCCTGAATGCGTGGGCATCTGTGACTTTCAACTCAGCAAACCATCCCACGGAGATCTGGTGCTTGAAGCGAATCGCCAAGCAATCCAGCAAGAATGACTCATCTCTATATCCCCACCTCAACGGGGCAAGGAATAAGCCAAAGATCGGCTTCTCCCGGTCTACCCTGCCCGCGGAGTCATTCCACCGAGCAGGCACAAATTCAGGAGCTCTAGTCAACAGTCCGTCTGACGGAGCCAGGTCTTGCAGCCCCAGCACAACGCTCCACTTCCTGACCTCCCCAGGGAGATAGATGGGTCTTCCCCGCGTTACGCATTCGGCCAAGCTGTCTCTCTCCACCAGCAGAGCCTGCTCGACCTTCCGCACGGCAAACACGTCCCGCTTCCCCTGAAGGTTGAAACGCCGAAGAAGGGACATCAGGTGTTTGTCCTTGGGATGATCCTTCCTGATCACGTCCTCTCTATTATAATGAAAGGAGTCACCCCCGAGGATAAGGAGACGACCGGTGTCTACGGTGTCCGTCTCCGAATCCGAGGACTCCGCAACTATGGCCACCTGACCGTGACCCCAGTCGAGAGAATTAACATTCTCCCATGTCACCACGGCACGAGAGGAAGAGCTGGATGCCATGACAGCTGCAAAAGAGCATATCAAACAAAAACAACGTCAGGAAATGGCTAATCAAAGGCGAACTTCTGACAAAATTTCGGCAGAGTCTCCCCAGCATAGAGAAGTGCCGAAGAAAAGTGGGAACGCGTCCACTGAGGAACGATCCCTAAAAAGCAGCCATCGGCATTACACCGAGGCCAGAGGGACACCCGGGGAAACAGCTCCGAGGGCAAGCCCTGCTAGAAGCCTCCCGGGGCCCAAAGAAAGGGTTTTGAAACCCAAACTGACGGCACCTCCACTCACCCGAAGGAAGAAACCGCCGCTCTCGGCGCCGAAGAAAGGGAAGAGAGGGAAGAGAGAGAAAAAAATTGGGCAAATGAGGGATGAAGAAGAAAAGAAGAAGGCGAAAGCCTTATATGGAGGAGGCCCCCCTCCGCTAAACCGGCGCGCTATTTAGCGCGCCGGATTAAAACCCCGCAAGTGAAAGGCGCGCCGGGAAAAGGCGCGCCGGATTAAAACCCCGCAAGCAAAAAGGGGGCGCCGGGGAAAAGGCGCGCCAGATTAAAACCCCACGCCGTCAAGGCCGCGCCGGGTTAGCAGGGAAATGGAAGAATAGCGCGCCGGATTAAAGCCCAAGGGTCACAGGCCGCGCCGTATTAACGTCTGAACGGTGCCGGGTCAACGCCCGTGCCGAATTAAGGGCCATCCCAGGCGCCCGCCGATCAAAGAAGGGGTCAGTCCGGATGAAAAGTCATCCGTCGGCCTTGCTGCACTCGTGCCTTGCTCGCAATACCCACGTCTGGGGGGCATTTGTTGGCACTCAAAATATGATCATTGGTGACCAAGCCAATAAAGACGAATGACCCGGCACACCGAAGCACGGAAGCCGATGCAGATCAACATATTGAAGACTTCTCAAGCTGTCAGAACCTCGGGTCACTCCGTATGGATACGGGGACTTCACCTCAGGAGAGCCGAGACAAACTCGTCAACCAACCGGCAGTGCGACCAAGCCTGCCCAATGAACCGGCATCGACTTTGTCGTGCTGCATCCACTACACCCGTTGTCCGACCAAGGTCGACGGTCTACCCGGTGGCTACCCACCTCATGAAAGGCTCTCCCGAGGATAAAGGAGTCCCCCCGGCTTCCCGAAACGGAGAACCGAAAGATCTGACGGCGGAAGACCCCGATCACCCGGCACGGGTACGGCTTCCCGCCAAGATGGGCCCGACAGTGGCCGAATGATCGCCCAGCGTAGGCGGAGTTATCCCTGGTGTCGGCCAACCCCCTGAGGAGCTTGGGTACAAGCCAGACCAAGCCAGCAGCACGAATCACAAAGCCGCAGGCCGTGATTAGCAGGAAACCCACGTAATTGAGCCAAAGCTATCTGGAGTCTCGGGAACGGCCGCACGCCAGCCGAGGGGCTTCACAAAAAAATCTCGTCAAGGTTTCAATGGGCATTGGCGAGATAAATGTTCACAATGACCTCCGGGATCGTCCCCGGATTCATCGGCTAACCTGCAAAGCGCGGGAAATGTTAATACGGCGCGCCCTTATACGGCGCGCCCATTAAACCGGCGCCCTCCAAGACCGGCGCGCCCCAAGCTTGAGGTTCTCTACCCGGCGCGCGGAAACCCATCTATGGCTTGGCTATTCCGGCGCGCAAGGGCCCATGAAGCCTTCCCCGGCGCGCAGTTCTTCACGCCGTGCAAGGCTTGGGGCTCGATCATGTATATATACATATGACTATTCGAAATAAAAGGAGAGAGGGTTTTCTTTTGGGGATCGGCGGTCAGCCCTCTGATCGTTTTCGAGAGGGAGGAGAGGGCTTCCTTTTTTCGCTTGAGGTACAGAGAGTGAAGGTTTCTCGGGAGCAGTGACCGCCGGCCATCTTCTTCGCCTGCGATACTCTGTTTCAGGAACAGGTGGGCGCGGGCGTCGATCTTCTCCTGCTTTCCGTAGTTTTCTTCCTCGAAATTTCTATCCGTCGAATGTAAGCGAGGAGGGGAGGAGCGACAATGAAATGAGTCGATTCTCCTCCCCCCTCTGCGCGACCCCTTTTGATTTTCTTCCTCCGTTATCGCACCGTGAATGTCTCTGTTGTCGGCGAACGGCGATCAAGTGATGGTGCCGGGGCTGTACTCTCGCTATGTGAATGTTAAACCCTTCCCATTTTTTTTGAATGGCAATGTGTGCGCGTGCGTGTGAATGCTTGAAGCAATGAATCGGACGGATGATCCTCCCCTCTCTTTCTCTATCTATGCTAACGCGTCTGTCTGAGTTCTTCTCTGCATCATTTTAACCTTGGTTCCTCCGAAGGTTGGTTGCGCTGTGCCCCGACTCCTCGTGGGCTATAGAAACACCCCTCCCCGGGGGCTTTCCTTTGATTCATTCGTTTTTGTGTTGTTATGCTTGATGCAGGGGTCTTTGCACCCCTTTTCTTCTCGGAGGGAGCCGTGCCTCTGCGCGTGTCTCCGGCCGCTCCACACAGGGTTTACCTCCCTGAACGTTGCTTTCTAGCTGTTCGAGCATATGCCCCTACTGCGTGCCTGTCTAACTTATGCCCTTATTATTCGTTCTCCACAATCATCTGCACCGGTCCGAGATTCTCTCATCATGTTTTAACTACCCGGGGAGGGGGATATTCCCCCGTGGCTTTCCGGAATTGCTGGGCAACTGAGAACTCTACCTCTCGGTGGTAGATGCTTCCCAAGCCCACAGCAGATAGCAACAGGGGGTCCTAGCTCAGCGAGCTCAGCCCCGACAATCTAAGACCCAATCGAGGTTAAGGGATGTACGCTCCTCGTAGGCTAGCCCTCGGAGCTCCACTCTCCTAACGGTCGGTCCCTTCAGCGGTTGTGCCATGATCTGTGGGTTGTTCCCGTCATCAATGGCCCCGTCCTTCCATTCTCACCCACGGAGTATTGGTGCCCCTTGTAGGCTAGTCCTCGGGGTATCCTATCTGATGGGATTTTGCTGGCTGCCACTGTGCAGACCGGCGGTTTAGGGGCTTGCTCCATTAGTGAGTATGACCCCGATTCTCCCCTGCAACTTTGCTTGTTCGGGGGGAGATGCTGTCAAATTTTTGACAGATTCCAGATAATTTTGTCAAGAAAATGATCGAACCAACTCAGTGCTCGAGTATGAACCTCGCACTGACCTCCCCCCTCATTTCTAAGAAGGCCATGGACTCCAATCAAACAATCATCTGGCCCGAACAACTCAAGAAAGGGTCCCTTGAAGTCCAATAAACTTAAAAGGGTTCATAACTCAACAAAACATGTTTAATACGGCGCGGTCTTAACCGGCGCGCCCTAAACCGGCGCGGTACCCCCCCGCGCCGGATTAACCCCACACTCATTTTCTAAAAATTTTTCCTTGCGGCTTTCCGGCGCGCCCTAAACCGGCGCGCCCCAACCCTCTTGCGCGCCGTCTCAAAAGCATGAATACCGCGCCGTATTAACCACTATGCCTACGCTTTATCGCGCCGTATTAACCACTATGCCTACGTTTTATCGCGCCGTATAAGTGTTTCTTGCATAGCCACGCCGGTTTTGAAGCCTCGCCCCTCGGGGGCAATGTCGACGAGCCGTAGCAGGCATCGAATTGAATAAAGAAGGGTCAAGCGAGCCCGAGTCATGTCATCATCATACTCACCATCATAATCCGTTAGCATTTCGCTTTCACTAGCATACTTGTGTTGCTCTTCCTCCTCTCGACGAGGGGTATTAAGTGCGGGTGATCGTCACCGTCTTCATAACGCTATCTTCATGTTCAAATATAATCATGAATGTCTTGTGTGCATGCATGCATAGATCCCCGGGTATATTAAATGGCGTCGACGGAAAAGCCGGATTATGTCTGGTCGGAAGTTTTCGCTATGCGCGACGGCGGTCTTCGGACCCACGTCCTCCGCCATGTACCGAGGATCCATAATTCCATAAACATATGCATCCGGCACGCCTTCGTCGTGATCATCATGTAGCTCTTTTCAATCCGGCTTCGACAGCCCGCTATCTCGGCAATTAATCAAAGGTGTTCCCTCCTCGTGGGGGATGTAATTAACGCCATAACCTTTATGGTATGGCGGACTGCTGGTCCCGACCGAACCTCACATTCGCCCTACATGGGTCAGAATGAGCGCACAATAAAATCGTCACTCATATGACTGGCACGCCCGCGTCGTCAATCAGTCAGTTGACTACAAGTTAGTTAATTGGTTGATCGACACGCGAACGAAAAGGCAAAAGAAAAAGGAAAAAAATGCGCGAAACAACTGGACAGCAAGCAACGGTTTCCAAAGGAACGTCACCTTCCTGAGATCTTCCGGAGGCGCCGCTTGGCTGGGACGATGGCAGGGCGTCCCTGAATGACTCACTGAAGGGGCGGCTTCTGAAGTTGATTTTTGATATTTATTTCTGAATATCTTCTGGACTGTAATTTCGGACCTGCACAGGGAACATATCTGTAGGCCTCGGCGACACGAATTATGACGCTCAGATCCGGAGGCCGATCAAGATGTGGCTGGTACCGTTGGAAAGAGCACTCATAGAAATATAACATATATTTTTCACAGGTCCATCCAGTGGAAGGATTGAAAATGAGGATGACTGTAAGACTGTTTTTGTTTCTGACCCGGACTGACAGACACACAGGGCAGCAAGGGATCTGCCTGAAATTGACCTTTGACCGAGGGTCAAATGAATTTTATAGACTCCAAGAAAATTATTGTGGAAGGGGATATATGTGTGGAACACTGAGTAATTTTTTGGAATTTTCTGAAAATTTGTAAGGGGATGGGGAAAATGCGACAAGGTGACTCTGCCCCGTAGATCTGCAAAAGGGCAGATTACTGAGAGGACAAATAAAAATATGGAAAAAATACCTAATGACTTCCAAATGACACTAAATTTGAACCGGAGGTTAAGGGAGATGGACAGAACAAACTCTCAAAATTAGGACTCTATCAGACAACAAGAAGAAAATATAAAAATCCGGAGGTGAGGTTCTGTCCTGATGAAGGCAGAACTCCGATGACGGTGGCGGCGGCGCGACGGCGGCGACGGCAGAAATAGAATTCAGAAGGGTTAAGGAGAAGATGGAAGGGCTTCACACCCAAGATTCAGCAGAAATCCATCTGCAAGAGGGGGATGGAGAGAGGAACAAGGGCACACCCTTCAATGGCTCAAGTCAATTTCATAAATTTTCTTCATTAATATCTCTAATGACACTATACATAGGCTTATATAGAGAATGGCAAGGGGTGGGGGGCTGGGAATTTCATGGGAGAGAAGGGATTTTCTTCCCCATGTGGTCAAATGACCAAAAAAATAAAAAATACAACATGGGATAAACTATATTATAAGGGGGAAGCATCTTGGACTTTAATGGTTAGAATATTGGATTTTTTAATCTAATTGTCCCCTTGAATGGTCAAGCCATCTAGAAGCCCACCTTGGACCTTTGACTGACCCCACATGGGCCCTAAGACTTAGGTGGACCAATAGGAAAGGAGATGGGGGCCCCTTGCTGGTCATACTGGACTTTTGCACAAAAACCCAAAGAATCATAGGGAATGACACATTGGCTTATAAAGCCTTACAATTGTGAACATATTTTCCCAAGGATATAAAAATAAACTAAAGGACACAAATGTAAAATAAAAAGTCAGTGCTCGACGTCGATTCCCATCAACTCTCCCTGGGTGGAAAGAACTTGACCCTGTCGAGTAAGGGGTACGGCTGCTCGAGTAGCTCCGGCGGATTCGTCACCGAACCTGGAAGCGCGGAGTACGCTCCACTCCAAGCAATCGATACCTGCTCATCCCGTATAGATTCGATATGCGCACGCTGCCATGGGAATGAGGCTAAAGGTGGACACTCCGGGGTGGGGTCACTCTCAAAGGAGGGAAGGCGGCTCGAAGACTCACTAGGAATCACCGTTTGTCCCTTATGTGACTAGATCCGACATATGAAGTAAAACCGATCCCAAAGTCTGACTAGTCTCGAACTCGAAAGGGACTAACAACGCGAGCGTACAAACCAACTCGACTCGATGTATGTACAAACACACGACAGACAAACGAAACAAAGACTCACAAAGACCCTAAACAAACCTAATGTTAGTCCGACCTACGCATAGGCGATGGTGGACCAGGACACCCGAATATGTGCCATGCATACACTAGATGTACTCGATGGTTGACGGAATGGACGACTCCTAGACACCCTAAGATGTACCACTCATGCATTGGCGACCTATGGGATTTGGGTGGGGAAGGGCTAGGAGATCCAAAACTACCCTCGTCATTACCCCTAGACGTAGGTACGGCTTGCCAACTAGACCGAGGGGTAGGGGTAGGATAGTGAACTCCATGAAAGAAGTGGATCCCAGGCTTACCGTTTGCCAGGTCAGACTACTTTACTTCTGATTCAAGGTTTATAGTTCCTTAAATGTCTACAGTTTCCATCATATTGCTTTGCGTTCCCAGTGTTAACGTTCGACAGGTCAGACTGCTTTACAGACCATTAAATGTCTGTTGTTGCTGTCAGTCTGGTATTTTCTTCTCTTGTTCAACTTCTCTCCTGAATGTTGCTTCTTGTATCTTTGAAATAATACCATAAGTATTCTTTCCCATGTAGGGACATAAGATAGGAAACAAATTTGAATTCTCACAAGTTGGAGAGAAAAACACGCAATAGATATTTCCATTTTATTATGAGAGTATTCTTTTTTTCTATACAGTGCATTAAATGAATATGCAATGTTCAGTGTGATTAATCGACGCTCCTTATTTTAGTTTAGTTTAGCTTAGCTTACGTAACAATGGAAGAGAAGAATAAAGTAATTCAGAGTGTATGCATGCATTGCACTGTTTAGTTGTATAAAAAGTGTTCCACGCGAACATATTCATTTTAAGTAGTCGGAGCATCGTCTATCCATATATTCTGTCGTTTGATCAATTTCTAGATTAGACGAAGCATCAACTATCATAATTTTTGTCGTTACTTGTTTAGGCGATATTTTGACTATAGCTTCGCCTATCATCAATTCAATTAGACAGAGTTCCCTCTATCACATAAGCTTAGTCAGTTTTTCCCTTTCTAGTCATTAGACGATATGTACCACCTATCTTATCGATATTTCTGTCAATTAGACAATGTATCATCAATTGTTCAGCTTTTCATTTCTCAAATTTTAAACAGAACATCAACTATTCATGTTGACATTATTTCATTTATCGTTCACCTTTTCTTTTCTACAATTTATATAGAGCATCGTCTCTTCAGTTTGTAGTTTTCCAAATTTTAGACGGAACATCGTCTATTCATTTAGACGATTTTTTACCTATCATTCTGTCTTTCCTTGACCTTTTTGTCTTTTCCTAATTAGACTATGTATCGTCTAACTCAATTGGAGTATAGACGATGCTTCGTCTATCCTTTCCACTATCGTTCAGGACTTAAACGATAGATCAACTATCCTTTCGACTATCGTTCAGGACTTAAACGGTGGATCAACTATCCATCTGACTATCTTCTAGGACTTAGGCATTGGATCGTCTAATTTGAGTCCTTGTCATCTAACTTAAGCTGGATTGGACGATGAATCGTCTAATCTTGTTTATTTGATGTATTCAAAATATATTTTCTTCATTTTCTCCCAGATATATATGGAGACCTAAGTTTTGGTTAAACATGTAATCTAATTACTAAGATAAATAATTATTAATTTTATTATAATCTAAAATATTGAGTTTGTGAAAAAGAATTTTTATAAAAATCTCCCCCTTTTTGGTTATGACAAAATAATCTGAACTTCCTCATATATTAGTGTTCATTTGCCCTTCTTTAGTTGACAAAATTTTAAGGGTTCATTGATATATTAATCGTGTTTCTCCCCCTTAATATATCCCCCTATATTTTAAGAATATTTCTCCCAATTAATACATTTCTCCCATTTTTTGTCAGAGCCAAAAAAAGGAGAGGAATAAGAAAGAATGCCATGTCTGCGGAGATGTGGGGCGATCACAGTACTTGTAGAAATTGTATAGGTAAAATGAATGTCAATAATAAAGTAAAAAAATTGGCATGTTGTACAGGGAAAATGAAGAGTACAATCTAGATTATCACCAAGGTCACCTGCGATAGAGTGAGGGTATGAGACAGGGATTAAAGGCAGCACACAGTGGGCAGTACTAGTGAAAATGCATGTGGTCGTCAAAGTGATGCAGTCATTGGAGCGTTACAGCGGACTCTACTAGTTCCTCTTCTTTACTTTGGTAAGAATCCAAAACTTGGTGAAGTTGTATTTTGTTCCCCTCAGTTCTTCCTGAACTCTGATACACTCCTCACTTTTCACATGGAGTACAAAGTGTAATGCCCCAAATTTTTCAGATTGTCTATATATTAAAACCCCTTTTTCTCTCTCTCCCCATCCCTCATTCCTCTCACTCTCTCCCTCTCTCTTCTCTCTCACGTTCTCTCCTCTCCCCCACTTTTCTCTCCGAGCGGCCGAGGGACATGGACGAGGGCGAGGTGGCGATGCTCGTGGGGTGAGGAGCGGCGTGGATGGGGCGAGGATCGAGGCGTGGTGGCGCGTGGAAGCCCGGGTACGAGTTCGTGAACCAGTGGGGGTTTCGCGGACATTTTCGCGTGGATCGGCGTCCTTGGTGTGCGGGATCTTTGGTGGAGGTAGGGGGATGGATCCTTAGCGCTTGTGCTTCTTTTTCCCGTGTTTTGTAGGACGAGGCGAGGCCGAGAGTGGGTTTATTTCACGTCGGGGTTAAAATCGCATGTTTGGGGTGAGCGGCGGTTTTTGGCCGATTTGAGGCCCGATTGTGGTTTTGATATGATTTTCCAGTGGTAGGAATATCCGGAGATGAATTCCTCTTGTTTTCCCCTTTGCTGGGAGGCGAATGGGGCCTGGAACCGAGCTAACAACAGAGCTCGGTCCGTCTGTCGGAAGGCGTAGGAGGCGGCCACCTTTGTGGCCGTCTGAGCCCTGGTCTGGGCGGCCAAGACCCTGGCCGCCCAGGTCACTGGGCGGCCACTGGTCTGGCCGCCCAGGAGTGTTGGGTAGCCATGCCCCTGGCCGCCCTCACCCAGCATGGCCCTGGACTGGGTGGCCAAGCCGATGGCCGCCTAGCCCTCGGGGCGGCCCAAGGTGTGGCTGCCCAGGCTGGAGGGTGCCCAGGTGCTGGGCAGTCACTGGTGTGGCCGCCCAGGTCTCTGGGCGGCTAGGAGGTTGGCCGCCCAGCCCAGTCTGCCCCCGGGCCACCGCGTTCCGCGTTTTCTTGTTTCGAGGTGTCCATAAGTGATACTGTTACGAGGAAGAAGTGTCCGCGTGATACTTCGTTACAATGGAGGTACTATTTTACCCCGATTAGTGTGCCCGTAGGTTTGGTGGGTCCGGATAACCCCATGTGTTCCGGGCTTTTATGTTATCGCGTGATTGAGTCGCCGTGAGTCGGCATGAGTGTGGCGGACTCTCCCCGCACGACGTGGCTTTCTCCGGAAGGTGGTTTCCGAGTGGGGCATGTTTATGGCCTTGGACTGTGAGTCCAGTCACCCAGCCTAGGGATGGAGTTTCCCCGCTTTTCCCTTGGATAGGGAATTATCTTGACAGCTCGTAAGCTGCCTCGGTATTTGTGCTACCATGGTTTCAGACCTAGGGATTAGGCTAGATTGACGGCGCCGTGCCATCACGTGCAACGGTCTAGACCCGAGTCATGTGACTCAAGGACCGTTGAATTTATTAGGTCTAGTAGACCATCCAGAGTTTGGTGGCCCCGAGCCACCCGTTACTCTGTGTTACTTGTGATGGGTACATGTGTGGCTTTCCGTGTTCACATTGAGTGACCTGCCACTAGTGGTAGCTTTCCTGCCCACGCGTGTGCGGACCCACTTGGGAGTGGTGGAGAGCGTGTAGAAACCCGGTAAATAAAGATGAGAAATAAAATTTTTAATTTTATTCTATAATTAAAATTTCCATGAAATAGTTAAATTATATTTTTACTCTAAGAAATAAACTAGTTAAATGAATTTACTTGAAGTAAATAGAGATTAAATACTTTAACCCCTAGATAAATCATAGAAAGCCCAATAAAAGTCCATATAATGGGCTAAGATTACAATTGGCCCATTGGATAATCCATAATGGGTTGGATTAATGGATTAAAGGATTTATTAAAGGATAATTAGATCAAAATTCGTAACACATGTTTAATATGGCATTTAAGGGATTATAATAACATCATTTCTAGAAGATTGACTCAAAAATCAACTCCCACCTACCATTCCACTTTAGACCAGTCGAAATTACATTATTTTCACACCAATTCACACCAAAAATGGGCTAGATTAAGAAGAGAAATTAATTTTTTCTTCTAAATTCGGACTTAATGGGTTAGGTAAAATTAGGTAAGGAATCTTGACAAAATTGATCATGTTTTGACTATAAATATAACCCCAATCAACCCACAAACCATCCTTGGAGGCCTAAGCTATACTAGTTTGAAGATTGAAGGAGATTTGAAGGAAGATTTGGGAGAAATCAAAGGTTTCATCTTATTTGGGGATTTTTCTTATCTCTTCTTTAGATCCGTAAAAAGGTAGGTATCTCTCAGGCTAAATTCTAATTAAAGCATGCTAGATTGTTCCTTTTTCAATGCTTTTTCCATTGATACCTTATTCATTAAATTTTATTGAGAAATGAGTGAGTGATAGTCATTTTAGTGAAGAAAAATTGAAAGTAGCAGAAAAAGTGTCGACCTACAAGGTCGACACTCGGGATCGAGTTTTCTGTTAAAAAAATGGAACTTAGTGATAAGTGTCGACCTCCCGGGTCGACACTTTTCACGGGTGACAAGTGTCGACCTCCCAGGTTGACACTTTTTCACGGCCGTTCTATTTTAAGAACAAAACCGCGCACAGGAAATAATTGTCGACCCATTAGGTCGACACTTTTAGCCCGCAAACAAGAGTCGACCCTTGGGGTCGACACTTTTCCTAACATAAAATATATATATATATATATACACTCATACATCACACCTCGACTCGGCACAAATAAATAAATAAATATACTAAGATTTTCGAGCCCACATCCTATGCCCCTTGGATCCTAAACCAAGGGTGAGCTCTCCAACATATAAAGCCATGAAAGTTTTCAAAACTTCCAATGTGGGACTAAAGATTAGTCACTATACAATAGTGATTACAACATTTGGAAATCCACGTTAATCGTATACTTTTAAGTCACCAAAGGTAAGAAAAGACAATATTAGCATGTTTCGATTCTTACATCATGTTAAAAATTATTATTTTTAGAATAAAATTATTTTTGCATGTAAAAATCTATTTTTAACCATATTAGTAAATTAATACATGAGAAATATTTCCAGCATGTTAAAAATGACTTCCAACATGATAAAATTATTTTATACATACTGAGATATAAAAACTATTTTCAGCATGTTAAAATCTATTTAAACTATTTTTTTGCATGCTAAAACTAAAATTTCCTATTAAATAATTAGTAAATTGATGCATGAAAATTTCTTCCAGCATGCTAAAATTTCTTCCAGCATGATAAAATTATTTATAGCATGTTAGAATTATTTTTGACATGTTAGAATTATTTTTAGTGTATTAAAACTATTTTTCAACATGATAATTCTATTTTCCTATCGAATAATTAGTAAATAAATATAGAAAAATGATTTTTAACATGTTAAAAATTAAATCCATCATGAAAAATTTATTTTATCATCTTATCAGTAAAGTAATATATTAAAATTATTTTTAGTAAGTTAGAATTATTTTCGGCATAAAAAATCTATTTTTCATAACAAAATTCTGATTTTTATAATAATAAATCACCGTTTTGGCTAAACTAATGCATCTCTAATGTACAAAAATTTCCTGAAAATATGTCTAAATACTTGTAAATCAAATGCACTCAAGATTAAACCATGGAGTTAAATTAATTTTATTAAACTCCAATTACTTGAATTTTCTTCCTAGTTACCGTTCTTTCTTGAATTCCACGACTTAATGTCGTTAAACATTATGCCTTAAAATTATTATTCACTCCTCTTGCTACTTCTGAGATTTTGTCAGATCTATATTTTTTTTACAAATGAGCTTATTCTTGAAATTCATTGGCCATAGTGTTAGGTGGATGTCTAAACATACTTGAGATCTTTTGATCCAATGACCCAATGCCTAGCATTAATGGGACCCGGTCTGGTCCTGGGAGGAGCGCCCGAAAGTAGTTGTGCCCATGGGAGTTGATTGACCACGGTGTGGCATTACACCGAAGTGCATGACTTGCTAGATTATTTATGACATTCCACACTTCGTTATTGTACTTGTTTACTTGTTACTTGAAATTGCTTGAAATTACATGATATATTTGACTTGCACGAAGTGGCCAAATTCTTTCACGATATTCTTTACATGTTCAATATTCAATACTTGAAATTATCTTGGAACCTTGTTATCATGTTATTACTTGAAATTCTGTATACAATTTCCTACTCCCTATTCATGATCTTAAACACTTCCCGATTTACTTGGAACAATGTCCAAAATGATAAATACTTAAATATTACCTGATTATAGAGATATAAAATCCTACTGAGTTTTTAGCTCACCTTATATTTTTGGTTAATTGTTGCAGGAAATGAAATTGAACAAGGGAATGGACGAGTTAAAGAGTATTTTTCTTTTCCCTAGGATTTATGTAGGTCATTAGTGTTTTTACAAGAATGATGTATTTTGAATTTCAAGATTGTAATTGCCTTTATGGCTTATCAATTAGTGTTGTAAACTTCATCTTGATGGAATGAAAGTATCATTTTTTATTCATTTCTGACTTTAGAAATTAAATTGTGCATGCTCTGATCGACACACTTGTTTACGACTCGCTCACGCCCTCGATATTCCGCGTCGGGAGGTGACAGTCTTTGTGGTATCAGAGCCTAGGTTACATAAAATCTAAGATTTCTTAAACATAGGTTTTCCCTTAATATAGGTATAGATCAATACCTAGAAATCGGTTAGGAACTTAAACTTGCCCGGTAAGTTTGGGTAGAACCATGGGTTAAGTTTTAAAGGAAAAGAATTAATTAAGAAATGAATACCAAAATAAAACATTAAACCTTGTAATTATGGTTGCAGGTTAATTCTCGCAAATGGCCACCGAGAGAGCTCAATGGCGCGAGATGCAACGCACCGTTCAAGGCTTAACCCAAGTCCTCCAACAAGTTGCTCAGGGAGGAGCAAACCGAGGAGCTGGTGATTTACATAGGAATTTCCGAAGCATGAACCCTCCCAAGTTCGCTGGATCTAAGGATCCAGATGAAGCCGAACATTGGATTAAGAAAATTGAGATGATTTTTCGAGTCATGCAATGTGCCGACGAGGAAAAGGTCCTACTTGCTACTTTCCAACTAGAAAGGGATGCACGTGCCTGGTGGGAATCAGTCGAAGCTACTTTACCGCATGACCAAGTATTATGGGAAGAGTTCATGGAACACTTCAATAGAAAATATTTCTCCGACCAGGTGCAAGAAAGGAAGGCCGCCGAATTTGTCGCCTTAAAACAAAGGGGATTATCAGTTGCTGAATATGAAGCTCAATTGTCAAGGTTATCTCGGTACGCTCCACACCTCGTGGGTTCCGACAAAATGAAGGCAAGGAGATTTCTCAATGGCTTAAGGCCGTAGTACATTACTCAACTCGCCCCGATGGATATTCAAATTTATTCGGATATGGTACGAAGAGCACAACTCTTAGAAGATGCAACGGAATTATCGGTTCGCATCCAAGGAAGAGAAGCCAAGAGAGAGCAAGTTACGGGAGCCGGTAGTTTCAAACCTTCCTTCGAAAAGAAAAGGCCCAATGACGGGCTTAACTTCATCAAGGACGGGCGTAATTTCAATAAAGGTGGACGTAACTTTCAAGGGGACAAGAAGTCGAAGACATTTGACAAGCAAATAGTTCCTTACTCTACGTCATCAAAGGAATTATGTACATTCTACGAGAAGCCCGGACACAAAGCCGAGGAATGCTGGAGAAAGCTCGGCGCATGTCTTCGATGCAGGAGTCGGGAGCATAGGATCCCGAATTACCCTCTTCTCAACGAGCAAGCTACACCACCGGTAAAACTTCCTATTATTGTCAAAAAACAAGGAAGACTCCAAGCTCTCATGGATGTGGAACCTACCGAAGAAGGAGGCGTCGTGGAAGGTACTCTTTCTGTGTACTCAAGGCATGCCTCTGTCTTATTTGACACCGAGCTACGCATTCATTTATATCTAGAAGATTTACTGGTCTTTTACCTATGAAGCCTGTTCCATTAGATTCTACACTCATTATTACTACCCCTATTGGAACGGGAATGGAGAATAAACATCTCTATCCTGCTAGTGAAATTCTAATTAGCGGTTATAACTTGCCCGCTGATTTGGTATGCATGGAGATGGACGGATATGATGTTATTCTGGGTGCCAATTGGCTATCTACTCATGGAGCTAGTGTCAATTACAAGTTGGGTACAGTAACTTTTATGGGTTACCCCAACCTCATATTTTCTGGTATCAGGCATTCTAAACACTTGTCTCTCATTTCGGCCCTCAAAGCCGAGAAATTATTAAGGAAGGGTTGTGCCGATTTCTTAGTTTCTATCACTATGATCGAGCCTACGGAACCCATTCTAAAGGACATTCCTATCGTTCGAGATTATTCTGATGTATTTCCGGATGAGTTGCTTGATATTCCTCCGGAGAGAGAAGTTGTATTCTCTATTGATTTGATTCCGGGAGCTGCACCAATTTCTAAAGCTCCTTATCGAATGTCTGTTGTCGAAATGAGGGAGTTAAAGGAACAACTATTAGAGTTATTAGAGAAGGGGTTTATCTGACCAAGTACTTCACCTTGGGGAGCCCCAGTCCTCTTTGTCAAAAAGAAGGATGGTTCAATGAGGCTATGTGTTGATTATCGGCAATTGAATCAACTCACCATCAAGAATAAATATCCACTGTCGAGGATTGATGAATTATTCGACCAGATTTCTGGATCTCGATATTTTTCAAAGATCGATCTTCGATCTGGTTATCATTAGTTGAAAATCAAGGAAGGTAATATTCACAAGACTGCATTTCGGAGTCGGTATGGACATTATGAGTTCAACGTTATGCCTTTTGGCTTAACAAATGCATTTGCCGCATTTATGTAATTAATGAACAACGTATTCAGGCCATACCTCGATCAATTTGTGGTTACCTTTATCGATGACATTTTGATCTACTCCAAGTCAAAGGAAGAACATCTCAAGAAGGCCCTTCAATTATTAAGAGATCACAAGCTTTATGCCAAATTAAGTAAATGTGATTTTTGGTTGGAGGAAGTTTCTTTTCTCGGTCACATAATTTCGCGGAACGGTATCGCCGTCGATCCTTCAAAGGTCGAGGCCGTAAAGAACTGGGAAAGACCTACTAGTGTGACGGAAATATGAAACTTCTTGGGATTGGTTGGCTATTATCGAAGATTTATCAAGGATTCTCCAAGATTGCGGTACCTTTAACAAGATTAACAAGGTAGGAGAATCCTTTTATATGGTCCGAAGAATGCGAGAAAAGTTTTCAGACTTTAAAGGATTGTCTGACGACTGCTCTTATTCTCACATTACCTACGGAAGGAGGAGGATTCGAAGTATATACTGATGCATCCGGAATTGGCCTAGGTTGCGTATTAATGCAACATGACAAGGTCATAGCTTATTCCTCACGGCAATTGAAGAAGCACGAGGAAAATTATCCCGTGCATGACCTAGAGTTGGCAGCTGTGGTCTTTGCCTTGAAGATATGGCGACATTATCTCTATGGCAAAGCCTTTACGGTGTATTCTGATCACAAGAGTCTCAAATACTTATTCTCTCAAAAGGACCTCAATATGAGACAAAGACGGTGGTTAGAATATTTAAAGGATTTTGACTTCTCTATATAATACCACCTCGGAAAAGGCAATGCCGTAGCTGATGCACTTAGCCGGAAGCTGATGCCCTTACTATCCAGCATGATGATTAAAGAATGGCATCTACTTGAAGAAATGGCAAGTCTAGACCTCAATATGGAGGAGAAGGAAGGTGGAGTCTTTATCGCTAATATTCGACTCCAACCTGAGTTACTCTCAGAAATTAAGGAACGGCAAGGTGATGATCCGTTTATCGTGGAAATTAAAGAGAAATTAGAACAACAACCGGATTTTCTTCTGGCTGATGATGGAAGGTTATTATTCAAAGGCAGAACATGTGTACCGGACTGTTCCATCCTCAAGGGAAAAATCTTGGAGGAAGCACATCGGTCAAGGTACACTATACACCCCGGTGCTACAAAAATGTACCAAGACCTCAAGAGAACTTTCTGGTGGCCTAACATGAAAAGAGAAGTAGCTGACTTCGTAAGCCGATGTCTGGTCTGTCAACAAGTTAAGGCCGAACACCTCAAACCAGCTGGTAAACTCAAGCCTCTCGAAATACCGGAATGTAAATGGGATAGTATCGGTATGGACTTCATAGTTGGATTGCCGGAGATCCGAAGTGGTTTTGATGCTATTGGGTAATTATGGACCGGTTAACCAAGTCCGCTCACTTTTTACCTATCAAGACTACATGGACCGTGGATGTTCTAGCCGCCTTATATATCAAAGAGATTGTCAGGCTGCATGGTATTCCAAGTTCCATTATTTCGGATCCAGATCCGAGATTCACCTCTCATTTTTGGAAAGGTTTACAATCATCTATGGGTACTAGGCTAAGATTTAGCACTGCTTTTCACCCTCAGACTGATGGATAAACTGAGAGGACGAATCAGATTATTGAAGATATGTTAAGAGCCTGCATGATAGACTTCGGTGGAAGTTGGCATGAACATTTACCGCTGACTGAGTTCACTTATAACAATAGCTATCAGTCGAGTATAAAAATGGCACCATTTGAAGCTCTTTATGGTCGAAGCTGTAGATCGCCTCTATGCTGGAGCGAGGTTGGAGAGAAGAGATTACTTGGTCCCGATATTATCCAAGATACAACTGACAAAGTCCAGTTGATTCAAGAAAGATTGAAGATAGCTCAATCACGGCAAAAGAGTTATGCCCATAATCGGAGGAGAGATCTTGAATTCTAAGTGGGGAGCATGTCTTTTTAAAGATCTAGCCCACACGAGGAATTAGAAGATTCGGCATCAAGGGAAAGCTGAGTCCGAGATTTATTGGCCCTTTCGAGATTCTGGAACGAATCGGCGAGGTGGCGTACAAGCTAACTTTGCCTCCTCAACTGGCTGGTGTACACGATGTCTTCCATGTATCAATGCTAAGGAAGTACGTGTACGATCCTTCACATGTGATTCAATTTAAAGAATTGAAGCTGCAAAAGGACTTATCATATGAAGAAAGATCGATCAAGATATTGGATCAAAAATTATATCAACTGAGGAATCGGGCTATACCGATGGTGAAAGTCCAATGGAGCAAACGTGGATTCGAGGAAGCCACATGGGACTTAGAAGAATCTATCAAGAAGAAATACTCGGATTTAATCTCAGGTTAGGAATTCGACTTCTCTATTCAAATTTTTGAATTTTAGTTGTATAATGTGAATTTGGAGGACCAAATTCTTTTAAGTGGGGGAGGATGTAGAAACCCGGTAAATAAAGATGAGAAATAAAAATTTCAATTTTATTCTATAATTAAAATTTTCATGAAATAGTTAAATTACATTTTGACTCTAAGAAATAAACTAGTTAAATGAATTTACTTGAAGTAAATAGAGATTAAATACTTTAACCCTTAGATTAATCATAGAAAGCCCAATAAAAGTCCATATAATGGGATAGGATTATAATTGGCCCATTGGATAATCTATAATAGGTTGGAATAATGGATTAAACGATTTATTAAAGGATAATTAGAATAAAATTCGTAACACATGTTTAATATAGCATTTAAGGGATTATAATAACCCCATTTCTAGAAGATTGACTCAAAAATTAACTCCCACCTACCATTCCACTTTAGACCAGTCGAAATTACATTATTTTCACACCAATTCACACCAAAAATGGGTTAGATTAAGAAGAGAAATTGATTTTTTCTTCTAAATTCGGACTTAATGGGTTAGGTAAAATTAGGTGAGGAATCTTGACAAAATTAGCCATATTTTGACTATAAATAGAACCCTAATCAATCCACAAACCATCCCTGGAGGTCTAAGCTATGCTAGTTTGAAGATTGAAGGAGATTTGAAAGAAGATTTGGGAGAAATCAAGGGTTTCATCTTATTTGGAGATTTTTCTTACCTCTTCTTTAGATCCGCAAAAAGGTAGGTATCTCTAAGGCTAAATTCTAATTAAAGTATGCTAAATTGTTCCTTTTTCAATGCTCTTTCCATTGATACCTTATTCATTAAATTTCATTGAGAAATGAGTGAGTTATAGCCATTTTAGTGAAGAAAAATTGAAAGTACCAGAAAAAGTGTCGACCTACAAGGTCGACACTCAGGATCGAGTTTTCTGTAAAAAAAATGGAACTTAGTGATAAGTGTCGACCTCCCAGGTCGACACTTTTTCACCGGTGACAAGTGTCGACCTCCCAGGTCGACACTTTTTCACGGCCGTTCTGTTTTAAGAACAAAACCGCGCATGGGAAATAAGTGTTGACCCACTAGGTCGACACTTTCAGCTCGCAAACAAGAGTCGACCCTTGGGGTCGACACTTTTCCTGGTATAAAAAATATATATATATACACTCATACACCTCGAGCCCACATCATATGTCTCTTGTGTCCTAACCCAAGGGTGAGCTCTCCAACATATAAAGCCATGAAAGTTTTCAAAACTTCCAATGTGGGACTAAAGATTAGTCACTATACAATAGGGATTATAACATTTGGAAATCCACGTTAATTGTATACTTTTAAGTCACCAAAGGTAAGGAAAGATAATATTAACATTTTTTGATTCTTACAGCATGTTAAAAATTATTTTTCTGTAGAATAAAATTATTTTTGTATGTAAAAATCTATTTTTAACCATATTAGTAAATTAATGCATGAAAAATATTTCATGCATGTTAAAAATGACTTCCAACATGATAAAATTATTTTATACATACTGAGATATAAAAACTATTTTCAGCATATTAAAATCTATTTAAACTATTTTTTTACATGCTAAAATTAAATTTTCCTATTAAATAATTAGTAAATTGATGCATGAAAATTACTTCCAGCATGCTAAAATTTCTTCCAGCATGATAAAATTATTTCTAGCATGTTAGAATTATTTTTGGCATGTTAGAATTATTTTCAGTGTATTAAAACTATTTTTCAGCATGATAATTCTATTTTCCTATCGAATAATTAGTAAATAAATATAGAAAAATGATTTTTAGCATGTTAAAAATTAAATCCATCATGAAAAATTTATTTTATCATCTTATCAGTAAAGTAACGTATTAAAATTATTTTTAGTAAGTTAGAATTATTTTTGACATAAAAAATCTATTTTTTATAACAAAATTCTGATTTTTATAATAATAAATCACCGTTTTGACTAAACTAATGCATCTCTAATGTACAAAAATTTCTTGAAAATATGTCTAAATACTTGTAAATCAAATGCACACAAGATTAAACCATGGAATTAAATTAATTCTATTAAACTCTAATTACTTGAATTTTCTTCCTAGTTACAGTTCTTTCTTGAATTCAACGACTTAATGTCGTTAAACATTATTCCTTAAAATTATTATTCACTCCTCTTGCTACTTCTGAGATTTTGTCAGATCTGTACTTTTTACAAATGAGCTTATTCTTGAAATTCATTGGCCATAGTGTTAAGTAGATGTCTAAACATATTTCAGATCTTTTGATCCCATGACCCAATGCCTGGCATTAATGGGGCCCGATCTGGTCCTGGGAGGAGCGCCCGAAAGTACTTGTGTCCATGAGAGTTGATTGACTACGGTGTGACATTGCACCGAAGTGCATGACTTGCTAGATTATTTATGACATTCCACACTTCGTTATTATACTTGTTACTTGAAATTGCTTGAAATTATATGATATATTTGACTTGCATGAAGTGGCCAAATTCTTTCACGATATTCTTTACATGCTCAATATTCAATACTTGAAATTATCTTGGAACCTTGTTATCATGTTATTACTTGAAATTCTGTATACAATTTCCTACTCCCTATTCATGATCTTAAACACTTCCCGATTTACTTGGAACAATGTCCAAAATGATAAATACTTAAATATTGCCTGATTATAGAGATATAAAATCCTACTGAGCTTTTAACTCACGCTACGTTTTTGGTTAATTGTTGCAGGAAATGAAATTGAACAAGGGAATGAACAAGAGTGAAAGAGTATTTTTCTTTTCCCTAGGATTTGTGTAGGTCATTAGTGTTTTTACAAGAATGATGTATTTTAGATTTGAAGATTGTAATTGCCTTTATGGCTTATCAATTAGTGTTGTAAACTTCATTTTGATGGAATAAAAGTATCATTTTCCATTCATTTCTGACTTTAGAAATTAAATTGTGCATGCTCTGATCGACATGCTTGTTTACGACTCGCTCATGCCCTCGATATTCCACGTCGGGGCGTGACAGAGTGTGACCCGAGAGAGGTGATTTTTAGGCTGGTTACCGTAGGGCCCCCACGCCCAGCCTATGTCCGGGCTTCGGGTGAAGAACCAGCTAGAGGATCTGACCTAAGATGAATGGTCTGTGTGTGCACACGAAGTTGGGGGCAGTCGGACCAGCGCTGACGAGCGCGACCCCAGCTATTCCTTTTTTTGAGTTCCTGGTTACTGTACGGTGTCTCAGTCTCCGCCTGGGGTGTCGCAGGGTGACATCTGAGGCTATGGACTAAGTCGTCAGTGGACGCATCCGACCTTACTTCTGGTGGACAGTGCTCCCGTCACGTGACGTGAGTTTATAGTGACTCGAGTTCCTTTTCACGTCTGTGAGACATGGTTTTACTTGTAGTTTTCAGGTGGTTCCTGAGGTGGAGGTCTAGGGTTCTGGTGAGTGTCACCGAGGGTCTTTTGCCTAGGCAGTGTGCGGTCCACGACAGGGTTGTTGTGATGTATCGCCTGGCAGCATGACCAGGGTGGTTTGTAGTCTAGTGGTCCCCCGACAGTGAGATCGGGGCGTCTTTTCCGGTACAGTAGGGGTAGCTATAGCGCCAAATTTTTACCGGCCACCGGTTTACTGTTCCTGTTGTTATTGCTGCTTTTCGCTATCGCCGTTGTTTGCGGTTAGGGTTCCGCGGGACCCCTACTGAGCCAGTGATATGGGTCTCACCCCTACTTTTCAGGTGCGGCGGTTCTTCCTTGAGGTTCGAAGGTGCTGCGCGGAGGTTCTTAGCTGTCAGCTCATCTGGCCGTGTGTTCACTCGGTGTTGGGTACGCTTTTTCTGCCTTTGACTGTACTTTTGTTGGACTGGACTCTGTTGTAGTTGTTTATTTATATTTGTTAATTGTTGAATTATCCTACTTTATTTTCTATTTCTTTGTACCCCCACACTCCTTTTTAACCTTTCCGAGCCCTCCGGTTCGTGGGCGGCGGGCCAGGATTCGAATGGTATCGGGTCCTTCCCGGTATCTTGACCTTGGGTCACTACAGTTGGTATCACAGCGTGGTTGTGGACGTACATGGGAATTTGAGATATTACAGTGATCAGAGTCTGTAAGGTCCAGTACAGTCGGTAGCTGGCATAGGGTTTTTGTTTATTTTTCCCTTGGTTTCTCGCGTAAGAGCTTGAGTGCGTGGCGTTGGCGCTGTGAATGTGATTGCTGTTTCGTGGAGTGCCGGTGTGGGTCCCTAGGGATGTGATAGAGAGATTTCTTCCCGATGGGTTGTGGCCCCAGTTGTGCAGCGTTGGGCAGAGGTTGCCGGCAGGTGCTGATATGCGGTGCAGTGTTCGAGGAATTTGCCGCGAGGTCAGGGGGCGGGCGAGGAATGTTCGTGGTTAAGTGGCCGTGAGCGTGCTCTGAGAGGAGCTGTTATAGAGTTTGGCCACTCCAGTCTGAGGTTATCCAGCCCTTGATGTGTTAAGGTCGTGGTTTGAGGTGTTAGAGCGGATGTTCTGGTTGAGAATTGTGCTTGGACGAGCGGAGGATCTTCTGGATAAGCTGATGATTTGTCAAGCCTGATTGTTCTTGTCATGCTCTGTGGTGTCAGAAATGACGTGCCGGTCCCTATTATTTTTAGAAACTTCGAGGCAGGATTGGGCAGAGTTGTCCCAGGAAGTTCTTGCTCCTGAGCTTCTGTGTGTGAACGGGTTGTGTTCGCCTTGGATTTGATTGAGACGTGATGGTTCCCCGGTGAGTTCGGGACTCAAGGATGAGCGTTGGCGGTTGTCGATTATGGCTCGTGTTGCGGCTCTCAGCGTGGCGTGTTGCAGTTCGAGGAATTGCAGTGGTGGAGCAGCGGGAGATGTTGTGAATGTGGTCCGACGAGACACTTGGTGAGTGTTGTAGGAGGAGCTGACCTGACGATGGTTATGATTTTTCTGATGCTGGAAGGTGTGGTTCCCAGCGTATGTGAGGTTCGAGGGCAGGTCAAGCGTGGAGTTTTTCTTCTGTTGGTCAGAGGTATATTAATTTTTTCCCTTGGTTGGAGGAGATCGCATTTTGCCAAGGTTCGTCATCTTACATCGTGTGTTCGGATTGGTTGGCCTTCGTGTGCCATGAAGTCCGTGCGAGACACATCCTGTGTTTTGGCACGGTGGTTGCCTGTGAGAAGCGTTACCCATTTCCTTGGTGCGTGAGGGTGCGTTGGCACTGTTCCGGAAGGTTGAGTGCTGATTGGGCGGTGTTCGTGAGAATTTGTGGTTGGTGATCTGATTCCCGATGTGTGGAGGATTGGAGCCTGCGGAGTTGCAGAGGACTGTCGAGATGGAAGATCCCGAGTTGTCGTTGTGGTGGCTGTGCGTGTGGATCAGAGTGCGCGGATTATAGCATTGGTTGCTAAGGGCGGATTCCTGAGGATGTGTGGGGCGTTAGTGGATTGGTTCCTCGGTGTGAGATGTGTTGTTGCCATGCCGTTGCTTGAGATATTGTGGTTCATGGCACTGGCAGGATGAAGAATTGGGGAAATGTGTGGCAAGTTCACCGCGTGAGTACCCTATTCGTGTGTTGGAAGTTGTGTTCTCGGATGAGGTTGTGTTTTTGGAGAAGTGATCTCTGAGAGATTATGGGTCCCAGTTGGTAGCTGCGAGCGGCTGGTAGGGTTGACCGAGTGGTCGACCATGGTAAGATGTGTATTATCTTGGGACCCGTGTGCATTGGTCGTGGCGTTGTCGACCAGGTTGCTGCGATAGCAAGTGGCACTTGGTTCCCTTGGAGTTGTGTGCCGTGAATTGCTCAGGTTGTGTCCAGTGGCTCTGTGGTAAGAGCGGAACCGGGATTGGCAGGCGTCCATTTGGAGCGATTGAGATGAGATAAGATTTGATGAGACAGGACGGTGGACAATGCCGGTGTATGGAGATCTCTGAAGAGACGTTGGCGTCGGAATGGTGGTCCTTGGTCTGTGACTAGCATGGGAGGATTTCCCCTGTAAGTCTGAGTCGAGTGAGGTGAGGACCGAAGATTTCGAGATTCTTGTCAATTGGTTTTGCCGTGCTCCCCTGCGAGGGTAGAGTTGGCGTAAGGCTCGAGATTGGATGTGGTATTGGTCTATGCGTGAGTTAACGGATGGCCTGTCGAGATTTGGAATGTACCATTCGAACCTGGTGGAGGGCCAGAAAAGAAGGAAGAAGCTGAGTAAGTCACGAGTTTCCCGTTGGCGAGTGTCTGGTGACTGCTGATTGGTCTCTCACAAACAGAAGATGATGCGGGACGATAATGAGACTCGACTTGGACTTGTTGCGAACCTTAGACTCTAGGTGACGATGCGACCCAAAGACGACGCGACCAGAGACGATACGAGTGGCTCGGCACCTAAGGTGGTTCCTAAAGAGGCAAGCGTGGACCAAACAAGAAGTACTCGCTCACGATCGTCCCCAGCGAGGGAAACGTGTCGGACTGCACGGTTGAGAAACCGACATTGAGTCTCGGGTGGTCAGCTCACTCTCGTGCTCGGAATGACTCAAGGGACTGATCTCGCACTCACAACTCATAGCGGTGACGAAATTGAGCTAGCTAGGAAATAAACTACTCACATGCAGCGGCTTAAGAGTCTATACGGAACAAGCAAATAAGACAAGGAGGGAGGCGAGTGTACCTCCACGCTCGGGGCATGGGGAAGACGTCCCGGCCAAGATCCGTAACTCCCGGTACAGCGGTAAAATTTAATTATAGTAGTGAATTTTTATTACCCACTCCACGTAGGGAGGTAAAGGGCTACACAATGACGCTGGGAGTACCGATCTCGGGTTGGCGGGCAGCAAGGTGGCGGGTTCCGGGGCAGTTGCGGGCAGCGGCTCCGGATCTACAACTTACTGGCCGGCAGGATAGCGAACACGGGCGTCCAAAGGGACGTCGACCTCCGGGGATCTTCTGAACGCAGCGGCTCACCGGGACGTTGGCGGAGGGTCCCTGGTCGACCCTCGGGAGTAGCGGTCGCCGAAAGTACTCCGGCGTATTTTCCCTTGGATTTATCCGGTAGCCTCTTATGCTGGCTTGCCTCGGAGCAGGAATGCGCGCCTCAATGAAAATGGTCGCACGCCAAGATCTGCTGTCGGATCGGGATGAAATTAGCACCGTTGCGAAGAGCACTCAGAGATCTTCGACATACTTGAATTTCAGATCCATCCAACGGCTAGATTGGAAATGAAAACTTCTGCAACACAGTAACTGACTCTGGCTCGGATGGCAGATCTCACAGGGCAGATCAAGTTCTGCCTGACTTTGCGGTTTGACCGAGAAAAAAATGGTTGAACTAGGACTTGGAGATTTTTTGTAGAGAGAGGGGGGTAAGTGGAGATTACGTACATAATGTTTTTGTAATTTTATGACAAGGTTTGGGGGGTGGAAAAAATCAACTACCAGGCAGCTATCTCACAGATCTGCACACAGACAGACTATGAGAGGGGGAAACAAATGACTGGGAAGGGGCTCAAATGGGCTCTGATCTGCGTGAAATTTAATCTAGGATTGAATAAGAACTGGGGAAAGATGCCCATAAAACAAGAGAGAAATCTGACGGTCGGATCTTCGGTACCAACCTTTTTACTGAGCTTCTATTCGGGAATCCCGGAATTTAGGACAACAGGGTGGAAGCCGGGTTGTGGTGGCTTGATGGCGGCACGAACGGAGGCGGCGGCAGCAGTGATCAATTACAACATACAAAGGAAGAGAAGGAGAGGAAGATCACTCAGAAATATGAGGGTTTCAGCCCTAGATTTGATGCAGCATGGAAGAGTAAGAGGAAGAACAAGAGGAGCTAGAGAGAGAGGGGCGCACCCTTGGCATATTTTCAACAATTTTTCTTCATTCAAATTTATCAAAATGCAACAAGAGACATCTTATACTAAACCCTAGACCTAGGCTAATGACGTAAGATACCCTTGGTCAAGGGGGTATAATGGGGAAATGGGGGGACAAGGTGATTAAATAAAATCCCACAAGGGGACAAAGAGGGCCCCCCCTCTCTCCAAGTCAATATAAGGGGATTGGTTATTTAATCCCCCTTGGACCATATTAATCCCCCCTTGGACCATAATAAACCAAAAATACAAAATACTTGGTCAATATTCTCCCATTGACCCAATATTAAACCCAAAATAATACAAACCAAAATACAACCCAAATACATGCCAAATACACACCAAATACAACCAAATACGTACAAAATATAAATACGTACAAAAATACGTACTAAAGTATCAAAGCTCCGGTGGAGACCCCAGACTATCCCCCAGCCACAAAGATGTCGGCGTCGACCGAGTCGTGCTGCGTGTCTGGTACCGGCGGCTCGCTGAGTCAAGCCGTATTCTGGCTCTGGTGTCCTCACCAATTCTCCCCGTGTGGGAGAAGTTCGACCCCGTCGAGTAGGGGTCCGGGTCACTTTGGTATCGATCCAGCAGATCTGGATCTATCCACTGCAGCTTGACCCGAGTGATCCAAGTGTCATCGGACGCGGGCCGTCCCCTCCATCACACCAAATAGCGCTGGTACACCCCACCTCGAGTAGTCGTTACCTGCTCATTCAATATATGCTCTATCTGCTCACGTTGCTGCGGTAACAAGGCTGGAGGTGGACGCTCTGGGGTGGTGTCACTCACAAGGTGTGGAGATGGCTCGAAGGGCTCACTCGGTATCATCGCTGGGTCCCTATAAGCGACTAGGTCC
The DNA here is from genome assembly GCA_022559845.1 of Amorphophallus konjac. Classification (NCBI taxonomy): domain Eukaryota; kingdom Viridiplantae; phylum Streptophyta; class Magnoliopsida; order Alismatales; family Araceae; genus Amorphophallus; species Amorphophallus konjac. Next base: position 18,562,325 of record CM040125.1, read on the forward strand.
GAGATGTTGAAAGTGGAGCTGATCCCATAGCTCTCTGGCAAATCTACAACATATGCATTAGACCCAACTCGTTTCACTACTCGGAAAGGACTGGCACCACGGGCTTGTAACTTCTTCATAGTTCCCGAGGGAAACTGTTCAGACTTGACCCTGATCATGACATACTCGCCCTCCCTGAACTCACGATGGTGCCTGTGGGCATCAGCAAACTCTTTGTACCGTTCGTTGCTGGTCTCAATATGACGGCGTACATGCTCATGCAACTGGCTAATATGATCTGTGAAGGACTCTGCCGACTCTGACACACGGGACTGGATGAGAGATGGGACCATGTCTATGGGCTTAATAGGTCTAAAGCAAGTAACATTCTCAAAAGGACTCATGCCTGTAGACCTATTGACCGAATCATTGTACGCAAACTCTGCTAGAGGTAGAACCAAGTCCCAATCCCTGACATGATCACGAACTAGACACCTAAGAAGATCCCCCAAACTCCTATTGACTACCTCCGTTTGACCATCGGTCTGGGGGTGATATGGAGTGAAAAATTTCAGCTGGGTGCCCATCATGTGCCATCGGGTTTCCCAAAAATAGCTAGTAAATCGCACATCCCTATCTGACACTATAGTACGAGGGAGGCCAAACCTGGAGACACAATGAGCAAAGAATAGACCGGCAACTCTAGAGGCATCAGAAGTCTTGTAGCATGGAATGAATAATGCCATCTTGGAGAACCTGTCTACGACCATAAAGATAGAGTCATGCTTTCGGAGGGTGCGGGGCAATCCCAACACAAAGTCAATGCTAATGTCCTACCATGGACTATCTGGGATGGGGAGGGGAGTATAGAGGCCGGTATTCTGCTTCCTTTGCTTGGCCATGGCACAAGTGCGGCACTGGGCCACGATATAAGCAACATCCCTCTTTAGGCTAGGCCAATAGAATCGATGCTCAACCTCCTCTATGGTCTTGTTCCGACCGAAGTGGCCAGCAAGACCTCCCGCGTGCATCTTCCATGTAAGAAAGTCACGAAGAGAAGTCCGTGGGATGCACAACTTGTCACCCCGGAATAGGTGGCCCTCCTGAAGCACAAACTCGCTATAATCACGCAAGGGACCTACCTGAAGGATGACGTAGATCAGACCAAAGTCCGAAAAATCAACATAGGCGTCCTTCAGCCTCTCTAAGCCTACCACCTCAACACTCATGGTGGTCAACATCATCATCCGTCGACTTAGCGCATCGGCTACCTTGTTCTCTGCCCCTGCCTTGTGCTTAAGCACAAAAGTATACTCCTGGAGATACTTCACCCAACAGCTATGGTGAGCATTCAGCTTCTTCTGGGTATGGAGGAATCATAAGGCCTCATGATCAAAGACGCGGACAAACTCCTGAGGCAAAAGATAATGCCTCCAATACCTCAATGCCTGGACGACTACGTAAAATTCTTTATCATATGCGGAATAACGCAGTTTGGCATCATTCAGCTTCTCGCTAAAGAATGCGATGGGGTGGGACTCCTGGCTCAACACTCCACCAATACCCACTCCAGAAGCATCACACGTGACCTCAAACACCTTAGAAAAATCAAGTAATGTAAGGACATGTGCTTGGGTCATTCGCTGTTTTAATGTCCTGAAATGTAGTGGCTGCAGCCTTAGTCCATACAAACGCCCCCTTCTTAATGTAATCTATGATCGGGCCAGTGATAGAACTGAAGCCACGAATGAAGTGACAGTAGAACGTCGCTAAGCCATGAAAACTCCGAACATCGTGGAGTATGTGGGGCTCGGGCCACTCCCTGATGGCCTTAATCTTCTCTGGATCATCGGAGACTCCATCCCTAGACACAATAAACCTGAGGAAGCTAATCTGATCGGTCATGAAAGCACATTTCTTCGGGTTAGCGAATAAGCTCTCTCACCTCAATACAACACAGACCTGTCTAAGGTGGTCTAAGTGGTCCTCCCTAGTGTGACTGTAGAAAAGAATGTCATCAAAGTAGACGACCAAGAAAACCCCTATCATAGGGCGTAAAACCTGGGTCATCAACCGCATGAAGGTACTAGGGGCGTTGGAAAGCCTGAAGGGCATAACCAACCACTCATAAAGACCATCCTTGGTCTTGAATGCCGTCTTCCATTCATCCCCAAGCCTGATCCGCACCTGGTGATAGCCACTACGAAGGTCTATCTTTGAGAAGATAGTGGCTCCCGACATCATGTCTAGCAAGTCATCTAATCGGGGAATGGGAAAATGATACTTCACCGTGATCTTGTTGATCGCACGACTATCAACGCACATCCTCCATGTGCCATCCTTCTTCGGGGCCAATAATGCGGGAACAACGCAAGGGCTCTTGCTATCCCTAAGAGATCCCCGACTCATCATGTAATATCTTGGGTCTTTCGGATCTTTATCGGAGAGCTTTCGGATCGCTTTTGTGGGTCCTGAGTTGTGTTTTACGATCCACGCGGGTTTTTCTCTCGTACAAGTTATGAAACCCAGTGGTGAGTTTATTGTTGAATTCATCGACTCGAGGACGCTACAGTTGCGTTGTGCTCTTTCCGAGGATTGTTTCGGCTATTTTTTCGTATTTTTCTGAATTAGTATATTTTCGGGATGAAAATCGGATTTTTCAGAAATTACAAAATTTCCTAATTTCCTTTTCTATTTCTTCTTTCTTTCTCCTTCCTCTCTCTTCACCGCCGTCACTTCCTCTTTCTCGTTATCTCTCCTCTCTCCGCGGGGCGCGTGACCGTGGCGAGATGGGCGAGGTAGGAACGTCGTGGAGTTGACCTGGCGCGTGATGGGGCGAAGAATGGAGCGTGGCGTTGGCGCGATTCCTCGGTGGATTCAAAGCCGGCATGACGGGCTCGTGAGATGGTTTTCGGCGCGGTTTAGTCGCTTCGGCATGCTAGAACTTCGGTGGAGGTAGGGAGATGGACGCCCTACTCCTGTTCTATGTTTCCCCATGATTTCGAGCTAAACGGTGTGAGAACGAGTGGGTTTTCCCTCGTTTTGGGCGAAAGCATGTTCGGGGGGTGTGAGATGAGTTCGCCTCTTTTGGCAACAGTTTCTTGCTAGATTAGTTTCATTTGAACCCCTGACGTGTTAGCATTCCATTCCCGCTGATTTCATTGCGATTGGTTGTCATTTGGGACCGGTATGAGCCCGGGAACCCATGTGACTCATTTTGAGTCGATCCGGTAGAATCACCAGTTTCTTGTCGTTTTTGGTGTCGTTTGGATCCCTTTCGGTCTGTGGAAGGTTTATTTGGTCATTAGGGTTGTTTCCCCGTCGTTTAGACGCGATTGGGGCGTGGAAAGGCCGGTATCGGCCATTCCCCTATTTTTACCCTCTGTGACGCCTATCGGTCGTTCCAGCGACCGTTTGGGTGCCTCTAGAGGTCCAGTGGCGACCGTTTGGAGCTATGTCAGTTCAGGTCTTCGCGGTCACGTGATTGACCGTTTGTGTAGTCTAGCGGCCCTATGGAGGACCGCTAAGCTTCGTCCAGCGGTCCATTGTTAGATCGCTAGGAATGGCGTTTATGTCAGTTTGGCCAAGCGGTCACGCGATAGACCGTAAGGCTGGTCTTGGCGGTTTAGTGTATGACCGCTAAGAGCCGTTTTATGTCGGTTCGATGGCTTTTAAGTTGGTTGGGTTAGCGGTCCTAGCCCTGACTATTTAGTGACCTTGGCGGCCCATTGGGTGACCGCTTAGGTAGTTTGACTGGTTTAAGTCGATCAGGGTTGATTGGGTCTAGCGGGCAGGTAGATGACCGCTAGGGTCACCTTGCGGCCCTGCGATAGACCGCATGCCCTGTGTTTTTGTAGTTAGTTGGCTAGCGGCCCTTTGGCTGACCGCTTGGTTTTCCTGGCGGTCAGACATGTGACCGTTTAGTCCCAGTGTTCTGTTTTCCGTTGTTTTGGCCTCCAATTGTCTTGGCTTGACCTTGTGGTTTGCCCGTAGTCTCGTGGATGTCTTGGACGTCCTATGAGGGTGATAACCATGTTATGGGGTAGCCAGGAGTGCCATTGTGTCAAGTCGTATTCCGTGATGTTTCAGAGTCATCATTGGTTTCTGGTCAACCCGGTTGTGATCTAGTGGTTGACATATAACCTTGTGAATGTCTCAGTGGTCCTGTATGGATCGAGACATGGTTTTGGATGTCGTGAGGTGATATCTTATCTTGATTTGCGTGTCTATGTGTTTTGAGGGTCTTAGTGATTCCTCAGGTCTCCTTGTTTCGTGTTATGCGGATGTGTAGATCTTGCTGTCCTATGCCGTTTCCTTTATAAGTGTTTTATCGTGATATGGCTCAAGGATTAGTCTGATTGGCAGTGTATTACCGCTTTTGTGCGACGATCTTGACCCCGAGTCTTGTGACTCAAGGATCGTTGTGTCAGTAGGTCTAGTTGTTTATCCTAAGTCCGGTGACAGTCTGGTATGCTACCTTGTGTCCTGTGTTTATGCTTCGTAGTACGTGTGATAGTGCGTGCTTAGCCTGTCCGTACTTCAACACTGATGTTTTGGAGTCTCTGTGTCTGGTGAGCCTCCACTAGTCATAGCCTGACGACACTTTCCTGTGTGTCGGCCCACCTAAGAGTGGTGGCGGGGCGAGTTTCCGATATACGGTTTGTAGGCTAGTTTCTGTGGACTCCCTTGCCTTGTAGAAGCGTCCTGCTGGGGGAGAAAACTAGCTAGAGGCCTGGCTCAAGACATTGAGCTTGTGTTGTGCACACGTGGTCAGGGGCGTTTGGACGAGCGGCGACGGGTGTGACCCTGACTAGTCACTCGTTGCTGAGGTGCTGTTGCTCCTCCTTACTTGGTTCTGTTGTTCCTTGTACTTGGTACTATTGTTCCTTGTGCTTGGTTTGTGAGTATCTCAGTTACCGCCGTTCCTGGTGTGTGGGAGATACCTGTGGCGCAGTGTAAGACGTCAGTGGACACATCTGGCTATTCTTCTAGTGAGGAGGTGCTTCTATCACTTGACACAACTCTTGTGGCTTGTGTTTTCATGATCGGTTTCTGGGTAGCCTGTGCGTGGCTTCACTCGAGGTCCAGTCTTGTGTAGCGTACACGACGATCTAGTTGTGTATGTTCGTGCCTTTGACTGTGTAGGTCTTTGGTAAGTTTTTTACCTGTTTTGGTAGGCTTAGGCTTTTCACGATAGGGTTTCGTGATCTAACGATGGATCGGTAACGCCCGACTTTGTGAGATCGTGGTTCACCTTTCTGTTGTTGCTTGGAGTAGGTTAGAGGGCCATGGTTTGATCGGCGGCCGTGTTTCTGGTTAGTACGGCTTTACTCTTTCTTTTAGTCATTTTTACTCCTACTTTTTACAGCTTTACTTGTAGTTTAGCACTGTTGTTCTTTATGTTCCTGCTTTCCTATTTAGCGCTGTTTAGCGTGTTATTGTGTTGTTTCCAGTGGGGATCCGTGTGACCCCTACTGAGCAAGTGACACGAGACTCACCCCTACTTTTCAAGTGTGGTCGTTCTTCTTCCGCGTGACGCGATGCTTCTGTTCGTAGTGGCCAGCGTTGCTTGCGTCGGGCTTCCCCCGACTTCAGTGTACATTCTTTTCTGTTGGACTGTACTTGTCTTTATTTTGGACTGGACTCTCTGTTAATGTAAATTGTTAATTGAAAAAGTAATTTTATTTCTGCTACTTTATCAAACCTGGTCAATGAAATATTAATTACTTACTACTTTACCTGGGACTTCAATGTACTCCACACACTCCCTTTTATCCCTTCGGAGTTTTACTGCTCTTGGGCGGCCTCGCAGGATCCAAGTGTTATCGGGTTTACCCGGTATCCGGACCCTGGGTCGTCACACATCAACTCCTCGACCTGTCTTTGAAGTCCGGCATGGTCCGTGGGACTCATCCTGTAGTGGGGAAGGTTGGGCAAAGATGTGCCCGGGAAAAAGTCAATCTCATGCTGGATATCGCGCATGGGTGGAAGACCTCCAGAGAGGTCCTCCGGGAAGACATTTGAAAACTCCCGCAAAATCGCAGCCACCTCAGGGGGGTTTTCATCCTCTAACCCTGGAGCTACCTCGCTCACCCCACAAACAACGACAGCCAGGATGGGACTACCGTTGACAAACTCTTGCTCCTCTCTCGGGGACTAATCATCATCAACCTCCTGGGGGGGAGGTCTCCTGTACTGGGAGCAGTCGAAGTGGTAGTAGCCCACACCGAGGATGTGGTGGGAGGACCAATCGTCCCCTGACTAGGGGGGGTCGAAGTGCTGTGGCCAGTTGGTCCTCGGACAGACGGGTCCTTCGGCTGGGTGGGGTGGAGGGTAATCCTATGACCCCCGTGGTCGAATGTGCAGGTGTTCGACCGGCCTTGAAAGGTTGCATCCCGATCAAAGCGCCAAGGCCTACCGAGGATAATGCTACCCACCTCCATAGGTAACACGTCACACCATATCTCACCATGGTAAGCCTAGAACTGCAGTGGCACCAGACATCGCAGTCTGACCGGGATGGAAGTAGAATTCACCCAAGATGCCCTATAAGGGGCGGGGTGATTTACGGGCGTCAAACCCAGGCGTCTAACAGTGCCTGTAGAGATAGCGTTAATGCAACTCCCGCTTTCTATGATCACCTTGCAGGCCTTTCCTCCCAGCCTACAAAATGTATGGAAGATGGTGGTACGACGCTAGTCGTCGCTCACCTGAGACTGGGTTAGCATGCACCTGACTACACCCAACTGTACATCACCCTGATACTGGGTACCTGGGACATCAACTGGCTCTCCCTCTATTAGTTCATCAAAGAACTCCTCCGCTAAGTCCTGATCAGCCTCGTAACTGATCGGCACAAGCTCAGGTGTGGGGTCGCTGGCAGAGGGATCAGAGATAACAAGCGACTCCCGAGTGGGACACTTGTCCGAATAGTGGCCAACTCCTTCACACCTATAGCAAGTGCCATGCGTCCCGGTCCCTGGGGATGTTCCACTAGCCATCGGCCCCTTACCCTTGTCCACAAAGCGGACCGGGGGTGTAGGAAGTAGGGGTCGAGTCGGCACGATGGCCTGGGGAGGTCTAGGGGCCGGGACAGGTGCCTGCTGGCGAAGGGGAGGATCCCTCGAAGGGAGGGGGCACCTAAGAGCAGTGATGATGTGAAACCACCTATGTACCTATATTGCAAGCAATCAAATTGAGCAGCGGACTCACATTAGTGAACACGATCGCAAAGCACACACTAGTGCCCGTAGGCGACTTAGCGATGACGGAGAGGGTCCGAGTCGGGACCTTGATACTCCAATGGTTGGCTTGCTTATGGAGGACCCCAAATGGGCCAGGGATGCCCAATTCACGGGTGGCCGGTACGCCAAGGGCATGGGTTAAGTGGTCGCTCTCACAACTCGCCCCGCGGTGGTCACTCAATTTGATGGCAATTTGAGACCGGACACTCTCTCACCGCCGACGGAGCAACTAAAAGTAATACTAAACTAAGCGATTAAATCTCAGCAATGAAAGGTGTTCAAGAGCTCACCTGATCAGCGTGAATACACCGACCTCGGCCGGAGACGATGTCGAGCGGGGAGGCATCGGCACGCACCCGCACGCCGCGTCGATGATGCTTCAAACCTGCGACTTAATAATTACATGAACTACACCCCATGCAAGGGGGGGGGGATTATGAGATTACAACCAATACTACCTCCACGCAGGGAGGGGCCTTCAGCCGGCCAAGCGGGGTGGGGAAAAACTGAGCTAAATGCAAAGAACGGAAGTCGGTGCCGAATCTGCCACCGTCTGCGCTTCTGGATAGACACTTGCTTATCTTGACGCTGTGATCACTCCGGATTTTTGTTGAGGATGAAATAAGTGGGAAATTCTTCGTGATTTGATCAGGATGAAGCCAGAATTTTACTGATTTCCCTGATCGCAGGCGCTGGTTGGGGCAGAGACACGAACAGGAGCTCAGGTCGCTGGTCCAGACTGTCACAGTACTTCAGCAGCTGGAAGACGATGGTGCCACGGGCGCTCTGAAGCTCCAATTCAAGCGTAGCTGGTACCGATGGATTTGCTGTCGAGTCCTCTTCGAAACTCAAGCAACGGGGATGCCAGATGATGTTGGAGTGGACCGATAGAACTCGAACATGGAGGGGAGGTCGGAGCAGACTGACAAGAAACAGAACCAAGCACCTAGAGGAAGAAATTGATAACTCTTGATTCCGGATGCCAATCGGAGTTCCGCTTCTTGATCCTTGAAGTCAACAGGTCTAGGAAGAAGTTTGTAGAAGAACTCTTGCCCAGATTCACGCTATAATTGCCGTGGAAGAGCTTCCACTCAGGTTCTGATCCTCTGCCTGAGAAGTCTTGCGCAGTCGTAGTAGATCACCTCCTCCGAACAGCTCCAACCTTGGAAGCCAGCGGGACTACCACCGTTGGAAAGCTGACTGGGAGACGCTTCCAACGATATATGGTATGCCCTCTGAAGCTTCCAGGTGAAGACGTGGCAGCCTCTGCAACTAGGCACTCCTCTGCTGCCTGCGAACTGAAAACTGTAGGTTGAAGATGATGGGGGGAAATGCGGTATATGGGAGGGGAAGTGGGGGTGGATGAGTGTGGGGAGAGCCCTGGCCGTAACAACCCGAGAATCCGATTACCGGGAAGGCCCGATAACCCGAGACTCGCACCGTCAACCACGAGCCCAAAGACTCGGAAGGGTTAGAAGGATGGTGTGGGAACTACACAAGTATCACAAGTAATTGCAGAATTTAAACAGTTGTAGTATTAAGCAGGAAATAAATTAGCATTTTACATGGTCCACAATATAGCATAAAATAACAACAGTAGTCCACGACTAGTACAGAGACAAGAAAGAAAAATACAGCTACACGGGCATACCCCGGCTCTGACCTCTGGCACTACCTCTGGGCACCCGCACCACGCTGCGCCCCAAACGCGCTCCCCTTGGGCGGCGCCTCACCTGAAACACGGTGAAAACACGCAGGGAATGAGTCTCGGAACAAGACTCAGTAGGGATCACTCGAACCCTACCTCGTAAAATAGGAAACCACTACGCTAGCGGTAGGAGGGTACCTCGGAAAGGAAAGCCCTGCACTCTACAAAACAAGGGTCCTACGGCACGCAAACTGACACACGTGCCACGGTAAACCAACCGAAGCTCAATGGTTGACCCGGCAAAGAGAAACCCGAAGGCCAAACACACGACTGACAGTCTGACACTCTGTACTCGACAGGAAAACCACCCACTACAAGCACAGCCGGTAGCCTCCCCTGACGTCTTACACCGCGCCGCAGGTGATCCGCCTGGCGTGGTAGCTCCTACCAAAGGCGCGAACACCGCACAAGTAACCACAAACAAGTGACTAGCTGGGGTCACGCCCGTCGACGTGGGTCCAACGGCCCCCAACCACGTGTGTACACACAGACCGCGCGTCCCTGGTCTGGTCCTCTGACCGGTTTTTCCCTCAGCCGGACTCTGGCTGCAAGACGTGGGGCCCGACGGCAACCGGTCCACAAACCGCCTCTAAGGGTAAGCCCGTACACCACTCCCTGGTGCGACCGGTACCGCGTACTGGTAGGCTACAACTAGTGGAGGGTCACTGAAGGAGTAGACTCTCAAGTCACGAAAAATGACGCCCGCATCCGACGACGCACGAGGACCACCCCACGCACCGGCCCCGTCGCACGGTGGCCACAGTCGGACTAAAAATGGGGTTGCAGCCCTCTCGGGGCAACCAGGCGCCTGACGGTCCACCCCGGGACCGTCACAAGGCTGTAACGGTCTAGGCGAGACCGTTACACACACACTTGGCGGTCTAACGCAGGTCGTTACATGGCCTGAGGAACGCAGAGGGTAACGCGCCTGGTCCAGCGCGTTACACGATTGTAACGCGCCTGGCCCAGCGCGTTACGCGCCCCTCACACCTGGGGGTAACCCAGGGAGTAACGCGCTTGCCCCAGCGCGTCACTCGGATGTAACGCGCTCGCCCTGGCGCGTTACACACGCCGACCCCGAACGGTCAAAAACCAACGGTCGGAAAGCCCCTGACGGCCCCGCCCAGGCGCGTCACATACAAGTGGCGGTCAATCGTGGGACCGTCACAGTCCCTGACCCCCGAAGGCTAACCAAAGGGCATGTGACGGACGTCCCGAGGCACGTCACGTCATGTGACGGTCCCTGGAAGGACCGCCACACGCGCCCGACGGCGAGAACGGCGAGAAAGCCCAAAAACTTCAACCATGCCCCCATGCCTCCATCGGAGAGGGGGAAATCAAAGGGGAAGACCCCTGGGGACCCCTAGCATGATTCTAGGCCATCAAAACGTGAAATCATGCATCAAATCCATAGATCGGGTGAGCTCTCCTCAAATCATGGAAAAACCCCAACATGCTCAATCACACCCCTCTCGGCCTCCCCTCGGCCTACAAACTACGGGAATAAACGGCGGGGAGCTAGGGAACGTCACCCTATCTCAATGGAGCGAATGCTCCGCCGGATCGTCCACGAACGCAAGAAATCGCTTTGGAAAAACCCTTGTTCTTCAAGCTTCCCACGAGCACCGCACGTCCCCACGATCGCCTCGCCGCCGCCCACGTCGCCGCACCGTCGCCCCGCCGCTGTCTGCAGCCGGAGAGGAGCTCGCCGCGGTCGAATGGGAGGAAGACAGGGAGAGGTCACGGTGGGGAGGAAGGAAGGAAGAAGAAGAAGAAGAAGAGGAGGGTGGGGAGAGAGAGAGAAATGGGATATTTATAGAAAATCCAGAAAATACCAAAAAAATAAAATTTATATTTCCGAAATCCTCGGGACGCACCGATCGCAACGGTACCACTCGTGCCCAGGTGAACGGTCCGGTTCACCCGCAGCGAGGTTTCGAAGGAATTGCCGAAACACACACCGGAAATCTGAAAACACGCGTGGAAAAGCCGTGGAACGCCTCCGGGCCTCCGAAACGACTCCGGATCGCGCCGATCCGAACACGAAGAATGACTGAAACGAAATTTCGAACACAACGGAGCCGGACGCTCCGAGAAACCAGATCCAGGACCCACGAAGAAGGATCCGAAAGGTCCGAGATATTACATTGGCTGTGAGGGGGTCTAGGAGGGGGTGTTCCAAGGTGTGGATGGAGGAAAATGGGGTCTGGAAGGTGGTGTTTGCAGTGGGTGAGAGGGGAGCTGCAAATTTGGGATGGGTGGGGGAGAGAGAAGGAGAGATCTCTCTCCAAAATTTGAAAATGGACCAATGTGGTTAATGGGGCTTTGGGGATGGGAAGGGTTGTGTTGGGAAAGGGAAGGGGTGCTTGGGGAGTGGGGAATTTTCTCTTGGGAGATGAGAGGGTGCTTAGGGAAGGGAGTTGAGTAGGTGGTGGTTGGATGGTGGGGTTGGGATTGGGGGGGAGGTCTCTTTGAACTAGGGTGGAGTAATGAGGGTGGGGTAGTTGGGAGGATGAGTAATGAGGGGGAGAGAGAGAGAATTGATGATGTGGAGGAGAGAGAGGGAGGAGAGGAGAGAGAAAGGGGCGCCCTCCTCCTTGAAGAGAGAGAGAGAAGAGAGAGAAGTGAGATAGAGAGAGAAGGGGAATCCACCCCAATAGAGAGAGAGAGAGGTTTGGAGAATCCACTCCAATATGACACTAGAACTCACTTGATTTAAATTGATCATAAAAGGTTGTTACAAATGAGAGAGGGGAGGGACTATTTATAGACTCCATACTTTTCCTAAGACCAAAATAACCTTGACAAACAAGTAAATGACCAATAACTCCAAGGGAGGGGTGCCCTTGGGCTTAGCCCACTAGTTGGGCCCAATTGACTAACAAACTGACCCATTAACCTATTAACTGACTCACATAAAGAAAGATTACACATACATGACTCAAATGAAAATAAAAATTACATGCTATGACTCAAGATTAACGGCCACAAATGATGATGTGCTGATGGCGAGCAACAAGAGTATCCCAAAAAGTGAAGTGGCTGGGGATGTCCCCATCAAGTGAGGTCCTAGCGAGTGGGTTCCTGGGGGCGGGCCACAGGCCACCAAGTGTAGGAACTAGGCGTGGTCCTAGGATCAGACACACGCGGATATATGACCCCCTGGCGCGGGATAGGAGCAAACTCCGCTTCAAATTGCTCCACCTCGAGGGCAATCTGGTATGCATCTTCCAACTTGGCCACGTTGCAGCAAAAAAGTTCATATTGAAGGTGTGGCCGCAGACTATGTCGAAAATAGGAAACAGTCAGGGAGCTTTCCTCCGTGACGTCACATCGTAGAAAGTACTCATCAAACTCGGCGATGTAATCGGAGACGGATCGATCTCCTTGGGTGAGACTCTGCCATTTGTCAATGAGACGCTGGCGGTATGTGGTAGGATGGTATTTCTTCCTGAGTTTGGTCCTCATCTCATCCCACGTCTCCACCTGGGGCTCCTGACGGTGAAACAACAGGCTCTCCATGTTCCTCCAATAAGTCTGCGCCTGCCCTAGAAGCTTCATTTTGGCAAACTTGACTCTTCGATGGTCGGTCATCTCAAACCACTCGAAGTACCAGTCCATGCCGACCTCCCAATTGAGATAGAACTTAGGGTCCAAGGACCCGTCAAAAGTGTGAGGGTCTGCTCGCACCGTCCTGAAGACCCGCTCGTCCTTATCATCCCTCTGTGGTCGATGACCACGACGGCGTCGGCCATTTCCCCCATAATCGTTGTCGGACTCGTGGTCCACAACGTCGGGGGCACATGGCCGTTGCTCCTCAGCCCTAAGTGGGGCGGGCTGGGCAGTAGGAGCCTGAGGGGCCGGGATAGCTCGGGGGAGCTCCCGGCGGGGGGCTCTCTCCACACTCTCTATCCTGAAGTCCCGCGATCAATGACACCCAAGAGGGGAGGGGGGGTGAATTGGGTGATTACAAATTATATGAAAACTTAACCGATTTAAAGCAAGTATGATAAACTAGCAACTATCAAATTGAGATCTGATGCAGAGTAAAATAAATCTAACAAAATCAACCACCACAATAGCTCTTTGGTACTAGGCAGAGTTTGGGAATCCGAAGATTCTCTCATGCACGGTGTTATCTTCTTGACAAGACTAACATTGTCGATCTGAACCCACCTTTTGATATACCAGAGATCTAATGTGAGGTTGATAAGATATGCTAGATCTAACGCAAGGAATACAAACGGTTTAACGACGTGTGAACTTGCACAGAAGGGAGATAGGAGAAAAGGATCAAACCACACACGAGACAATGATTTTTAGGTGGTTCAGATGCAGCGACGGCAACCTATGTCCACCCCTCACGATCTTTGAGGATTCACACACTATCTTGTAAAGGATTACAATATCAAAACACCCACACACACTCGTGGAGAGTTTGGAACTCCCACGAAGGTGCACAAGCACTAATCCACACTGAATCCAACAGAAAACAACACGCACACACGGATCTGGGAAGATCCACACACACACGAGTGTTTAGAGATTACAAATAACAACACTTGAAGCTCAAGAGATTGGAAAAGGAAACACAAAAGAAAAGTTCTGATTTAAGCTCCCCCATAGTGGATGAAGAGAGTCTTTGATGAAGCTTGCTTCTCAGCTCGATTTCTACTTGAATGGCTTCAGGATGATCTTCAAATGCTTGAGATTTGATGAAAAATGTTTGGACGAAACACTGTTCACGGAGCTCCTCCTACAAGACTCTTTCTCCCTTGGCAGCCCCCTTTGACTCCCATTTGAGTGATTAGGGTTTTTGACCCCAATGAGATGTTTTTATACATCTTAAATGGTCAAGAGACAAGCCAGGAACCAGATCCACAAATCATGACATATTTGGTGGCTTTGGGATTAAAAAATCTAAGGAGAAGGGCTTCCCACGTTGAAGAAACACAAAGTCAATAATTGCTGTGTCAGGGGGTTCGGTCGACCGGGAGACATAGGGCGGTCGACCTAACTTTTACAGGAATTGAACCTTTTGGTTCTAGAGAAACCGGTCGACCGGCCATGGGTTCGCGGTCGACCGAACTCTGTAAAATATCAGAGTTCTGGGTGTTGGAAAGTTAGGTCGACCGGACCAGTCTTCTAGGTCAACCGAACTCTGGAAATCCTCCAAAAACAACATAGTTCGGTCCATGAATCATATCCAAATATTGAAGACTTGTGCTTGCAGAAGGATCCATATGAATTGAGCTTGTTTGAACTGCTTCTGGGCATTTGTTCGGGTAAGATAATGTTGAACATTTGCTTTGATGAAAGATACCTTGAGGGCACACGGATTCGCTTGCTATAGAACATATGGAGGTTTATAAACTTGTTGGCCATATCTGGGTTTTGTTATCATCAAAATCGCTTGGAAGGACTCAACAATCTCCCCCTTTTTGATGATGACAAAACATAAGATTTAGTAAGAGCAGTGGCATGCCTTGATAACCAATTGAGTATGGGCGGGGCAATCAAACCAAGAATTCATTCATTCTACAAAGCAACGCAAACCATTCAATATTTTATTTGCCAAAATAGATAGGAAATGAGAGACAAGATCCAACATGTAACGACCCGAGATCCGAACACCGGGAGGGCCCGATAACTCGAATCTCGAACCGCCATCCACGAGCCTGAAGACTCGGAAGGGTTGAAAGGGATGCTGTGAAAATACAGAGGAATTTAAAATAATTACAGAATTACACATTTAATATGAATAAGTCAGAAATTAATAAATAACATTAAGCAAATTACATGATCCACAATATAACAACATGCTAAAATATAACAGTAGTCCACAACTAGTAAAGCGCAGAAAAGAAGGTACAACTACACGGGGTATACCCCGACTTGGAAACTGGCAACTAACCCTGGGCACCCGAACCACGTGAAGCCTCGGAAGCGCTCCTCTGAAGTCTCGTCTCTCCTGAAACGCGGAGAAACACGCAGGGAATGAGCCTCAGAACAAAAGGCTCAGTAGAGATCATCAAGTCCCTACCTCACAAACCGAGAAATCGCGTGGAAAACAGCTACAAGCTATAACTAGCAAGATGTAGAGCGGGAACTGCAGGAATAAATAAACGTGAAAGCTCTGCTACGTCTAGTACCAAATGCACGACATAAAAATCGAGACAACTTGTCAAAAAACCCAAGAGTCGCTACCAAACAGAGATAGGAGTACCGTCCACTAGAAGCAAGGCCGGATGCATCCATTGACGGCTTAGACTGCGCCTCAGGTGCCCCCCTCGACCCCTGGTGGAACAGGGACACCGAACTAGTAACCACAAAATAAGGACTGGTCGGGGTCGTGCTCGTCAGCGCGGGTCCGCTTCCCTCGACCACGTGTGTACACACAGACCGTACGTCTTAGGTCAGGCCCTCTGACTGGTTTTCCCCTCAGCCGGACTCTGGCGTCAAACGTGGGGCCCTACGGAAACTAGTCTAAAAATCATCTCTCGGGGTAGCCTCGCCACCACTCCCTGGTGGGACCACTCGGGTGTCGGAAGGCTACGACTAGTGGAGGGTCACTGAAGGAGTAGACTCTCTAGTCAACGGAAAATAACGTCTAAACTGGACAAGGTACAAGGAGCGCTCCTCGTACCGACACCTACTCACGGTGACACGAGCCGAGAACACCACCTCCCGGGGCCCCATGGCACCCTAACACATGGTCTCCACAGGATGCCTAGCATCAGTCGACCACAGATCAGCACGTGGATCGAGACCTACTCACCCAGGATTGGAATCAGCACGAAACGAACTCCGGTTGGCCTGAACACGAAAAGCGGTCCACCCTAGACCGTTTCTGATAAAAAAGGTCTACAGCTGGACTGCCCAAGGGATATAGGCAGTCCACTCTAGGCCACGCTAGGGAGATAAATGGTCCCCATGGGACCGTCCAGTCCTGGATCTACAACAAGGTGAAACGGTCGCCCTGTGACCGTTCAAAGCAATAGCAGTCCATTCCTGGGCCGCCTCAGGGTGGAACCGGTCTCCCCAGGACTGCCTCACCCTGGGACTGAAAGAACTAGAAACGGTCACCTAGAGGCCGTTTGGGCATGAGACGGTCCCCTTGGGGCCGCATGGAGGGGCTAAAACGGTCTCCCTATGACCGCTTAATCCCAAAAAGCTCCAACGGTCAAAAGCCAATGATCACAAACACCTCGAAGACCACGCTGGCCCACGAGGGAAAACGGTCATCCTCTAGGCCGCCCAAGGGGGAAAACGGTCCAATGATAGACCGCGTACCCTACCGACACTTCCTGGTCGGTAGGCGGTCCCTCTTAGGGCTGCCTGGGCTGAAAACGGCTCCTGTTAGGACCGTTTTTTTCCCAGAAAATTGAGAACGGTGAACATGGCAGAATTTCACCATTCCACGCCCCAATCACTGCCGGGTGATGGGAAAACAAGGGGGAAACCATTCCCCAAGCCCCTAGGCATCCAATGGTGCCTTCAAACCACTAAATCACGCGGTAAAACGCTAGATCGACGCTCAAACCCCCGAATCATGGTTTTCCCTTCTCGGCTCAAAACAACCCTCTCTCGACCTCGCCTCGGCCTAGAAATCACGGGGAAGGTAAACGCCGAGCTAAGGATCATCACCCTACCTCGGGGTCACCCGAAACGCGATGGATCACCGCCGATCGCCAAAATACCGCTTGAAACCCGCGTTCTTCCCGAGCTTTCCACGAGCCACGCACGCCGCCGAGATCACCACACCGCCACTGTCGTCGCCGTGCCATCGCCTCGCCGCCGTCTGCAGTCGGAGGGGAGGTCGCCGCCGCGTCCATAGGAGAGGGGGAAAGAGGGGGCGCCGGTTGCGATCGCACGGGAGGAAGAAGAAGAAAGGAGGAAGAAGAAGAGAAAAAGAAAAAGAAAATAGTGGGGTATTTATAGAAAATCTTGATTTTCTGAAAAGAATGAAAAAAATAGAAAAATATATTTCTGCGATCCTCGGAACACGCCGGTCGCACCGGTACCATCCCGGAGTAGGTGAACGACTCGGTTCGCCCGCTACGGGGTTCCGTAGGTTCACCGGAAAAAAACACGCGGAAACCGGGGAACACGTTCCGGGGCCTTCAAAACTGATCCGAAACGCACGGATCTGAACCCGAAAAATGTCTGAAAAATAATTACGGGCGTAACAAAAGAAAATTCTTTGAGAAAATAAATCTGGGACCCAAAAAGAAGGATCCGAAGGGTCTGGGATATTACACAACCATTTGATATTAAATATCAATTGCATTCATTTCATCATTTCATTACAAAGTACATTGATGCTTGAGAGAATGCAAGACTTATAGACTTCTTGACAAAGGGAAATGCAAAACTGACTCACAAAATGCAATGACTCACAAAATGTTCTCACAAATGATCATTCAGTCAGAACATAAGAACATGCATGCACAAATTATATAAGACCTATAAGACCTGCATAACTACTTCTCCCCCTTTGGCATCATCAAAGGAGGGGATATGATAGATGAATAGGAGACCCAAAAGACACACGACCCAAGTACAAGAGTCGAGAGGTAGGAATCAAAAAAAAAATTCTCATGGGTCATCTGCAGGAGGCTGATCCTCTGGAGGAGGAGGTTGATATCCAAGGTGGCGTCGGATGTCCTCAAGAGAATGGTCTTGAAGTTGAAGATGATCATGAATATTGGCAATGGAGTTGTCACGGGCCACATCACGGTGCTGCATTCCAAGAAGTGTTAAGTTCATGATGTGGAAGGTCTGGCTAGAGTCTTCATGACTGGCGGTGAGGGAGGTCATATGGGTAGAGAGAGTGGTCATCTGAGTGGAGAGAGTGTCCAAGACCGTGGAGAAGGAATCTATGCGACCTGACATAGTGTCAATCACATTACCCATAGTGTCTATGCATTCCCCAAAGGTAGAGAGGTGACCCTCAAAAGTATCCAGTCGAGTTTCTATTCTAGTAAGACGCCTGTCAAAAGTCTCATAGTCTGCCCAAGAGTGTTGTCTGGCCCCCTGAGTAGAAGACTCCCCACGAAAGAACTATGGTGGGGGAGGCATCTCTGGATCCATATGATGAGGTGAAGGTGGAGGAGGCTGATCCTCCGCTTGGACTGAAGGGGGGACTTCCCCTTGAGCCTGCTGCTGCTCCTGTTCATGCTCTTCCTCACTTTCAGCTTCTTCTTCATAAATGGGCACATTCCGACGTAGCTCGTCATCGGGACCATAGTAATATCCAAAATCTGTGAAAATCTTATGCTTATTGTAGATATCATCCTGTCGGACTCGTATGAACAGTTCATCACCCAAATTTATTCCAGCATATATAAATACTCCTGTCAACTGTGAAGCATAGGGCAATGATCTCCTCAGTTGGGTTCGGCATGTTCCGATCAAATCTGTCATAAGCCGACCCATGTTGACTAAATTTCCATTCATAACATGGTAAAATAGAAATCTGTGCACCTCTGTCACTTCATTGCGACTTCCACTTTTTGGATATATAAGAGAGGTAAACATGTGGTGCAGAATGTGCTACAGTGGTGGAAAATAATTTGCATTTAATGTAATTAAGTCACTAACACCACACACATAGTCACAATTTGTCACAATTTGTCATAGCAATAAATGTGTTCAACTTCGCCATGACCAAAAGTCATATCAGCACCCATGGCTGAAATCCCTAAGGCTTGCCGAAAAAGATCGGGAGTGATATGAATCTCAACAGCTTGAACAACCGTGTATAACTCTTCATTCCTCTCAACCAAATTTCCATAAAATTGCTGCACGAGGTTGGGATAATATCGAGTATATTTAGTGACAAAATCAGTCCAACCCTCTTGAATCTCAAAAAGAGCACATAGATCGGGCAGAATCTCGTTCACCTCATTGAAGTCGACCAGTCGAGGGTCGATAATGGGCCGTGGAGGCATCCGAGGTGCATGACGAGGTGCAGGTGCCCGCTGTGGTGGATGAGTTGGGGCCTCTCATCTCTGACCATTGGGTTCCCCTTGGGCAGAACGCCGAGAACTCCGTCGAGGCAACATCCTAGACTAGAAAAACTCACTGTGGAAAACCTCGAAGGATCAATCTCAACCCTGGGGATGAAGATTGATCAAAGGACACTCTTAGGGCTTGGAATGATCTTCTCCACAATTTGGAACCCTGGGTAGGTCTTCACAAACGCACGAACGGTCGCGAAGATATCATCTCGAAAGTGTGATGAATGGACCGGATCTTGTGCGAGTGAAGAAAGAATTAGGTTTTTGGGCTAGGGAAGTGGAGTTTTGGTGTTCTAGGGTTAGGAAATAGGGTATGAGAGAGAGTAGGGGCATTGGAATGAAGAAAGGGAGTGTGAAGACCCCTTTAAAAGGGGTTCGGATGTTGGTTCGGTCGTGCCGGTTTGCCGGGATCGGTCGACCGGAGCGAGGGTGGCGGTCGACCAAAGTGGTCGACCGGAGCGAGGGTGGCGGTCGACCGAAGTGATCGACCTAGCCCTAAATTCTATTTTTTATTTTTATTTTATTTTTTTTGAAACAACTCCTTCAACCATTTTTTTATTAAACCAACACCGAGGAATAATGAGAGGGAGTGACTTAGAATGAGAAGAGATGGGATATAGAGAAAATTCTCTAGCTCCCCCTCAGAAGGTGCCTTAGATCCGAAGTCATTGGTTCCACATTTATTTAATCAAGGAATGTCTGGCCTTAGAAAAATTTCAAGGAAGACTGTATATATATAAATACATTCAAGCATGCAGGGATGTAGATACACATTAAGGTATTGAAAATAAATGCATACAATATGCATGATAGTCTACCCTTTATGCAAATGAGTTCGATCTACATGTGCAACTTTTAACCTAAGTGCAGACCTAGGTATGTATGCTCTCACCCTTGCACATGCCCAGTTCTCTTCTTATTTTGCTGAATTGTTCTTGGTTTAGGGGTTTTGTGAAAATATCGGCTAACTGATTATGTGTGTCAATGAAATTTAATTCAAAGACCCCTTTTCCTACATGATCTCTCGGAAAATGATGTCGAATGTCAATATGCTTTGTCCTAGAATGTTGTACAGGATTTTTGGACAAATTGATTGCACTGGTATTGTCACACAAGATTGGAACACATTTCATTTCAACATCTAAATCAAACAACTGATTTTTGATCCACAGTACTTGGGCTCCACAACTTCCGACGGCTACATATTCAGGCTCGGTCGTTGAGAGAGCTACTGAATGTTGTTTCTTAGAGGCCCATGAAACTAGGCACCCACCAAGAAATTGACAGTACACATTAGTACTTTTGCGATCTATAATACATCCGGCATAATCTGCATCGGTGTATGCAATCAAATCGAATGAGCTACCGATGGGAAACCACAAGCCAAAGTCTATTGTGCCAATTAAGTATCAAAAATGTGTTTAACAGCCATTAGGTGAGATTCTTTAGGACATGACTGAAAATGAGCACATAGACATACGCTGAATTGAATGTTAGGATGGTATGCTGTGAGATACAGCAGTGATCCGATCATACCTCGAAACAGTATGGGATCTACTATTTTACCATTTTCATGTTTGTCTAACTTCGTGATTGTGACCATTGGAGTTGACAGGGGTTTTGCTTCAACCATCCCATATTTCTTTAACAGCTCCAATGTGTACTTAGCTTGATTTATGAAAATGCCTTCAGATGTTTGCTTTACCTGTAATCCAAGAAAAAATGTGAGTTCACCCGTTAAACTCATCTCAAATTCTCCTTGCATAATTTCTGCAAATTCATCACATAAGGCATTATCAGCAGCTCCAAAAATTATGTCATCCACATACACTTGAACTACTAATATGTCTTTACCTGATTTTCTCGTGAAGAGTGTTTGGTTAACCTTACCTCTTTTGAAACCATTTTCAATGAGAAATGAAGTAAGCCTTTCATACCAGGCCCTTGGAGCTTGCTTCAACCCTTACAAGGCCTTCTGCAACTTGTACACATGCTGTGGATGTTTTGGATCTTCAAAACCTGGAGGTTGTTCTACAAAAATATCCTCTTTGATATACCCGTTAAGAAAAGCAGATTTAACATCCATCTGAAAGAATTTGAAGTTAAGAGAGCAACCAACGAACAATAGAATTCGAACTGCTTCTAGACGTGCAACCGGTGCAAAATCCCCATCAAAATCAATACCCATTTCTTGGGTATACCCTTTGGCTATGAGCCAGACCTTGTTCCTAACAACCAATCCCGTGTCATTCAACTTATTTCTGAAAAACCAACGGGTTCCTATTACGGGTTGATTCTTAGGACGCGGCACAAGAGTCCATACCTTGTTTCTTTCAAACTGGTGCAACTCTTCATGCATGGCCTGGATCCAGGATTCATTTTGAAGAGCTTCATGAATGTCCTTAGGCTCTTCTTAAGAGATAAGGTCCATCAAATCCTCTTCTTTCACTTGCCTTAGTGAAGATCTAATTCTTACCCCATCTTCAGGATTACCAATGATGTTTTCAGCGGGGTGATCTTTCAAGTATGTTGAAGCTCTAGGCAAATCAGGGTGTTGTAGTGGTCGTTGTTGAAGTGTTTTAATGGAGGGATCTTCATCATTTTCATCCTTGCTGGAATTTCCTTCAGTTGGTTCATCCTTAACCTCAGATGTTCCAGCATCATTTGATTATTTAGGAGCTTCATCTGCATCCAGGGTAGAAGAAATTTGATTTGTCAGTTTTAATTCAGATTCATCAAAAATGGCATGAGGACTTTCTTCAACAACCAAAGTCCTTTTATTAAATAACCTGTAAGCTCTAGAATTTAGTGCATAACCTAGGAAGATTCTCTTGTCACTCTTTTCATCAAACTTACCTAGGTTAGACTTACCGTTATTCTGGATGAAGCATGGGCATCCAAAGGGTTTAAGATAGGAAATGTTTGGTTTCTTACCCTTGTAGAGCACATATGGTGTTTTCTTCAAAATGGGCCTTACCATTGCCCTGTTGATGATGTAGCATGTCGTACTTACCGTCTCAGCCCAAAAATATTTGGGTAGGGAGTTCTCACTTAACATGGTTTGTGCCATGTCTATCAAGGTTCTATTTTTCCTCTCCACTACTCCATTTTGTTGAGGCGTCCTGGGTGATGAGAAGTTATGCGTATATCCTTGTTCCTGGCAAAAACTGCTGAAATCATGATTTTCGAACTCACCACCATGATCACTCTGAATTGTGGTGATGAGGTATCCTTTATCATTTTCGATTTTCCTGCAAAACACTTGAAACTCCATCAAGGCATCACTTTTATTGGCTAAAAATAACACCCATGTAAATCTGGAGTAATCATCAACAATTATAAATTCATAAGATTTTTCTCCTAGGCTGGATGTCCTAGTAGGACCAAAAAGATCAAGGCGGAGCAGTTTTAAGGGCCTAGCGGTAGAAACAATATTTTTATTTTTAAAAGAGATACGTGTTTGCTTGCCTTTTGTGCAAGTCTCACAGATCTTATCACTTTCAAATTTTAATTTAGGCAACCCATTTACCAAGTCATGTCTAGACAATTTGGAGATTACTCCAAAACTAGCATGACCTAGTCTTCGGTGCCATAGCCATGCATTATCATGGTTGTTTGCTACGAAGCACACATCATCACCGACAACATCATCAAGATCAACAGTATACACATTGTTGTTTCTTTTGCCAATGAATCTGATTTCATTAGAGATTTAATTCATGACAAGGCAATGAGTTTCGTCAAAAATAATTTTAAAACCCTTGTCACATAGTTGGCTTATACTTAAAAGATTATGATTTAAACCCTTCACCAAGGGCACATTTTTGATAAGAATTTCAGAATACTTACCTATGTTGCCAATTCCAATAATCTTACCTTTGTCCTTTCCACCAAAGGCAACCAAGCCTCCATCCTTATCTTGCAGAGTAGAGAACACTTTCTTGTCCCCTATCATATGCCTTGAGCAACCGCTGCCCAGGTATCATTTGCTCCCCCTGGCTTCAAGGCATATATGCAAGAAACAACATTCTCATCCAATTATTTTTGGTACCCAAACTAATTTGGGTCTATAGGAGTTAGTCCAATTCTGCATATATCATTTTTTGGTCCAAATAGCATGATTCCTTTGATTATTCTGTTTGAACCAACAGTTAGCAATAACATGACCAACTCTACCACAATAAAAGCAGTTGACATTTGAGAATCTTCTTTGATGTTTGTGTTGTTTAGATTGAACATGTTGGGGCTTGGTGTGTGAGCATGAAGCACAGTCATTTTCTTTTTCATGCACATAAGATGCAGTAATCTTGTGCTCAAGGGATTTTTTGTTCTGGGGTAGGTACCTCGATCCTTCTTTCCGGAAGTTAACTTTAACTCCCAATACATTGTCTAGGTTTTGTTTCCCTTTAACAAACCTAGAGAGCGTGAACTACAAGTCAGTTACTTCTTTATTCAAACTCACATTTTATTCTCAAGTTCTGAGATGAGAGATGTCAGAACTTCTTTTCCATTTTTGAACTTTTCACAAACCTTTTCAATTTCATACATTTTACATGATAGCTCCTCTTTGGCTTTTTCAATATCTGAAATTGTTTGAAGCAAAGTTTCTTTTTCTTCCGTTAACTCAAACCATTCCTGTTCCAGTTTCTCAAACTTAACAGAAGTATCCTCATGTGTTAAATCCTCAATTTTATTTTTGAGAGTTTTAATTTTAGATCTAATTTTTCTATATTTTGTATACAACTTTTCATATTCTGACTCCCATTGTTCATTTGAAATAAAATCAGGATCAGAATTTACCTCGGTTGAATCATCCTCATGTGCCATGAGGCACAAGCTCTCTACAAGCTCCTCCAGCTTCTCATCAGATTGTTCATTCTCTTCGTCGCTCCATGTGGCGACCATGGCTTTGGGTTTCTTGAATTTGTCCTTCTTGAATTTTCTCTTCAATTCTGGGCACTATCCTCTCATGTGCCCGGGCTTCTTACACTCATAGCAAATAACATTGTTAGGTTTGCTTGACTCACCCTTGGTTTGAAAAGGTTTCCTTTGCCTTTTTCTTAATTTTCCTTGGAAATGCTCCTTTCTTCTCCGAAATTTCTTCACTTGGTGGGTCAGCATAGCCAAGTCTTCTTCTTCATTACTCTCCTCGCTGGACTCCTCTTCTTGGGAGTCATCATAAGACTGGTTGGCTTTCAAGTCCACGGTTTTCTTATTTTTGGATTCTTCCTCAGCTGTTCTCTTCATGTTTATGTCATAGGTCATCAGTGACCCTATGAGCTCATCCAAGGAAAGTGTTGATAGATTCTTTGAATCTTCAAGAATTGTGACTTTTGTGTGCCACGTAGGTAGAAGGGATCTCAAAACCTTCCTTACAAGTTCGGAGTTAGTGTACTCCTTCCCAAGGCCTTTGAGACCATTGGTAATTTTTGTCAACCTCGAGAACATTTTTGAGATCGTCTCCTCCGTCATTTTAAACAACTCATAATCCTTGACCAGCATATTGGCTTTGGTTTCCTTGACTTCAGAGGTTCCTTCATAAATAAGCCGCAGCTTGTCCCACATTTCCTTTGCTGAGCTGCACATAGAGACACGAGAGTATTCATTAGGATGAATAGCACATTGCATAATGTTCATAGCATTAAAGTTCACTGTGGATTTCTTAATATCCTTAGGGTTCCATTCGTCTTCATTTTTAGAGAGCTCATTTGGACCCTTGTCCACCACCCTCCAAATCTCATATTCTTGGGCTCTCAGAAAAATATGCATCCTATTTTTCCAATATGAGTAATTTGAGTCGTCGAAGTATGGAGGATGGTGGATTGAATGACCCTCAGGCATCATCTCCTTGTTGGCCATTGATCTGGATCTTACTCTAGATCGTTAGATCTGAAAAATATAGAGCCTTATCTCTGATACCAATTGAAGTCCCGCGATCAATGACACCCAAGAGGGGAGGGGGTGAACTGAGTGATTACAAATTATAAGAAAACTTAGCCGATTTAAAACAAGTATGATAAACTAGCAACTATCAAATTGAGATCTGATGCAGAGTAAAATAAATCTAACAAAATCAACCACCACAATAGCTCTCTGGTACTAGGCGGAGTTTGGGAATTCAAAGATTCTCTCACGCACGGTGTCACCTTCTTGACAAGACTGACCTTGCCTATCCGAACCCACCTTTTGATATACCAGAGATCTAATATGAGGTTGATAAGATATGCTAGATCTAACGCAAGGAATACAAACAGTTTAACGACGTGTGAACTTGCACAGAAGGGAGATAGAAGAAAAGGATCAAACCACACATGAGATAACGATTTTTAGGTGGTTCGGATGTAGCGACGGCAACCTACGTCCACCCTTCATGATCTGTGAGGATTCACACACTATCTTGTAAAGGATTACAAGATCAAAACACACACACACACTTGTGGAGGGTTTGGAAATCCCACGAAGGTGCATAAGCACCAATCCACACTGAATCCAACAGAAAACAACACACACACACACAGATATGGGAAGATCCACACACACACGAGTGTTTAGAGATTACAAATAACAACACTTGAAGCTCAAGAGATTGGAAAAGGAAACACAAAAGAAAAGTTCTGATTTAAGCTCCCCCTTACTGGATGAAGAGAGTCTTTGATGAAGCTTGCTTCTCAGCTTGATTTCTACTTGAATGGCTTCAGGATGATCTTCAAATGCTTGAGATTTGATGAAGAATGCTTGGACGAAACATTGTTCACGGAGCTCCTCCTGCAACACTCTTTCTCCCTTGACAGCCCCTTTTGATCTCCCCTTTGAGTGATTAGGGTTTTTGACCCCAATGAGATATTTTTATACATCTTAAATGGTCAAGAGACAAGTCAGGAACTAGATCCACAAATCATGGCATATTTGGTGGCTTTGGGATTAAAAAATCCAAGGAGAGGGGCTTCCCACGTTGAAGAAACATAAAGTCAACAATTACTGTCTTGGGGGGTTCGGTCGATCGGGGGACATAGGGCGGTCGACCTAACTTTTACAGGAATTGAACCTTTTGGTTCTGAAGAATCCGGTCGACCGGCCATGGGTTGACAGTCAACCAAACTCTGTAAAATATCAGAGTTCTGGGTGCTGGAAAGTTAGGTCGACCGGACCAATCTTCCAGGTCAACCGAACTCTGGAAATCTTGCAAAAACAACATAGTTCAGTCCATGAATCATATCCAAATATTGAAGACTTGTGCTTGCAGAAGGATCCATATGAATTGAGCTTGTTTGAAATGCTTCTGGGCATTTGTTCGGGTAAGATAAAGTTGAACATTTGCTTTGATGAAAGAGACCTTGAGGGCACACTGATTCGCTTGCTATAGAACATATGGAGGTTTATAAACTTGTTGGCCATATCTGGGTTTTGTTATCATCAAAATCGCTTGGAAGGACTCAACATATCCTTCCAACCAGACCTTGGACAGATCGATCAGAAGCCTCGGTATGGTCCTCTATGGCCTTGAGATGGCCCTCCAAGCGGTTGGTATTCTCCCTATTAGTTTGATCGGACCTATCCATGCGCTCCATGAGTAGAGCGAACACGTCCTCCAGAGATCGGCCTCCCGTGGCACCTCGGGGTTCACCCATAGTGTCAGGGCGATGGTACTGGGCACCTCCACGGGTGGCCATGCAATGGGAGAGGACCTAAAATGAACTAAGGGGCGACTCACTACGACCTATATGGATGGACTAATGCAAAATGAAGGACGACCTAGACTCCAATATCTGGTACGAGGCGGAGGTTTGATCCGAAGATCGCACTCACGCAAGTGTGCCCCTTTCCAAATAGGCATAGCCTATCGTTCCGGGAACACCTTTAGATATACCAGATGAAACGGAGCACCTTAAACCGAGTACCCTAGTCTCAAACCTGCTCTGATACCAATTTGATGCGGTATGACAATGAGACTCGACTCGTACTTGTTGCAAACCTTGGACTCTAGGTGACGACATGACCCAAAGACGACGCGACCAGCGACTATACGAGTGGCTCGGCACCTAACGTGGTTCCTGAAGAGGCAAGCATGCCCCAAATAAGAAGTAGTCACTCACGATTGTTCCCAGCAAGGGAAACATGTCGGACTGCACGGTTGAGAAACCGACATTGAGTCTCGGGTGGTGAGCTCACTCTCGTGCTCGGAATGAGTCACAGGATGGGTCTCACACTCACAACTCACAGCGGTGATGAAATTGAGCTAGCTAGTGTAGATCTCTTTTAAAATCCACCCTTAAAAATAAAAAAAAAAGCAATAGATATATGGGTGAAAGCAATAAAAATAGCACGAGGTGCTAATGTGGAGTGTGTGTGATCGCCAGAGACACGAGGGTCTCAAAGAGGAGATTGATATGGGGAGATGATCGCAAAATACCTCAAATATGCGGGGGATGTGAGTATTCCTTTCTCTTCAAATCGGCCGGCCGACGAAGAGAGTTCTTCCTTTAATTACCCTTGCAAAAAAAGACAAACACCAATGAAGAAATTGCATTAGATATGTGGTGAGTGTAGCATCAATTCATGATAGAAATATGTGAGCATGAAAGCATGTGCAAGAACGCACCTTAAGGGTGGTTGCCCTTAAACCCCTATGCAAAGAGGGTGTGGGAGATATGAATGCATGTAAAAATATTATGGGGAGAGAGTGCAAGAGATGCACTAAAGGGGAGATCTCAATGATAGTTGAGAAAAATTAATATGATAATGAATCATGATGCATGCATGTTAACGAATAGCAAAAGGAGAATAAAAATAAAATAGAAGGAGCCTGTTGCTTCTGTTGCTTGTGGCCTTGATATTCAATGGGGAAGAAGCTTAAAAAAAAATGGAGATTGATGCGCACAGAGTTCCTTCCTTAGCCAACGGCAGCAGCAACCTGTGAGAAGAAAAGAAGAAAAGCAAAAGGAAAGAAAAGAAAGAAGAAGAAGAAGAACAGAAGAACGGCGGGGAGAAGAAAATGGGCGTCCAACCTGTTAACAGAGGCAATCTCTCCATTAAATAGAATCGGATGAAGAGATAGGAAGGCAAGAGTCCTACGAAGGGAAATGATAAGAATGGGCCAGAGCCCAAAACAAGTAGGCATCTATCGAAGCAAGGACTCTCTGGGAAAGGGCCGCGTAGCCAGAAGGTGAAACACGCCTTAGGTCAGGGCGTCAATTAATGAATTGACGACTTGACCAGAGGGCGTTTCTCAAAAACACGCCCTGCACAAGGGCGTTTCTCAAAAAACCAAATTTAGCAATAAAAACTCCCCATATTTGAAAAATGTAAAACACGCCTTAATTAAAGCCACGTTTAAAAACACGCCCCTGAGAAGGGCGTTAATTTCAAGAGCTCAAATGGGGAAGTCGGTCAAACCTAGAAGAATTAACGCCCTCAGGTGAGGTCGTCCTTTCTTTAAGAAACGCCCTTGGTTAAGTCATGTTTTGAAGAAAACACGCCCTTACCCAGGTCGTGAATTTAGGAAAATTCATAAAATAGATAAAATGGGGGAGAAATAGATAAAATGGGAGAAAACGCCCTAGACAGGGTCGTGTTTCAAAAACACGCCCCTGATGAGGGCGTTAATTCAAAAAAAATAGAGATAAATCCCCAGAAAATCCAGAAAAATAGGAAAAAGGAGATAAATGAAGAAAAATAGGAGAAATCAGGGGAAATCCATGAAAAGTGGGAAAACCACTCAAATAAGCTGATTTGAGGGTCAAATGGGGCATCGCAGAGCGATATGAAATATACCCAAAATAATGTCAATTTTGGCGTGTCTACAGCTGCCCCGCCTTGGCGTCTGCTTTGCAAGGGAGCGTAGCAAACTGAAAAGTAGATGCCAAGGTGTGATGAGACACGCAATCAACATCACTTGATGAGAATCAAATCAAAAGCACGAGATGAAGTAATCTCGGGAAATTCAAGGAAATCAACAATGTTTGGATAAAAGGGGAGATGCGCACGCGGTGCACGAAGGAGATAAAATAAATGATCAACTTCCAACACGGTGGAAGTACCCCAGGTCACAAACCTGTAGGTTTCACCATTGGGGAGCGGTTACCAGCCAGTGGACGTGCTGCAGCCAAGGTGGATCAAAGGAAAGGAGATTAAAAATGAGATGATAAAAATCCAAACAAGGAACTTTCGAGAAAATCACCCAAAACAGCGACAAAACGAACTGAGGATCCAATTCGGCAAGGAAAATCTCATATCGAGAAAGATTAAGATCAATTCAACTCTCACATCAGCTTATCAAAAATGATTTTCCAACAATTGCTTTAAAGTCCTACATGAATGCATGCTGGGCTAAAGGGAAAAAATAACAAATGAAAATATAATATAATCAAGGATAATATTGCTAAACTGCCCAGACTGGGTCAAGAAACCAATTCTGCGAGCTGATACTAAGCCGAAGCCCGTTTATCCACGCACCAACTCGTAAAAAGGGAACCATCGTCCCCAGTCTTGGATAGCTCAACGGCCTATCCGTGTGACTAAGACTTCTCTGGAATCATCATTATTTTTGATGAAGGGGAACTCAAATCCCAGATTTACCAAAGCCACAAGGTCCTTGATATAATCTAGTAACATATAGTAAAATGCATACAGGGAGAGATGGTGGAGCAATAAGTATGGGGGAACTCAGAAATGAGCTGCAAGCACCGTGGGACTTTGATGATGATGCCCAGTCGGCGGGACCAAGAGCTTCTTATCCTGCGCTCAAAAATTCATTAGTCAAGATACAAAAGATAACAAACAATGAATAAGACATTCAATCATAGCAATCATCAAAGCATCAATTATAGCATGTATATGGCATGAATAGCATAAGCATTGTTTCAAATCATAGCATTGTTTCTTGTTTTATCATGAGGAGACAATCTTGGCTAATCAAGATTTGGAGATGAATGATCAAGATCTGATATAATGCCCATCGGCGGAGTGATCAGATGAAATTAGCAGGAGTCGATCTAAAAAAATTTGGAGATGAATAATAATCAGGAGATATAATAGGGAGATGACAATCAAAATGCCCCTGGGTGGCATGTTATAAGAATATCGGGAGGAATTAGTAGATTGATAGCAATAAGTGGAGAGAGGACTCATCCCGCTCCTGGTCCCTGCAAAGTTGTTCCTGCAAAACACCATCAGAAAATACAATGCAAATTTTTGGATTTTGGAAATATGCAAATTTTTATGAGTTTTGGAATATTTGAATTTTTATGGAGATTTTTGAAAAATATTTTGAATTTTTGTTGGGATTTTGATCGGGAAATATTCAATTTTGTTTGAATTTTGGCTTAGACATTGTTAATGCAGCATCAAAGGGTTGTTTTGAACCATTGGCTAGGGGTCCTCGTTCCTTCCCTTTTTGCTTAAAACTGCCCAAAGCCGGGTGTGCATTGACAGGTGGCGCCCTATAACCGACCGTCTTTGATCAACGGTGCCCCTATCAAGGCCATACCTGAGAAACATTCGGTCTTGGAGGGAGGAGAGAAGAACAATTGTGGATAATCTTTATGCAGGATGGGAGATGTCGGGACTTAAATTCCTTCCAAGGTTTAACCCTCAAAGAGGTAGTCTGTTGCGCTAGGGCTTTGTGTCTTTAATTTTGAGACCCATGACATGCATACAACCAGGGTTTTCCCTGCGGGGACTTTGCCACTCTTGTCATGTCATAATTCCTAATTGCAATTATCAAAATTCTGATTTGATTTCCATAATAGCCCTTGTGGCAAGATTTATCATGAAATTCATATTTATTTTTCTTCTGGGTCAAGACTGCCCCTATTTGAGACTCCTCTCGTATTGGGGATTACCGAGATTGGTCATCTCATCCGTCAACCTCTTGCACCTGCATTCGGTCGAGTAAAGAAGAGAAAAAGACTTTCAGAAATTCATGGCATGGCCAAAGTAGCAACGGTGTTTTATCAAGGAGCCGGCTAAGGACGCCGTGAAGTGTGTGGAATGCCCAGCTAAGGGTTGCTCTTAACAAGCGGAGAGAATGTCGAATTCCCAGCGCGGGGTTCTTATAACCAAGAGTGCTGCATAGCAAGCCTAAAGACTCTTTTGAGAATGATTTAATTAAACAAAAGCTTAAGATAAAGGTTTAAAACACCACTCTTAATCTCGTTAAGAAGCACTTGATTTTGAAAATCATCATGAAGCAATGAGATAATGATATCATAAAAATGCGTACTTACCTAATATGTTACCTTGCAACCTTTCTTAAAATAATTGCCGCGAGAGGCGGGGTTGATCATCGTGGGATAGTCCTCTTTGGCAGTCAAAAGGATTGGAAGCAAAGGGTTTAAAAGTGGCTTAACGAGAAGGAGTGGTGCCAAGACCAGACTCAGACGAATAAGGAAAAAAAGGAAGAGAGGCGAGGGCTAGAACTCCCTCACTAAGGCGTGGAGACCCTGATCACATGGAACAGTCTACAGAAGAAGCGGAGAATTAGAAGGATGAGTGAGGACTAAAGCCTCGAAAGCAATGGGAGAAAGGGCAGATGCCCAAGGCAGTGGATGTGGAAGAAGTTAGGTCGGACCCAGAATCAGGAGGAATTAGAAGAAGAAATTGGTAGATGGAAAGAGGTGGATCCGGAGGGTCCGGAGGCAGAGGAGGAGAATCATGATAGGAGGAATTCGGAGGCTCCGGAGGAATATTGAAAGAAGGGATGCGATGCCCTGGGGAGAAATAGGGAAAAAGATGATGGAAAAGGAAGAAGAAAATGAAGGATGTGATGTCCCGGAGGAGTAGAAAGATGAATTGAAGGAAATATGGAAGGTCCGGAGGTTCCGGAGGAATGAAATCAGGAGGGTCGCGATGCCCTGGGAGATGATAGAGAGAATAAGCCGGAGAATCCGGAGGTTCCGGAGGAATAAAATCAGGAAGGAGAAGGTGGAAAGGGGCGTCGTGCCCGAGGGAAAAGTCCGGAGGTTCCGGGGGAATGACAAAAGAAGGGACGCGATGCCCGAGGAAAAGATGGAGAGAATCCGGAGGTTCCGGAGGGATGAAATCAGTAAGGAGAAGATGGAAAGGGGCGTCGTGCCCGAGGGAAAAGTCCGGAGGTTCTGGAGGAGGAGAATGAAAAGGGGCGTGATGCCCGGGGAAAAGATGGAGACAATCAGGTGGAGAATCCGGAGGTTCCGGAGGGAGCAAATGGAAAGGGGCGCGATGCCCGAGAGATAAGTCCGGAGGTTCCGGAGGAATAGAATCAGAAAGGGCGAGATGCCCAAAGAGGAGGGATAAAATTCCTGGAGGTTCCAGGGAGATAGAAGGAAAGGGGGCGCGATGCCCTAAGGAGAGTGGACCAAAAGATGAAGATGAATAGGATGAGAAATGCGGAATATCCGGAGGTACCGGAAGGCGGGGAAGATACGGGTTTGGAAACCCGGGAAGCAGGAGATGCAATTGTATGCGAATGCAATGCGATGAATGCTGTGAATGCATAAATGCAACAAAATGCATGAGATGCAAGGAATATGGAGAATATGAAGGGCGAGAGGACGAGATCCTCCTCTTAACCCTGGGAATGGCCCATGAAGAAGAAGTGATAGAGATGGACGAATAGAAAGTGGAACAAATAAGGGATGGCCCCTTAGCATCAAGGTAACTGCCCCTCCATGGCAGTGAACATGTACGGCCAATTGGCCCAATAAAGGAAGCTTCAATAAATGACAACCCCTTTGGAAAGCGAAGATCAATAAAGTGAGGGAGTCGTAGAGTTGGAACGGGAAGCATTATGTTGCCCATTGATGGTGATGAATATGGAATGTTGAATAAAATGGGCATTCGCCCCTTGTAAATGAATTCGGAATTCAAAGGTTTGAACAAAGGGTGCCCTGCCCGGCCCTTGGATGGCATCAATTCTTGGCATCTATTGAGCAACGGTGATGACTTGGCCTCTTCGATCATGCGCGGCACAATAACCCGGATTGGCATCCGGTAAATAAATTCTTGAATCTTGAATGGCACAGTCGTGGCCAAAGTCTTCTTGCCCGCCTTTTGCTTATCCTTGGCGCGAGTAGCTGCAGAAGCACGCCCCTTCCGAGTAACAAAGGGAGTGAGGCGGAGGCGGGAGGCTCCGTGGATGGTGGAGTTATAATGGAAGGTGTTGGCAAATGGGTGAGCGTAAGCGGGGGTTCAAACACGTCGAGTTTCTCCCTTTGCTTGCAAGCGGTCGGGGTTAGCTCAAGTGCAAAAAGTGGTGGACCCTGCTCAGAATTAACCATAGGTAAAGGCGTAAGGCTATATGGTGGAGGAATAGGCAATGTGGGTTTTAAAGGGATAATGGAAAGCCGAGGTGGCGGTAATGGGAGGCTAATTGGGGAAGGTTTAACGGTAGGCTCAATGGAGGCCGATGGTGTGGAGGTTAATGGTTTAAGGAGTGGAGGTGTAATTGGTGGAGGTTTAATGGAAGGTTTAGGGGAGGTTAGTGTGAAGGTTAATGGTATAACTGGAGGAGGTGTAATGTATGCGGTGTCAAGGATAGGAGGAGACTTACAATGTGCCGGTGTGGGTGACTGAAGTATCGACCCATCATCGTAACACCAGGAGGTCTCATAAATGGGGGTTGGATCGTGGATGGTTTCATCCTGAGCAGGAGGTTCATCGAATGATAGCGGAGGGAGCGAGAAATTAAGGAAACTCGGAAGGGGTGCCTGCATAGCTTCATCATCATCGTACACTGCCTCAGATTCTTCAATTGTCGGTTCTTCCTCGCTTGGAATGCCGATATCATAATCATCTCTCCTATCCTTCCATTCTCTCTCCAACTTAGTAATCTCGTCCAAAGCGGCATGGAGAGGATTGACCGGAGTAGGAGGAACCGTGACCCTCTTTAATTGTTCCTCCATGGAAGTAATCTTATCAAAAAGAGATTGTTGGAGGGGTGTGACTTGAACAATAGAAGGTTGGCAGGGCCTTGAAGGAGGAGGGGCCGCATAAAAAGGCCGTGGAGGGGAGTTGACGGTATGACCCGCAAAAGAACCCGGATGGGCCGGATTGCAATGAATAAATGGGCCTCGGGGCCGTGAGGGAGGAGGAATAGAAGGAGGCGGGTGTCGGACCACCCGAGTAGAATGAATAGGAGGAGATGGGTAATGGGCTACCCGAATATGATTGGAAGGAGGAGGTGGGTGATGGGCCACCCGTGTAGAATTGGAGGGAGATGGGTGATGGGCCACCCGAATAGAATTGGAAGGAGGGAGAGATGCATGAGATGTACCCTCGATGGCAGCCTTAAGGGCTTGGATCTGTTGAGGGGTAAGATGATCTAATGCATGGATGATTCGAGAGACCTTCTCGTCATTGGGAGGAGACGGTCCTGAGGGAATAGTGGCTCGAACTTGAGGAGGGGGACCATAAGAATGGACATTGCCCATGGGTTGGGTATGACCATGAGAATAAGGACGTGGTCCCTTGAAAGAATGGTGAGAATGCTGATTAACATGTTGAAATTGAGGATATGAAGTGCTAGGTTGTGCATCCTCATGAATTGAATTGAACATGTTTCTATCATGGTAAGCCATTATATAATCAAAAATTCTCAATAATTATGCAAATAAGCACACAAGTTGGAATGGTTACCGTGATTTTTGATTGTTTTATCCTTGGTGAATTAAGGATTTTAATAAAGTTTGGAAAGATTCACACAAGGAGAGTCCTAGTTTCAAATGAGATTTGAACTCCAATGCCAACTAGGAACTCTCACTCACCACGTATTAGGCCAACTATATCGGGACTCCAAAAGGGTACAACCTGCCCGGCGTCCGTGAGGGAATCCACGGGTGCGGGGGCTTATGGAGGCTTGGAAAAGGGATTTCCAGTCCAAAGAGACGGAATGCTCAATGGAGGGTCGTCCCGATTCCAAGAGGGTGTGTGGATCCAAATGAAGAGGAGGAGGCTCCCAAACCAAATGCAAATATGAATGCAACAGGGTAAACAGGCCAACCACAATAATATGATCAATCAACAAAAATAAGCATGAAATATCATGAAAAACCACAGCCGGGGGTTTTGGAAACCCACAGTAAAAACACGCCCTGGAAGGGGGCGCTACTAACAAAGACACGACGATGTGACTGTCGTGAATCAACGTGAGGGGCCCAGGGGCTGGCGAAAACACGCCTTAGGGTGAGGCGCTATCAATAAACGGACGCCCTGTTCAGCGGGCGTCAACTGAGGAGACACGCCCTGATGAGGGGCGCTAATAAATAAAAGAACGCCCTTGGGCAAGGCGTGAAACACTGGCACAGGGGTTTGGCAAAACACAGGAAGAAAACGCCCTGGGGCAGGGCGCTACCAATGGAAAAAGCGCCCTTCGGTAGGGCGTGAAACACCGCGGGCAGATGCCAACCAAGTCAAGGAACGCCCTGGGTCAAGGCGCTACCAATAAACGAACGCCCTATGCAGTGGGCGTCAAATCAATAGAAACGCCTGAATGGGAGGCGCTAATCAACAAATAAACGCCCTGGGGAAAGGCGTGAATTCACAGGCAGCAATATAAAGCAGGAAAACCCGAAAGTATGCTGGAAAACGCCCTGGCAGAGGGTGTAAAATATTAAAAAGACGCCCTGTGTCAGGGCGTTAAATAAATAAAAACGCCTCTTCCAGAGGCGTGAATTCATCTTGACCAGGAATCCTTCGCGGCCAGCAACAGCAGAGGAACACTCATAGAATCAATGCAATCAACAAATATGAATATCAAAAGGGCACGCGAGGGTGCCAAGGGGGAAAGGGGTACTGAAAGAAGAACACAAAGTGTCCCACCGTGATCGCCAATTTGTAGATCTCTTTTAAAATCCACCCTTAAAAATAAAAAAAAGTAATAGATATATGGGTGAAAGCAATAAAAATAGCACGAGGTGCTAATGTGGAGTGTGTGTGATCGCTAGAGACACGAGGGTCTCAAAGAGGAGATTGATATGGGGAGATGATCGCAAAATACCTCAAATATGCGGGGGATGTGAGTATTCCTTTCTCTTCAAATCGGCCGGCCGACGAAGAGAGTTCTTCCTTTAATTACCCTTGCAAAAAAAGATAAACACCAATGAAGAAATTGCATTAGATATGTGGTGAGTGTAGCATCAATTCATGATAGAAATATGTGAGCATGAAAGCATGTGCAAGAACGCACCTTAAGGGTGGTTGCCCTTAAACCCCTATGCAAAGAGGGTGTGGGAGATATGAATGCATGTAAAAATATTATGGGGAGAGAGTGCAAGAGATGCACTAAAGGGGAGATCTCAATGATAGTTGAGAAAAATTAATATGATAATGAATCATGATGCATGCATGTTAACGAATAGCAAAAGGAGAATAAAAATAAAATAGAAGGAGCCTGTTGCTTCTGTTGCTTGTGGCCTTGATATTCAATGGGGAAGAAGCTTAAAAAAAAATGGAGATTGATGCGCACAGAGTTCCTTCCTTAGCCAACGGCAGCAGCAACCTGTGAGAAGAAAAGAAGAAAAGCAAAAGGAAAGAAAAGAAAGAAGAAGAAGAAGAACGGCGGGGAGAAGAAAATGGGCGTCCAACCTGTTAACAGAGGCAATCTCTCCATTAAATAGAATCGGATGAAGAGATAGGAAGGCAAGAGTCATACCGAGGGAAATGATAAGAATGGGCCAGAGCCCAAAACAAGTAGGCATCTATCGAAGCAAGGACTCTCTGGGGAAAGGGCCGCGTAGCCAGAAGGTGAAACACGCCTTAGGTCAGGGCGTCAATTAATGAATTGACGACTTGACCAGAGGGCGTTTCTCAAAAACACGCCCTGCACAAGGGCGTTTCTCAAAAAACCAAATTTAGCAATAAAAACTCCCCATATTTGAAAAATGTAAAACACGCCTTAATTAAAGCCACGTTTAAAAACACGCCCCTGAGAAGGGCGTTAATTTCAAGAGCTCAAATGGGGAAGTCGGTCAAACCTAGAAGAATTAACGCCCTCAGGTGAGGTCGTCCTTTCTTTAAGAAACGCCCTTGGTTAAGTCATGTTTTGAAGAAAACACGCCCTTACCCAGGTCGTGAATTTAGGAAAATTCATAAAATAGATAAAATGGGGGAGAAATAGATAAAATGGGAGAAAACGCCCTAGACAGGGTCGTGTTTCAAAAACACGCCCCTGATGAGGGCGTTAATTCAAAAAAAATAGAGATAAATCCCCAGAAAATCCAGAAAAATAGGAAAAAGGAGATAAATGAAGAAAAATAGGAGAAATCAGGGGAAATCCATGAAAAGTGGGAAAACCACTCAAATAAGCTGATTTGAGGGTCAAATGGGGCATCGCAGAGCGATATGAAATATACCCAAAATAATGTCAATTTTGGCGTGTCTACAGCTAGGAAATTAACTACTCACATGCAGTGGCTTAAGAGTCTATATGGAACAAGCAAATAAGACAAGGAGGGAGGGGAGTGTACCTCCACGCTCGGGGCGTGGGGAAGACGTCCCGGCCAAGATCCGTAACTCCTGGTACATTGGTAAAATTTAATTACAGTAGTGAATTTTCATTGCCCACTCCACGCAGAGAGGTAAAGGGCTATACAATGACGCCGGGAGTACCGATCTCAGGTTGGCGGGCAGCAAGGTGAAGGGTTCCGGGGCGGTTGCGGGCAGCGGCTCCGGATCTGCAACTTGCTGGCCGGCAGGACAGCGGACACGGGCATCTAAAGGGACGTCGACCTCCGGGGATCTTCTGAAGGTAGCAGTTCACCGCGATGTTGGCGGAGGTCCCTGGTCGACCCCCGAGAGTAGCGGTTGCCGAAAGTACTCCGGCGTATTTTCCCTTGGATTTATCTGATGGCCTCTTATGCTGGCTTGCCTTGGAGCAGGAATGCGCGCCTCCACGAAAACGGTCGCCACGCCAAGATCCGGTGTTGGATCGAGACAAAATTAGCACCGTTACGAAGAGCACTCAGAGATCTTCGACATATTTGAATTTTAGATCCATCCAACAGCTGGATTAGAAATGAAAACTTCTGCAACACAGTAACTAACTCTAGCTTGGATGGCAGATCTCACAGGGCAGATCAGGTTCTGCCTGACTTTGGGGTTTGACCGAGAATAAAATGGTGGAACTAGGAGTTGGGGATTTTTGTAGAGAGAGGGGGGGAAGTGGAGATTATGCACATAATTTTTTTGTAATTTTCTGACAAGGTTTGGGGGGTGGGAAAAATCAACTACCAGGTGGCTATCTCACTGATCTGCACACAGGCAAACTATGAGAGGGGGAAACAAATGATTGGGAAGGGATTGAAATGGGCTCTGATCTGTGTGAAATTTAAACTGGGATTGAAGAAGAACTGGGGGAAGATGCCCACAAAAGATGAGGACGATCTGACGGTCGGATCTTTGGTACTAACCTTTTAACTGAGCTTTAGTCCAGGAATCCCAAAATTCAGGACAACAAGGTGGAAGTGGGGTTGTGGTGGCTTGATGGCAGCACGAACGGAGGCGGCGGCGGCGGTGATCGATTACAGCATACAGAGGAAGAGAAGGAGAGGAAGATCACTCATAAATATGAGGGTTTCAGCCCTAGATCTGATGCAGCAAGGAAGAGGAAGAGGAAGAACAAGAAGAGCTAGAGAGAGAGGGAAAAAGGGAAAAAGGGTTAACATTCCATAAATTCCATACCTACTACAGGCCCTCTTCGACCAACTATGAAGTCCACACATGTTTGGAAACCAGTGGTACAAAAGGATGGGATTGTTAGTATTAATGCAAACCCTGTTGATTTGTGCAATGCCCCCCAATCACAGTAACGTTTTTGATTCATTGCCCAAGCGGAATCCTGAAATTTTGGCTGTGACTACTCAGAGAGCTAATGCAGGTTTAATAAATGATAATGAAGTTGTTGTGGAGAAAGCTTCTGTTGATCAGAATTGCTCCCATATTGTGTCTACTTTGAAGCCAGATTGTTAGATTATTGTTATCCCAAATTTGAAGTCTTCAATGTCTGTTGTTGACAATTCTGTTGATCTGATTACTGTTTCTAATGCTCAAAATTCGGTGAACAACTCTTCTATGGAGCTCCCTTCAGACCAAATTTCAGCCCAATTTGGCACCATAGCCCCTGTCCCAGAGTTGGCCTTGGTCGACACTGAGTGTGCTTTGGCAGAGTCAAATCTTTTTCGTAAGTCCAATGAAGTGATGCAACTTCAATAGTCTATTGCAGTGGCTGCTCGGAGAATGGAAATTGTAAATGCTGCTGAAACTGATAATATGAGGGTCCTTATTACTGAACGTCCTGGAGTCATCACTAGATCCATGACTAAATCTGGATCTACGGGTAACATTTCTGCTTCACAATCCTCATGAATTTTATCATCTGGAACATTAGAGGTATATGGAATGACCTATCTCTAGGGAGGGTTAAATTTTTTATTAGAACTCATAAAATAGATTGTATAGTAGTGTTGGAGCCTAAAATAAAATCCAGCAAATTGGATGGTATCTGCAGAAGCTTGGGTATGCATAAAGCAATTGCTAATAAAGATGATTTGGCTCATATTTGGATGTTTTGGAAGGATCCTTTGGACTTCTCTGTTGTTTGTAAAGGTGACCAGCAAATAACACTTATCCAGTCTAATTCTTCCTTGCCAGTTTTTCATTTGACATTTGTGTATGCTAAATGTTCTGCTACTGAGAGATTGACTTTATGGGCTTCTTTATGCTCCATCTACTCTCAATTCTCTGGACCTTGGCTGGTTGCTGGGGATTTCAACTGCATTATGAACGATGATGAG
The DNA here is from genome assembly GCA_022559845.1 of Amorphophallus konjac. NCBI lineage: Eukaryota > Viridiplantae > Streptophyta > Magnoliopsida > Alismatales > Araceae > Amorphophallus > Amorphophallus konjac. The sequence goes on from CM040125.1 coordinate 18,602,043, forward strand.
AAGCTTGGTGGTAACCCCCCGAATCTGAATGCTATATCAGAATTCAATGAGTGTGTTTCTGATTGTGCTCTTGTAGATGCTGGCTATTTGGGTTCTAAATATACCTGGCACAATAACCAAGCTGGGAATAGAGGCATATGGGCACGGCTTGACAGGGTTCTCATTAATGCAGAATGGCTACATCGGTTCCCCATTTCAATTGAGCATTTGTCAAGGGAAGCATCTGACCATGCTTCTCTTCTGGTGAAATTACTTGCTCAGGACAAGATTAAGAGTAGGTTTTGTTTTCAAAAAATATGGACCATGCATGAAAAGTTTCATGTAGATGTTCAAACATGCTGGCATACTAGTCCTTTGGCAACTTCTCCTATGATCACATTATATCTGAAATTAAAGTACATGAGGAAAATGCTTCGGATTTGGAATAAGTAGGCTTTTGGGAATGTTTATTTGAACCTGATGGCAGCAGAGGACGTAGTTCTGAAGGCTAAACATTTATATGATCAACACCCCACGGAGGTTAATTTTGCTAGTCTTGAGGAGGCCAAAGCAATCCAATCTGACAGGATTCTCCAACAGGAATGCTTTTGGAAGCAAAAGTCTGAGATTAGATGGCTCCTTGAGGGGGACAAAAATACTAGATTTTTTCATATGTCCACTTTGGCTAAGAGACAAAAACATGGTATTAATCAGCTTAGAAATGCTACTGGATTATTAACCTCTGATCATGAGGAAATGAAAAATATTCATGTCTCCCATTTCCATAAAGCCTTCTCATCCGAAAATCACTATATTGAAGAGTCTCTTCTGAATTGTATTCCTTGTTTGGTGACACAGGAAGAAAATGACTTGCTTTGTGCAATTCCCTCGGATCATGAAATTCATGAAGCTATTTTCAGTCTTTCCCCAGATAGTGCCCCGGGGCCCGACGGTTTCACAGGTTCTTTCTTTCAAAAGGCATGGTCTATCATTGCAGGAGTGGTTGTCGGTGCTGTCCAAGAGGCTTTCAGCTCCCAGCAAGCCTTTCCTAGAAATGTGACTTCAACTCTTATTGCTCTCATCCCTAAGAAGACCAATGCTTCAGACATTTCAGATTTTAGGCCCATAAATTTATGCATTTTTTTCTACAAAATCATATCCTCCATTGTAAACAAAAGGCTGGTAGTAATTTTTCCCAAGATTATATCTTTGGAGCAGACATCATTTGTGTAGGGGAGACACATTGTTGAAAATATTGCCCTTGCCCAGGAATTAACTAATGATCTGGGTAGGAAAACTAGAGGTAAGAATGTCATGTTTAAATTGGATATGGCCAAAGCTTATGACAGATTGGAGTGGGACTTTTTGTTTGCTGTTCTTCATAGATTTGGGTTCAGTATTTCATTTATAAATCTGATTGAAAAGATGGTCAAGAATTGCTGGTTTTCTATTCTTTTGAATGGGGACTTAGCAGGTTTTTTTTAAGTCATCTAGGGGTGTTCGGCAAGGAGGTCTTATTACCCCATCTCTCTTCATCATTGTCGAGGAAGCTCTAAGCAGATATCTCAGGGAAGCCTTCTCTAATGGGCGGGTTGAGTGGTTCTCTGGTCCTCGCAGGTGTCCACCAGTATCTCATCTTTTTTTCGCTGATGACACTTTAATTTTTAGCAAAGCAACCCTTACTTCTATAAGAAATTTGATGAAAGTGTTACAGATTTACGAAAGTGCTTCAGGTCAGCTTATCAATGTTGGCAAAAGTGGTTTCTTTATACATCCCAAGGTGCATGTGTCTGTTGCCAATCAGATTCAACGCATAACATGCTTCACCAAGCACTCATTTCCTCATAAATACCTTGGTTTTCCTTTAGTTCTTGGTAGAAATAAAAAGGTTTACTTCGCAGGTATTGTTAACTCTATACAAAAACGTATCACTGGATGGAAATCAAGTTTACTTTCCCAGAGTGCAAAATTGATATTGATAAAGCATGTTCTATCTTCTGTGCCCATTTACTCCATATTCTCTTCTCCCTTGCATTCAGGAACCCACCAACTTATTGAGAAGTCTTTTGCCAATTTTGTTTGGGGTTCCTCTCCTAATGGGAACAAAAGACATTGGAGATCTTGGCAGGTCATTTGTAGGCCTATATCTCAGGGGGGACTTGGTATCATGTCCTTGAGGCATATGGAAACTGCATTAAGGGTTAAGATGTTATGGAAGGCACTGCATTCAAACTCCCTTTGGGCTAACTATTTCTGGGCCAAGTACATTGGACAACATCATTTAAACAATGTCCAGTTCAATAATATGAATGCTTTTGCTAGACGTAGTTGAACAAAGGCTAAAAATATTATCCTACAGTACAAAAAAGTTATTGTTGGGAATGGAATTAACACAAACTTTTGGTTCGATAAATGGTTTGGGAATCAGTGTTTGGCATATTATGTCCCAACTAATCTCATTCATAATCCTAATAGTTCTGTCAAGGACTTTTTGATTCACCCCATCATTGAGGATTCTGAGCTACTAGACAGGTTGGTTCCTCTCAATATTAAGACAGCAATCAGAAGTGTTACTCTGAACCATGAAACAGATTTTGAGGCTTGGAGCCTATCTTCTTCAGGTAATTGCACGGTTGCCTCTACTTATTGTATTCTTTCTGACAGTAATCCAAACTAGTCTACTCTTCCTTGGGCTCGGCTTTGGTCCAACTAGCTTCCCATTAAAATCTCTATCCACTTGTGGAAAATTATGCACAATTGTCTACATGTTGATACAAATGTCCAGAGACTGGGTGTGTCACTTTGTTCCAAATGTAACTGCTGCAAGATGCATCATGAAGAGACTACAAATCATCTATTTTTGTACAGTGAAAGTGCTGTATTTGTTTGGTCTTATTTCAGATTGTGGGGCTGCATCTTGAAGGTACTTCAATAAAGGAATTCATATTGCATGCTGTGAGCAGTATTCATTCAAAATTAGCATATGGTTTCTTCATTCTTGATGTCATCGGATATGGCCTGTGGGATATTTGGAGAGCTAGGAATGAAGCTAAGTATGAAGGTAAATCCATTTCAAAGAACTGTCTTCTCCACTGCATTATGTCCCAAGTGAGGCAGATTTGTGTTGCAGCAAACCTAAATGAATCTGATAGCACCAGAAGGACTGTGTTAGAGAAAATTGGTATTGCTATTCAGCATTCAGTTTGTCCTCAAATGAAAATCATTAAGTGGATTTGCCCACCTTGGCCCTTCCTCAAACTAAATTCTGATGGTGCTTGCAAAACTAATGGGGACTCAAGAGGAGGTGGTGTCAACAGAGATTTTAAAGGAGAGGTTCTTGTTGCTTATTCTCATTTCTATGGCCAGTCTAATAGCAGAAGCCCAGGCTTTACTGGACGGCATCAAATATTTTCATACAGTTAATGTCGGTCCAGCACATATTGAATGTGACTCTCACACTCTTGTCCGGATCATTAAAAAAGAAATTCAATGCCCATGGTCTATTCTTTCCTATGTCAGGAACATCTGGAGCTGAATCTCACAGGCTTACATTATTGACCACATTTACAGAGAAGGAAACAAAGTTACGGACTCTTTAGCATCTTTAGCTTGCACCTCGAAATGTAATGTTTTTTTTACAATGAGCTTCCTTCAATTATAAAAGGTACAGCTCGTTTAGACAAGCTGGGTATGCCCAGCATTCGACTGATGTAAGTTATTCTATGTTTCTATTCTAATAAATTTACCTCCTAGCTTTTGATGGTGGAGTGGCTATTCTCTTTACCTCTGGTAAAGGGTGCACTCTCTCAACAAACACTAGGTATGGTTTTTTGGGGAAAAAAAGGGGTGTGCCCTTGGCATATTTTCAACAATTTTCTTCATTCAAATTTATCAAAATGCAACAAGAGACATCTTATACTAAACCCTAGACATAGGATAATGACCTAAGATACCCTTGGTCAAGGGGGTATACTGGGGAAATGGGGGGACAAGGTGATTAAATAAAATCTCACAAGGGGACAAAGAGGGGGGCGCTCCTCTCTCCAAGTCAATATAAGGGCTTGGTTATTTAATCCCCCTTGGACCATATTAATTGTTGTCCCTGAGGTCATTTGAGTCATTCTGTGGTCACTTGGGTCATTCGACATCATTCTATAGTCATATGAGTTCTGTGGTATTCTTGGTTTTGATAGTGGCTAAACACTATTAGTCATTGATATCTTTCACTCTCATGTGATTGACATACATGATGTTTTTATTCATGACAGATATGCCAATGAATGGACAAGGAATCAAGTGGCAATGGCCAAAGTGAAAGCTCATTGATCGCGCCCAAGCAAGGATGTAAATCTCATCTCTCTTACAAGCAAAAGTCGACATTTCATATTCGGCTCGTCACTCATCCAAGGTCAACGCACAAAGAAGTATAGCCAAGAGAATCCAAGGTTAAAGATTCAGTTGGTACTTTCTAGACCAACAAGGATGAAGTTACAAACATGCACGGGCTGCTAATGGAGTTGAACGACGGAGCTGAAGCGGATAACGGACCGACCCGGGCAAGCCCGGAATCAGCCCAGCTGGCGGTCGACCGCCAGCACAGGGGTGGTCGACCGCCCCAGCCAGCATCCGCCAGTCTGCATGTCTTTCAGCTGGCGGTCGACCGCCAACCCGTAGCGGTCGACCGGAATTCCCAGTGACCATCCATCTATAGTGTTTCTCAGTAGCGGTCGACCGCCAGAAGCTGCAGGTCGATCGCCAGCCCCGATGCAGCCATGTTTGACTTCGAAATCCACCTCGTGGCCAGCCCCTTTCCATGAATTTGTTTAATCAAAACTCACATAATCTTCCATGATTTGTGGATCTGGTCTGGGGGGTGTCTATGGACCATTCAAGGTATATAAAACCAACACATGAAGGGTTAGAAGCCCTAATGCTTCAAGGGGATTCAAGGGAGGCTACAAGGGTGAGAGGAGTTCGAGTACTGTAGCCGTGAACAGTACTCCGTGAAGAACTCTTCATCCATTCCAAGGCATTCAAGTCCAGATCTGAAGCCATCTCAACCTCCAAGGAAGAAGAAGCAATCAAGACTCTCAAGGGTGATCTAAACTGCATCCTTCTTCCTCTTCATCAATTCAAGAGGATCAAAAGGAAGATCAAAACTACATCCAACACTCTCTCCATCAACTCAAGGTGATTCGAGTTCATATCTCAATTCAGCAACCTCCAAGGAAGAGTAGAAGCAAGAAAGGCTAATAAGGGAGATCAAAGAAGGCTGCAAGGGTGTGTTCAAGAGAGAGGAGTTCGAGTACTGTAGCTGTGAACAGTACTCCGGGAAGAAGTTCTTCATCAAATCTCCAAGTGATTCAAGCTACTTCAAAAGAATATTCAAGCCCCAGCAATCTCAGACAAGATCCTTTCTCTTTGAGCATATTTCATATCTTGTTTGAGTGTTTTCATATTTTTTTCTTTTCATTTCATTCAAACATTTGGAACTGAAGATCGTTCCTACCGGTGGTTAGTAGGAAGGCAATCGGAAGTTGTCCGATCTGCGGTGTTGACGTCCCTACCGGTGGTTAGTAGGAAGGCAATCGGTGGTCTTTCCGATTTGCGGTTCAGTGCGTGGCACTAGTGGAGCCTCACCGGATTTGGTGAGGGGTGGACGTAGGACTGGAAATTCAGTCCGAACCACCTTAAAATCTCGTGTGTTGTGATTTGCTTGTGCGATTACTTTATGTTAGATGCATGCTTAGGTTCAATATCTATATTGCGTAATCATCTTGCCAAGCAAATCATTCGTGTTCTTCGTCAAGCTAGTTATATACCGCTGCTTATTTCATCATCTAACTTTAAAGAGAGTTGCATTGCGAAAAGAGGGGCAGATCTATTCACCCCTCCCCTCTAGATCCGCTGTCCACTACACAACATTAATCCCCCCTTTGACCATAATAAACCAAAAATATAAAATACTTGGTCAATATTCTCCCATTGACCCAATATTAAACCCAAAATAATATAAACTAAAATACAACCCAAATACATGCCAAATACACACCAAATACATACAAAATACAAATACGTACAAAGATACATACTAAAGTATCAAAGTTTCGGTGGAGACTCCAGACTGTCCCCCAGCCACAAAGATGTCTGCGTCAACCGAGTCGTGCTGTGTGTTTGGTATCGGCGGCTCTCTGAGTCGAGCCGTATTCTGGCTCTGGTGCCCTCACCAGAAGATGCTGGTGGTAGTGGCTCGAGAATGGTGAGAGCTGTGTACAAGTGAGACCTTTGGTGGCCGTTTCTGTGACGTGCTTTTCTTCGATTGGATCTAGGAATTGTGGAAGTTTGAGTTCTGACAGAGTTGGTCTCGTGTTGTTGTGACCGTTCGGCTTGCCAGGTGTGAGATGGTCCTTGGCGTGGAGCCCATAGATTTGTGGCGGTCAGCTGGTAGAGAGGCTGATGTAGAATGTGTCAAATAGACTTGTTTTGAAAAAGGGAAATTCAATTCATGTGAATATTAAGAAAGAGAGCATGTGATGCTCTAAAGGAAGAGTGATCGCCAGAGGGTATAGATGCCCTCAAAAATAGAAGAATGTGATCGCATAAAATACCTAGTGAGTGGGAGATATCGGGTTCTTTTCTTCCTCCTTCAATCGGCCGGCCGATGAAGTGGGTTTTTATTGTTGATTACCTGAAAAGAAAGTATAAATAAAGATTGAATGGATTAGCCCAAAGTGTAGAATAAAGTTCTATGTGTGCAAATAACATGCAATTGAAAGTGGACACACCTTTTGTTTTTTTTAAAACCCCTAAGAGGAGTGTAGGATGGAGGTAATATGAGAGTGAAAGAACTAATTACTAAGATGATGCAAAGATATCTAATTGAGCTAATATGAATCCAACATGATAAATCATTATGATGAAGAAGATGAGAGTGTGTGATCTGAGTGACTAAGAAGAAGAAAGAAGAAAAGAAGACTCTCTCTTCTGCTCTTGTGAGCAGGACCGAGAGAAACACCCTTGAACAGCGAGAGCAAGGATGAAACGTGCTACAGCAAAGTGCCTTCTTTCAGTCTTTTCCTTTGGGTTCTCTCTAAGCTCTCTCTCACACGAAGGGGCATGCAAGGGGTATTTATAGGGGTTGTGGTGAGATCAAAGCGAGGAAAGGCTTAAGACCCTCTTCCAAAGGTGAAAAGGGGATTAAACAATAGCAATACTCAATCTGGGAAAGGAAAATGCAAATCGGATACGAAACTAAAATTGTGGCCATGACACGGCCGCTATTCACAAACAACGCCCCAGGGTCAGCCGCTTATTAGGTTTGAAAATTCAGACTTCCCATATTTAAAAATATGACACGCGCCCAAGGGACGGGCGCGCCTAACAATTCACGTCCTAAACAAAGGCATTTATTACATAAATGGATTTTAGGTGGGATTCGTAAGGCTCATTAAAAAAACACCTGAGACTCAGGCGCTATTTACTAATAAGCGACCTGACAAGGGGCGTGTTTTATAAAGAAATGACCATGACTAAGTCGCGAGTTCCTGAAAAATCATGGAAAATGAGAAAAGCATATTTACTAAACCAGTGATGAAGTGCACTTAGGGCATTATATTGTAACATAAAATTTACCCAACACAATGTCAAATCTGGCGTGTCTACAGCTGCCCCGCCTTGGCGTCTGCTCTGCAGGGGAGTGACACGGAGTAGAACGCAGTGAAATGAAGGTGAAACGGACTGAAAAGTAGATGCCGATGTGTGATATGACACGCCTTGGACACTAGGCGTTGGAAATCTTTCCAAAATTCTCAATGAAGCAACTCAGATTGACTTCGAGAAAGCAATAATTATCTGTATGAAAACTAAGCTATCAAAAGGATGTGCGCGCAGGCACGAAACGGAGACACCATTGGAGAGCGGTTACCAGCCAGTGGACGTGCTACAACCAAGGTAAATTTTCAAAGGGTAAAATGAAGTGAGGTAAGAATCCAGATAAAGATACCTTCAAGAAATCATCCTTAGTGGCTCTAAGGTGAACGAAGTACTCGATTTGGAATGGAATATTCCATGTTAACTCAATTCAGAATGAGCGAACTTCATCACTGACTTAATAAAGAGATTTTCATGTTGGAACTCAAAATCCTATATGATGCATGTTGGGCTAAAAGGAAAAAATTAAAACAAACTAAAAATAGAAAATAATCAAGGATAATATTACTAAGCTATCCAGACTTAGTCAAGAATCCATATTTATAAGTTGACACTAAGCCGAAGCCCGTTTATCTACGCATCAACTTAAAAATAGGAACCATCGTCCCAAGCCTTGGATGACTCAACGGCTTATCCGTGTGATCAAGACTTTCCTGGAATTATCATTATTTTTGATGAAGGGGAACTCAAACTCCAGGTTTATCAGAACCACAAGGTCCTTGATATACTATATAGAGTAGATATCCTATAGTATCAATGTTTATAGAAAGGATACACGGTCGAAGTGTCACTTTACGGGTAGTACACTGATGGCTTGCATTACCTGCTTCAAAAGATCATTAGCATCAAAATGCACAACAAATGTAATCAGTCAAAAACCTTTAGATGAAATAATTTTCCTAAAATGGCGACCAGCACACGGGCGCTTATTCATAAGTATCGACCTTAGGCAGGGCGCTCTTTTTAAGCCGAATCCGTATCAAACTCAAACAACTTAGCTGAATGACGCCTGATTCAAGGTCGTTTATTTAAAATAGCGACACAGAGGTAGGCGCAGATCACCGACTGAATCCGCTTCGAGCTCAAACTTTTCATTTAAAGGCGCCTGACAAAGGGACGTTTATTGACAAGCCGCAGCAACTGTTAGGGCGCTATTTAACGAACATCGGCCAGATGATAGGCGCAATTCAACTGTGTGACCCGAAGCTCTAAGTTCTCCTCAGAAAGTATGCTTCATAGAGTTTCTATATTGCATCAAAGCTGGAATTTGGGTTCAAGGTGTATTAGAGTGTATTTGTGGCTATAAAAAAGGACCATGGTTCTTAAATCTGCATAACAGAGAGTATTCGAGCTGTGAGCTTAACTTTCGACAGGGAGTTTCAAGGTAATTGGAGAGTCTTGAACAAGGACTTTGAAGAAGAAGATTGATTGATTGATAGCTATGGAAAGGATGATTCAAAGACCATTGAAGAAGAGCAAGAGGATCTTCCCAAGAATTAATGAGATTGGTGGACACATTAGTGGAAGAATCATGGCAAACCAAGTAAGTATTCTCATTGTTATTCCAACCTCTTCTTCCTTCCTTCTTTCGTTTTAATTCTGCTATTTATTCAATTCTTTTACTTCTTAATTGTTCTCTTCTAATCATCATTCTTTCAATTCTCTTCTAAGTTATTTTTAATTTTGTTAAATTCATCTAATTCTCTCCTCTTTCCCTCTCTTTTTCAGGATTTTCCAATCATTCCGGGTCCTAGGAGATTCTTGAAAATCAAACGGCTTCCTTTACTTCTTTCAAAAATGTCCTTGGACATGAGGTCCTTCCTCTTAAAGTGGCATCTCCTTGGTGTAGTAACCCATGCCACTCATTATAATGACATCAACTTAGATTGGGCCTCAATTGGAGCACTTGTAGAATTATGGCACCCAAATACCCATACTTTCCTCTTCCTCACCTGTGAAGCCACTATACTCTTAGAGGAAGTAGAGATGCTCCTTGGCTTAAGAAGGATGAAACAAGGGGAAGAATCAAAGATGGCTAGTATGACTAGACCAATAAGTGCCCATGATATACTTACTAGCCTTGTACGAAGCCCAAACTTAGTGAACCAAATCAAAGCCCACAAAGGAATCAATCTTTTGAAATTAGCCTCATGGGTGTACAAGAACATGGACAAGGCCCAAGAGAATGAAGACTTGTTGGAGAGGGTGATGAAGGGATTTGTTGTATGTATAGTAGGGGCTCTCCTCTTCCCTTCATTGGAAGACCACGTAGAGGAGTGCCACCTAAGCACCATAGCTAGCATATGGGAAGGAAAAAGGATAGGTCCAGCGGTACTAGCCAACCTATACAATGGGCTTACCTCCGCCTCCATGGGACGGCCCCTCTTTGGGTCCATGCTCCTTTTCTCTTGTTGGGTGGACCTCCACCTAAAATTTGACCCATGCCAAGAAACCCAAATGGCCTCAAAAATCTTTTCTAAAAGCCCCCTCCGGTACATGACGGATTCCCTAGGCCTATGTGAGAGAGTGACCAATCGGGTGCCAAAGCTCAAGAAAAGAAGTGATTGGAGGAACTACTTCAAGACCATACCCAAAGATGGTTTTACTTGCACACCGGGGTTCCTCAAGACCCAAGAGCTACACTCAAGACTCTCCTTCGGCATCGAGCTACGTCTAATCGGTGGGAGCGACTTTGTCCTCTACAATGCTCACCGGTGCCTTCCACAACTTGGTCTTCCTCGGCACAAGTTTGAAGAACCTTCTCACCTTCCACCACTCAAGAGGAGGGAACTAAGCTCAAGTGGAGATCAAGAGGAGGTCAAGATAATTATGGCCCAATGGAAGGTTGGAGTACATCATAAGTCCAAAACATATGTTGAAGAGGAAGAGATGAAATGTAAATCTTATGTTTTAGCTCTTAAGAAGATAAGGCCCATGGTGACCCAATAGCCATGTAATGAATTTCTCTCATGAATAAAACTTGTTCTTTGTTATTGTTCTTTATGTTTATGCAATGAGAATATGGAATCAATGTCAATCATGGTATTAATTCAGCCAAATATGGAGATTCTGTTGAAGTTACTGATATCGCGTCCTTGTTATGGGCGCTATTCAAAGAAAGATGACCGAGGAAAAGGCGCCTACAAGAATTATCATAATTTTCAGTTTTGAAACATTTTTAATAACGCGCCTTAGATATGGGCATTTATCAGAAACATCGCCCACACCACTGTCGCCTACAAGAAAAACCCTTTTCTTTTAAAAATTATCTTATCAATCAAAATTACTAAGAGACGCCCAATCAGCCGTCGCTCACTTCTAAGCAACGTCCACCATACAGTCGCTTATCAGCAACATGACATGACAACCGCAATAATGACTTTCTGCCCTTTCCCATGCAAACTAAAATGCGCTCATGGACCTGTCGTGTTAAACGTGAAAGACGCCCAGCGTACGGGCGCGAATTCAGTTCAAAATTGAAACGAAAAAAATGCCCGTTAACCTAGCAGCCCTCCACCTCCCTCTCATTCCCTCTCGATCCCTCTCTCACATACCCTCTTTCTCTCTCTGTGACCACCATCGGCGACCCTCCCGTCGACGACCGCCCTCTTTCTAATGGACGCCGGCGGTCCTAGTTCATTGAAACGGACGCGGACAACGGCCCCGCCGTGGTCCTCCTTGAAGACGAAGGGCCACCGGAGGCTCCCCCTCCCGTGGCGGCGATGGCTATAGAAGATGGCCCACCGGCGACGGTGATAGAGGAAGGCCCACCGTCGGCGGCAGAGCCCGACGGTGGCCATGATGACGAAGGCCAAGAAGGAGATGATGACGGTGAAGATGACGATGCCAGTGATGGTGAGGGAGGTGATGGCGGCGGCGGTGGAGAGGTCGGTGACGGTGGCGCTGATGGTGAGGAAGAAGGCTACGGTGGAGCACCGCCTCCCCCTCCTCCCCAACCACCCGCAGGCGGCGGTCCGGCGAAGAAGAAGGTAAGGGAAAATAATTTTTCTTTTTAATATATTTAATATATTTTTTATTTACGGGAGGGGGAAGATAGTGGTAGATAGCGTAGGAAAATCGCGACCACAACAGTGGCGCTATTCCTAAATACGCACCCCCAGTGGTGGCGTTTCTCCAAGATCGCGGCCAAGACCTGGTTGCCTGTTAGGAAAAGAAGTGGGCAGACAGAAATAGCCCTCGCAAGAGGCGCTCATGACCCAGTCGTGTTTTAAAATAAAACGCCCAGGTCAAGGGCGTGTCTTAAAAATTAGAGTCTGAGACCCAGTCGCCCTTTTAATATATGCATTTTCCTTTATATATAAATCTATACCCTTTTATAAACAGCGCATAGGTTGCAGTCGCCCCTTCAAAGAAAGCACCCAGAGCCCAGTCGCCATTTAAAAATTCGAGTCTGCCTGGCAGTCGCCCTTTTGTTTAAGTGCAATTTTCATTCCCTTTATTATAAATTGATATTCTAATCATTCCTTTTGCTGCAGGGACTGATACGGACCCGCATTTCATGGTTACAAGTGATGGCGGCTCATGACGGACTGCCCAGCTTCCAGAGGGTGAGGTTAAAGGCGATGGGCTTCGGACCCTTCCTTAGCATTGAGCCGGTACACCCTGACCTTATCTTGATTCAAGTTTTGAGGGAGCGCTGGGACATGGTGAGTCGAGCATTTTTGATGCCCTGGGGGCACATGGTGCCGACCCTATAGGATGTTACTAGGATTACCGGGTTGAGGGTGGGTGGAGAGACAGTTAGCGGGATCACCCTACCCGACTATAGTGAGCTGGCTGTGAGACTTCTAGGGATAGACACAGTCTATGAGCCCCCCTATAGGACGATAGCCCGTACCGACTTGACGAGGGCCATGGGGTTAGGGGATGCCAAACAGAGGTCCGGGGAGTCCTTGATAGCCTACGTAGCCCATCTGACCGCGAGTGCCCGAGCCACCTATTGCCAGGATCCAGCCGATAGGGTTAGGGCAGACATAGATATGAGGAGGTTTTTGTTTATAATGCTCGGGAGGTTGCTATTGGGGACAAAGGGAGATGATATCAACTGCAAGTTCTTGGGAGTTTTAGAGGACCTGGAGGGAGTAGGGAGGTATGCTTGGGGTCCGTCCTGCTGCCGCACCTGATAGCGGATCTTTTTACGGGGACCGGTCGAGAGACGACTGTCAGCGGTTTCTCACCCTTTCTACAGGTATGCATTTCTTTTAATTTCTATTTAATTCAATTATGATTTGCACTGATGAATGCTGATGATTGCAGGTGTGGGCTCACATCTACTTCCCGATGGATCGGTCCGATACTCGATCAGGAGAGGAGGCTGCCTACCCCCTAGCTCGGCGGTGGTTGCCGTGCTTGTCCGGAGCGCCTCACGACTACGAGCTCCTGGTGACGAGGCGAGAGCTATGGGACTACCCTCCCTCACTGGTACAAATTCAATGCATTTTAATTTCCTGCATTATATATATATAATGCTTATGAGTTGGGACATGCAGGTTATCTGGAGACCATACGAGGGGATGCTCGATGAGGGCCAGCCGTGGGTCGCAGCGGGCCGACATTATTTTGGGCGTGACATCTGGGTTCACTACCTAAATGAGATCGAGCCGCTGCGGCTTCGGTTGGTGATGAGGACTCTTGGTTTCCACCAGGAGTGGTTTGACGTGGAGGAGCCTCGCGGGATTGGGCGGAAGACCCGCGGGCGGACCAAGGCGATCGACTGGAGAGTGCGGTTCCAGGAGCAGTACGGGGACTGGCAGTGGCACGGAGTTCCAGTCATCTCTTACGCTCTGGACAGTTCGGCTTACCTCCGACGTTATTGGGAGACCTACGGCAGACGGGACCAGATGAGGCCGATCGGGGTATGTATGAAAATTTATTTCCAGTTCTTTCCTTTATGCATTTAGGATATGTTGCTAATGAATGTGATATGCAGGATGCACGAGACAGAGCGGCAGTGGACTTGCATGCCCACCTCCACAGCTTGGAGGCCCAGTTGGCGACCACCCGTTTAGATTTGGAGGTCCTGGTAAGTATGCCTTATCTACGTGTTCTTTCCTTTTTATTTGATTTAATGTGATGTTCAGCCACTGACAGTCTTAATGAATGCAGTGTGTCCAGCAGGGGGCGGCAGCAGGGGGTGCCGTTGGTGCATCCAGGTCACAGGGACCGAGCATCGTGGTGGACTCTTTGCAGGGATTGCTTACTAGAGCGGTGGCACGGGCCGAGGCGGCGGAGCACGATCTCGCCGAGCGGGTAAGCCTTAAAAGATTTTTTTTTTAGTTATTCTGAACTTGGATTGAATTATGCAACTGATGGAAGTGGAATATGCAGGTGGCCGAGCTGCAGGCGGTGCGTGCTCAGACTACAGACCGCGATCGCCGGATCGCAGAGCTAGAGGAGGAGGGGAGACAACGTGAGATAGATGTGAGTAATGCTAGCACTACCCTCAATTAATTTTTGAAAATATCTTCCTTTAATTTTGCTGATAATGTTGTTAAATGATGCAGGGTGCGCAGCTACGACATGCTTACGAGCAGGCTGTGATGGCAAGCGCCGAGCTCACGTTTCGTGACCAGTGGGTCGCGTAACTAGAGGAGGCGTTGAGAGACCCTACCTACTGACGTGGTAGAGCCGAGGGTCGCCCTCGACATGGAATGGAGGGAGCGCACTCAGGAGCGGGAGGAGCAGCGAGCGGAGCGGCTAGCGTGAGAGCAGGAGCACCGAGCAGAGCGGCTGGCGCGAGAGCAGGAGCTGGCAGAGGCGAGGATGCAATAGAGGCCGGGGAGCAGGTTCGAGCTCCAGCTACCTCTCGGGGGCCTATGCCCCCTCCACGAGTACCTCGTCAGGACGATGAAGGTGAGGTAGAGAGTAGGAGAGAGGAGGGTGGAGGCGAGAGCTGAGAGACTTACTTGTACTCCTCCATCTTCACACATGTACTCAGATATTTATTGACATAGATATATGAGTTTTCTGAGTTACCTTGAGCATTCATTGTCTCTTCCTTTCTTCTTCTTCTTCCTTCCTCCTTGCCCTGTGTTTGTGGTTCATGCTTAAACAAACAGGTTAATCCATCTGTTCGGCTTGGCCCCTTGCTCAATAAGCAAGGGGTTTGTCACTATTTTGACCTTGATGACGGGTCAAGGGGCCAAACCTCTAATCAATAAAGGCAGATAACAAAAATATATAAGGAAATGCAACATGCAAGCTTGAAATAAAGAATGCCGATACAAGCAAGCAAACAAGCATATGGGATGCAGTGGGCTTAAAATTTTCATCATCATTTTTCCTCTTTTTTTTGCTTTTTCTTTTTCTTTCTTTCTCTTCTTTTTTTTTGTCTTTTTTTTGTCTTTGTTTTTTTGTCTTTTCTTTTACTTCTGACTGAAAGAAACTTTCTTTTATCTATATATATTTTTTGTGGAATGAGGCTGAACATAGTGCAAGGGTCCTGAACTTTACTCAATCACCATCTCAAATTCATTAATCTTTCTTAAATAATTTAACAACGAGGCAACATGCTTAATGACTGGTGCATTTACTCATTTCCTCTTGCAGCCCATCCTTCTTAGTCGGTCTTTACCATCCCTTGAGCTTATAACTTACCATAGAGGGAGAAGTGAAGAATAAGTTGAGGAAGCTCACGAGAGATTTCAGAGAATCAGGAAATTTTCCTCACCTACCCTAATACCTGTTGGGGTTCGGTCTTCGGTTTTAGAGAAATTTTGTTGCTCTTTTTGCCCTTTATTCATGCATGCTTACGACCAGGGTTTTCCCTGCGAGGACTTTGCCCTCTTGTCATGCTTTTCTTTTGTTTGTAACTCTTCCTTTTCTTTTCTTTTCAAAATAAAGACCTAATTGTACTTGGGCTTTAAGCATTTTGTTCCCTTTTGGGCCCTGACTTCCACCTACTAGGGCGGCGGGCAAGTTCGGTTAGCATTCCTTGACTCGTACTCCCTCTCGTGAGCCGAACAAAAGAGAATAGGTAAAGTTTTTACACTCTTAGTTTGGGTCTGACTTTCCTCGAATTCTAGACGGCTTGAGTTTAAGAGTAAAGCGTGTAGTGTGTGCGGGTATTGACCCCAAGGTTAAACCATCAAGACTGAAAAATGAATTACAGATTTTGATTTTTCGGGCTCGCGGCCTATGCACTATGCCAGCCTGCAATTTCTTTTCATCATTTTTTTCCTTTTTTCTTTTTTTTTCTTTTTCTTTCTTTTCTATTCTTTTTTGTTGTCTTTTTTGTTGTCTTTTTTTTCTTTTTTCAAAGACTTAGGGGTAGTATTTCTTCAAGTAAAGACCATTCCAAGGGTGAGCCAGCTCCCCCCCTCCAGCATTAATCAATTTGTAAGCGTTACCAGGATAAACATCTTTTATTACGAAGGGTCCTTCCCAGTTCGGCTGAAGTTTTGAATGAGGTCCACCTGATTTTACAAAGATTCTTTTAATTACCATTTCACCGATTTTTAAATTTTCTCTCGATCACTTTCTTTTGATAAAAATGCGAAAGCCTATTTTGATAAACACGCGCATGCTCGGCGGCGGTAAAACGCTTCTCATCTAAGAGTTCCATTTGAGCAAGGAGAGATTCACGACGCTCATCAATAGGGAGCTCCTTGTCCAATTGTACTCTAAGGGAAGGAATAAGAATCTCATAGGGGACTACCGCCTCCATTCCATAAGTGAGGGCGAAAGGAGTTTGCCCAGTAGGAGTGCGAATGGATGTTCGGTAGGCCCATAGAGCTTCTATAAGTGTTTCTGGCCAATCCGTAAATTTATTAGCCTCACACATTTTCTTGATAATTTTAATCAACGTTTTATTAGTTGCCTCTGCCTGGCTATTGCCCTGCGGATAATAAGGAGATGAATGATGCAATGCAATGTTATACCTGTTGCAGAGATCTTGGAGCTCCTGAGAGATGAATTGAGGACCATTGTCGGTGATGATGGTACTTGGAATGCCAAATCTTGCAATGATGTTCTTCATGATAAACTTGCAGGCCGTTGATGCCTTGATTTCCACATAAGCTTCCGCTTCCGCCCACTTGGTGAAGTACTCCGTGGCCGTGAGGATGAATGACTTTGACTTTGTGAGGAGGTTTGAATCACCAAGAGGTCCAATGACATCGAAAGCCCACATGGAGAAAGGCCAAGGGGAGGAGATAGGATGGAGTGAAGAAGCATGAGAATGAATTTTGTCGGCGTGCAGTTGGCACTTAACACACCTTCGGACATAGATAGAACAATCCTCTTCTAGAGTTGGCCAGTAGAAACCTAGCCTAAGGATCTTCTTAGCTAGCATCTGACTATTCACGTGGCCACCACACACTCCTGAATGTGCCTCTTCCACGATCTTCCAAGATTCATCATCGTCGAGGCATCTTAATAAAACTCCGGTGAGACCTCTTCTATAGAGCACACCTCCAACTAAAGTGTATCGTTGGGCTACTCTTCGAATGGCCTTCTTTTCTTCCGCAGTGGCTTCTTCTGGATAAGACTGATCATGACAATACTTAGTAATCTCGTAATACCATGGCTTTTCCTCATCAACCAACTCATCTTCTAAATCCAACAGCATGACCTCTTTATTCTGAATAATTTCACCTTCCTTAATCTTCTTAAACACCTCCTCCTTAATACTAAGAAAAGCGTGATCCTTAATGGCGGGAGTGTGGCGTTTATGGACAATTACAGAGTGGAAGTCCCGTTCGGGGAGAAAAGTTAAGGAGGAGGCAAGTGATGCAAGAGCGTCAGCCAAGATATTCTGATTGTGAGGGACATGAACAAAGATCAGTTTGGTGATAAGCTTGGCATAGGTGGAAGCAAGTTCTTGGTAAGGCTTAAGCTTAGGATTGAGCGTGTGATATTTGACAAGCACTTGGTGGAAGATGAGCTGACTATCACCGACGATGCGAAGTTGGGTAACACTGAATTGATGGGCGGCCTGTAGTCCGGCCAGAAGAGCCTCATATTCAGCTATGTTATTTATGACAGAGAAGGTAAGCTGAGAGGTGAGGAGAATAGTGATACCCACCGGTGTTAGAAGAACCATGCCGATCCCTCTTCCAAGAGAATTCATAGCTCCATCAAAATGTAATGTCCACATGGTATCTGAAGGTTGGTTAATGGACATCAATTCCTCATCTGGGAACTCTGAAGAGACTGGATCAAATTGTGGTAGAGGGTGGTGAGCAAGGTGTTCGGCAATGGCATAACCCTAAATTGTCTTTTGCTGAATATAAGTGATGTCAAACTGAGAAATGAAGCTTTGCCATCGTGCTAATCGATCGGTAAGGACATATTTTTCAAGAAGGAATTTGATTGGATTCATTCGAGCAATGAGGTGAACCTCGTGAGCTAAGAAGTAATGTTTGAGCTTCTGAACTACCCAGACTAAAGCTGCGCAGGTCTTCTCTATAGCGGTATACCTCTGCTGGCAGGGGTTGAGAAGCTTTGACAAGTAGTAGGCTGCCCTTTCCTTACCTTCTTCATCAACTTGCGCGAGGACAGTGCCTACTGAGTCATCCAGGACGGAAATATAAAGAACAAGCGGTTTGCCTGGAACCGGTGGCCTCAGGACATGAAGATTTGAGAGATAATCCTTCAATCCGTCAAAGGCTGCCTGACACTTGTCATCCCAATTAAACTTGACTCTTGTCTTAGTAAGCTCGTAAAACGGCCTACATCTTTGTGAGTACTGGGAGACAAATCGGTGGATAAATTCACTACAAGAAAAAGCGGATTTAGCGACGGATATTAATCCGTCGCAAATATGTCTGTAAATTTAGACGGACCTATTTCGTCTCAATATTTAAGACAGAAAATTATTCGTCTAAATATCCGTCGCAATTAGTGACGGATTAGTGACGGATATTCAGATGAATTATTTTCTATCTTAAATTTGAGACGAAATAGGCCCGTCCGAAATACCGTCACAAAAATTCACTTTCGACACCCCCATTCCCCCCCGCTCTCCCTCTCCCTCTCACTCTCACACCGTCGCCGCCATCACCGTCGGAGGTGCGCCATCGCCACCGTCGCCGCAGGAGCTACGCCGTCACCGCCGGCCTCATCTCCCCCCACCGGTAAGCCCCTCCCTCCCTCTCCCTCTCCCGCCGCCGCGCGTAGTCGTCCGCTGCTCCCCATGGCGGTGTCGTCGCCGCCGCCGACCGCCGTCTCCCGCCCTCTCTCTCTCGCAGCACACAGGTTCGGTAGAGGGGGGCCGGTAGAGGGGGAGGGGGGTGCGGTGGAGGGGGGTGGTTGCAGGAGGGGGAGGGGGGTCGCATGAGGGGGAGGGGGGTCGCAGGAGGGGGAGGGGGGGGGTCACAGGAGAGAGAAGGGGTGCGGTGGCGGGGGTCGCAGGAGGGGGAGGGGGGTACGGTGGAGGGGGAGGGGGGTACGGCGGAGGGGGGTCAGCAGGTGGGGGAGGCCTATCGGTGGAGGGGGTGGCAGGAGGGGGAGGGGGTGCGGTGGAGGGGGAGGGGCTGCGCTCGGGGAGGGGGGTCAGCAGGAGGGGGAGGGCTGTCGGTGGAGGGGGTGGCAGGAGGGGGAGGGGGGTCGCAGGAGGGGGAGGGGGGTGGGGTGGAGGGGGGGTCGTAGGAGGGGGAGGGGGTGCGGTGGAGGGGGAGGGGGTGCGGTGGGTGGAGGGGCTGTCGTGGATTAAATATTTTATTTATTTTATTTATTATATTTTTATATTCATTGCAGGATAATCGGTCGAGAGGAAGGGAACGAAAGATTTAGAGATTTTTTTACAAATAAATAGTAAGTAAAAATTTAATTTCTTCTTTATATGTTGTTTCATTTTATTTTAATTTATGTAATCTTATTTAGATTTATTGTTAGGATGTCTTATTTTTTATGGTGAAAAAAATCCAAGAGGGGGGGCGGTCTGGGAGGGGGAGGGGCCTGCAGGAGGGGGGACTTCGGGCGGGTGGGGGGGTTCCGGTGGTGGGGGGGGAGGTCATCTGGGGGGGAGTTCAGTGGGAGGGGGGGTTCAGGGGGGGGCTCGGTGGAAGGGGGGTTCAGGGGGGAAGGGGGAGGTCGTTGGGGGGGAGTTCATGGGGGAGGTCGGTGGGAGGGGGGGTTCAGGGAGGGGGGGGGCTCGGTGGGAGGGGGAGGGGCCAGTAGGAGGGGGGCTCCGGAAGGGTGGGGGGGTTCCGGTAGTTGGGGGGGGGGAAGGGGGATGTCATTGGGGGGAGTTCAGTGGGAGGGGGGGTTTAGGGGGGGAGGTCGGTGGGAGAGGGGGAAATTGCCATGAGTGTCCCTGATACACCCTCTGCCTCCACAAAGACCAGGGCTACCGGTTGAAGCACCATCTACATGCAACCTATAGTTATCCTTTGCTGTTGACCTTGTAACAACCAATGGAGATTTGATCATTACTCTAGGCCTAAGATTATATTGATGAAGGATATTAGCTTGCTCAGCTGAAATTGGTTTGTGGAAAACCATACTGTCCAAGGCCTGCTGAATATTGGCACAGATATTCTGATGAAGTTTCTCAATCGCAGGTAGCTTCCCTTCAAACCTAGCCTTGCACCTAGCTTTTCAAATTTCCCATATCATAAGGATAAAGGCGTATGATGTTCGATCCCCAAATCTATCTTTATCCGACCCTAGTTGATGTTCAAAGTGCCCTGTATTGTATGTTGTTCATTAGTGAGCGCCTCTCTAACTGACACCCTTTGGAATGTGGGAGCCTGTACCCCCTACATTGCTTAGAGTGCTACTTGAAACCTGTAGTTTCCTGAATGCTCTGAGCCATCGTTGCCGCAGCCTTAGACGACAATAGAAAAGTGCTCTTCCCAGCATTTATTTTTTGCATGGAATATTTTTTGTATTTATCTAAAAATTGGAGAAGGGTTTTGATGTTAGGGGCTGCTGCATTCATAAAAATAAGTGTATCATCTGCATATAGTAGATGCAACACCTGATTACACCTCCGGGGGCCACTGTACGCCTTAATTCTGCCTGATGTTAATAGATCTCGCAAACCTCTGCTTAGCACCTCTGACGCCATTATAAAAAGGTATGGTGCTATGTGATCGCCTTGCCTGATTCCCCGAGTGGACTTGAAAAAACCAGAACTCAAGCCATTAAAGTTCACCGAGAACCATGAATTGGAGAGCAGCATTCTCACATATGAGATAAATCTTGAACTGAAACCAAACCTCTTTAGCACTGACAGAGTGAAATCCCATTCCATCCTATCAGGCGCTTTTGCCATGTCTAACTTGAAAATGACATTATGACCTTGGACCTTCCTATAAATATCCCTGACCAATTGTCTGGAAAGAGATATGTTATCCAGAATGAAATGTCCTTTGACAAAAGCTCTTTGCTCTTGGGATATAATGGCAGGCAGTAAAGGAGCCATGTGCTCACATATAAGGCAAAGGTTAATGTAATAAACAAAGTTGCACAGCCTCCCCTCTCTGCTTTGTGTAAAACGAAAAAGAAAGAGAGAAGAGAAAGAGAGAAAGAAGAAAAAAAGAGGGAATCATAGCGGCATATCTCCAGGTCATGGGACCCTGTAGGCTGCCCCTTCCCTAGGTCGGCAGACCCGAACTCATTTAAATGAGATCATTCACCTCAAAAAAAAAGGGACCCTCTGGGCTGCCCTCGCACTAAACAAACGAAACAACTAGATAAATAGATGAATAAAATTATTATTTAAAATTTAGTGCGTCCACAGCAACAGTCGACTTATAGCAATAGGTAAATACTTTAAAAATTATGCTTGTGCTTTCAAACTTTGTGGATGTTAATTGCATATAAATGTGTTTTTAGATCTGATTTTAACAGAAATTTGATGTTGACCTGACTCAAAAATGTGGATTGTTTAGCTTTGATGTTCTTCATGTGAGTATTTTTTTAAATTAGATATTATTTAGATGGATGTATGCAGAATGTTAAGTGCGATGTTATTTAATTTTATGTTATATAAACACATGGGGTATTCCATGTGAGCTGAGGTACGTGGGTGCGACCTAACATTACACGCACCTCAGGAGAGCGTGTTAAACCCGTGTCAATGAACCTTCCCGTTCAAGACTTTGGGATTGATGTGTATGTTCTCATTTTTTTTTATGAGAATGTATATATCTACCTCAAAGTCTTGAATTGTCCCGTTTGGACAGTCTGTGAATGTTTGATCGCACTTAGGCAGTCATTTACTATATGTGTTTGTATGGTTTGCTGAAAATGTCGGTTGCATCTCCTCACTCTTTTTCGATATACCTTTATTGATTTTGAGTGTTTTCTTAACCACTTACTTATAAGTGTTTAAGAAAACTTTAAAATCAATAAATATTTTTGGTATATCGGAGAAGTGTGGGGAGATGCTGCCGAAATTTTCAGTAAATTGTGCAACACATATAGTAATTGATTGTGCGATCAAACCTTCATGGATGGGTTAAAAAGTGATAATCTAAATAATAGTCCTCATCCAACTACAAATGGTCTGCGACCAACGATGTGAGGAATTGGTCGGGTTTATTTTCAAGAGTAATGATTTAAACGTTACTTGTGTATTAACATTTATTGGGTGCAGGCGAAATGTTGACAAATCGTTCATGGATGTATCGTAGAATAGTTGACCGGGTGGTGTCGGATGATTTTAAGCATGGAGTTGAGAGTTTCATTCAGTTTGCATTGGGGAATCCAAACGCATCAATAGACCGCGACGGTCACATTCGTTACCCTTGTTCAAGTTGTAGAACCTTGAGGTGGCGTTCACCATGGGATGTGCAACATCATTTGTACAAGAAAGGGTTTGTGGATGGTTATACGAATTGGACGTGTCATGGTGAGCAATTCTTGAGGTATGAGCCCGACAATATTGCAGGCACAAGTGGGTACGTGGATATGGTTGTAGATGCTGCTGGTCCTAGTTTTAATGTTCATGAGGAAGCGCCGAATAAGACAGTCGGAAGATTTTATGAATTACTTAGGGATGCTGATGAGCCGCTGTGGGATGGTTGTGAAAAGCACACTCGATTGTCTGCAGTGTCACAGCTGTTGAACTTGAAATCTAAATTTCACATCAGTGAGACTTGTTTTGACCGTCTCCTCCTCTTGATCAAGAGTATGTTGTCTCGAGACGAGAAGTTGCCAGAAACTTATTATCGTGCAAAAAAGATGGTCAATGAGTTAGGACTTGGATATGTGAAAATAGATGCATGCCCGAATCATTGTATGTTATATTACAAAGATGATGCAGATAAGATATCATGTTCTATTTGCGACCATGACAGATTCAAACCTAAGGGAGGTGTCAATTCAAAGCGAAAAGATGTACCTTACAAGGCATTGCGATACTTCCCTCTTGTGCCTAGGCTGCAGCGGCTGTATATGTCCTCAAAGACAGCTGTACATATGACATGGCACAATGACAGAGTACGTCGTGCCGATGATATAATAAGTTATCCTGCCGATGGTGAAGCTTGGACCCACTTCAATCGTACTCATCTTACTTTCTCAAAGGAGCCACGTAATGTTAGGTTGGGTTTATGCATAGATGGTTTTAATCCATTCGGTGGTTCAGTGGCATCTTACTCTTGTTGGCCAGTGTTCATGACACCGTACAACCTTCCGCCAGACATGTGCATGAAGCGAGAAAATCTATATTTGTCTTTAGTAATTCTTGGTCCAAAAAGTCCCGAAAAAAATTTGGACATATATCTCAGGCCGTTGATTGATGAGCTCAATTTTTTATGGACTGATGGAGTTGTTACTTATGATGCACGTAGGAAGCAAAATTTTATTATGAAAGCTGCACTGATGTGGACAATAAGTGACTTCCCTGCATATGGAATGCTATCTGGTTGGAGCACACATGGGAGGTTAGCATGTCCCTACTGTATGGAAGATACCAAATCATTTGTATTGAAACATGGTGGAAAAACATGCTGGTTTGATTGCCATCGGCGGTTGCTACCAAGTGACCATCCTTTTCGAAGGTAAAAAGACTCTTTTAAAAAAATAATATTGAAGTAGATGAAGCAGACTTGCAACGGGTGTCGGGTCGACATATGGCGACACGGGTGCAAAATTTACCAGATGTAGTACAATTGTCATCTGGTAGCACACGACAACTGAATAGTTTTGGAAAGGATCACAACTGGAACAAGAAAAGTATTTTTTGTGAATTACCTTATTGGTCAACTCTTCTTGTACGACACAATCTAGATGTCATGCATATCGAGAAGAATTTTTTTGATAATGTGTTCAACACGGTCATGAATGTTAAAGGCAAAATAAAGGACAACGCCAAAGCGCGCATGGATTTAAAGATGCTTTGTAAACGTCCAGAACTGGAACTACAAAACATAAATGGAATGGTTGTGCAGCCAAAAGTAGCTTACATGCTTAATGATACACAGATCATGGAAGTGTGCCAGTGGGTGAAACAATTGAGATTTCCAGATGGATATGCATCCAACATAGCCCGTTGTGTGAATGTTAACGAGAGAAAAATATATGGTTTGAAAAGTCACGACTGTCATGTGTTCATGGAAAGGCTACTGCCCATTGCATTTCGTGATTTGTTGCCGAAGCCTATATGGGGAGCACTGACCGAGCTGAGTCAGTTTTTCAAGATTTTATGTGCATCGGAACTCAGACTTCAGGACGTACAAACTCTTGAAGAAAATGTGGTCAAAACTATTTGTAAGTTAGAGAAGATATTTCCTCCGGCATTCTTTGATTCGATGGAGCACCTGGTCGTCCATCTGCCATACGAGGCTATTGTCGGAGGGCCAGTACAATACCGATGGATGTATCCATTTGAGAGGTATGCGAGAATTTTCATGAAGACATTCATGTTGTCCATGGTCGCTACATGTCATTGCCATCTGAATTGTTGTTGTAGGTGCATGCATGAATTGAAAATGAAAGTTCGCAACAAGGCAAAGGTGGAAGGTTCGATTGCTAAGGCATATGTTATTGAAGAAATTTCAAACTTCTGTTCCATGTACTTTGAGCCAGATATTCAAACTCGTCATACTCGACCTGCACGTAATGATGATGGGAGAGTTGATGATTTGTCAGATTGGCATTCCATATTTAAGCATCCTGGACGTGCTTTCGGATGTTGCTCAACCCGCACGCTCGAAGATAGAGAGTTGTACGCTGCTGAGATATATATTCTTCTGAATTGTACTGAGATTGAACCTTATGTTGAGTAAGTTCTTAACTCACATTTCCAGCAATGCCATGACTTGTTCATCCTTCTTCTGTAGTTCAATTAAAGTAGTAGTGCATTTATATTGCAAACAATTTGATTCAGAATTAGCACAAAAATGTCCAAATATCCAGGACGTAGAGATTGAAAAAGAACGCGAGAAGTTTTTTGCCAAATGGTTGAGATATCAAGTTAGTGTCGATCGTTCAATATATATGATTGCATTTACTAATGTTGACGTAATTGTTCAAAAATATTTAACTACTCTACTTTACATATAGGTTGAACAAGGTCTCATTAGTGATCAGAGAATACAAGAGATAAGTTATGGCCCCTCCAACGTTGCACGTGCCTATCCAGGATATATTGTGAATGGATACAGATTTCATACGAGGGATTATGGACGAAATAAGTCTACGATGAACAGCGGCGTATCTGTTAAGGGAAGTGTATACAATGAAGTGGAATTAGACTACTATGGTATTCTTGAGGAAGTCGTAGAACTTCAGTATTTGGGACGAGACAATCATGTATATTTATTTAAGTGTCATTGGTTTGATCCTAATTCAGTTCGACATGACACGTCTACTGGGATTGTCGATGTCAAACATAGGTACAAACTTAATACCTATGAACCGTTCATTTTAGCCGCACAAGCCCACCAAGTGTATTATTCAAGGTATCCATCGTCCAAGAATAAAGATTGGTGGGCAGTTTGCAGGGTTAAAGCAAAATATTTTCCCACTTATGAGTTAAATATGAGTCAAAATGTCTCAGAGCTTGGCAACGTCGAATATTTTCAATCAGATGAAGTTGGCCTTATCGGCTCCACACATGTTAATCTGGATGAATCTGATGAGCCACTGTCATTACGTAAGGAAGATGAAGTGGAAGAAATCGATCTGACGGAGTTAAATGTTCATGTTAGAGGGGAGGAGGAGTCAGATGAATAGGAAGAGTTCCAATCTGATGAGACTACGATGGATGACGAAGATGATGATGATGAGCTAGATATATCAACATGAGGGAGGCATGTTTTGATAATTTAGTAAGCTGATTCTAACTTTTTAAGCATAATTTTAAATAACATTTGTCTAGCCTTATATAATTATGGATTAATATGTATTAATTGTTTTGTTATTAATAAGGAAATGGTGCGAGGAGGTCGTACTAGGAGTGGGAGGAGACAAGGCAGTGAGAGGGGCGCTACTCCCTCCTCGTTAGCATCTTCTTCAGACACAGGTATATTTGATCAATAAGTTAGCTATATGAATATTTTAATTATTTACTAACTTAAAAGAATTTTTTTATAGGTCCAAGTGTCGGCTCACCACCACATGTACAGACGCCACCACCACTTCCCGCTAGTGCCCTCCCACCAGCTCCCGCTACAGGTATATCTATTTTAATTTTCAGTAACATGTTGCATTTCCTTATGAAAATTAATATTTTCCCACCTATGTATTTCTTTGAATTTATAGCAAAATATTCATTTATCTAATTTGAATTAATTCTTACAGGTCCTAGTGCCCTCCCACCACCTGTCCCGACGCCACCCCCACCAGCTCCCGCTACAGGTATATCTATTTTAATTTTCAGTAACGTACTGCATTTACTTATGGAAATTAATGCTTTCCCACCTATGTATTTCTTTGAATTTCCAGTAAAATATTCATTTATCTAATATGAATTAATTCTTACAGGTCATAGTGCCCTCCCACCACCTGTCCCGACGCCACCCCCACCATCTCTCGCTACAGGTATATCTATTTTAATTTTAAGTAACGTGCTGCATTTACTTATGGAAATTAATGCTTTCCCACCTATGTATTTCTTTGAATTTTCAGTAAAATATTTATTTATCTAATATGAATTAATTCTTACAGGTCATAGTGCCCTCCCACCACCTGTCCCGACGCCACCCCCACCATCTCCCGCTATAGGTATATCTATTTTAATTTTCAGTAACGTGCTGCATTTACTTATGGAAATTAATGCTTTCCCACCTATGTATTTCTTTGAATTTCCAACAAAATATTTATTTATATAATGTGAATTAATTCTTACAGGTCATAGTGCCCTCCCACCACCTGTCCCGACGCCACCCCCACCATCTCCCGCTACAGGTATATCTATTTTAATTTTCAGTAACGTGCTGCATTTACTTATGAAAATTAATGCTTTCCCACCTATGTATTTCTTTGAATTTCCAGTAAAATATTCATTTATATAATGTGAATTAATTCTTACAGGTCCTAGTGCCCTCCCACCACCTGTCGCTACAGGTATATCTATTTTAATTTTCAGTAACATGTTGCATTTACTTATGAAAATTGGTTCTTACAACCCTCCCACCACCTCTGACTTCTACAGGGCCCCCCCCACCACTCAGTAGCCAGTTGACGATGCCAGCAGTCATCACGAGGGAGGCACTGTCCATGATGGACGTCGCCCCTGCTGGATCTCCTGGTATATTTATAAGGCTAGTTTACATTCATTAATTATTAGCGGTAAGTTTTTAATATGAATACTTTGACATTTGCAATTGTAGGAAACAATTAGAACCTTGCATCGCTGTCCATCATGCTATTAGCCTAGTAATGGTACATGTGCCCGGGCCACATTTGTCTTACAAAGAATTTTCGATGGGCGTCCGCGATTCATTATTCGACATGTTCTTAGTAAGTAACTATGTCATTTAATTCAAGTCTTTTCCAAACTCATTTCACAACAGTCTATTAATTGTGAAGCTTAATTCATTTACAGCGGACTTATCGATTCACTGGTGGACATGATGCGGCACGATGTCGTTCTGGCTGGGAGTCTACTGTGAAGACAAATTATCGAAAGAGAGTATATGCGGCTCAGAAGAAGGCCCAAAAAATTACTGGTGGGAGTGAAGACCGACAGCTGTGGAAGGAGCACCGTCCTCTATGGATGAGGAAGGAGGATTGGGAGATACTATGTGACAAATTTACCGACCCCAAGTGGATAGAAAAGTCCCAAAAAGCCAAATCAAATAGGGCGTCACAGCCGGAGGCAAATTTACATACATGTGGGTCCGTCTCTTTTGCGACTCATAAAAATAAAATGGTAAGTAATGTTTCAAATCTTCTTACGTTTTATTAACATATATGACAAATTTTTACTATGAACTATATAATAGGCTGTGGAGCTTAATCGAGCTCCGACGTTCCTCGAGGTGTTCGATAGAACACACAAAAAGAAGGCGACATGTCAATTTGTGAGTACGAGAGCTCGTTCAGTAGCGGTAAGTTTATCTTCGTGTGCAACTTCTACCGTTAATTTAATTCAGATTGAATCATATAAAATTGACTAATTATTTTATTTTATTTGTAGGAAACATATAGCAGAGCTGTGACAGAGAAGTACGGGGAGGGAGAGGGGGAGCAGCCAGACTTGGATCCGGCAGAATGGGTGGCCGCAGCTGGTGTACCGAAGAAGGGCCGAATTGATGGGAATCGACACCGAGCCTGTACTTTTTCTTTTGCATTTATGTCCTTTTAGTTTGTGTTTATATCCTTGGGAAAGTATGTACGCAAATGTAAGGCTTTATAAGCCAAGGAGTCATTCCCATGGATTGTGTGGGTTTTTATGCAATTATGCAGTAGGACCAGCAAGGGGGCCCTCAGCCCTTTCCCATTGGTCCATGTCACCTTGTAGGCCTGGTCAACCTTCCTAGGTGGACATCTAGAAGGGTGGGCTGGTCATATGGACACATGGGGTTAAATGGGTCAAGATTCCATGGTTGGCCACCTACCCCCATTCAACCTTCTACCCTTGGTCAAGGGGGCGCCCCTCTCCCCTTATTAGTTTATTAATTTTTGTGTGTTATTCACATGCAATCCAGACCATCTATCTCTCATCCCTAGATCTAAGGGTGGAGGTTAGATTTGGTTGGAAGCATATAAAACCATGTATTTTCATGTGAAAATAAAGGAAAAATCAGAAAATTTTGTGTGTAAGCCAAGAAGGCTCTTGCGCCCCAGCCCTCTCCCCCTGGTTTCCTCTCCTCAAACCCCCCATTCTAGAGTGTTTCAATCTTCTATCTCCCCCTCTCAACCTATGATCTTCATTAGTGCCGCCGCCGCCGCCGTTCGTGCCGCCTTCGAGCCGCCGCGAATCCGTCTTCGGTTTTCTGTCCTACTGGACAGAGGTGTCTTCCCAAAATTCTTGATACCAGCCACGGCCTCTTAGTGGTTTGTAATTTTTATGGTGTGTTCCTATCTTCCATCCCATCATCCACAAAAACATTCAGGTCAAAAAGCCTTCGTTTGATATTTTTACAATTTCGTTCTTCAATCACTCCCAGATCTGTCCTGTCTCTGTCTACAGTGACAGTAGCTCTGAGTTTCCCATCTCCGACCATCTTTTTGATTTTTTTTAGGGCTCTCAATTTTACTGAGAGTTCTGTCCATCACCCCCTACATCCACAAATTTTCGTAATTTTTGATCAGCCTTCTACCTATTTTTCACAATTCATGTTCTATCTATGCTACAGTGCTTTCAGCTAGATTCCAGATCCAACCACCCTCTAGTCCAAAAATCAGAACAAATCACAACCACCTCCAAACCATTCATAAAAAACTATGTCCGTTTTCGTATCTTGATTTCCTACAACTTTACTGAAGACCACCACTTCAGATTCGGATGTTCACATATTGGTCAAAGGCAGTTCTCAGACAAGTTCTCTGCAGATCTGAGAATCCGGTCACTGTACAACAGCAACTCAAAAATTCATTAAGGCCAAGATCCGTGCAGATCCAGACCAGATCTCTAGGCCTAGATTGAAGGATTTGAAGTTAGCTTTCCAAAGGTGCCAGTTTCGTGTCGATCCGACATTGAGGCTGATCGCCGCGTCCGTTCTCGCCGGGACGCGCGCTGAAACCCAGAAGCTGCAGATCCGTGGCCGGTTGTTCCGACCGGTGCCGATCGGAGCCGCCCGGCCTCCGGCTGGTGAACCAGCGCGCCTCCACTCCAGGGAGCGCCCTTCCAGGCATCCTCCACTACAGTGGTGCCATCGGGTCCCACACGGCCCCTCCGGACAGCACGTGGGCCCCACCGTCACTAGTTCGGGTGTTGCCGAATCAACGCGAGAAGCCGCCCGTCAACCCGAATTCGGTCCTCCCGGACCCCATTGTGTAGCCCTTTACCTCTCTGCGTGGAGTGGGCAACGACTTGTATTTCTGTAATATTGTGTAGTATTATTCCGGGAGTACGAGTTTCGGTCGGGACCGTCTTCCCCACGCCGAGCGCGTGGAGGTATCGTATTCGCTCCTTGCTTGGCATTTCGTTTATTTTCATATATGCTTTATATGCCGCTGCTAGAGAGCATGTTTTAGGACCTAGCTTGCTATATATTTTCATATCACCGCTGCTGTGAGAGAGAGCGTGACCGTCCCGTGACCCGATCCAGGCACACGAGAGAGCCGACCACCGTAGCTCACTGCCGGTTTCTCAACCGTGCACGTCCGACGCTTCCCTCGTTAAGGGACAATCGCGAGCTTGTTGTGTCCGTGTCTCGTCCCGCATCAATTTGGTATCAGAGCGAGTTTGAGTCTAGGGTGTCCAAAATAAAAAAAAAGAGAGTGTCATTTAAGTCTAAGTGTCTAAGTCGGTCTTAGGAGTTGCATTTGCACACCATTAGTCGGTATATAAAAAGGTGTTGTCCGAACAAGCTTTTTATTATTCTGGTGTCGAGCTATTTTTCCGCAGGACCTCGCTACGCCTATCGGGAAGGTCGCACACTTGCGCGAGTGATCTTCGGATCGATTAACTCCGCCCCGTACCGAGTCTTGGTGTCTTGTGCTTAGTGTGCATGTATCCCAACCTTGCATAGTCGGTCTAGTGTCATGTCCAAATGGCCTTGCATATCCATTCCTAGGGATCCATTCCCGTATTTTGGCAACTATGGCCAACCCATGTCGACCCGTCCAACGCGATAGGTCCGTGTCCGAGTACATTCGGGCATATCATACGTATTGGTTGGAACATGGCTTGGGAGAGGAGAGCAACACGGCCGCATTTCAGTTCCGGAGAGGTTTGCGCCTTCACTTCCAGTTAGAATGTCTTATCCGCAATGCATTCTCTCTAGCGGAATCCTATACGGTCGCTCTAGTGGTTGAGCCATTTGAGTCACACTTTTTTCGGTATGGTGGCTTTCGACAAGCATCCACCTCCCAGCCGCCTACACCATGGCCTTCACCACTCGAGAGAGTTCCAATGTCATCCCCCTCTATTTCCGAATTTGATTCGGAATCCTCTCATTTGGAACCACCAAGGCCCGAGCCACCCGTATTTCTAACGGGTACGCTTTTCATAGCCGAGCCGCTTCGTCGTTGGCTCAAGGATGACTTGGTCCCACCTCCCTTCCCATCCATGGACCCCATCCTATCTCTAGTGCCCGTCAACTCCTACCACACAACTTTTCGGTCTAGTCACCATGTCGATACTTTGGATGACCTTATTATGGGATTAGATTCACAATGGAAGTTGACGCATCTTTGGGCCCGAGGCTTTGACCAACCCGCTAGTCTTAGCTTCACCCATCCGGCCTTAGGATCCATTACCTCCGTGTGCACCGTGGGGTGTGTCACCACTGAGATTCTTCTACTCCTCCCGATGCCGGCCGAGTCCGACTTGTAGGGTTTCGCACAGCACCTACGGGCGACGCAGCGGATAACAAAAATTCATTTACCCGATCCCGGTGTTATGGAAAGCTTAATCTGTGCTCTAATCGGTGTTTCTAAGACCCTAATTACGGGTTGCGTGTTTCACCTTGCGCGGAACGACGCTGTCTGCTAAGCCCGATGCAGAGAAACCGAGCCGCACAGCTGTACGGCCTCTAGAGCAGATCCACACGGACCCTTGCGCAGCGACGGTACCTCCCCGGCGCAACTTTCCCTGACTCTATCACCTTCTGGAGAGAGAGAGAGAGCAAAGGGGAGAAAGGGGGGAGGCTAATCCTCCTCTTAAGCTTATGTGCTTGCTTAAGCTTAAGAGGTTGGAAGAAGTGAAGGCTCGAATGAACATCACGTAGGTGGCTATATATAGAGTTTAGGTTTATTAGAAAATGGTTCTAAAAGACCGAAACTGTATATATGTCCTGTCCACTATTATACATATGTATTAAGCTCCATTTACACTCCTTTCCAAAAGGAATTAAAAGGAATTAATACATACACTTGTATAATAATAATCCGTCACCCAAGAATCCATTGTGTGTGATCCTCTAGGCCCATAGTCACTCTAGTTTAAGGTCCATTAACTTCTAATTCTTAATTAGAAGTAAATTAAACGTATTCTTCGCTTCTACTAGAGCCGAACAATAGTTTAATTTATTCCGAACCTTTGATCACGTTGGGTCAAGCAAATCCGCGTGATCCTAGAGGACCCCGAGTTTAAACCAGCCTGTCTGGTACCT
The DNA here is from genome assembly GCA_022559845.1 of Amorphophallus konjac. Lineage (NCBI taxonomy): Eukaryota > Viridiplantae > Streptophyta > Magnoliopsida > Alismatales > Araceae > Amorphophallus > Amorphophallus konjac. The sequence continues at coordinate 18,634,373 of CM040125.1, forward strand.
GCAAGTCCACATTTACCGCATCGATATAATCCCTCGCTCCTTCTATGAGTCTGGTACGATCGAGGGTACGGTTTCTGTCAAACCCCATGATCGTGCCATTTGACTATGACCTCCTTAAAGTGTATGACGTCCGTTCTAAACGAACTCATACGACCCTGGCCAGGGATTTAACGGAGCGTCAATGTCATGACCCATTAACTGTCTGATATATACCCGACAGTGAGCGATCCCCTCTTGACCATTGATGATCTTCACACGTATCCTGGAGTGGTTAATGACTCGGCAACTCATGACTTATGGTTAAAGTCACTTAGCTAAGTAATTAAACCATTCCAGTCCTCGTGTAAGATCCGATCAATGTCTCAGGTCAAAGGACCAACGATGCTACTGTGACCGTTGGATCTTCAGTTGACATTAGGTATAATCAACCATCTGAAGATCCAATAGCGGATCAGTTCAGTGCACATCCTCCAAGGACATACACCTACACATATGTGTTGGTGTCCCGCACCAATGACCATGAGACTGGTCACTGACACATCATGTGTACTGGTTTAATAGGTAATCAAAGTCCCCGAGTGATTACCCTCCAATTAGGAACAGTTTAAGGTATGTGTTCATGTAAAGTCAGTCTCATAATCGAGATCCCATCTCGAGTTGACTTTACAACCACATATCCTAGGGACAACGTAAAGTAACACAATCGCATATTTACGCTCAAACACCACTTTATTAATAATGAACAAGATCGTACAACTATTGGGCCTACCCGACCCGAAATTGGCCTGTAGCACACCAACACTAACACGACTTCGTTCCTTTTTGCCCAAGGGAGGAATCCTATTTTCTACACATGTCCATCGTCCCACCGATCACAATGTATGATGGTGATTATGAATTCATAAATTGGGACCGAGTCATGGGAGAACCCACTTCATGGGGTCATATCTTCTTCGACCCTTTTGACCCCTTCACTAGTGAACCTCCCGAGCTTTCATACTCACTCCACTTCTTCCGCGGAGTTCACTATCCCACCTTTTCCACTCAGGTCAAGCAAACTCCACATAGCCATAGGTCCGAACCTTCATTTGGGGGTAATAAAAACTTTGGCTTCCCCGATCCATCTAGTCCACCCGCACCTCCCGGACTTCCCGCATCCAAGCCCAATGTCCATGATTGGTGCATCGTAGTATGTCCAGGAGTTCCCCATGACGTCAACCTCCGGTTACGTCAAATGCATGCATGGCACACATTCGGGTGTCCTGGTCCGCCGTCAGCCATGTACGAGTCGGACTAACATTAGGTATGTCTAGGGTCATATATGAGTCGGTGTGTTTTCCTTGTGTGGTTTGTCTTGTGTGATTTGTTTGCATGGTTTGTGTGTAGTTTGTGCGTCTGCATGTGTCTTGTGCTAGCTCTTTGTCGTTCTCTTATGAGTAAGAGGCGATTGGACTCACTCGATGAGTATGGGATCGGTTCTATATCTACACCCGGATCTAGTCATCTACAGGGACTCAGCGGTGATTCCTAGTGAGTCTTCGAGCTGCTCCCTTCCCTTTTGAGAGTGCCCCACCCAGAGTGTCCACCTTTAACCTATAGCAGTCCATGCATATCGAGTATATATGGAATGAGCAGGTGACGATCACTTGGAGTGGAGCGTACCCGCGTTACTTGGCACGGTGACGGATCCGCCGGAGTACTCGAGCATCCCTACTCCTTCTCGACGGGGTCGAGTTCCTCCCACCCGGGGAGAGTTGATGGGAATCGACACCGAGCCTGTACTTTTTCTTTTGCATTTATGTTCTTTTAGTTTGTGTTTATATCCTTGGGAAAGTATGTACGCAAATGTAAGGCTTTATAAGCCAAGGAGTCATTCCCATGGATTGTGTGGATTTTTATGCAATTATGCAGTAGGACCAGCAAGGGGGCCCTCAGCCCTTTCCCATTGGTCCATGTCACCTTGTGGGTCTGGTCAACCTTCCTTGGTGGACATCTAGAAGGGTGGGCTGGTCATATGGACACATGGGGTTAAATGGGTCAAGATTCCATGGTTGGCCACCTACCCCCATTCAACCTTATACCCTTGGTCAAAGGGGCGCCCCTCTCCCCTTATTAGTTTATTAATTTTTGTGTGTTATTCACATGCAATCCAGACCATCTATCTCTCATCCCTAGATCTAAGGGTGGAGGTTAGATTTGGTTGGAAGCATATAAAACCATGTATTTTCATGTGAAAATAAAGGAAAAATCATAAAATTTTGTGTGTAAGCCAAGAAGGCTCTTGAGCCCCAGCCCTCTCCCCCTGGTTTCCTCTCCCTAAACCCCCCATTCTAGAGTGTTTCAATCTTCTATCTCCCCCTCTCAACCTATGATCTTCATTGGTGCCGTCGCCGCCGCCGTTCGTGCCGCCTTCGAGCCGCCGTGAATCCGTCTTCGGTTTTCTGTCCTGCTGGATAGAGGTGTCTTCCCGAAATTCCTGATACCAGCCACGGCCTCTTCGTGATTTGTAATTTTTATGGTGTGTTCCTATCTTCCATCCCATCATCTACAAAAAAAATTCAGGTCAAAAAGCCTTCGTTTGATATTTTTGCAATTTCGGTCTTCAATCACTCCCAGATCTGTCCTGTCTCTGTCTACAGTGACAGCAGCTCTGAGTTTCCCATCTCCGACCATCTTTTTGATTTTTTTTAGGGCTCTCAATTTTATTGGGAGTTCTGTCCATCACCCCCTACATCCACAAAATTTCGTAATTTTTGATCAGCCTTCTACCTATTTTTCAAAATTCATGTTCTATCTATGCTACAGTGCTTTCAGCTAGATTCCAGATCCGACCACCCTCTAGTCCAAAAATCAGAACAAATCACAGCCACCTCCAAACCCTTCATAAAAAACTATGTCCGTTTTCCTAGCTTGATTTCCTACAACTTTGCTGAAGACCACCACTTTAGATTCAGACGTTCACGTATCGGTCAAAGGCAGTTCTCAGACAAGTTCTCTGCAGATCTGAGAATCTAGTCACTGTACAACAGCAACTCAAAAATTCATTAAGGCCAAGATCTGTGCAGATCCAGACCAGATCTCTAGGCCTAGATTGAAGGATTTGAAGTTAGCTTTCCAAAGGCGCCAGTTTTGTGTCGATCTGACATCGAGGCTGATCGCCGCGTCCGTTCTCGCCGTGACGCGCGCTGAAACCCAGAAGCTGCAGATCCGTGGCCGGTTGTTCCGACCGGTGCCGATAGGAGCCGCCCGCCCTCCGGCCGGTGAACCAGAGCGCCTCCACTCCAGGGAGCACCCTTCCAAGCATCCTCCACTACAGCGGTGCCATCGGGTCCCACACGGCCCCTCTGGACAGCACGTGGGCCCCACTGTCACTAGTTCGGGTGTTACCGAATCAACGCGAGAAGCCGCCCGTCAACCCAAATTCGGTCCTCCCGGACCCCATTGTGTAGCCCTTTATCTCCCTACGTGGAGTGGGCATCGACTTGTATTGCTGTAATATTGTGTAGTATTGTTCCGGGAGTACGAGTTTCAGCCGGGACCGTCTTCCCCACGCCGAGCGCGTGGAGGTATCGTATTCGCTCCTTGCTTGGCATTTCGCTTATTTTCATATATGCTTTATATGCCGCTGCTAGAGAGCATGTTTTAGGACCTAGCTTGCTATATATTTTCATATCACCGCTGCTGCGAGAGAGAGCGTGACCGTCCCGTGACCCGATCCGGACACACGAGAGAGCCGACCACCCTAGCTCACTGCCGGTTTCTCAACCGTGCACGTCCGACGCTTCCCTCGTTAAGGGACAATCGCGAGTTTGTCGTGTCCGTGTCTCGTCCCGCATCAGGAATATATGGTTTTGGGGACAGCATGGACTCTAGCGCGGTGATATCATCGTGTACGAGTTCGAACTCTGCCCAAACCAGTACTTCTGCCTTCAGTATACCTCATTCTGCCCCCAGTACTTCTGGTAGCGACGTCAGAGACATCGTCCGATCGGAGATGTCTAGCCAGATTTCTGATTTGCAGCTGCAGATGCAGCGGCAGTTCTGAGAGGAGATGCCTACCCAGCAGTCAACCATGTTGCAGGCACTCACTGCCCTGCTCTCCCAAGGGGGAATTCTCCCTCATACATCCACCACCACGGCACAAGCGGCACAGGTGATTCTTTTCCATGGGTCTTTTCTATGAGTTCAGTTTCTTTGAGTTCAGTTTGGCACTTGGTTTCAAATCAAAGCAGTCGGGGTCCGGGGGTCCAGAATGTGAAATACTGATCCGATCGGCATTCCGATCGTTCCAACACGACCTGGGAGGTCGACGTGACTTGTCAGAGCTGACGGATTCCAAATCGAACATCCGGTTCGAGCCCCACGCTCAAAAGTGCATTTTGTAAATGCACTTGGTTTCAAATCAAAGCAGTCGGGGTCCGGGGGTCCAGAATGTGAAATACTGATCCGATCAACATTCTGATCGTTCCAACACGACCTGGGAGGTAGACGTGACTTGTCAGAGCTGACGGATTCCAAATCGGACATCCGGTTCGAGCCCCACGCTCAAAAGTGTATTTTGTAAATGCACTTGGTTTCAATCAAAGCAGTCGGAGTCCGGGGGTCCAGAATGTGAAATACTGATCCGATCGGCATTCCGATCGTTCCAACACGACCTGGGAGGTAGACGTGACTTGTCAGAGCTGACGGATTCCAAATCGGACATCCGGTTCGAGCCCCACGCTCAAAAGTACATTTTTTAAATGCACTTGGTTTCAAATCAAAGCAGTCGGGGTCCGGGGGTGCAGAATATGAAATACTGATCCGATCGGCATTCCGATCATTTCAACACGACATGGAGGCAGACGTGACTTGTCAGAGCTGACGGATTCTAAATCGGACATCCGGTTCGAGCCCCACGCTCAAAAGTGTATTTTGTAAATGCACTTGGTTTCAAATCAAAGCAGTCGGGGTCCGGGGGTCCAGAATGTGAAATACTGATCCGATCGGCGTTTCGATCATTCCAACATGACCTGTGAGCTAGACGTGACTTGTCAGAGCTGACGGATTCCAAATTGGACATCCGGTTCGAGCCCCACGCTCAAAAGTGCATTTTGTAAATGCACTTGGTTTCAAATCAAAGCAGTCGGGGTCCGGGAGTCCAGAATGTGAAATACTGATCCGATTGGCATTCCGATCATTCCAACATGACCTGAGAGGTAGACGTGACTTGTCAGAGCTGACGGATTCCAAATCGGACATCTGGTTCGAGCCCCACGCTCAAAAGTGCATTTTGTAAATGCACTTGGTTTCAAATCAAAGCAGTCGGGGTCCGGGGGTCCAGAATGTAAAATACTGATCCGATTGGCATTCCAATCATTCCAACACGACTTGGGAGGTAGACGTGACTTGTCAGAGCTGACGGATTCCAAATCGAACATCCGGTTCGAGCCCCACGCTCAAAAGTGTATTTTGTAAATGCACTTGGTTTCAAATCAAAGCAGTCGGGGTCCGGGGGTCCAGAATGTGAAATACTGATCCGATGGACATTCCGATCGTTCCAACATGACTTGGGAGCTAGACATGACTTGTCAGAGCTGACGGATTCGAAATCGGACATCCGGTTCGAGCCCCACGCTCAAAAGTGCATTTTGTAAATGCACTTGGTTTCAAATCAAAGCAGTCGGGGTCTGGGGGTCTAGAATGTGAAATACAGATCCGATCGGCATTCCGATCGTTCCAACACGACCTGGGAGGTAGACGTGACTTGTCAGAGCTGACGGATTCCAAATCGGACATCCGGTTCGAGCCCCACGCTCAAAAGTACATTTTGTAAATGCACTTGGTTTCAAATCAAAGCAGTCGGGGTCCGGGGGTCCAGAATGTGAAATACTGATCCGATCGGCATTTCGATCGTTCCAACATGACTTGAGAGGTAGACGTGACTTTTCAGAGCTGACGGATTCCAAATCGGACATCTGGTTCGAGCCCTACGCTCAAAAGTGCATTTTGTAAATGCACTTGGTTTCAAATCAAAGCAGTCGGGGTCCGGGGGTCCAGAATGTGAAATACTGATCCGATAGATATTCTGATCATTCCAACACGACCTGGGAGCTAAACGTGACTTGTCAGAGCTGACGGATTCCAAATCGGACATCCGGTTCGAGCTCCACGCTCAAAAGTGCATTTTGTAAATGCACTTGGTTTCAAATCAAAGCAGTCGGGGTCCGGGGGTCCAGAATGTGAAATACTGATCCGATCGGCATTCCGATCGTTCCAACACGACCTGGGAGCTAGACGTGACTTGTCATAGCTGACGGATTCCAAATCGGACATCCGGTTCGAGCCCCACGCTAAAATAACTCAATTCAAAACTATGTTAGTTTTCAAATTTTAGTTTAGAATAATTCAAAGAAGTAGGTTCTACAATTGATATCTTTACAGTCGTTGATATTATGTTTGATTTAAATTCATGTAATCTAATAAAATATTTAATTTATCTTTATACTAATCTTTTTATCTATGTATGTTTTTTTTAATATAGGAGGATCCTTCTGCGAGCGGTACCAGAGGGGATGAGCAGGGCGGGGGGGATGAAGATATGGACGATCTGGAGGATATTTGTTGATTTTGTTGTATTTTTTTTATGTAACGTTGATGAGTTTATTCTATAAGTTTGATTTTTTATTCTGATATTTGATGTAATTTTAATTAAGTTTGATTTTTTATTTTTGTTCGTATGTATTTTTATTTTCGATGATTTTGTAAACATATTTTTAATACAAATTTGCAGTTTTTAAAAAAAAGAAGAAAATAAATTTCAGACGGATTTTGAGACGGATCCGTCTCAAATTTAAGACGGATTAAGGGATGAAAATTAGGCCGTCTCAAGAAATTTTAGACGGATAGGTAGACGGAATTTAATCCGTCTCAATAACCGTGCGAAATAACGACGTAAATAACGACGAAAATTAGGCCGTCTCAAATTTAAGTTGGAATTTTAGAGAAATTTCAGACCCGATAGGTAGACGGAATTTAGTCCGTCTCCATTACCGTGCATAATTGGCGACGGAAATAACGACGGAAAATAGTTCCGTCAGAAATTTCAGATGGATATTTAGACGGATTTATTCCGTCACAAAAGTCAGACGGATTTGAAGACGGAACTTATCGTCCGAATTTGTTTCATTACCGACGGAATTTTCAACGGATTATTTTTCCGTCGGAAGTTTAGGACGGAAGAAAATCCGTCGGTTATTTGTGACCCTTTTTTTTAGACGGCCATATTCCGTCCGAATTCCGTCGCAAATCCGTCGCAAAATCGTTTAGCGACGGAATTTGCGACTGATTTGGGACGGAATATGGTCGTCGCTAAAACCACTTTTTCTTGTAGTGATTGCAACCTCCCGATCAATCCTCGAACTCCTTTCAAATTCATGGGAGGAGACATTTCTCTTATGGCCTTCGCCTTATTGGGATTAATCTCGATACCCCTCTTACTGACAATGAATCCAAGCAACTTCCCTGACGAAACGCCAAATACACACTTCTTGGGGTTCAGCTTGAGCTTATATTCTTGTGATCTCTGCAAGACCCTGGCTAGAACCCCAGGATGCTCAATCCTTGTCCTTGATTTTACTACCAGGTCGTCGACATACACCTCTATATAAATGTGGATCATATCATGAAAAATCGCCATCATGGCCCTTTGATAGGTGGCCCCGGCATTCTTAAGTCCGAACGGCATGACCACATAGCAGTAGGTACCCCATGGTGTAGTGAATGATGTCTTTTCTTAATCTTCTTTGGCCAAACGAATCTGATTATAACCTGAAAAGCCATCCAAGAAAGAGAGAGTCTCATATCCCGCCATATTATCGATTAAAACATCAATATGAGGGAGGGGGAAGTCGTCTTTAGGACACGCGCGGTTGAGGTCCCAGAAGTCTATACAAACCCGAACCTTTCCATCTTTCTTCATAACCGGGACGATGTTCACCACCCAATTAGGATAGAGGATGACTCTAACGAATCTAGCCTTATGGAGCTTATCAACCTCCTCTTTCATTTTTAATGCCATATTAGGGTGGAAACGTCTCAACCGCTGTTTGACCGGGATGGACCCTGGCTTAAGTGTAAGTCGATGTTCAACGAGCGCAGGGTCTAGTCCCGGCATGTCTTCATAACTCCATGCAAATGTGTCCTTGTATTCTTGAAGAACCAAAATAAGCGCCTCTTTCTCGGAGGGCGGCAAGTTCTTGCTAATGAGGACAATCCTAGGGTCTTCCTCAGTACCCAGATTTATTTCTTTGGTAGGCTCTTCTACTGAGGCTAACGGCTCATCGAATCTTCGTATGCCACTAGCAAAGGCATCAGTCTCATCCTCATATTCTTCGTACTCTTCATCCCCCTCTTCCATAGGGTCTTCATCATTCATTATTTCATAAACACCAAAACCCTGATTAAAAGTACATGTATCTTCATATTCTATTTCTGGCAGGATAATCGGATTCTCTACAAATTTGGGAATGGTTAAACAAGTCTGGCACCTGACAGCTAGCTCTCTAAGAAATCTACGGGGAATCTACTTACCCTTGGATTTTCTAGTAGCTACCCCTGGACTCTTAGAACTAGAAGAGTAAGAGCAACTAGCCTGATCACTAGAATTTGACGAAGATGAAGGAGGAGAGGAAAAAGGTGGGTACAGAAGAGGATACAGATGAAGACCCCTCACCGGAGGGGTAGAGAAGGTACACTAATGAACCCAAGAAGAGCGGCCCCTGGGTCGGGACACACTTAGAAAGAAGATAGGAGGTCTCCTCAATGGTGATGGAGGATTGAAAAATTGAAATTTTGGCGTTTTTTTTCGTTTTCATTTTCATTTTCAAGAAGAAGGCAATGAGAGGGAGGAATAGGAGGCGGTGTTGAAATTGACAGGTTTGAAAAAGATCGGATAAATGATTGCCCACGTGGGGGCGAGGAATTGGAGAAGAAGTTTGAAATGATTATGGAGAAAAGGTTATCAAGACCGCGGGCGGTCGACCGCGGGCGGTCTAGGGATACCTGAACAAAACTGTTTATCAAATAAATGGACAACAACTGTTGGATGGATGGACTTGAGAGAAAAGAGGCCGGCCCACAGCCTATCCACACTGAAGCCTTCTTCATACGGCACATCCGGCTCTCCAGTATCTATATAGTTGCTTAGGAGCTGCCTCTTGTTAGTGATCACCGCTGGCTCTTCAATTAATTCATGAATCAGTGGCGGCCATTCCGGATCAGTCGGCATAAATAGACGGCTCAAAGCAATGGTGATATTGTTCATGTCGAACCATCTGTACCAGTCACATTCGGGGTCATCCATCTTTCTTCTTTTATCTGGCCTTAGTGACTCCAAAGCCTTATAAGTGGCAAACGGGGCCAAGTGGCGAGCAAATTGTCGTGCATGCACATCTTGATGATCTAACACAGAGGTAATTATGGTAGTTTGCTCATTATTATTCTGTTGGACAGGCCCTTTTACAAAGTGAGAATATAAAGACCATGTGAGCGGCCTCCTATTGGTTTTGAGAGTGGATGTCATAGCTGCCCATGGCTTGTCACCGACTTCGTCAAGCTCTTCTTTACTCGGCCCTTTATATCCCAAACCGCCTTGAGGGATCATCTTGCAACTTTTAATGGGCCTTACCCTGCCCTGGAGATTGGCTCCCAGTCCCTTACCAGATTGATAGCCCATCTTCATCAAAATGTTCCATCCAGGTGTGTTTATCAAACTTTTTTTCTTTGCCTTTGGATGGCTGTGGTGACATCTGAACAGCAGGAGGGGTTGAAGAAGACGGCCTTGCCGAGTCTTGCCGCAGATCGGCAACATTCAAAATGGATAATATAGGCCTATTATCCGGACACATTGAAGGAACTGAGGTAGCCGAATGTATGTCATCTATTGGCAGAATATGCATGCTGGTAACTTTGATAATGCGCCTTTTATGTGGAAATTTTATGCATTGATGGTTCGTGGAGGGCACGGCATCAAGTTCCTGAATGTAAGGACGGCCCAGGATGCCGTTGAATGTCGGGTCCATGTCTAGAATGTGGAAATCCAATGTGACTGAAACTGGACCCAAACCAACTTTTAAAGTGATCATCCCTAGAGGCGGCTTCTTGGTGTTGTCATAAGCTATGACAGTAATTGTAAACGGCTGGATCTGACTTTCTGGAATGCCACACATTTTCAAGGTACTTGGTGGCAAAACATTAATGGAAGCCCCAGTATCAACCAAACATTATTTTACGGCCACCTTGTTAATGTCAACAGTAATGCATAGTGCATATTTCCTGGCCGGTTGTGGAGCCAATTCATGTTCATAAAAAGTGATGGCCGGTTGGTTGCTTGCTGGACTTAAAATTGTAGTGACTTGTTCAACTGGGATATCTTCATTTACCATTACCTTTTGCAGATATTGCTTCAGGGCCAACTGATGTGTAGTAGATCTTCTGATCAATTCCAGGATAGAGATCCGGGCCGGTGTTCTGTCTAGATGCTTTAATAAATCATATTCCGTGCCCGGTGCAGACTCTTGTTCTTGCTCTCCTTGGTCTTGTGCCGGCTCCTGCTCCCGCTAGGGAAATACTCGATGGAACATTCGTCCACTACGGAGCACCATTGTCTTTGGCGCCTCTTTCGGGCCTGAAGTAGGTGAGAAGGTAGAGGGAACGGTGGAAGGTGTGTTGGATGCCGAGGCAGGATTTGTAGAAGGAGGGGTTCTTGTAAGGGGCCTTGCCGGCTGAGGGTTATTGGAAGGTGGAGGTGGAGGCCGGGTGACAAGGAGGGGCCTTGGAAGCATGATGGTGGTAGACAGGGTAGGTTGTGGCGGAACCGGAGGAGAAACGGTCACCTGCCGGGGGCAGATAAGGAGGGGCCTATTTGGCGAGGGGTTTTGAGGTGAGGGAGAATTTGTGGGTTGGCGTATAAGAAGAGGCCGTGAAGGAGTAGGGTTAGGGTTAAGTGACCCTGAAGTGGTGGAACATATAAGGGGACGTGGCGGTTGGGAGGATGATATAGGTTGTAGCCTTCTTAACAATGGTGGTGGTGATTGACTGGAGGTTTGGTTAACGGCCCCGACAGAGGCGCGCTCTTCATGCCAGCCCTGCCCTCTCTCCACTTCATGGATTGAGGTGATAGGGTTCACTTGTTGATTTTGAACCGTGTGCTCCGGTAGCGGATTATTAATAATCCCCATATGTGACTGGGGTGCAGGAGCCTACTGTTGCTGCTGACCTTGCTGTTGCGGCTGTGGAGCTTGCTGCTAACGGGGAGGCCTTCGTGCTTTCATTGATGCCATGACTTTTCTCATCTCATCCCAGTCTATACTTCCTTGGTCATTCAAATCATATATATAATCTTTGAAGTGGAAGCAATGGGTTATGCTGTGGCCCGGTTGTCTATGGAAAACACAATATCGGGAGGTATCAACATTTTGCGGCCAGGCCATTCTTTCTTTTGGTAAGACAAGCAGATTGGCGGCCATGAGAGCATTAAAAATATCTGGAAGGCTTTCTGGCAATGGTGGATATTAGGCTCTCTTAGGGCCCATGGGCCTTCTAGGTTGCTGAGAATCATAGTTGGCTAGTGGGGGTACGTTATGGTAGTGCTGGGGAGCAGGGGGGTTATGCGGCACATTCTGGTTTGGTGGAGGAGGTGGAGGTCGAAAAGGTTGTATGGGGTTGTTTTGTTGAGGTGGGGCCTGAGGGAGAAAAGAATGTTGTGGCTGCAGTGGTTGCAAAGGTCTGAGGTTGGATGGATTGCGGAAGGATGCGTGGTGGCCAACTGCTCCTACCTCCTAGTTTGTAACAGTCCCTTCGGTGGTGGCACCATTGGGGTTTGTATTGCTATTCTTCCTTATGATCCTCGGCCTTGGTTCGAACATGCCTATTATAGGAGAATCCTTCATCTGTGTCTGAATGTACCAGGCTCGTTCATATAGTTCCTCCATTCTACTAAGTTTGTTCATGGCCAAAATGTGTCGGAACTGTGGGGTTGAGTTAGAGATTATCATCTTTACTTGTTCTGGCTCCGACAATGTATCTTTTAGTTTCTCTGCCATAACCCTCCATCTATCAGCAAACTGTACAAAGTCCTCATCGGACCTCATTTTCTCAGCAACAAGATCAGTAACCGACAAAGATGGGCCAACACGGTCCCGATACTTTTGCAAAAACTTTCTCTTTACCACATCAAAGTCTCCGGCTTCGGTCGGTTCTAATGAGTAGAACCACTCCAGAGCTGGACCATCCAGGGACCTTCTGAACAGATAGGCCAATGAAGCTTTATTATTTTGCCAAAAGGATGTTTCGTATAGAAAGTCCTTCAAGTGAATGAACGGGTTGCCCGTTCCATTATACCGGCAGAAGGTTGGCATCTCTGAGGGTGGCAAGTGAAAAGGCGGCATGACGGGTACGGCAACTTCTGGCGTGTCTTTAGAAACTGACATTTTCATGATTTGTTCTTTCATACCAGCAATCTTTTGGAGTAGCATCATGCTTGTATTTGACTCGACCGAGGCTGGTCGTTCAGAGAGAGGATCTGGCATAGGTCGTTTTGAAGGCTGGAGAGGTGGGGTTGATTGTGGCCTAGCCACAGAATGACTTGCCAAGTGAGCTGGCGTAGTCATGATGGGGGTCCTTGGACGGGATGGGACCCTTTGAGAGACCGCCTGGTCGTTGGTGGTATGAATCCGGAGGCCTCCTGTGGCCTGAGGGGGATTAGAAGAAGAGGAAGGGACTGACTTCCCCTTAAGGGCGGCTTGTATCGCCTGGCATTGAGTCTCAGCTAATTGTGATAGAGCCCTGATGAGGTCATTGACGTTAATAGATAAAGAGGTGTTCCCAGAAGTGGTTTGCGTGATGGGTTGAGTTTGAGAAGGGGAATCAATTCCCTGATTGGTGGCGTCCACCATGTAAATTTGAGGATGAGAAGCGGGGTAGTTCCCCTCGGATTGAGTGAAGCCTTGGACAAACTCATTAAGGGGGACCTCCTGGACTTGGTCATATTGATCATCCTCATAATCATAAGAGTACTCTTGATCGGCCATTTGAACAATTTTACCTGATCAAAGTCTCATAATTACAATAAGAAAGAAATGCCGTACACAAAATATAATCAAAGAGTAGGCACTCCAAGTAAATGATCAGAATAAACCGTCAAACAAGTTGTGATGATTAGGAAATTTTTAAGGTTCTCTTGCGTTTAACAAATGGATTTTTGATAAAATGTTCAACTCTCGATTCAAGGGAGATCCTAGTTTCAATTTGGGAGTACTCCGTGTCAAACTAGGTTCTTCCTTTCTCTTCTCACCAACGCAAAGGGATATCTAACTTCTGGGTACTTCAAAGGTACAACCAGCCTAGCATCCATGAGGGAATCCACGGGTGCGAGGACTTACGGAGGCCTTGGTTAAGGAATTCCTGATCCAAAGAGGTGGAATGCTCAATGGAGGGTCGTTCCTTTCCCAAGAAAGTGTGAGAATATCCTATGGGTGTAGAGAGGGGAGGTCTCTCAACTGTATGCTCAAATGCAGATATGCAGGTAATCAACAGTCAGAATATAATGACAGCAAACTTAACCAGAAAGCAATTCGGTTAACACACAGATAATAGGCGTCCTTTTTAGGGGCGCTATATCAAAAAGGGCGACTGTGTGACAGCCACGCAGTAGAGAACAACGCCTGAGAGTAGGGTGCAACCAGTAGAGAACAGTGTCCTCGCGCCTGCAGATGCGGCGCTATAAATGCGAACAACGCCCTTGGCAGAGGCGCAGCTCACAAAAATAGTGTGCAAAATGAGTGAAACACGCCCTGGTGTCTGGCGCGAACCATAAATGGTGCTTATAATAAAGAAAAAATGAAACAGCGCCCTGGAGCTGGGCGCGTATTGAGAAATGACGGCTGGGTAGCAGTCGCAGTATCAGTGAAACGACAGAGAGTTAATCCTTCCCTCAAAACATGCTATAGATGGTTCCCAAAATGGCTAATCCGGTGGTTGATCACACGTAGTGCAGAAGAGGAGGGTGCTACGTGGAGCACAAGAGGAGAGGTATGCGTGGGTACCAAAGGGAGGGGCACACGTGGGTGCCAAAAGGTGGGGCACGCGTGGGTGCCAAGGGGAGTGGTAATCAAAATAAAGACATAAAGTGTCCCACCGTGATCGCCAATTTGTAGAACGTGTCAAATAGACATGTTTTGAAAAAGGGAAATTCAATTCATGTGAAGATTAAGAAAAAGAGCATGTGATGCTCTAAAGGAAGAGTGATCGCCAGAGGGTATAGATGCCCTCAAAAATAGGAGAATGTGATCGCATAAAATCCCTAGTGAGTGGGAGATATCGGGTTCTTTTCTTCCTCCTTCAATCGGCCGGCCGATGAAGTGGGTTTTTATTGTTGATTACCTGAAAAGAAAGTATAAATAAAGATTGAATGGATTAGCCCAAAGTGTAGAATAAAGTTCTAAGTGTGCAAAAAACATGCAATTGAAAGTGGACACACCTTTTGGTTTTTTTAAAACCCTTAAGAGGAGTGTAGGATGGAGGTAATATGAGAGTGAAAGAACTAATTACTAAGATGATGCAAAGATATCTAACTGAGCTAATATGAATCCAACATGATAAATCATTATGATGAAGAAGATGAGAGTGTGTGATATGAGTGACTAAGAAGAAGAAAGAAGAAAAGAAGACTCTCTCTTCTGCTCTTGTGAGTAGGACCGAGAGAAACACGCTTGAACAGCGAGAGCAAGGATGAAATGTGCTGCAGCAAAGTGCCTTCTTTCAGTCTTTTCCTTTGGGATCTCTCTAAGCTCTCTCTCGCACGAAGGGGCATGCAAGGGGTATTTATAGGGGTTGTGGTGAGATCAAAGCGAGGAAAGGCTTAAGACCCTCTTCCAAAGGTGAAAAGGGGATTAAATAATAGCAATACTCAATCTGGGAAAGGAAAATGCAAATCGGACACGAAACTGAAATCACGACCATGACACGACCGCTATTCACAAACAGCGCCCCAGGGTCAGCCGCTTATTAGGTTTTAAAATTTAGACTTCCCATATTTAAAAATATGACACGACCCAAGGGACGGGCGCGCCTAACAATTCACGTCCTAAACAAAGGCGTTTATTACATAAATTGATTTTTGGTGGGATTCGTAAGGCTCATTAAAAAAATGCCCGAGACTCAGGCGGTATTTACTAATAAGCGACCTGACAAGGGGCGTGTTTTATAAAGAAACGACCATGACTAAGTCGCGAGTTTCTGAAAAATCATGGAAAATGAGAAAAGCCTATTTATCAAACCAGTGATGAAGTGCACTTAGGGCATTATATTATAACATAAAATTTACCCAACATAATGTCAAATATGGCGTGTCTACAGCTGACGTTTGGTTGGTCCGCCGAGCGTGGTTGGATCGGTGGCTGTTTCTCATGACGAGGACCGCGTCTCCTCGGTAAGCGAGATGGTGGCTGCGGTGCTGTGAGTGGTTTTTGTTGTGACTGAGGTGACGCCAGACTTGTGCTTTTTGTTGTATGCTTGCTCTGATGATCGGTGTGTTAGGTTATGAGCGAGGTGTCTCATTCGTGGTTAAGGTCTGGCGGTGTCCCTCAGGAGCTATGTTTTCCATGAGAATCGAGGTTTTCTATGCTGGGGCTCTGACAGCATTGTCAGTTGACTGAGGTGTTCTTCCCCTATGACATGGTGCTTGTCCTGAATTTTGAGGACAGAATTTCTTTAAGGGGGGAGGGCTGTAACTCCCTGGATTTTTCAAATTTTCTATATATTAAAATCCCTTTTTCTCTCTCGCCCCATCCCTCATTCCTCTCACTATCTCCCTCTCTCTTCTCTCTCATGTTCTCTCCTCTCTCCCTCTTTTCTGTCCAGGCGACCAACGGAGATGGACGAGGGTGAGGTGGCGATGCTCATGGAGCGAGGAGCGGCGTGGATGGGGCGAGGATCGAGGCGTGGTGACGCGTGGAAGCTCGGGTGCGAGTTCGTAAACTAGCGGGGGTTTCGCGGGCATTTTCACGTGGATCGGCGTCCTCGTTGCGCGGGATCTTCGGTGGAGGTAGGGGGATGGATCCTTAGACCTTGTGCTTCCTTTCCCCACATTTTGTAGGCCGAGGCGAGGCCGAGAGTGGGTTTATTTCACGCCAGGGTTAAAATCACATGTTTGGGGTTAGCAGCGGTTTTCGGCCGATTCGAGGCCCGATTGTGGTTTTCCAATAGTAGGAATGTCCGGGGATGAATTCCCCTTGTTTTCCCCTTCGTTGGGAGGCGAATGGGGCGTGGAACTGAGCTCACGGTGGAGCTCGGTCCGTCTGTCGGAAGGAGCAGGAGGCGGCCACCTTTGTGGCCGTTTGAGCCCTGGTCTAGGCGGCCCAGACCCTGGCCGCCCAGGTCACTGGGCGGCCACTGGTCTGGCCGCCCAGGAGTGTTGGGCGGCCATGACCCTGGCCGCCCAGGTCACTGGGCGGCCACTGGTCTGGCCGCCCAGGAGTGTTGGGCGGCCATGACCCTGGCCGCCCTCACCCAGCATGGCCCTGGACTGGGCGGCCAAGCCGACGACTTCCCAGCCCTCTGGGCGGCCCAAGGTGTGGCCGCACATGCTGGAGGGTGCCCAAGTGCTGGGCGGCCACTGGTGTGGCCGCCCAGGCCTCTGGGCGGCCAGGAGGTTGTCCGCCCAGCCCAGTCTGCCCCTGGGCCGCCGCGTTCCACGTTTTCTTGTCCTGAGGTGTCCGTATGCGATACTGTTACGAGGAAGAAGTGTCCGCGTGATACTTCGTTACTCCGGAGGTACTGTTTTACCCCGATTAGTGTGCCCGTAGGTTTAGTGGGTCCAGGTAATCCCATGTGTTCCGGGCTTTTGTGTTATCGCGTGATTGAGTCACCGTGAGTCGGCATGAGTGCGGCGGGCTCTCCCCGCATGACGTGGGTTTCTCCGAAAGGTGATTTTCGAGTGGGCCATGCTTATGGCCTTGGACTGTGAGTCCAGTCACCCAGCCTGGGGCAGGAGTTTTCCCGCTTTTCCCTTGGATAGGGAATTACCTCGGCAGCTCGTGAGCTATCTCGGTATTCGTGCTATCGTGATTTCAGACCTAGGGATTAGGCTAGATTGGCGACACTGTGCCGTCACTTGCAGCGGTCTTGACCCGAGTAGTGTGACTCAAGGACCGTTGGGTTTATTAGGTCTAGTGGACCATCCAGAGTCTGGTGGCCCCGAGCCACCCGTTACTCTGTGTTACTCGCGATGGGTGCATGTGTGGCTTTCCATGTTCACGTTGAGTGACCTGCCACTAGTCATAGCTTTCCTGCCCACGCGTGTGCGGACCCACTTGGGAGTGGTGGAGAGCGTGACCCGAGAGAGATGATTTTTAGGCTGGTTACCGTAGGGCCCCCACGCGTAGCCTAAGTCTGGGCTTCGGGGGAAGAACCAGCTAGAGGATCTGACCTAAGGTGCATGGTCTGTGTGTGCACACGTAGTTGGGGGCAGTCGAATCCGCACTGATGAGTGCAACCCCAGCTAGTCCTTGTTTTGAGTTCCTAGTTATTGTACGGTGTCTCAGTCTCCGCCTGGGGCATCGCAGGGAGACACGTGAGGCTGTGGACTAAGTCGTTAGTGGATGCATCCGGCCTAGCTTCTGGTGGGTAGTGCCCCCGTCACGTGACTTGAGTTTCTAGTGACTCGAGTTCTGTTTCACGTCTGCGAGACGTGGTTTTACTCGTAGTTTCCGGGTGGTTTCCCGAGGTGGAGGTCTATGTTGGGTTCGGTGCTATGTATTTAGAGGGGGGGTGAATGAATATATAACCCTTATAAAACTTTCGCCCAATTAAAATCTTATGCTCATTAAAAATGCTAGTTCGTAAACTAAACAAACTTGAAAGCTAATTGACAGTTGCCGAACTAAACAAACACACAGTGAGATCACTAGAGTGCTAACAAGACAGATTTAGCCAATCTAAAAACTAATTAACTCTTCTGCTCAAACAGAAGCCAAACACATGGAGCGCCCATATGCAATCACCTAGCGGAAGCACAAATAGACAAATCAAACCACAGTGCACAAGGGGTTTTTAGGTGGTTCGGTCCAGCAGACCTACATCCACCCCACACTCAACCCGAGTGTGGCTTCCTGCTGACTCACAGCTTGAACAGCTGGGCATCACAGCTTGCCATACAACAGCTGGGCAACACAGCTTGCCGTCTAAGGAATCCTCCTCGCCCGCTGAGCAACACAGCTTGTTGTCCAGTGGAATCCACCACTGCAAACCGCTGGGGATTACAGCTTACCCGTCCAGAGGCAGCACCTCTGCAAACCGCTGGGCAATACAGCTTGGTCGTCCAGTGGAATCCTCCATTGCAAATGCTGAGCAACACAGCTTGCTCCGCTGACAAACAGCTTAAAGAAAGGATAAAATGGAAACAAGAAAAGATGGAAACACAGCAACTAAAAGTTGAACAATGAAGCACGAAATATGGCTCTCCACAGAGTTGACTAGCCTGGATTTGATCCACGGTCCAGTGAATGCAGATCTCTCTCGATCTCACTATCTCTCCTCTACTTCTTTCTCTTCTTCTTCTCTCGATAGCTGTCTGTCTCTCTTCCTCTTTCTTTTTCTTCTCCTTCTCTGTGGATCAAAGGCTCTCTGCTGCTTCTATCTCACAGTATAGACTTTGCCCCTTTATCTCTCAGCTTCGATCAGTCTTCATCTGTTGGACGAAGGCTTCCTTTTATAAGCAGTCACAGCAGGAGCAGCACTGGGCGCGTGTGGCTTCCACATTTCCCGCCCAGAACTTTTGGACCACGTGGCAGCATCCAGACTTGCTTCAGCACACGTGTCATCATCTGATCAGGCCTTCCAGCCTCGGATCACGTGCTCTCCTTAAGCTTCACGAGCAGAGCACCTGTCAGATAGAGTATCAGATTATGATCATCAGTTCAAGTGTAAACTCTGTACAGACTTACGAAGGCAGTGCATTGTATAGACTTCAGGTGTGAAGACATTGTGAATGCAAATGCAATGTTCAGACTTCATTGTATAGACTTGGAGAACCTGAATCAATGTGCATACTTGGAACACCTGAAGACCAGTGTCCAGACTTGGAATCAATGAAGCCGTTGGCTGTACAGACTTGACCAAAGCAAAGGCAATCGGATGTACAGACTTTAGATGAGACTCTGTATAGACTCTGAGGTCCAAAGGCAATGTACAGACTTCTTAGAAGAATGTAGACTTCCTTCAGAGGTCCAAGAGTCTTGAAGCCAATGTACAAACTTTCCACCGACCAATGTATGGACTTTGCAGGCCTAAGATGTTGAATGAGACGGTGGATGTAACAGTGCAATGTCTAGACTTGAAATCCAATGCAGACGGCTGTACAGACTTGAATGAGATGCTGCATGAGACGATGCAGCTACAGTGATGTACAGACTTGTGAAAGACTTGCTGGATGCAGCGTGAGACGCAAGTTGAGACGATGCAATGTACAGACTTCATGTAATGCATGTAGACGTTGAACAGTAGACTGTGCAGACTTTGCCATGAGACGCTAAATGAGACGGTGACTCTGTGCATGAACAGTGATGTATAGACTTGCATGAGACGGTCAGTGAGACGCACTCTCAGGCTGTACAGACTTTGTGTGTTCATATGCCAATGTACAGACTTAGCTTTGAGCATGGGCTGTACAGACTTTACCTGTATGCAAGCACTGTATGGACTTGCCACCAATGTATAGACTCAATGCAAGCAGATGGATGTACAGGCATGGCGAATGCAATGTATGGACTTGCAGACAGAACACATGCAGTCTCCAGATAATATACCAGTCACAGTCATATGCATTTTCCATAGAGTATATCAGTTATAAACATTCATATCAGTTATAAACATTCATGTTGCTATCATCAAAACACAATATCAAATGCACTCAGAACATCATTTCATCATCATTCATGTTGCTATCATATGCAGAATGCTCAGGGATCTCAAGGATAAAGGATGCACAAAAATGCACTCACTTTGTTGCTATCATCAAAATAAAATAGCATTGCTATCATCAAATCAACATAGCACATGCTTGTGCCTAAGGGGCACAACATTCTCCCCCTTTTTGATGATGGCAACACAAAGTGACAGTGAGTCACACAGAATTTTCTCCCTCTTTGACATGATCAAAAAGAGAAAAATAGTATGAACATGTGTGCAACATGGCAGTATGCATGCAAATTCCCTTAGAGCACCTCATTCTCCCCCTGAATGTATGACTCCCCCTGAATTGGTTCTCCCCTTAAATAATTGCTCCCCCTTTGAGAAGGAATATGAACATATAAACAAAGGTAGAGAAGGTAGGAGGGTCACTTGACAACAGTTGAATCATTGGTTCAGAGAATAAGCCTGATTATAAACAACAGTTAAAGTATAAGAATCAGCAACATACAGGTTTGACAAAAATTCAGGTTTACAGTGATAAATCTAGAGTAAAACAGCTGACTTCTGAAAAAGAGTTTTAGATTTCATTTATAGCAATGAATCTAAGGCACATGGTATTAATAGATAAGTCAGAAATAATACCCTTTTGTGAATAACCATGGAAGTTCAAGAAGGGCAACTTGAATATGCATTGAGAAAAAACAATTTTCACTCATTGACTTTTGATTTTCGAAGGGTTACAGCAGTTTGATTTTCACTTTTTAATTTTTCAGAAACTGAGCTAAGTGAATAGACCAGTGGCATTTATGCTGTTGACATTAGGTGTACACCTTGATTAGAGGCAGGTACCCCCAGTTACTAGACATAAACTACAAGATCTACTTCAGGTCAAGGCCTACAAGGAACAATCTTCACCTTTGACATTAAGGGCACACCTTGGTCAGAGGCCAGTACCCCCAGTTACTTGGTGAGGACTCCCCCTATAGATTTGACCCTATGAACAGAGGTAGCTTGAAACACTTCATGACATGTGAATTCTCCTGCTTCTTTGGAGGAGATCACAGTTTCTCAGTGCAATTCAGCCATTACTCTGTCACTATGTTCAGCTCATTACTTTTATGATCTTATTTACTGCTGCCCTTATATCTTTTAGAGTGATTGTTTAAAAATCAGTACACACTCTTATTAGCCTGTTCTAGATATTTCCAGATTAACACATTCAGGTATTAAAAAAAACTTTTTCTATTTTAATCATGAGACAAAGATTAAGAGCTATAAAAGTTTTCTTTTATCTCAAATTCTGAAGGCAGACACTTAACTCTTCAATTTATAAAGGTTAAACCTTTAGTTATTTTCAATTTGTAAGAGTGATTCTTATAAAAGAACAATTGAAATAATCACAGCTCATTTCACTAAACCAGAAACAATTGCTGTTGTTCAGTGAAAATGATAGGGAAAAGATAGCAGTTGGCATTAAGGTTCAAGAGCAACTTATGTCAAAAGAATATGAATCATTTGAATGGGGACAATGAGGAGTAACAAGGATTCAAAGAATTGAATAGAACTCTCAGCTCCCCCTGACACCATGATGCAAAAATATGCTATGCACTAGAATGTTCTATATGCAGACTATGCAACAATGATATATGAGGCAAGTATGCAATCAATTCAAGTTTATGCATCCAAGACATGAACATTTTTATCCTTTTTCAGATTTTCTTTTTCAAAAATGATGCAGTACACTGTTCTACATGAAGACAGGACCCATGGTACTAGGCGGAGAACTTGGTCTCAAGGACCATCTCACACATAGTAAGAACTTCCAGACAGATTTCCCTGCCTTTCAGTAACTTACCATTTGATATCCCAGGGTTATGCATGATAATGCAACATAAAGCAGTCCTACATGCATTGAACAACTTCATTGACAGTCATGCAAATGATGTATGCAGACATAAGACACATGCATTGACTGTGGCACTAAATGACCCATTTAAAATCAGTGCAAGTTATGCATTTAACAACAGTCATTCAATTGCATTGACACAAAGTCTATATAATGCATCAACTATGTGCAGTGCATTCAGCATCTTATGAACATATGCAATAAATGGCAAGAGAGAAGAGCATCATATATGCAGAAACGAATTCAATAGCTGAGTCTGGAATGCAGACTGATCAGCTAAACAAGAAGAGATCATCAAAACTCAACCAAGCAAAACAACAATTTCAGATGATGAAATTTTAAACAAAGTTCAGAACTAACCTGAAGAGTTGAATCATGGGTTTCCATTTGTGTGCCTTGGTTTGTTAACCCCTTTATTCTTGATCCAAGGCACACCTGCAACATTATGATCATTTTGATCTTGCAGGGACCCAAGCAGCTTTGGGTCCTGCATTTACCCTGACAGGTGTTCTAAACATTCTTTTTGCAGCATTATCATCAAATTCCATTAGAAAATAATCAGACATAGAATGTCCAAAATTTCCACAGTAATAACATGAAACAACAGATTGTCTGGTCCTATGATGCATATCAACAGCAGCATGATACCTATGAAACTTAGCATGAAATGTTCTGTTGTTTACATGAACATTTTGTTTCTTACTAGCAGCATTAGGAGCAGGAAATTTTACAGATTTAGAATTAAATCTACTTCCTTGAGCATGCCAACAGTCATTGACTGTGTGGCCATGCCTCCCACATTCGAAGCACCTTGGGTGCTTACCTTTGGAGCTAAGGTCATTTCCATCAAGAATCTTTTTGTTAACATGGAAATTAACAGGTTTAGAATTGAATCTCTTTCTCGGATTCTGCCAGCATTGAGCAGCAATGTGGCCAAACTTCCCACAACAAAAATAATTTAGATTCTTTCTTTGACAACCATGATTTCTAGCCGGAATTTTCTGTGCAGTAGTAGCAGCTAGGTCATCTAATTCAAATAACTTACACTCATGCATCATATGACCTATCTTATTGCAATAAAAACACTGCACATTCTTTTTCTTTTTAAACTGAATTTTATGAGAAGATTTTTCATAGCAATTTTTCTTTTTCTTTTGTTTAGCCCTGTGCTTATGGATGTTCTGAGATTTCTTAGGTGAAATGCATTTTGAAGTACTAGCACATTCTGAACTTTTCACAAAAATCATTTTTTCTTTTCCTTTGATAAATTTCGACAAAGAGTTTTTCAGATCTTCAATTTCAGAATTCAGGGAAGCAATACTCACTTCATATTTAGATAGCTCAGATTCACTTGCAATCAGCTGCTGTTGCAAATCATCATTCCGGTTCTTCAGAGTTTCATTTTCTTGTTGAACCATTATTTCACTGTTGTTCTCATTTTCCTTCACAACAGATTTCCCTTTTTCAACTGACAACCATCTTTCAGAGAAGATAGTATTAAGGACATTAGCTTTTTATTTTATTCCTTCAGATGAGCATTTTCTTCAACCAACTTTTCTTTACATTCTTCAGCTCCAGTTTTCTTCTCTAGCAATGACTCATTTTCAGATTTCAAATTATTCACCTCTTTTCTCAATTTTCTCTTTTCAGATTTTAATTTTTCACATCTTTCAGTAAGTTCCTCATTTATATTCTATAGATCATCAATTGAAAGTTCTTCAGGTTCAGATTCAGAATTTACCTTGGATGAGGAATCTTCATTATCCCGGTTGGCCATCAAACAGCTATCATTCTGTTGATTATGCGCAGAGATGACTTTGTCATATATCTCTTTTCCAGAATTACACCTGAGAATAAAAGGATACATATCAGTATTAACTACAGCTCTCAAGATATTAAGAACTATGGTATTATCGCGATTCTTAGAGCTGTCCTCACTAGACCAATTGGTCTGATCTTTAGGTAAACGGTGTGGGCCTTTAGATATAAGACTCCACAAATGTGGACCAATTGAGTCTATGTACACAGCTAGGCCTCCTAGCCAACTTTCAAAGTTAGAACCATCATAAACCAGAGGACGACCCATTTGAACAAGTGGCAAACATATTCAGCGCAGTAAGACAAATGACAGGAAATGCAACAAAATCAAATAAGCGAAGTAAAGCACTAAGACAGTGAAACAAAACAACGAGCACAAGAGATCCACTCTGAAATGCACCAAAACTAGCAGGATCCTCTGCAGATTGTTAGATCTGTAAAGGTCAGAGACCCGCTCTGATACCAATTGTTGGGTTCAGTGCTATGTATTCAGAGGGGGGGTGAATGAATATATAACCCTTATAAAAATTTCGCCCAATTAAAATCTTATGCTCACTAAAAATGCTAGTTCGCAAACTAAACAAACTTGAAAGCTAATGGATAGTTGCCGAACTAAACAAACACACAGTGAGATCACTAGAGTGCTAACAAGACAGATTTAGCCAATCTGAAAACTAATTAACTCTTCTGCTCAACCAGAAGCCAAACACATGGAGTGCCCCTATGCAATCACCTAGCGAAAGCACAAATAGACAAATCAAACCACAGTGCACAAGGGGTTTTTAGGTGGTTCGGTCCAGCAGACCTACATCCACCCAACACTCAACCCGAGTGTGGCTTCCTGCTGACTCACAGCTTGAACAGCTGGGCATCACAGCTTGCCATA
This sequence comes from Amorphophallus konjac, assembly GCA_022559845.1. Classification (NCBI taxonomy): domain Eukaryota; kingdom Viridiplantae; phylum Streptophyta; class Magnoliopsida; order Alismatales; family Araceae; genus Amorphophallus; species Amorphophallus konjac. The sequence continues at coordinate 18,658,933 of CM040125.1, forward strand.
CAACAGCTGGGCAACACAGCTTGCCGTCCGAGGAATCCTCCTCGCCCGCTGAGCAACATAGCTTGCTGTCCAGTGGAATCCACCACTGCAAACCGCTGGGGATTACAGCTTACCCGTCCAGAGGCAGCACCTCTGCAAACCGCTGGGCAATACAGCTTGGCCGTCCAGTGGAATCCTCCATTGCAAATGCTGAGCAACACAGCTTGCTCCGCTGAAAAATAGCTTGAAGAAAGGATAAAATGGAAACAAGAAAAGATGGAAACATAGCAACTAAAAGTTGAACAATGAAGCACGAAATATGGCTCTCCACAGAGCTGACTGGCCTGGATTTGATCCACGGTCCAGTGAATGCAGATCTCTCTCGATCTCACTATCTCTCCTCTACTTCTTTCTCTTCTTCTTCTCTCGATAGCTCTCTGTCTCTCTTCCTCTTTCTTTTTCTTCTCCTTTTCTATGGATCGAAGACTCTCTGCTGCTTCTATCTCACAGTATAGACTTTGCCCCTTTATCTCTCAGCTTCGATCAGTCTTCATCTGTTGGACGAAGGCTTCCTTTTATAAGCAGTCACAGCAGGAGCAGCACTGGGCGCGTGTGGCTTCCACATTTCCCGCCCAAAACTTTTGGACCACGTGGCAGCATCCAGACTTGCTTCAGCACACGTGTCATCATCTGATTAGGCCTTCCAGCCTCGGATCACGTGCTCTCCTTAAGCTTCACGAGCAGAGCACCTGTCAGACAGAGTATCGGATTATGATCATCAATTCAAGTGTAAACTCTGTACAGACTTATGAAGGCAGTGCATTGTATAGACTTCAGGTGTGAAGACATTGTGAATGCAAATGCAATGTTCAGACTTCATTGTATAGACTTGGAGAACCCGAATCAATGTGCATACTTGGAACGCCTGAAGACCAGTGTCCAGACTTGGAATCAATGAAGCCGTTGGCTGTACAGAATTGACCAAAGCAAAGGCAATCGGATGTACAGACTTTAGAGGATGCAGACTCTGTATAGACTCTGAGGTCCAAAGGCAATGTACAGACTTTCCACAGACCAATGTATGGACTTTGCAGGCCTAAGACGCTGAATGAGACGGTGGATGTAACAGTGCAATGTCTAGACTTGAAATCCAATGCAGACGGCTGTACAGACTTGAATGAGACGCTGCATGAGACGATGTAGCTACAGTGATGTACAGACTTGTGAAAGACTTTCTGGATGCAGCGTGAGACGCAAGTTGAGACGATGCAATGTACAGACTTCATGTAATGCATGCAGATGTTGAACAGTAGACTGTGCAGACTTTGCCATGAGACGCTAAATGAGATGGTGACTCTGTGCATGAACAGTGATGTATAGACTTGCATGAGACGGTCAGTGAGACGCACTCTCAGGCTGTACAGACTTTGTGTGTTCATATGCCAATGTACAGACTTAGCTTTGAGCATGGGCTGTACAGACTTTACCTGTATGCAAGCACTGTATGGACTTGCCACCAATGTATAGACTCAATGCAAGCAGATGGATGTATAGGCATGGCGAATGCAATGTATGGACTTGCAGACAGAACACATTCAGTCTCCAGATAATATACCAGTCACAGTCATATGCATTTTCCACAGAGTATATCAGTTATAAACATTCATATCAGTTATAAACATTCATGTTGCTATCATCAAAACACAATATCAAATGCACTCAGAACATCATTTCATCATCATTCATGTTGCTATCATATGCAGAATGCTCAGGGATCACAAGGATAAAGGATGCACAGAAATGCACTCACTTTGTTGCTATCATCAAAACAAAATAGCATTGCTATCATCAAATCAACATAGCACATGCTTGTGCCTAAGGGGCACAACAGTCTAGGGTTCTGGTGAGTGTCACTGAGGGTCTTTTCCCTAGGCAATGTGCGGTCCATGATAGGGTTGTCGTGATGTTTTCCCTGGTAGCCTGACCAGGGTGGTTTGTAGTCTAGTGGTCTCCCGATAGTGAGATCGGGGCGTATTTTCCGATATAGTAGGAGTAGCTATAGTGCCAAATTTTTACCGACCACCGGTTTGCTGTTCGTGCTGTTGTTGCTGCTTTCCACTACCGCTGTTGTTTGCGGTTGGGGTTCCGCGGGACCCCTACTGAGACAATGATAGGAGGCTCACCCCTACTTTTCAGGTGCGGCGGTTCTTCCTCGAGGTTAGAGGGTGCTACACAGAGGTTCTTAGCTGCCACCTCATCGGGCCGAGTGTTCACTCGGTGTTGGGTACGCTTTTTCTGCCTTTGATTGTACTTCTGTTGGACGGGACTCACGTGGGCGACGGGCCAAGATTCGAATGGTATCGGGTCCTTCCTGGTATCCGGATCTTGGGTCGCTACACAAAGCCTATAACTGGCCGTCGAAAAAGGATCTCTGGAATCCGTATGGAGATGGTACTAGAGGTGTGAACTCCACCTGAGTTGGATCCTGAGGCATGAGTTTCAGATAAGATGGAACCCCTAGAAGATGTTGGTTAAGATGCATCTGAAGGTGGCATGTCACGTCCTACGTGCTCCCTGATATCTTCCATCTCATCTTCTTTAGTGGAGCTTTTCTACAATGTTTTCGGATGCACAAATTAGGCATATGAGATGGTTGTATGTTGTTCCTAGAGCAGCTTCTGACTATACTCAAGATATCTGTTGCACTGCTTTTCAATTTCATCCGCTATCTCTGTCTCCATATGATGCATTTCAATATCCAAATATTCTCAGTAGGTAACTTGTGCCTTCCCATGTATGGACATGAGTTCATTGTACCCTTTATATAATCTATATTCAACCATAAATTCTCAAATATACTTGACTTTCATAAAAACATGGACTTTCTCCCAAAAATTCATATTGACATCTTCAAGAGTATGTCCCTGACTTATTAATTTCGCTAAAAAATTTGCTAGAGGCATAACTACCTTATTTAATCGCACATGACGATGGCCATGATGAGTCCAATTATTTTATAGTGTCTCCCCTTGCTTGTCTTGCATGAGGACTATAATGCTTGGGAAAGGCGTGTCTCATCCCACCTGTTGATGATCATCTTTATTCTCTCCGGACGGGCATGATGCAACTCATCAAAAGTGAGTGCGGAGGGTTGAGACTGTTCAGGAGAGGTTGTTTCCTCCTTAATGACTACAGGAGGTGGAGTAGGAGTTGATTCAATGGCAGCTTTAGTGGGTTCTTGGAGTGGCCAAGAATGATGATAAAACTTTAAGTCCTAAAGAGAACAGGAAAAGAGTGAGGTTCAAGATCTCATACCAGAAGATGGCGAGAATCCCTCCCCCTAAGTTGATGGCTCCTCAAGAGTGACATGGTTCTTTTTGACCCTTGTACCACTTTCAGGGTGCCTAATAGCTACCTTTCTTTTTCCTCTAACCCGCTCAGGTTCTATTCTTTCTTCTGGTTGTTGAGCAGGCGAAGCTTGGACTGGTGGAGCTAGAGTAGGAGCTTGTAGGACTGGCTGTGGGATAGGCTGAGGTGCAGTTCTCTCAAATATTTTATCAGCCACCATGGAGTCAAGCCATTCATAATCAATTTCTAAAGGCTACTTCTAAAGAAGTTCGGTCATGGTATCCTGCAAGATCCCCAGTCGGATGACCACCGAGTGTTGTACTTTAGCCATAATCTTTTTAACCGAGCTCATTTTGTCTATCATTGTATTATGGAGTCAGTCCATAGTTTCTTTAATGCACCCTATTCCATGTCGAATAGGGTTTAGACCAGCTGTTATGCATCCCAAGACTTATACAATGTGATTTGTGTCACTACGATGTTGGGAGGGAAGACGATGGATAGAGCTTGCTTCCATTGCAAGCTCATAAATTTGGCAATGCACTTTTATTGCTTCCAGAGCCATCTGAGAGTTAAGGCTACTCAATTCTTGCTTGATCTATACAACATTGCCAGCCAGTTCCTCAAACTCTTTTCATCTTGCTTCCTCTTAGGCTGGATATGGGGTTCTTTGGGGAGCAGGAGCCTCTAGCTCAGGTACTTCATTTGTTTGCACTGAGGCTTCAACTACTCTGTGAGGTCCTGCAATAGAGGGTTTAGGGATTTCTTCTTGTAATCCTTCCTCTACAGCAACTGGAGAAGAGGATGACATAAACATACTTTCAAAAATTCTTTCAACCAAGCCTACCATTTCCTATAAACCTTTCACTAATTCCCTGCCACTTGATCTAGGCTCAACTTACACTGCTAGACCTGTAGGTGCAACTTCCTTGCCCATGACTATCTTCCATTCAAACTTACCTTCCTTGTAAGTGAAACCCCCTTTGTAAATTGACAATTCACTGATTGGATTTGCAGAGACTCCTTCTTCACCAGTCAACTCAACATTATAGCGGGCGAACACAAGAGTACGGGGTGCCCCATAAGGCAGTATTGCTTCCTTATTGCAGACCCCATTTTCCTTTCGGATGTGCTCAACAGTGCCCTTAAAGACTTCATATATTATTGCCTCTAGGTTTATTCTGATTCCAGTTTTCAGGGCATGCACAGTCTGGAGGTTTATATCACTCGTGTGAGTGAAACTACCTCCCCTGGGACTTATGCAGTGGCCAGTTGCAAAGTGGAGGATCTGCAGCTCTGGGTTCATTTGACTGGCATTGATTTCCTCTACTTCAGACCCAAGTAGACTTCAAATCATTTCTACCTTTTGTAGACACACTAAAATTGACATCATTTTGAGCATATCTCCTATCGTATTGTGATGTCCCATTTGACCCTCAAATCGACTTATTTGAGTGATTTTTCTCATTTTTCTTGAATCTCCAACTTTCTCAAGCTTTTCCACATGTTTTCCTATTTTTTTAGATTTTTTTAGATTTTTCTCTATTTTTCTAGGGCCTTTTCTAATTAATGGTGGTCTGCCTGCCGCTATTTAATGGGCACCCCTGACCTAGGCGCCCATTACAAGAATTGGCGCCCCTGACCTAGGCGCCCATTACAAGAATTGGCGCCCAAGTGATGGGCGCCCATTTCCTCAGGCTTCCGTTTGGCCATTTTTCGAAACGTAAGAATTAGTGACACTCTGGGAAGTCGCCAATTGTTAAATAGCGACAGTTTGGAAGGTCGCCAATTATTTTCTTTACATTTTCAGCAAACTTCAGATTATTTTTGATTCCACGACTGTTCGGAAGGTCGCTATTTCATGAATGGGTGCCCGTACAGAAAGTTGCCAATTTCCTTACCATATTTTGAGCTTTTAACTCCGTCTAAAATTCATATTAATTTCTAATTAGCGATCACCTAATGGTCGCCAATTCTTTTTCAAATTTTAGAAAGTCCTAATCCATCTCGAAATGTCTTGGAATTAGCGACGCTTCCGTCTGACGTCCTTTTAAATAGCGACCATCTGTCTGGTCGCCAATTCTTCCAGAATTTTGAAACCGAACAGAACCTCCTTGTTTCTCCATTTTGAGACCCTTTTCCAATTGGGAAAGGGTCCTAAAGGTTTCTAAGGTTAAAGGGACACTTGGGCAATGTATATCTCTTTCCAAATCTAATTAAAACTTGATTTCCTAATTTTCCTTAGATTAAACTCTGAATTTTACCTCTATAAATAGGACCCCATTCTCCCTTGTGTAAAAGGCATCAATAATAATCTAAGGGGAGGTGTTGCCGATTTGAAGGCTCAAGGAGGAGACTCATCAATGGAGTTCTACTTCCTCCCTTGAAGATTTGGAGCCTCTTCATCCTTAGAGCATCTTCCTCTCTTCGAGGATTAAATCAATAAGCCTTTCCTTCTCTCTTCTTTTATTTTTATCTAGCATTGCATGCATCATTACTTTATCTCTTTCTTTCATCTTTTCATCTCAATATTGAGATCTCCATATTGTGCACTCTAGCACACCTCCCAATTGTGCAACACTTGCACATCTCCCTCCTTTTTATCATACATCATATTTTTACCCACCCTTTGCATTGGGGTTTAAGGGCCAACACCCAACAAGGTATGTTCATACTCATGCTTTTTCATATTATTTATCTTAAGAACATGATGTTACACACTATTATTTTCTAATCAATATCTTTCTTGTTGGTGTTTTCTTTGTTTTGCAAGGGTAATCAAGTCAAGAAGAACTCTCTTCATCAGCCGACCGATTGGAAGAGAAGGTGCACTCACAATCGCCCCCGCACTTCAAGGTATTTATTTGTGATCCCTCCTTGTTATTGTTGTTGTATCCATTTGAGGCCCACGTGTCTCTGGCGATCACCTTTCCCCTTAGCATCCACGCATGCTCTTTTGATCCCCTTTTCTATCCCTTTCCCCATTCTTTTCATAGCTTTTATTATTCTTATTTCTTTAGTGGATTTTTTATAGATCTATAAATTGGCGATCACGGTGGGACCACCATTGTTTTTCTTTGATTACCCTCTCCTATTTGCACCCACGGTGCACCTCCCCTTGTGCTCCACATAGCACTCTCTTTTTTTTTCTACCCCTTATGCACCACGTGCACACCCCCCCACTTGTGATTGTTATTTTGTTAGATTTTTGAGAATTTCATTTCTTTTCTTATTATCTAAAAAAATAAGCATGCCATGCTTCTTTTCATGTTCCTATTTGATTGCCATGAGTTATGTGATGTGATTGTGAGTGTTTTCTTCTTTTCCATTGGTTTTTCGGGATTGTGTAAGCTTTCTGGCCTTTGTTACAGCCTCTGGGAGAGGGCGAATTAGCGCCCATACAGAGGGAGCCAATTCCCCAATTGGTGGCAGTGAGGAGGGCGCCAATTCCCTGCATTCTTAAAAAACAAAAAGGTAATTGGCGCCCATCATATGGGCACCCATTAAAGAATTAATGGTAGTGTAAAGGGCGCCAATTCCCTGACTTTCCTGAAAGAAAAAATAAAAAAAAAGAAAAGGAATTGGCGCCCAGACAGAGGGCGCCCATTCAGAAATTAATGGCAACTGTCAGGGTGCCAATTTCCCGAGTTTTCATAGCATCTTCTTCTTGTGTGACTTGTTCTGCATCATTCTTACATATGTCTGTTCATACATGTATATTGTCTCTATTTTGCATTAGTTTTGCATTCATAGCGCATTTGGCTTGGGAGACATCCACTCCCTACATTTTTTAGGAGATCTTACACCCTCTTGGTGAAGGAAGGACCCTCCATTGAACATTCCGTCTCTTTAGACCGTAAATTCCTAAACCAAGCCTCCATAAGTCCCCGCACCCATGGATTTCCTCACGGACGCCAGGTAGGTTGTACCTTTAAGTTCGCCGGGTTTAGTTGGCCTATACGTGGTGAGAGAATTAACCTAGTTGGCATTGAAGTAAATTATATTGAAACTAGGTGCCTTACCTTGAGTGAATCACATAAACATTGTTAAAATCACTTAATTCACATCAAGGTTCAACTTAAGAAATCAAGCGTAAGCATTCCCACTTGTTTGATATCTTTACAATTGCTTTGATTGAAACATTGTTTGATTGTATGATGTTTCGCTTTGATAATCAAACCAACATGTCTAATTCAATCTACAATCATGAGGATGAACAACCTAATACATCATATGATCCTCAATTTCATAATCTTCACCACAACTTTTCTAAGGGACCACGTCCTCATTCCTATGGTTTTGCCCGACCCACGGGTAATTTCCAATCTTGTGGCCCCTCGCATCCATCGCGAGCCACTATTCTCCCGGAACCATCTCCTCCCAATGATGAGAAGGTTTCCCAAGTCCTCCGTGCGTTAGATCATCTCACCCCTCAACAAATTCAAGCCCTTAAGGCTATTGTTGAGGGTGCACCTTCTTCATCTCATCCTCCTACCAATCCCGCTCACCCACTTTCTTCATCTCCTTCCTGGGTGGCTCACTACCCGCCTTCTTCTATACACCTCCTCGGGTGATCCATCTTCCGCCTCCTTCTATTCCTCCTCCTTCACGACCCCAAGGCCCTTATGTATCATGCAACCTGGTCCGAACGGGTCCTTCCATGGGTCGGCCCGTTAATCCTCCTCCACGGCCTTTATGTCATGTCGCCCCTCCACGGTCTTCCTCTCAAGGCCAACCCTCCGTGATTCAAGTTACACCCCTCCAACGAACTCTTCTTGATAAAATCACTTCAATGGAGGAACAACTCAAGAGGGCCACAAGCCAGCGGCCCGCTCCCCCTTCGCCTCCTCAAGTCAATCCTCTTCATGCCTTTATGAATAACATTACCACGATGGAAGAAGATTGGAAGGAGAGGAGAGATAATGGCATCAACAACCTATGTGAGCAAGATGAGCCGGTAATTTTCAATGACCAAGTGGACGCCGTCCGCCCTCCACCTATTCATCATATTCATCCATATGGCCCTCTGCCTTCGCCTCCGCATACACATTTACATCCACAAAATCCTCCACCTTACATTTCTCCATCACCCATCATTACGCTTCCACCGCGGCATCCATTTGAGTCTAATGATGATGAAGAATTGGATGTTCTTTATGAAGAGTTGGAGCCGGCACAAGATGTTGAAGTTCCTCAAGAGGCGTCCATTCCAAGTTTCCTTCGTTTCCCACTCCCTCCATTACCCGATGAACCCTCTACTCAGGACGATGCTACCGTTCCCAACCCCATTTACCAAACCAATTGGTGTTACGATGATGGGTCGATACTCCAATCACCCACACCGGCGCATCATGATCCCTCCACTACACTACAAACCTCTTGCCCCATCAGAATCCGACGCTTTTTATGCACTAAACCCTCTACTATTACACCTCCAATTACCACACCATTAACCTCCATTAAGCCATCCGAGCTTACCTCCACACCACTGGCCTCCGCCGAACCTCCCGCCAAACCTGTTTCTAAACCAAATAACCCTCCATTGCCTCCACCTCGGCCCTCCATTATTCCCTTAACCCCAAGGCCAAATACACCAAACCTCACTTTGCCTATCCCTCCGCCTAAACCTTTACCCAAACCCGTGGCTAATCCCGAGCAGGATTCACCTATTGTTGCACTCGGGCCAATCCCGTTCGCTTCCGAGCAAGGGGAGAAGTCTGACGTGTTTCAACCTCCACTTCAACTTAACCTTCCACTAACGTCATCCATTAAGCCCCCATCACTTATTAAGCCCTCCATCTCCGCTTCCACATTTTCCTTTGCCGCTACTTAGAGTGGGTGTGTGTCTACAAGCACATGTGTCGAGGGCGATGTTCAAGAGTCGGGCAAGAAGGATTTGGCCACGGCTATGCTATTTCAAAGACAAGACTTTATTTGCCGGATGCCGATTCGTGTCATTGTGCCGGGCGTTATTGATGTGACACAACCTCGGACTTAAGCAAGCATTCACAAATAGCATTCAAATGGGCCTTAATGGGCCACCGCTCTCCCGTCGCACTCTATACCCGGAGTGACTTGGTGATGCCAAGTGTGAAGTATGGGAATGGGCCCTTGCTGGTAGAGGGCCAGCAAGGCCAAGGTTTGACTCCCAAAGGTTGGATGCCCAATTTAATTGGGGCCGACAAAGTGCGCAAAGGCACTGGTTTCACACTACCCCATGGCGGTCACTCTAAGTCATGGACTTGAGGACCGGGCGCTCCCTCACAAATTCAGCGGCGCATGAAGCAAATATTGAAAGAGCAACACTATTGAGCAAGGATGAGACACTTACTCGACCGGTTTGAAGAAACCGGTCCCGGTCGGAGACGAGGGCGAGCGGGGAGGCGGTGGTTCCCCACACGCCGCGGCGGTGTCGCTTGACCTGCCCAAAGAAGTATAAAACTACACCTCACGCAGGAGGGGGATCTTGGGGTGGGGGTTAAAGTGTTACAACCAAAACTACCACCACGCAGGGTGGGGCCTTCAGCCGGCCAAGCGGGGAGGGGAGAAAAGCTCTCGATTACTAAGTGGCGTCCGGTGCGATATCAGCCTTGTTCTGGCCTGCAGGACAGGGTGATGAGGTTGAGGTTGCCACGGACTCGTCCGGACTCCGAATTGAGTGAAACCACCTCCTACAGCTTCCTGACTTGAAGGGGATGACTTTAGAATTTTTGGGGATGCTCTGTTGGTCGGTGGTGACAGCTCCAGCAGCAGGAAGGAGATCGCTCTGTCTGGCCGCAGGCTGATCGGGACTGGAACAGCAACTTACAGAGGTCACTGTGCGCTCTCCCGATCTCTGATCAGCACGAAACCAGCGGCGACATCTTCGTAGTCGAAGTAGCTTTCAGCAGAAAGTGACGGGGCAGTGTTCCGATGTCGATGGCGAGCGGGGCACCCGGAACAGTACTCACTGGTCTAAGCAGACTGCCGAAGCAGGACTGGACAGAAGGGGAGAGAAAAAGTGATAACTCTACCCCCCGGTGGCCGAATGCAGCTCCGCTTCCTGATCTTGAAAGAGGACTGGACGGGGAATAACTTTGTTGAAGAAACTTGGGCCTGATTCAGCCTGAGTAAACCGTGAGACGGCAGTCTCCTAGGTTCTGGTTCTGGATGAAGGCCTTCTTGCGCGATGGTGGGAGATTGGCTCTATCTGGCAGCTCCGACCTCGGATCGTGTTGCTTCCACCTCGCTTGCGAAGTAGACTGGTAGGCCTTTCCATAAAGGTAGGCCACGCCTTCAGGAACTTTCAGGAGGAAGCCGTAGTCGATGCTGCAACTAAGGGCTGATCTGCAGGTCTGCACAGCTCCAACCTGAAAATGAAATGAGAGGGAGAGGTGGCTTCTTTGGTGGAGGGAAGTGGTAGGGGCGACCTAAGGGTGAGTGGGGGCTCTAGTGGGGTGGAGAAAAGAGCTAATGTTGATGGGGAATGAGGGGGAGAAAGGCTGGAAGCAAGGGCTAGCAGGTGGAGGAGGAAGATGAGGGTGTGAGAGAGGGAAATGGGGAGTGAAGGGGGCGAACTTGGCAAGGGGGAGAGTAATGGATGGGGGCGGCCAAAAAACAAGTGGAGGGAATGGGTTTCAAATTTTGAAATGGTCTTGGAATGTGTAGGGCTGTATGGGAACTAGGGGGATTGCCTTGGAAGGGAGGAGATTGTGTTGGGAGTGGGGGAGATTCCCTCTTGGAATATGGGGTAGAGTAATGGTGGCTTGGGGAAGTGGAGGGGCAATGAATGAGGTGGGTGGTGGTTGGGAGTTGAAGGGGGGAGGGAGGAGAGAGAGAAGGGGGCGAACCCCTTAGTGGGAGGAGAGAGAAGAGAGAGTGGAGGGGAGGGGGTGTGGGAATCACTCCCTAGGGTATCTCACCCTAACTTAGTGGAATCTCTCCAAATTGAACAAAATTGTAGGCTTAACTCAAAAGGATTCATTCATTCATTAACTTCAAATGAGGGGGAGTGGGGTCCTATTTATAGGCAACCCACTCTTTACAATAAGTCCCTGACAAAATAAGCAACTACAAATAACCAAGGGGGGGTGGGGGCGCTAATGGGCCTAGCCCAACGAATTGGGCCCAATAACCTCATTAGACAGCATGATGATAATAAAACATAGGAAAATAAGTGCTAGACCTAGGGAAATGACTCCAATAAAATGAAAATACATCAAAATGACACAAAGGAAAGCTACAAAATGGATAAGGGGCCTTAATAGAGTGAGGCCCAAACTCAACCAGCTCCTGAATGTGAAGAAGTGGACCCGAGCCAAAGGGAATCGTGGGTGATGCCTCCATCAAATCCCCTGGGCCGCGAAGAGCTCGACTCCGTCGAGTAAGGATCCATCCGGCTAAGGTACCGCTCGAGGAGGTCCGGATCCAATCGCTGGAGGTCCTCCCGACTCACCCATGAGTCTTCCGACGGAGGCCGATCCTTTCACCTGACGAGATAGCGCTCATATACCTTGCTCCGGGTGGTAGTGACCTGCTCATCCAATATTCGTTCAATGCGATCGCGCTGAGCTCTCTTGGCTAGTGGACTCTCCTCACGGGTGGGTACTCTCTCAAAGGAAGAAGTAGGCTCAATCTCCTCACTAGGTCCCACCGTGGGGCCCTTGTATGGCACTAAGTCGGCGACATTGAATGTAGGACTTACCCCATAATCCTCAGGGAGATCTAACTCATAAGCATTTGCACCAATGCGCCTTAAGACCTGGAAGGGCCCAGTCCCACGTGGCCTCAGCTTGGAGTTGGCTCCTGGGGAGAGCCTCTCCGTCCTTATCATCACAAAGTCACTCACTTGGAACTCTAAGTGACGCCGGTGAGAGTCGGCCAATTTTTTATAAGCCTCATTTTTCATGCTAATGTGCTTGCGAATTTTCTCATGCAATTCCCTAATATGTTGTGCAAAAGACTCGGCAGAAATGGACACTCTAGCATGCTGGGGAAGGGGAATGAGGTCGGATGGCTTTCTTGGTTTGTACCCATGCACGGCTTCAAATGGACTCATCCCTATTGACTTATTGATGGAATTGTTGTATGCAAACTCAGCCTGTGGTAAGATGAGATCCCAATTTCCTGGCCGATCCTCAACAAGACTCCTAAGGAGGTTCCCTAGACTCCGGTTGACCACTTCAGTTTGGCCATCCGTTTGGGGGTGGTAGGCAGTGGAGAATTTGAGGAGGGTACCCATCATGTGCCAAAGAGTCTTCCAAAAATAGCTAGTGAATTTGACATCCCTATCGGAGACTATGGTCTTGGGCAGCCCATGGAGGCGGACTACCTCATCAAAGAATAATCGGGCTACATGGGAGGCATCAGATGTTTTGGAGCATGGGATGAAGTGGGCCATTTTGGAAAATCTATCAACCACCACATAGATGGAGTCATGCTTCCTAGAGGTCTTGGGTAAGCCTAGCACAAAGTCCATGCTCAAATCTTGCCATGGTCGGTCGGGAATGGGAAGTGGGGTGTATAGGCCGGTGTTTTGCTTCACCTGCTTGGCCGAAGCACACGTGCGACATTGACCCACTATTTTGCCTACATCTCTCTTGAGGCTCGGCCAATAAAATTGACCCTCAACTAAGGCAATGGTTTTGTGGACCCCAAAATGACCGGCTAACCCTCCGGCATGTAATTCCCAAACCAAGAAATCTTGAAGAGAGGTCCGGGGAATGTAAAGCCTTGGCCCCTTGAAGAGGAACCCATCCTCTAAAATAAATCCCTCATGCTCCTTGCTAGAATGAGTGGTCAAGTTGGCATAGATTTGCCCAAAGTCGGGGCAACCAGGGTACTCGTCCTTGACCTTATCAAAACCAATCACTTCCACTTGGATAGTGGATAACAAGGACATCTTCCTACTAAGGGCATCCGCGGCCTTATTCTCACTCCTGGCCTTGTGTTTGATGACAAAGGTGTAGGATTGGATGAACTCAACCCATCGGGCATGTCGGGCATTCAACTTTTGTTGGGAATTGAGGTATTTGAGGGCCTCATGGTCGGAAAAGATGACAAACTCTTTGGGAAGCAAGTAATGTCTCCAGTGTCGGAGGGATTGGACCACGGCATAGAACTCCTTGTCATAGGTGGAGTATCTAGTCCTAGCATCACATAGCTTCTCACTAAAGTAGGCGACCGGGTGTCCCTCTTGACTAAGAATCCCTCCTATCCCTATCCCGGATGCATCACAAGTGACCTCAAAAACTTTGGAGAAATCGGGAAGGCATAGGACCGGGGCTTGGGTCAACTTTTCCTTAAGCTCAAGGAAGGCTTTAGAGGCGGCTTTGGTCCAAACAAAGGTTCCCTTCTTGAGACAATCAGTTATTGGGCCGGTGATAGTGCTAAACCCTCGAATGAATCTCCTATAGAATGTGGCCAACCCATGGAAACTCCTAACCTCATGAAGGGTGTGGGGCTCCGGCCAATCAAGAATAGCTTGGACCTTGTCGGGGTCCATGGAGACTCCTTTGGTTGACACCACAAATCCTAGGAAGGTGATGGAAGTGGTCATGAAATGACACTTTCTAGGTTGGCAAATAGGCTTTCTTGCCGGAGGACGGTGCAAACTTTCCTAAGGTGGTCAAGGTGGGCCTCATGGGTTTGGCTATAGATGAGAATATCATCAAAGTATACCACTAGAAAATTCCCAATGAAAGGCCTAAGTACCTCCGTCATAAGACGCATGAAAGTACTTGGGGCATTAGAAAGCCCAAATGGCATGACTAACCACTCAAAGAGACCATCCTTGGTCTTGAAGGCCGTTTTCCACTCATCCCCGGGCCTTACCCTAACTTGGTGGTAGCCACTCTTGAGATCTATCTTAGAGAAGATGGTGGCTCCGGCTAGCATATCCAACATGTCATCAAGCCTAGGGATGGGGAACCTATACTTGACGGTAATCTTGTTAATGGCCCGGCTATCCACACACATCCGCCATGATCCATCTTTCTTGGGGGTAAGGAGGGCCGGGACGGCACATGGACTCTTACTAATGCGGATGAAGCCCTTCCTAATGAGTTCCTCTATTTGCCTCCTAAGTTCGGCATGTTCCGTGGGATTGAGGCGATAATGAGGAAGGTTTGGAAGGGTGGCTCCCGGTACTAGATCGATTGCGTGTTGCACATCACGCATGGGAGGGAGTTGGTCCGGGAGCTCTTCCGGGAACACATCATGGAATTCTTCCAAAAGTTGTTGGATTTCTATGGGATGGGGGTTAGAGGGGTAGGTTCCCCTAAGCATATGACTACCGCACACAATGGCACCCCTTGAGCAATTTCCTCTTCAAGCTCTTTCCTAGTGATGAGATGAAGACCTTTGGTCAACCCCGTGGTTCTACTTTGTTTTGGGGTTTGGATAAGGGCTTGGGTTGGAGGGGTGGAGTTCCCCGAGACTTGTGGAGTGGTGGGGTGTGATCCTTGAGGGAGAGGGTCCTTCTTGGGCATGGGTCGAGGTGGGGAGGGGTTAAGACGGATAGTCTTACCCTCATGCTCAAAGGTGCATATGTTGCTTCTCCCTAAAATGGTGGCATCCACATCATAGAGCCAAGGTCTTCCTAAAAGGATGCTACCCACTTCCATGGGTATGACGTCACACCATATTTGGCCATGGTAGGAAGAGAAAGTGAGAGGCACTAGGCATTGGGTGTTGACCGGGATGGAGTTGTTGTTGATCCATGAGACCCGGTATGGACTTGGGTGGGGAGTGAGAGTAAGCCCAAGGAGCTTGACGGTGTCGGGTGACACGGCATTAACACAACTACCACTATCCAAGATCACTTTCCTCACATGGTTCTCTATCTTGATAAAGGTGTGGAAGATTGAGGTCCGACGCCAATCCTCTTCTTGAGGTTGGGTGAGGATGCACCTAATGACTCCTAGATGGGAGTTGTTTGAAGGAGTGGAGTGATCTAGACCCGACTCTAGATATTGGGCTTCATACTCCTCTTCCCAATCTAGTGAGGCTTCATGTTCCTCAACGTCATTTTCTTGTTCCTTTTGGGGTTGAACTTCTTCCTCAATAAGCAAACTAGATAACCCCTTAGATGGACATTGTCCCGCAAAATGACCAAACCCTTGACACCTATAGCATTGTTGGCGCCCTCTTCCCGGGGTGGCTCCTACACTTGGTCCTTTGGGGTTGTCATCCTTCCGTGGGAGAGGATGACTAGGAGCAGGCTTGTTTGGAGTGATGGGTGGGGGAGGATTGTAGGACCTTAAAGGGGCATTCCCACTTGGGCTAGGAGCTCTCATGGGAGTGGGTGGAATGGGACGTGGTCCCAAGTTTTTGGGATCGGTTGGTCGGGGAGTGATAAATCGGGAACTCCTAGAAAACCTTTCCACATCTCTAGCTACTTGGTAAGCTAGCTCAAGGTTGTCAACGTCTCTCATGAATAGTTCCCTCTTGATGTGGCTTTGAAGCCCATTCCTAAAGCGGGATAAGGTGACGTCCGGATCCTCATGGACTCCACACTTTAAAAGATAGGAGTCAAATTTTTCAATGTACTCTACCACGGTCTTCCCTTCTTGGGTGAGGCTTTGCCATTCATCTAGGAGCATTTGGTGGTAGGTTCGGGGGAGGTATTTGTTCCTAAGTTGGTTTTTCATATCCGCCCAAGTGTCAATAGGCTCTTCCCGCCTAACCCGTCTTAGACCCTCTTGGTTTAGCCAATAAGTTTTGGCCAACTTAGTGAGATGCATCTTAGCCAATCTAACTCTCCTTTGGTCGGACATGGGGTACCATTCAAAGTATTGGTCCATGGCGGTCTCCCATTCTAGGTAAACACTAGGTTCATGTGAACCATCAAAATTTGGGGCCTCTACCTTGATCATCCTTAAAAGGGGGTCATCCGGATCATCCCGTGGACGCCGGTCATGGTTTTGATGGGGGCGAGGCCTCTCATAGTCATAATAATGGTCATGGTCCATATCCTCCCTATAAAATTCAGCATGTGGGTGATGGGCTCTTGGGCCGTTGTTCCTTGGGTGGAACTCATCCCTATGAGGCTCTACATGTGGAGGGTGGACTCTTGGGCCTTGGTTCCTTTGGGGAAAACCATTCCTATGGAACTCACCATGTGGTGGAGGGGCTCTTGGCTCATTGATCCTTGGGTGAGGATCTTCCCTATGAAGCTCATCATGCGGAGGGGGAATTCTAGGCTCGTTGTTCCTTGGGCGGAACTCTTGGTCTTCTAACCGAGCAATTCGGTTGGTAAGGGACTCTAGTTGGGCAAGGATGGTTGTGAGGGCAGCATCTACCCTATCCATAGGGCCTTGGGGTTCCTCCCTAGGAACATCTTGGTTGAGTTGGTGAGGATTGGGATCCATTGGTGGAGCCGAAGACGATGAACCAGGTTGATAGCTAGCACCACTACGGGTGGACATGCAAGACAAAGGGCCAAAGTGGTTGGACACACAATGCAAAGGTCCTAGGACTTAGACTTGATAGAGACAAGTCAATGACTTGCTCTGATACCACTTGATGTGACACAACCTCGGACTTAAGCAAGCATTCACAAATAGCATTCAAATGGGCCTTAATGGGCCACCGCTCTCCCGTCGCACTCTATACCCGGAGTGACTTGGCGATGCCAAGTGTGAAGTATGGGAATGGGCCCTTGCTGGTAGAGGGCCAGCAAGGCCAAGGTTTGACTCCCAAAGGTTGGATGCCCAATTCAATTGGGGCCGACAAAGTGCGCAAAGGCACCGGTTTCACACTACCCCACGGCGGTCACTCTAAGTCATGGACTTGAGGACCGGGCGCTCCCTCACAAATTCAGCGGCGCATGAAGCAAATATTGAAAGAGCAACACTATTGAGCAAGGATGAGACACTTACTCGACCGGTTTGAAGAAACCGGTCCCGGTCGGAGACGAGGGCGAGCGGGGAGGCGGTGGTTCCCCACACGCCGCGGCGGTGTCGCTTGACCTGCCCAAAGAAGTACAAAACTACACCTCACGCAGGAGGGGGATCTTGGGGTGGGGGTTAAAGTGTTACAACCAAAACTACCACCACGCAGGGTGGGGCCTTCAGCCGGCCAAGCGGGGAGGGGAGAAAAGCTCTCGATTACTAAGTGGCGTCCGGTGCGATATCAGCCTTGTTCTGGCCTGCAGGACAGGGTGATGAGGTTGAGGTTGCCACGGACTCGTCCGGACTCCGAATTGAGTGAAACCACCTCCTACAGCTTCCTGACTTGAAGGGGATGACTGTAGAATTTTTGGGGATGCTCTGTTGGTCGGTGGTGACAGCTCCAGCAGCAGGAAGGAGATCGCTCTGTCTGGCCGCAGGCTGATCTGGACTGGAACAGCAACTTGCAGAGGTCACTGTGCGCTCTCCTGATCTCTGATCAGCACGAAACCAGCGGCGACGTCTTCGTGGTCGAAGTAGCTTTCAGCAGAAAGTGACGGGGCAGCGTTCCGATGTCGATGGCGAGCAGGGCACCCGGAACAGTACTCACTGGTTGAAGCAGACTGCTGAAGCAGTACTGGACAGAAGGGGAGAGAAAAAATGATAACTCTACCCCCCGGTGGCCGAATGCAGCTCCGCTTCCTGATCTTGAAAGAGGACTGGACAGGGAAGAACTTTGTTGAAGGAACTTGGGCCTGATTCAGCCTGAGTAAACCGTGAGACGGCAGTCTCCTAGGTTCTGGTTCTGGATGAAGGCCTTCTTGCGCGATGGTGGGAGATTGGCTCTATCTGGCAGCTCCGACCTCGGATCGTGTTGCTTCCACCTCGCTTGCGAAGTAGACTGGTAGGCCTTTCCAGAAAGGTAGGCCACGCCTTCAGGAACCCCAGGAGGAAGCCGTAGTCGATGCTGCAACTAAGGGCTGATCTGCAGGTCTGCACAGCTCCAACCTGAAAATGAAATGAGAGGGAGAGGTGGCTTCTTTGGTGGAGGGAAGTGGTAGGGGCGACCTAAGGGTGAGTGGGGGCTCTAGTGGGGTGGAGAAAAGAGCTAATGTTGATGGGGAATGAGGGGGAGAAAGGCTGGAAGCAAGGGCTAGCAGGTGGAGGAGGAAGATGAGGGTGTGAGAGAGGGAAATGGGGAGTGAAGGGGGCGAACTTGGCAAGGGGGAGGGTAATGGATGGGGGCGGCCAAAACAAGTGGAGGGAATGGGTTTCAAATTTTGAAATGGTCTTGGAATGTGTAGGGTTGTATGGGAACTAGGGGGATTGCCTTGGAAGGGAGGAGATTGTGTTGGGAGTGGGGGAGATTCCCTCTTGGAATATGGGGTAGAGTAATGGTGGCTTGGGGAAGTGGAGGGGCAATGAATGAGGTGGGTGGTGGTTGGGAGTTGAAGGGGGGAGGGAGGAGAGAGAGAAGGGGGCGAACCCCTTAGTGGGAGGAGAGAGAAGAGAGAGTGGAGGGGGGGGTGTGGGAATCACTCCCTAGGGTATCTCACCCTAACTTAGTGGAATCTCTCCAAATTGAACAAAATTATAGGCTTAACTCAAAAGGATTCATTCATTCATTAACTTCAAATGAGGGGGAGTGGGGTCCTATTTATAGGCAACCCACTCTTTACAGTAAGTCCTTGACAAAATAAGCAACTACAAATAACC
Organism: Amorphophallus konjac; assembly: GCA_022559845.1. NCBI lineage: Eukaryota > Viridiplantae > Streptophyta > Magnoliopsida > Alismatales > Araceae > Amorphophallus > Amorphophallus konjac. Next base: position 18,677,844 of record CM040125.1, read on the forward strand.
AAGGGGGGGTGGGGGCGCCAATGGGCCTAGCCCAACGAATTGGGCCCAATAACCTCATTAGACAGCATGATGATACAAAAACATAGGAAAATAAGTGCTAGACCTAGGGAAATGACTCCAATAAAATGAAAATACATCAAAATGACACAAGGGAAAGCTACAAAATGGATAAGGGGCCTTAATAGAGTGAGGCCCAAACTCAACCAGCTCCTGAATGTGAAGAAGTGGACCCGAGCCAAAGGGAATCGTGGGTGATGCCTCCATCACTCACCATGAAAGGTTCACAAGTTTGATGCCATGTCGGCCCAATGCCATTGTCAAAATCACTTTGCTCATTGGTCGACATTCTTTTGACGCTCTTATTACCCCTCGCTCCATCATTATACAACTTCCCAAGGGGTTATCCTACCGCATTTTTATAGCACATTCCACTTCCAATGAGGGCTTATGGGCATTAATTCCATCCTTTGGACAGTTCGGCCGGGCATTTTGTTTACCTTGGAGGTGTAGGCGTTCTTTTATTGAAGGGTCCTCCGCTAACCCACTCATCCTTTACTCTATTTCATCCACACTTTTACCAAACACCAATTCCTTCTTATGGTCCACTCATGGGTTGAGGAGAAAGATTTCGTTCTCCCATTCCATATGTTCTTTGCATTCTTTGCATTTCACGCATTCATCACCTTCATTGCATCACATGCATTTGCATTCTTTCTTTCCCGGGTTCCCAAACCCGTACCTTTCCCATCTTCAGGAACCTTCGGATCCTCCTCATCCGTTTTCTCTCTCCCTCTCCTTGGGGCATCGCGTCCCTTCTTATTTTCTCCACCATCAATCCCTGGGGCATCGCATCCCCTCCTATGCTCTCCTTCCGGAACCTCCGGACTTACCAGGACATCGCGTCCCTCCTCATTTCCTGCCTCTGGAGCCCTCGAATCTTATCATTGCCTTCGATTCACCATCTTTGCTCCTAAGGCATTGCGCCCTCCCTTTTCACATTCCTCTAGAATCTCCAGGCTTACCTCTCTTCCAAGGGCATTGCGCCCTTGAATCTCCGGGCTTACCTCTCTTCCTAGGGCATTGCACCCTCCCTTTTCACATTCCTCTAGAATCTCCGAGCTTACCTCTCTTCCTAGGGCATCGCATCCCTTCCCACTCTATTCCTCCAGAATCTCCGGGCTTACCTCTCTTCCTAAGGCATCGCGTCCCTTCCCAGTCTATTCCTCCGGAACCTCTGAACCTTTCTCTCTTCCTAGGGCATCGCATCCCTCGCCACTTTATTCCTCCGGAATGTCCGGATCTCATCTCTTTCTTCCGATTTATCTTCCTACCCCTCCAGGACATCACGTCCTTTGTTCTTTTCTTCCTTTTAAATAACCTTTTTCCATACCTCCTCCCAAGGCATCGCGTCCCTCTCCATTCTCTCAACTTTCCTCCTCCGGAGCCTCCAGATTTTCCTTCCCATCATGATTCTCCTCCTTTACCTTCAGACCCTCCGGATCCTCCACCCCTTTCTATTTACCAATTCCTTCTCTTGATTCCATTTAATCCCAGGTCCAACCCGGCTTCTTTCGCATCAGCTGCTTTGGGCATCTGCCTGTTCTCACACTGCTTTGGAGGCTTTAGTCCTCACCCCTCCACTTAATGCCCTCTTCAGTCTATAGACCTTTCATGTGATCAGGGTCTCTACACCTTAGTGAGTTAGTTTTAGCCCTCACCTCTTTTCCTTTTCTCCTTATTCGTCCGAGTCTGGTCTAAAAACCGCTCCCTTCTTGTTAAGCCACTTTCGAAAACTTTGCTTCCTTCTTCCTATCTGTCATGAGGACTGCAAATCCCAGATTCATCAAGATCGCCCCTAGCAGTTGCTTCTACAAACAAGGTCACAAGGTAATATGTTTGCGTAAGTATGCATTCTTATGCATTTTCATCACCTTATTCATGCACGGATTTTTAAATTGAAGTGTTTCTTAACTTGATCAAGAGTGATATTCTAGACCTTTATCTTAGGTCTTTAATTAATTTAATTTTTTACAAAAGCATCTTTAGGCTTGCTATGCAGCACTTTGGTTATAAGAACCCGCGCTGGGAGTTCGACATTCTCTCCCCACTTGTTAAATGCAATCCTTAGCTGGGCACTGCACACACTTCACGGCGTCCTCAGCCATCTCCTTTGGTAAAACACCATTGCTACTTGGGCCATGCTTGAGGGCACGAAGTCTCTTTCTCTTCTACTCGGTTGAAATATGAGGAGCAGAGATATTCTGGGCAAAACAACCAACCTAAGCACACCCTGACAAGAGAAAGTCTCAAATATGGGCAGTCTATTATGACCTTATTCTCAAAAATTTCAAGTTTCAATTGCAATATCTTTCAAGTCCAAAGGACACAAAAGAAAAAAAATGATGATCAAATGCAAATATATATGAGCAAATCAAAAGAAAATTTAATGATTTTGGCATGGCAAGAGGGCAGTACAGTTTCCCCGCGGGACGTCATAAGCCCAGTCGTATGCGTGCCTATAAGAGAATTTATGGTTCGATGATATGACACAAAGTCCTGGCGCAACAGACCGAATCTCTAGGGTTGTGCTATGGAAAGAAGTTAAACCCGATATCTTCTTAACTTATATCAAGCTTATCCCAAATTACTCTTCTCTTCTCCCTCTAAGACCAAGTGTTTCTCGGGTATGGCCTTAGTAGGGGCACCGTTATACAAGGACAGCTGGCTATAGGGCGCCACCCTTAATGCACGCCTTGCTTCAGGCAGTTTTTAGCGAAAGAGGAAGGAACAAGGACCCCTAGCCAGTGGCTTAAACATCCTTTGATGCTGCATTAGCAAAGTCTAAACCAAATATCTAAAAAAAGTTGAATATCTTCCAAAATCAAAAAAATTGAATATTTCCAAAAAAATTCAAATATCTCCAAAATCCACAAAAAAAATTGAATGCTTGTCAAAACCCATAAAAATTTGCATATTTCAAACATCTAAAAATGCATTGTATTTTCTGATGGTGTTATTGCAGGAACAACTTTTGTAAGGATCAAGAGCACGGGATGAGTCCTCTCTATTCATTACTATCTACCTTTTGATCCTCCCCTATGTTCTTAACAATGATCACATCTTCATGATTTGCCATTGGGCATCGTCACTCTGATCTTTCTAAATAAACTCCTGCTGACTTCACTAGATCACTCCTGCAGTTCTGGGCATTACTTGATCTCAATCTTTCAACTCAAAATCTTGATTTGCCAAAATTGTCATCCTCATGACAAACAACAAACAATGACACTTTGCATGTTTCACGTTTCAATGCTATCTCTGCTGCGATATTCAATGCAATGCTATGCTTCAACTTATACTATTGATGCTATACATGCTTGAATGCTATGCATGCTATGCTTTGATATATGTCATGATTTGAACGCTTTATTGTTTATTCATTACTTGTTACCCTTTATATCTTGGCTAATGAATTTTTGAGCGCAGGAAGAAGCTATTGGTCCCACCGTCCGAACATCATCACTCATATCCCACGGTGCTTGCCCCTCGTTGCTTAGTTCGCTCATGCTTATAGCTTGACCATCTCCTCCCTATATGTATTTTTACTATATGATATCTACGCTATTAGATTATATCAAGGACCTTGTGGCTTTGGTAAATCTAGAATTTGAGTTCCCTTTCATCAAAAAAATAGTGATAATTTTAAAGGAATCTTAGTCATACGGATAGGCCGTTGAGCCATCCAAGACTGGGGATGATGGTTCCCTTTTTGCGAGTTGGTGCGCGGATAAATGGGCTTCGACTTAGTATCAGCTCACAAATCGGTATCTTGACTCAGTCTGGGCAGCTTAACAATATTATCCTTGATTATCTTATATTTTAATTTATTTTAATTTTTCCTTTAAACCCATCATGCATTCATGTAGGACTTTGAATTAACGTTGGAAAAACATTCTAATAACTCATTTTGAGATCAATTGATCATTAATTTTAAGATAAGAGATATTCCACGCCAAATTGTTGCCATTTTGGGCTACTTCTTTGAAAACTCCTTTGTTTGGATTTCTATCCTCTTATTTCAATCATTTTCTTTTGATCCACCTTGGCTGCAGCACGTCGACATTGGCTGGTAATCGCTCTCCAATGGTAAAACTTACAGGTTTGTGACCTGGGGTACTTCCACCACGTTAGAAGTTGACCGCTCTTTTATTATCTCCTTCGTGGCCGCGTGCACAATCCCTCCTTTATCCAAACAATTGTTGCTTTCATTGAATCTCCTCAATATTGCTTCATTCCGGGCTTTTGATTCAATTCTTATCAAGTGGTGTTAATTACGTGTCTCATTGCACCTTGGCATCTACTTTTCAGTTCGCTCTCACTTCATTCCACTTCACTCTATTCCATTGCACTCTGTCTCGCTCCCTTGCAAAGCAGATGCCAAGGCGGGGCAGCTGTAGACTCACTAAAATTGACATCATTTTGAGCATATCTCCTATCGCATTGTGATGCCCCATTTGACCCTCAAATCGACTTATTTGAGAGATTTTCCTCATTTTTCTTGAACCTCCAACTTTCTCAAGCTTTCCCACATGTTTTTCTATTTTTTCATATTTTTCTGAGATTTTTATGAGATTTTTCTCTATTTTTCCAATGCCTTTTCTAATTAATGGTGGTCTGCCTGCCGCTATTTAATGGGCGCCCCAGACCTAGGCGCCCATTACAAGAATTGGCGCCCATGACCTGGGCGCCCATTCCAATTGGCGCCCAGGTGATGGGTGCCCATTTCCTCAGGCTTCCGTTTGGCCATTTTTTGAAACGTAAGAATTAGTGACACTCTGTGAAGTCGCCAATCGTTAAATAACGACCGTTCGAAAGGTCGCCAATTCTTTTCTTCACATTTTCAGCCAACTTCAGATTATTTTTGATTCCACAACTATTCAGAAGGTCGCTATTTCATGAATGGGTGCCCGTACAGAAACTCACCATTTTCCTTGCCATATTTTGAGCTTTTAACTCCGTCCAAAATTCGTATTAATTTCTAATTAGCGACCACCTAATGGTCGCCAATTCTGTTCAAATATCAGAAAGTCCTAATCTATCTCGAAATGCCTTGGAATTAGCGACGCTTCCGTCTGACGTCTTTTTAAATAGCGACCATCTGTCTGGTCGCCAATTCTTCCAGAATTCTGAAACCGAACAGAACCTCCTTGTTTCTCCATTTTGAGACCCTTTTCCAATTGGGAAAAGGTCCTAAAGGTTTCTAAGGTTAAAGGGACACTTGGGCAATGTATATCTCTTTCCAAATCCAATTAAAACTTACTTTCCTAATTTCCCTTAGATTAAACTCCGAATTTTGCCCCCATAAATAGGACACATTTCTCCCTTGTGTAAAAGGCATCAATAATAATCTAAAGGGAGGTGCTGCAGGTTTGAAGGCTCAAGGAGGAGACTCCCATGTACTATAAAGCCTCATCCATGGAGTTCTTCTTCCTCCCTCGAAGATTTGGAGCCTCTTCATCCTTAGAGCGTCTTCCTCTCTTGGAGGATTAAATCAATAAGCCTTTCCTTCTCTCTTCTTTTATTTTTATCTAGCATTGCATGCATCATTATTCTATCTCTTTCTTTCATCTTTTCATCTCAATATTGAGATCTCCATATTGTGCACTCTAGCACACCTCCCAATTGTGCAACACTTGCACATCTCCCTCCTTTTCATCATACATCATATTTTTACCCACCCTTTACATTGGGGTTTAAGGGCCAACACCCAACAAGGTGTGTTCATACTCATGCCTTTTCATATTGTTTATCTTAAGAACTTGATGCTACACACTATTATTTTCTAATCAACATCTTTCTTGTTGGTGTTTTCTTTGTTTTGCAAGGATAATCAAGTCAAGAAGAACTCTCTTCATCGGCCCACCGATTGGAAGAGAAGGTGCACTCACAATCTCCCCTGCACTTCAAGGGTATTTATTCGCGATCGCTCCGTGTTATTGTTGTTATATCCATTTGAGGCCCACGTGTCTCTGGCGATCACCTTTTCCCTTAACATCCACGGATGCTCTTTTGATCCCATTTTCTATCCCTTTCCCCATTCTTTTCATAGCTTTTATTATTCTTATTTCCTTAGTGGATTTTCCATAGATGTACACCTTTTCCACCCATCCTATGGTCTTCCTTGGTTTGAGACCCTCACTATTGTTGCCCATAACCTCATTCAAAAGGGCCTCTGTGACGATTATTTCTCTGCCCTTGATGATGGTCCTCGGACATTCACTTTCTACGACCATATTCCTAAAAAATACGCGCACAAGCTTAGGATAGACGGTGTCCATAGTGCATACCACTTGACATCCCGCCGTAGACTGTATTTCTTCTACATGAATGCCCTTTGCTATGAGTTTTCGAACATCTATTTTTTTCCCATGTGGCAGATCCTGGTGCTCGAACCGTGCCCTAGCTTCCTCATACATGAACCCGATGATGCTCTACTCTACTACAACGGCCATTTCTCTCTCAAGGGTTTACAGATGACCTTGGGAGATGTGTGTAGGAGAGAAGGGGCCTCCTAGGGTTGAAAAGCTTGAATCTTTTTCGAGAGAGGAAAGCTCAGAAGGAGGAGAGAAGAGGAGAGGTCACCAGAGTTGTAGATGAGAGGCAAAGAGTGTTGAATCTAAAAGATGGTGCAGATCGGATTCAGAGGGGGGAATGAATCCCCTTTAAAAATTTTGTCCAAATAAAACTGAATTAGATAATATTGCAGAATTAAAATCTATAGTTCGGTAAAATGGTTGTTCTAGTAAGATTCACACTCAAACACTTAATCTGTTAATCTTATGTGAATCTCACTCGAACACTTAACATGCACAACCAGCCAGCTCACTTAGACACTCAGCAGGGATCAAATTGTAAGTGACTGAACCACACAGTAATTTCAATGTAATTTAAACTAATTAGATGAGATCAAATGCTAACTATAGAACAGCAAATAAAGCGAGCCTAATCAAGCATCTATCGTGAATCAATAGCAGATTGAAAGCATAGCATTCACCCGAGACTCAAGGATTTTTAGGTGGTTCGATTTTCACCTACATCTACCCCACACTCAGACCTGAGTGTGGCTTACTGCTGTCACACAGCTTGAACCGCTAAGCATCATAGCTTGCTTACATCTGCTGAGCATCACAGCTTGCTATCCCGCTGAGTATCACAGCTTGCTGTCTGAGGTATCCACCTCGCCTGCTGAGCATCACAGCTTGCTCTGCTGACTCACAGCTTGATGTTTAAAAGAGAAACTGAAAACAAGACACAGCAATGAAAAGTTGGAAATAAAAGCACATATAAATTGTAGCTCTCGCAGGAGCAGACTAGCTTGGATCTGATCCGAGGGCCAGTAGGGCAGATCTTCAGGATCTTCAAATTCCTCTCGTCATGCTTGCTCTCTTTCTTCCTCTTCCTTCACTGCTCATTCTCTCTTTTCTCTCTGATCTTTTCTCTTTCTCTCGAGCTCTCTTTTTCTTCTTCTGTGTAACTCTATCTCACAGACTTCTTCTCTCTGCTGCTCTCTCTTTTCTCTCTGAGTTTTTTTTCTCTCACTCGCGCTCTCGCTTTCTTCCTGATCTTCTCTTTTTCTTCTCCGTTCTCTTCTATCTTCCTCTGCTGCTCTCTCTATGCTATTTCTCTCACTGTTCTCCCCCTTTTCTCCACTACTCTATTTTCTTCTCGGTAGAAGTCTTCTTATATAGGAACAGGGGCGCCGGAGGAAAATTGAATCAGGAATATGATTCCCCTTTCTTCTGATTCTCCCACGTGGTAGGATCACGCTTTGATCCTGTGGTCCCTACAAGATTCACCCAGGAGGCGTGCGGAGGGAATACTCCCGCCAGTTCCTTTTCCAGAAACGTGTTTCGCTGAAGTACCACTGGAGTCCATGTGGCAGACTCTCCAGACGTGACTCCTCCTTGGATCATGTGCTTGTAGCTACCTTGGATCACGTGTCTATTTAAGTTGAGTCTCGAGCCTCGTGACTTGACCCTCTCCACACTTAAGTTCCGGTCAAAAGAGTAAAAAGCATTTTGTCAAACACATCGTAACCATGAATGGATAGCTAATGAGCATTGACCTATTGATATGAAACTCACTGTACATAAACGAATTTTTAGATAAGTGTGAAAGATGCATAGACTTCATAGTGTGATATACAAACATGCACATACTTATGAACATGCATAGACTATATGTGCATAGACTCAAAATGCTGCAGGTGCTCAGACTCTAGATGCACTTATGACAATGTGCACCGACCTTACTTGCCATCGCTAACATGTGCACAGACTTTGGTCTATACATGTGCATCGACCTTGATGCAACATGTATACAAACTTAAAAAAATGCATCAACCTTCTATATGCCCAAGGATAATGTGCATTGACATTCTATATGCACAATACAATATGTGCATCGACCCTTGCTAGCATTTAGAAAATGTGCACATACCTTATAGGCAGCTAAATAGAATGTGCACCAACCTTGATGTCACATGTGCTCAGACCTTGTGCGTTGAATCAAAAACTGCACCGACCTTGAAGTCACATATTGTGCTCAGGCTTCTGTGAGTCGAAGCAAAAACTACACCGACCTTGTATGCAGTTAGGTAACATGTGCACCGACCTACTTGCAAACCAACAAGATGTGCACTAACCTGTGCAAAGGTGTGAACTGGATGTGCATCGACCTTAGTATGACTAAGAGACGATGTGCATCGACCTTACATGCATGTGAACATTGATATGCACCAACTTGTCTAACACATATGCAAATAAGCATCGACCTTAGATATGCTACAGTAGATGTGTACATACTATGCATTGACCTTTGTACCCTAGCTACAGTACATGCATCGACCTCTTAATGCAAGACCTCACATATGCATTGACCTTAACATGCAAACTTTAATGATAAAAAGTGTATGCACTGACCTGTATGCTTCAGACTGAAATGTCCATTGACCTTACCTGTTCTTGACAGATGATTTATGCACTGGTTACCTGGTGTTGACCTTCTTGTCACCAGCGTTGACAATTTATCACCTTTTTAAACAGTCATTGCTTTGAGTCATTTTAAAACATGTTCTGACAGACCTTCATACTGATATATGAAGTTAATGGGATTAGTAATAAATCCATCAAAGTTATATAATGAGTCATAATATTTGTCATCATCAAAATTTCAGAACCACAGGGATAACAATCTCCCCCTTTTCGATGATGGCAATATTGTGTATGAGTCATTGCAATAATTCAGCATGATGATGAAGTCAGCATAAACAATGAACAATGAATAATTCTGTCATAATACAGCAACAAACTGATAACCAACTAGTCAACAGACAGAATGACCAACATAACCCATCATAACCAACTAATGACTCACAAAACTTCTCCCCCTTTGACAACATCAAAAAGGAAGACACAATTAGGATGTAGTTAAGATCTCCCCTTTTATGTACTATATGCAATGTGATTCATTGACAACTGAACTCCCCCTGAATAGATTCTTCATCAACAGATGCTCTCTACAGAGCAAATGGAGTGGAATGAAATAAATAATCAGTGAACCACAAGGACATTCAAATTTAATCAGACAGTCAGACATTCAGATTGAAATAGGTCACATGTGCAGTCAAGAATAAGTTCATGTCATAAGGAATGTATGAAGAACAGTGTGCATAAACTGAGCACAGGATGATCAAATAAGCTTCAAGCACATGAGAAATTCAACAAGATTTTTAAAGAATATACCAATTTCATAAATCCAAATGTAGGAATTTTTCAAAATCTCCCTTTATAAGGGTTTATGAATGAACTTTATTGAACTGCATGGTTTAAATATGATGTATACATGGTTTGACAAAAAGTTTTGTACTCATATCTGAAATCAAGATTTAATAAAAATGAACCAAATCTTCATATTAACATCTTGATTAACCTCCCTTCATCTTACTCGATCAATTTCAATGACTTCTTTAGGAATTATAATCATAAGTATTGAGGTTAAACAGTCATGAAACCATTTGATTTTGTCCAGGGTTATAGCAATTTATCCTTTGCATTCATTTTCATATTTTTCATTTAATCAAGCAGATAATTGTTTGCTATCAAATCTTACGAGCAATCTAGATCAGTACACACCTTGTAACTAAAGCATATACGTTCTTTAGATCCCAATATTCCTAAGTACTTAGTGTGACTAACAGTCATGCTTTAAAATAAACAGAGTTAACTTTTCACCTCATGACATATCTCATCTCATTTCTTTGATGAGTGAGATATGTTTCTCAGTGTGCCAGCCATTGCTCTACCTATTTTTCAATCATTTTTAAGCAGAGTTAACTAAGGCACCTCATGACACAGCCCTTTGGACATGTGTTTCTCAGTGACCAAAGTCAATGCTCTTACAAGATTTGACCCTTAGACATTTTCAAAAAAGTCAGACGTTTAAAAACAACACAGATTTCATGTATTTCAACCAAATAAAGTCATGATTTCAACATTTTCAGATTTCAATAGATTTGACAAGATTTAACATGAAGCAGTTGGTTAAGGTTTATTAAAGTTGATTCAGATATTTTCAAGGCATTTATGACCAACTTTAATGAATACATTAAACTTAAACCAATCTGATCTTTTAGATATTCATAAATCTGTATAATAGAAGATTCCTTATTGAATTAGTTTTTCATGTTTATGAGCAAGGTATATAGATTGAAATCTTCCTGAAATTCAGAGATATGAAAGAATGTTTTAAGAAAATAATCAATTTATCAATAGAAGCAGTAACAGGAATATGCACCATGTGCAAGGGACTTAAAGTTTAAACATAAGAATATGACAAGAATTCCAAGCAAATGACCATCATTGATTAGAAACTTACAACCTCAGAGGTATGACAATAATAGTCAACAGAGCAAGAGCAGACAATTTCAGAGAGATACTCATAGAATTGAAGTTATGAAATAGTGAAGACATCGATTGACCAATCAAGGCAGAAACATGATCAGAAGTACATCAATGAAGGTGTCGACTCTTTGTGTCTACATCTGCTCACAAACTCCATAATACAGAACACTTTCAAGATAATGTTGACTCATGGTGTCGACACTTCTAATCAGGACTATTAAGAAGTGCAGCAACTTAGGTCAATGATTTAGAGGGTATGAGAATTATTTGAAATCAATGACCTGAGAGCATAACAAATGTTCAAAGTTCAGTAAAAAAAAGACTCAGACATACCATCTTGATACATACGTGATAGAAAATGTCAGTCACAAAAATGTGAATTGCAAGGTGAGCTGATAAATAAAATCACAACTAGAAACTGTACTTGGCAGAGGTTGGATCTAAGGATCTACTCACGCAAGGGTTAACCTTCTAGATAGGCCTGACCTATCTTTCCAGCTAGACCGTTTATATACTGTCTAGTTATTACAAGAAAGCACATGAATCTTTCAAGGTTGCTCCCCCTCAGCAAATGCAGCTAAGTAGATTTTTTTGAATGATGAGAAAGATTAGCTCAAGGGGATATAGAGCAGATAATCAATTTGATCAGACTTGCAGTGTTTGGAGAGTGTCAACATTCAGAGTTCAACAATTGAGAATTAAACCAAGAAACAAAACATCAGTTATTCAGATGAGAATTCTGAGTATCGGTTGACCGGAATGGGAAATGTTGGTCGACCGAACTGGACCGAAATGCAACAATGTGTTCTCTTGGTTCTCTTGGTATCAATATATCTTTTTGGTATTTTCTGTGTGATCTACATGTATACATATGCATTGACTCCCCCTAACTAAATGTATGTACTCAAACAATCTTTTTGGAATTTTCCAATAATGATGATATGCAATGAAATATGTAAGCATATGTATTGACTATTTTTCACAGAATGCATTAATCCATCATATATGAATTGCAAAAATTTGTTTGATAGACTCCCCCTGACTTTATGCAATATGTGCAATGGAGGCTAAGCATATGATTTTATGATTCATGCTCATGATCATTCAGACTGCCCTATATGCAATATGACCCATGGTACCAGGTAGAAAGACTTGGTCTAAAGGACCACCTCACACATGATGTGGGTTTCCGGACAGAAGGCATTTGCCCTTCTCCCAGTATCATTGAATATACCACTAGGTCATCCATGACAATTTTGTTGAGCATGAGTATGTGTATATAAGCCTTATATGCAGCAAGTCATCAAACAACCATGGAATTAAGGCAATTCAGATTTTTGAGAGGAGCAATTTATTTTCAGTGACTTTGCATTATGACAAATATCAAACAAATGCAATTGACAAATGTATGCATCAAATTCAGACAGTTCTGATTTTCAATGAAAGATATCCAATTCTTTTTCATTCTCACCTATGCACAAATATGCAGACTCTGCTCATGAGTTTCTAAACTTTTCTATGTGCACATTCGACCCATGGTGCTAGGTGGAGAACTTGGTCTAGAGACCATCTCACACATGGTTAGAACTTCCAGACAGACTTAATCTGTCCTTTAGAGCTAAACCATTTGATATACCATGAAATCATGTATGAAAATGCATAACAGTTTCAGAACATGCAAGATAATTCAATTGGATATGCATATGTGAAAATGTATGCTGACATGAAATTCCATGCATTTGAATTTATTTCACCTCCCTCTCAACATACGACCAGTTGAAGCATAATTAAATGACAAAACACAAATGCATGTGTATGAGAAATGAATTCAGCATGTATTCAGTAAATATGTGCAAAGACAACGCAATATATGAAGAAACCCAGATTGTGCAATGCAAATGTCAAAGCAGTTAAGAACATGTATGCATGAGATTTTATTTAACAGATTAAGCATGAAATGCAACTATCTGAGAGAGATTAAAATAATTCAAATGAACATCCTTGTAACCAGCAGAAATGGGGTTTTACCTTACTTGGGTGCCTTGGTTTATTCAACCGCCTTTTTATTTTCTTCCAAGGCACACCTACAGAAATTGAACCTCATTTTGTATAGACAGGTACCCAAGATGTCTTGGGTCCTGAAATGACATTGGCACCTCTGAGTGGTGCACTCACAAATTTTTGAGCATTCAAATCATCAATTATCATTTGAGAGCAATCATTCATAGAGTGCCCAGACTGTCCACAGTAATGATAAAAAATAACAGATTTCATGTTCTTCTTATATGGATTAGCATGAGCATGAAATTGGTGTGAGTAAACATGATTGTTTATGTTATTAACATGGAAGTTTATCTTTTCATTACCAGTCAGCCAACAGTTAGCAGCTCTGTGGCCTGGCTTTCCACAATTAAAACATGCACTGAATATTCCTTTGACAACAGATTTGTTTCTATCAAACATGTTTTGATTTCCAGGAAAATCAACATGTTTAGAATTAACTTCCTTTCTCTGAGCATGCCAACAGTTCTTCACTGTGTGGTCATGCTTTCCACATTCGAAGCACACAATGTACTTACTTCTAGAACCAAAATCATTTCTATCAAAAACATTTTTGTTAATAGGGAAATCAACAAATCTAGAATGAAATTTCTTTCTCTGATCATGCCAACATTGAGCAACAATGTGGCCTATCTTGCCACAACAATAACATTGAATCCCCTTTTTCTGAAAAGCATGGGTTTGTTTTAGAACATGGAATTTAGCATTTAAGTTCCTAGAATGCATTGTTTTGACATTTAGATCATCCTTTTTCATCAGTCTACATTCATGCATAAGATGACCAATTTTATGACAGTAAAAATATTGAATCCTTTTGTTCTGAACAGAAGATGATTTCTTAACATGAGAATTCCTAGCATGAATTATACCAACATTCAAATCATCCTTCTTCATTATCAAATAGTCATTCATCACATGGCCAGAATTCCCACAATAAAAGCATTCAATAGTCTTTCTTTGAATAGCTGGGAATTTCTTAGCCTTAGACTTGTTTGCATGCAATTTGTTATTCTTTTTCAGTGTTTTCATTTTCACATTTTTATCCTGTTTTTGAATTTTCTGATCAACAGACTGTTTTGAAGAAGATGCAGAAGTGCTAGCTATGTTTGAGCTACTCACAAATGTTGTGTACAGTTTGTTCCTTATAGCCTGCTTAAATTTAGAATTTCTACCTTTCTCAATTTTAGAAGCTTCATCTCTAGAGACTTCTTTCAGCTTTTGTTTGTTCTTAGCAAATTCAGACAATGATGTATTCAATTCTTGAACTTCAGTTTGGAGAGAGGATATAAGCAATTCTGAACTTGTTACTTTATCATTCAATATAGCATTGATGGTTTTATAACTGTCAATTTCCTGCATCAATGTACTCACTCTCTCAGTCTCATCAGATGAGCATTTTCCATTTCCAATATCAAGAGTCTTTCAGATATAGTAGTGTTCAATTGCTTCAGTTCTTCATTCTGAACTAGGTCATTGATTAACACATGATCATCATTACTTGAACTCAATTTTTTTTCTTCTAGTTCAGAAATTTTTAGATTAAGTTCTTGGTTTTCATCTTTTAATGAACATAGTTGTTTCCTGTATGCATGAACATTAGATAAGCACTCATTAAAGGATTGTTTCAGTTTTGGACAATCTTCACAAGAAACATTAGAACTAATCTGATCAATTTTCTTCTTCAATTTTTTATATTTTATTTTCATTTTCTTATGTCTATCAGAAAGTTCTTCATACATGCTTACTAATTCATCAAACGAAATATCTTTAGATTCAGAGTTTACCTGTGATGATGTCTCCTCCTGTTGATCACTTCTTCTTGCCATTAGACATCGTTCTTCCTCCTTTTTGTGACTAGCAATCACCTTGTCCAGAATTTCTTTTCCAGATGTGCACCTGAAAGCAAATAGAAATAAATTAGTATTTACTGTAGCTTTCAGAATATTAAGAACTGTGATATTATCATAGTTCTTCAACCTGTCCTCATTAGACCACCTGGTCTGATCATGAGGCAGTTCATGTGGGCCTTTAGAAACTAAATTCCATAGATTAGAGTCGATAGAATTCATGTAAACGCATAGGCCGCCTAGCCAACTACTAAGATTAGAACCATCAAAAATCAAAGGAGACGCCATTGAAAAACAGTTAAACAAATTAAGATTAATAAGCTGAAAATAGTAATGCACCAGAAAACTAGCAAGATCCTCTGCAGATCGTTGGATCTAGACAATTAGAGACCCGCTCTGATACCAATTGTTGAATTTAAAAGATGGTGCAGATCAGATTCAGAAGGGGGGGTGAATGAATCCCCTTTAAAAATTATGCCCACATAAAATTGAATTAGAAAATATTAAGGAATTAAACTCCATGGTTCGGTAAAATGGTTGTTCTAATAAGATTCACACTCAAACACTTAATCTGTTAATCTTATGTGAGTCTCACTCGAACACTTAAAATGCACAACCAACCAGCTCACTTAGACACTCAGCAGGGATCAAACTGTAAGTGACTGAACCACATAGTAATTTCAACGTAATTTAAACTATTTAGATGAGATCAAATGCTAACTGTAGAACAGCAAATAAAGCAAGCCTAATCAAGCATCTATCGTGAATCAATAGCAGATTGAAAGCATACCATTCACACGAGACTCAAGGGTTTTTAGGTGGTTCGGTTCTCACCTACATCCACCCAACACTCAGACCTGAGTGTGGCTTACTGCTGTCACACAGCTTGAACCGCTGAGCATCACAGCTTGCTATCCCGCTGAGCATCACAGCTTACTGTCCGAGATATCCACCTCGCCTACTGAGCTTCACAGCTTGCTCTGTTGACTCACAGTTTGATGTTTAAAAGAGAAACTGAAAACAAGACACAGCAACGAAAAGTTGGAAATAAAAGCACATATAAAATGTAGCTCTCGCAGGAGCAGACTGGCTTGGATCTGATCCAAGGGCCAACAGGGCAGATCTTCAGGATCTTCAAATTCCTCTCGTCATGATTGCTCTCTTTCTTCCTCTTCCTTCTCTGCTCATTCTCTCTTTTCTCTCTGATCTTTTCTCTTTCTCTCAAGCTCTCTTTTTCTTCTTCTCTGTAACTCTATCTCACAGACTTCTTCTCTCTGTTGCTCTCTCTTTTGTCTCAGAGTTTTTTTTTCTCTCACTCGCGCTCTCGCTTTCTTCCTGATCTTCTCTTTTTCTTCTCCATTCTCTTCTATCTTCCGTTGCTGCTCTCTCTATGCTATTTCTCTCGCTTTTCTCCTCTACTATTTTTTCTTCTCCGTAGAAGTCTTCTTATATAGGAACAGGGGTGCCAGAGGAAAATTGAATCAGGAATATGATTCCCCTTTCTTCTGATTCTCCCACATGGTAGGATCACGCTTTGATCCTGTGGTCCCTACAAGATTCACCCAAGAGGCGCGTGGAGGGAATACTCCCGCCAGTTCCTTTTCCAGAAACGTGTTTCGCTGAAGTACCGCTGGAGTCCACGTGGCAGACTCTCCAGACGTCACTCCTCCTAGGATCATGTGCCTGTAGCGACCTTGGATCACGTGTCTATTTAAGTTGAGTCTCGAGCCTCATGACTTGACCCTCTGCACACTTAAGTTCCTGTTAAAAGAGTAAAAAGCATTTTGTCAAACACATTGTAACCATGAATGGATAGCTAATGAGCATTGACCTATTGATATGAAAGTCACTATACATGAATGATTTTTCAGTTAAGTGTGAAAGATGAACATACTTCACAGTGCGATATACAAACATGCATAGACTTATGAACATGCATAGACTATATGTGCATAGACTCAAAATTCTGCAGGTGCTCAGACTCTAGATGCACTTATGACAATGTGCACCGACCTTACTTACCATCGCTAACATGTGCACAGACTTTGGTCTATACATGTGCATCAACCTTGATGCAACATGTATACAACCTTAAAACCATGCATCAACCTTCTATATGCACAATACATTATGTGCATCGTTGCTAGCATTTAGAAAATGTGCACAGACCTTATAGGCAGTTAAGCAGAAATGTGCACCGACCTTATATGCAGCTAAACAGAATGTGGATCGACCTTGAAGTCACATGTGCTCAGACCTTGTGCGTTGAATCAAAAACTGCACCGACCTTGAAGTCACATGTGCTCAGGCTTCTGTGAGTCGATGTAAAAACTGCACCGACCTTGTATGCAGTTAGGCAACATGTGCACCGACCTACATGTAGACCAGCAAGATGTGCACTGATCTGTGTGAACATGATGTGCATCGACCTTAGTATGACTAAGAGACGATGTGCATCGACCTTACATGCATGTGAACAGTGATATGCACTGACTTGTCTAACACATATGCAAACAAGCACCGACCATAGATATGCTACATTAGATGTGTACCAACTATGCATTGACCTTTGTACCCTAGCTACAGTACATGCATCGACCTCTTAATGCAAGACCTCACATATGCATTGACCGTAACATGCAAACTTTAATGATAAAAAGTGTATGCACTGACCTGTATGCTTTAGACTAAAATGTCCATCGACCTTACTTGTTCTTGACAGATGATTTATGCACTAGTTACCTGGTGTTGACCTTCTTGTCACATGCGTTGACAATTTATCACCTTTTTGAACAGTCATTGCTTTGAGTCATTTTAAAACCTGTTCTGACAGACCTTCATACTGATATATGAAGTTAATGGGATTAGTAATAAATCCATCAAAGTTATATAATGAGTCATAATAATTGTCATCATCAAAATTTCAGAACCACAGGGACACAACAAAGAGGTCGAAGGTTTGCCGGTTTGGTTTCTTTTTACAATGCAACTGCCCTTTTTATATATGTGGATTTGTGTATGTTAGTGTTGTACCCAGATATTTTCCAAGAGAAAATAATAAGAAACCAAGAGTCGGGAATTTCCCCGAACACCTTCAAGGCGTTATCTATCAAGCCCCTTCTATGACATGCCGGGCCCAACCGAGGGTCCTAGCCAGCTAGATTGATGTGGGCCATCCCCGATCACCCAGCATGTGATTCTGCCCGCCTTCAACTGAGCCGCCGGGGCCAACTTGGGGGTGCCCTGACACCGAGCCACGATACGTGGCACTCGGCAACGAGGCCGGGATTCACCCCCAAAGTGCCTCCCTTCAACCTTCTGAAGCCAAAGGATCACCTTTCCCAGTCAACCATGGGGTTCGAGAGTCCTTAGCACCCCTATACGGTCCGAGATCGCGTATCGGGAATTTCCCCAAGCACCTCGAGGGCGCGTATAGTCCAGCTATTCTACAACAAGTTGGGGGCTGACCCGCGGCTTGGACCCACTAGCCGTGTCATACGGCAACCCTTTAACAAGTTGTGGCCAGCCCCGACCCTCAGACACACGGTGATGAGCCGTTCACTTTCAACACCCGGGCCAACTCGGAGCTATCTGTCAACCAGGCATGCAACGCGACAGGTCTCACAAGGCTGGGCCCACACGCCTGAAATGCCTTCCCTCAGTTTCTACAGGCCGTCATCTGCGTCCTGGGCCTAAATCTAGGGCCCACCAGCCAACTACCCGAGTCATTCGACAACCCAGAGTGTATCGAGAATTTCCCTGAATACTTTGCGAGTGGCAACGATGGCATCAATCCTAGCACCCCGGAGGCTCGAGTCCTTGAAAGGACAACATCAAATGATTGTGAAATGCCTCCGGAACCACCCCCCTGGATGGCGGCTCACCCTGGGGGTTGTTCACCCCAGGTGTGGCCGAGCCCAAGTGGGGGCGAACTCCCCCCCTAGGGGCCCCTCCACCTAACCCGACTAATCCCCAGTGCAAGCTCATCTTGGTCCCAGTCAGGCTCATATCAATCTACGTACCAGCTTGGGGATGCTCGCAAAGACGGAGTTTCAAGATCACGTAAGGAGCGGGTCAACCTCCTCGTTCTACGCTTGCGGCCAGCCAACCAGTCTGTATACCGTATCCTTGTCCTCTTGCGGTCACAATGGGTCAAAAGTGGGCCCAAGAGATAAAAAATGGGAAATTTATAGACTTATGCAAAAACCCCTAGCCAGCTCCGCGTTAACCCCCCCTGGGGGGTTTACATGGACCTACTCGACCCCCCCAGTAGGTCCGCGTAAACCCCCTGCCAATAATAATAAAATACTTTTAAACACAAAAAAGGGCCTTTCTACCCCGCGTAAACCCCCCCCAAGGGGGGGTGTTTACGCGGACCTGCCCACCCCCCCTGGGTAGGTCCGCGTAAACCCCCTGCCAAAAAAAAACATTTTTTAACAAAAAGGGGCTTTCTGCCCCATGTAAACCCCCCCCTGGGCAGGTCCGCGTAAACCCCCTCTCACTCTCACAAAACAGAAAAAGGTTTCTTCATTATTGAACGCGTACTAGCTCACCCCCTCCATTCAAGTTCGCGTAAATCCCCCAACCCTTCAACTACCCCTATGAAATCCCCTTAGAAGCTCAATGGGCACATACATGGAAGGATACTCACCTACAGACGCTCAAGGACTCAAGCCCCAAGCCTTCCGACAAAGACGCAAGGAGCAAGGCATGTTGGGTGGCTTGTTTCGCAGCTCGTATACGCCAAGAATATGTTGGACATACTCCCCTCACATGGCGTCTAGCCGCTTCACTCAAGTCCATTCCCTAATGTATACGGCATTATGATAACGACGATCACACCCGTACATCTGGTCCGCCTACGTATGGCGCGTTATGATCACAACGTGCACACCATAATGCCAGATATACTCCTGCCATGGGACCACGTGCCCACTGCTCGCCCCATGTCGGCCACCGACGGTCCTGACCGCTGACTCGAGTCAGCCGACCTCTGGCCTGGAAGTAATATTCCCGAGACCGGCCCTAACTCCCCGGCATGAAGACCCTCATCTTCTGGGACCCGTATTCGACCGCTCACTTCGAGCCACGTCCGGCCTCCCTCAGGCACCCGCCAGTGTCCACCCCTACCATCCAGTCTAGCCCTCCCTCGGCGACTCGGGCATGCCCTTAGATCCTTATGGAAAGCCTCTATAAAAATACGGGGATATCCGCTTTATCCCGCACTGACCCAGGGACCGACCAACGTGTCGAAATTGTCCCGTGACTTGCACCAGATGTATTTCGGCCTTTTAGGCCTACCTGTAAAGCCTGCATGGCAAGTATAAAGAAAGAACCAGATTGTCTATGCGTACCCATACCCGGGATCCATACCCATATCCACCCCAGCTAGTGTACGACCAGTCTCCCACACTCCAGTTAACTAACCCTTCCAGTCGAGTGCGACGGTCACCCTATGGTTGCAGGGTATGCCCGGTCTGGTGCAGATACACGCCGCAGTACACGTCGGTGGACGAGGACACACCAGAGCCCCTTTAGCTCGAGGAGGACGTGGACGCATCGATCAAGCTTTCACCTTGATTCCATAATTTTTTTAGTCTTGTGTGGGCCCTATTTAGTCCATGTGGACAATTACTAGTGTGAATATGTGTGCTAGTGTGAATGGGTTCACAAGTGTGAATTTGTAATCAAGTGTGAATAGGTAATCTAGTGTGAACAAGTGTGAATGGGGATTAGGTGTGAAAGGGTTCATGACCTAGGTGTGAAAGGATTATGGGCTTGGGTGTGAATGCATGGGTGGCTTGGTAGGCTTTCCTTGGTCCAAGATTGGAATTCCACCTTCCTTCCTTGACCATTCAAGGAGGAGGGAAGGTTCCTCCCTCCCACCATCAAAGCAACCCCTCCCCCCCTTGTCTTGGCCGCACCCCCCCTCTCCCCCGCTCCCCATGTCATTCCAAGCTCCCCCTCTCCCCCTTGTATGTCAATATAAAGCCATGTATAGTGTTCTTAAGAAAGCTAATGAAAATTTAAAGTTTTGAATGAAAATTGAGTGTTCTTGAGAGACAGATTCTCTTAATGTTCTCCCTTGAGTGCGATGCTCAAGAGCTAGTCCTGCGACATGATCTAGCCAGGGTGCGACTCCCCTTGCCGAGGTGCGGCGCCGTGACTCCGTTATCGCTACGCTCGAGTGCTGCTTCCGAGTCTATCCGCCCAAATCTCATTTCCAAATCAAGAACCTCCCACAATCGTCTCCTCTTTTGATCTGAAGCTGGTGATTTTACCAGAGGAAGGTCTGCGAGTCAGGAATGATTTGGCACCAATTTCACCTCAATCGGAGCTTGGGATCATCGACAACAATTCCGACGGTGAAGCTACGCATCACTGCCTATTCTGACGTGCCAGATCCACTCCTCCCTGATATGAAAATCCTCCAGATCTTCCATCAACCCCTTTAGATCTGAAATCTGGGGAGGTTGTACGTCTCCCTGTCTACTTCATAACCCCTCTAACCTCGCATCGTTCGGAGATCCGTGTTGATTGTGGCGAATATTTTCATGAGACTGCGTCAACCACCCTACGCAGATCCAATCCAGATCTAGAGGTGAGTTTTAGAAGCCGCCCCGCCTTCCTCCTTGCAGATCTGACCAAACCCTTTGGTCAGATCCTTCCGCCAGATGTCGCCGACGATCTCCAACCAGCGGCGATCCATTCCTACACTGGGACATATTTTTTTCCATAATTCTTTGTCTACATGTGCAATTCTGTGTGAATAGAACCAGAGCCCTGGTGTAGTTACTGTCACGCCCAGATCTGATAGCACCACTTGGCCAAGGCGTTCTTCATCCAGTCATCGACATTCTCCAACAAACAGCACCCTAATCGGACGTCGGATCTAGATGTACCGACCTCCGCAACTTTGCTGCACCGGGTGGCCAGCGCAGGCAGAACCTCTCGACTTCCAATCGGCTCAGCCGATCGGCCCCGACTCGCCTCCCTCGTCTCCTACGAGTGTGGCCTGTCAACTCGTGTTCCAGCAGCCCCAAACTTTGATGTTGTAGCCCTTTACCTCCCTGTGTGGAGTGGGCCATAATTCTGAAATTGTCATATTAATCATTTGTATGTATCGGGGTTTGTCGGAATCAGCCGAGATTTCTTCCCCACACGCTAGTCGTGGAGGTACGCGCAATGTTCCTACACTCACATTGCTTATTTAGTATATTTTTTATCATGCTGCGTTTGTGAGATTAGGGCCGTAGCCAATTTGCAAATCATCGTGCTTGTGAGTTTGAGTACCCGTCCCATAGCCAGTCAAGCACCGAGCTCGAATTGAACACCCTAGGCGATAGTGGTTTCTTAATCACTGCGATCCCGCGTTTCACTCGCAGGGACGATCGTCGGGCTAGATAGTGTTTCTTGTTGAGAGACATCTCCACCCGGAGAACACCACGGTAGTCAGCTGCTCGACTTACCTTAGCATGCTAGTGCTGGCCGCACTTTGAGTTGGCCGTAGGTCTTAGCTTGGTCGTGTCATTCGTCCCGCATCAGTTTGGTATCAGAGCATGGTTTGAGTCTAGGGTAGTTTTGTCGTAGGTGTGCATGTCATTCCTATATCTAGTATATCAAAAGATGTTGTCGGAATGATAGGTTTTGCCTATTGGGAAGGTAGCATACTTGCGTGAGTTCGATCTTCGGATCATATCTCCGCCATGTACTGGATATGGGTTGAGTCTAGGTTCTTCATTTTGCATTAGTCAGTGCATTTCAATCTCCGTGTCATTGCATGCCTTAGTTGTCTGCATGTCCAGCTACCTGCCACCGCCAAGGCCGTTCCCAGAGACCATGTGTCAGATTGGTCATCCTTGGTGGCCCAATTCGAGGCTCTTATGGCCCGACCCCCGGGTCTCGCCCTTACCATTCAACCACCGGTTGACCCGATTCCTATGCCAACGACCGGGTCGTTCCAGCGCCCTATCGTGTCCACTGCCATCCTACCTAATGGGTCGCATACGGAGATCGACTTCATCAGTAGGGCGTCGCCTAACTGTGTCTCACAAGACATCGTCGAGTCTCTTTCTAAGACTGGGGAGATTATTCTCAATGGTGGCTTAGCTTTCATAGAGTTCTAATGGAGGTTCGGCCCCGTTCTATATGACGATAGAGCATGGTGCAAGATCGACACACTTGCTGGTCCATGCATCATTTTAGGGCAAACTTGGTTGGAAGAGAGGAGAGCGACCATCGACCCGGACAGGAGGACCTGCACCTTACACCCACCTCACCTGCCTAGCGAGTTCGTCTTCCACGATGGAATTCAGCCGAACACCTCCGTGTCGCAAGCCACCAGCCCCCAACAGTCTGCTCCGTATCCGGGCTCACACCCGCCACCACTCCCGGGGCCCGCCCCCGTGGCTCCCTGTAGTGGGATTAGCCATTTCTCCGATCTGTGTCCCTCACATTCCCATATCTTAGATGACATACATTTGGGGGACACCCCACCTGGGCTTATATCAGTGACTTATGAGGCTGACCAGGAGTTGGCCAATGAGTACCTTGCTGAGGCTGAGGGGTTAGAGAGTGATCCCATAGAGTCGGGTCATAAGAGCCTCGAATTGGGCCATAAGAGCCAGCCGGCAACTCCATTATGTTAGTCACCCCAATCCCACCGGTCGTCTTGGAGCTATCTGTCCCACCCACCTTGTCCACGGTGGATGTGCCATCCGCCGACCTAATGCAGTCAGCCATCCCCCTTTTACCTGTCTCTCCTACGGTAGGACGGCCGCTTGTGACTATCGTACCACTGTAAACGCCCTATGTTGACGCAGTATGGTCTAATTTTTGCCATGTGTACGTGAGGCAGTATCCGGACTTTCCCTTTTTTGTGCTCCACACCATGGGTCCAGATTACCTTCCCGTCACCTGCCTCCTCATCCTCCCGCACTTCCATACCCGCGGGCGAGGCTTCTCGAATCGGAGACGATTGCCGAGAGTTGAGACTCCCGGCATCACATGGTGGGTCAGCCTATCTTTACACTTGGTGTATGCAGACGGTGTCCTCACTCTTACCAACTCTTCCTTAGTACGTCCATTGTGTTCGTTGTCAGTCATAGGAAGTCGTTAGGTTGTGTCTCTCCGTCTGTCCACATTCCAAAGTCCATGAGTCTGTTTTGCTTTATTTATACAATTTGTTTATCGAGTCTAAAAGGCCAGTAACGTAGGTTACAAGGAGTTAGTTGATGCACGTCGACACACCCGTGAGTTCTGAAAGGGAGAGTACGTCATAGTCAAGGTCATACCTGAACGGTTCCCCTCGAGGACCGTGAAGAAACTCCAGGCCTGCGGTGCCAACCCTTCTGAGTCATGAAACAAGGAGGTTCAAATACGTACATTATTGAACTACCAGACGACTAGGGTATCAGTTCGACATTCAATGTTTCAGATCTAGTAGCATATCGGAACCCTGCGGTGATCCCTAGTGAGTTTTTTGGGCTTTCTCCTCCTGTTGTGAGTGACACACCACCCGAGAGTCAACATCCTCCATCCCCATTACAACAACGCGAGCATATAGATTGTATACTGGATGAGCAGGTGACCACCACCAAGAACGGAGCCTACCAACACTTCTTAGTGTGTTGGCGAGGACGCCCCGCGATGAACAACGCCTTGATCACATGAGGAGAGCTCAAGCATCGGGACCCTTACTCGACGGGGTCGAGTTCCTCCCACCTGGGGAGAATTGGTGCGGACACATGCCACAGTACACGTCGGTGGACGAGGAGACGCCGTAGCCCCTTTAGCTCGAGGAGGACGTGGACGCATCGATCAAGCTTTCACCTTGATTCCACATTTTTTTAGCCTTGTGTGGGCCCTATTTAGTCCATGTGGACAATTACTATTGTAATGGGCCAAGAGTGGACAAGTGTGAATAGGTGTGCTAGTGTGAATGGGTTCACAAGTGTGAATAGGTAATCAAGTGTGAACAAGTGTGAATGGGTAATCTAGTGTGAACAAGTGTGAATGGGGATTAGGTGTGAAAGGGTTCATGACCTAGGTGTGAAAGGATTATGGGCTTGGATGTGAATGCATGGGTGGCTTGGTAGGCTTTCCTTGGTCCATGATTGGAATTCCACCTTCCTTCCTTGACCATTCAAGGAGGAGGGAAGGTTCCTCCCTCCCACCATCAAAGCAACCCCTCCCCCCTTGTCTTGGCCACAACCCCCCTCTCCACCTCTCCCCATGTCATTCCAAGCTCCCCCTCTCCCCATTGTATGTCTATATAAAGTCATGTATAGTGTTCTCAAGAAAGCTAATGAACATTTGACGTTTTGAATGAAAATTGAGTGTTCTTGAGAGAGTGATTCTCTTGGTGTTCTCCCTTGAGTGTGATGCTCAAGAGCTAGTCCTGCGATGGTGTCTAGCAGGGGTGCGACTCCCCTTGCCGAGGTGCGACGCCGAGGCTCCGTTATCGCTACGTTCGAGTGCTGCTTCCGAGTCTGTCCGCCCAGATCTCATCTCCGAATCAAGAACCACCCACAATCGTCTCCTCTTCAGATCTGAAGCTGGTGATTTTACCAGAGGAAGGTCTGCGAGTCAGGAACGATCCGACACCAATTTCACGTTAATCGGAGCTCGGGATCGCCGTCAACAATTCCGACGGTGAAGCTATGCATCGTCGCCTGTTCCTACGAGCCATATCCACTCCTCCCTGATATGAAAATCCCCCAGATCTTCCTTCAACCCCTTTGGGTATTAAATCGGGAGAGGTCGTACCAATCCCTATCTTCTTCGTAACGTCGTGAATCTCACATCGTTCAGAGATCCGTGTTGATTGTGACGAATATTTTTGTGGGACTGCGCCGACCACCCTGCGCAGATCTGATCCAGATCCAGAGGTGACTGATAGAAGCTGCCCCGCCTTCCTCCTTGTAGATCTGATCAAACCCTTTGCTTAGATCCTTTCACCAGACGTCGCCGATGATCTCCAAGCAGCGGCGATCCATTCCGACACCGGGGCATATTTTTCACATAATTCTTTGTCTACCTGTGCAATTCTGTGCACACAGAACCAGAGCCCTAGTGCAATTGCTGTCACGCCCATATCTGACCAAATCTGATCGCACCACTTGGCCGAGGCGTTCTTCATCCAGTTGCTGACATTCTCCAATAAACAGCACCCTGATCGGACGTCGGATCTGGCTGTACCGACCTCAGCAACTTTGCTGCGCAAGGTGACCAGCGTGGGCAAAACCACTCAGCTTCCAATCGGCTCACCAGATCGACCCCGACTCACCTCCCTCATCTCCTACGAGTGTGGCCCGTCAACCCATGTTCCAGCAGCCCCGAACTTTGCTGTTGTAGCCCTTTACCTCCCTACGTGGAGTGTGCCATAATTCTGAAATTGTCATATTAATCATTTGTGTGTATCGGGTTTGTCAGAATCGGCCGGGATTTCTTCCCCATGCGCTAGTCGTGGAGGTACGCGCAATGTTCCTACACTAACATTGCTTATTTAGTATATTTTCTATCATGCTGCGTTTGTGAGATTAGGGCCGTAGCCAATTTACAAATCATCGCGCTTGTGAGTTTGAGTATCCGTCCCATAGCCAGTCACGCACCGAGCTCGAATTGAACACCCTAGGCGACAGTGGTTTCTTAATCCCTGCGATCCCGTGTTTCCCTTGCAGGGACGATCATCGGGCTAGATAGAGTTTCTTGTTGAGAGACGTCTCTACTCGGAGAACGCCATGGTAGTCAACCGCTCGGCTTACCTTAGCATGCTAGTGCTGGCCGCACTTTGAGTCGGTCGCTGGTCTTAGCCCGGTCGTGTCACTCGTCCCGCATCACGGTCCCCTACCCATGGCTTCAGAAATATCCAGGCCCTCCTTTAGCACAGAACAAAGGTGTTCGGATTCAATCTGATGTAAAACAAACAACGATTGTTTACGGTCGGTGGTGAAAGATGTCTTGTAGACGAATCCCCGTAATCGCTTGCACACTCATACCAGTGGAACCTCCCTTCTCTCCACGTGTCATCCGATATCCTTGCGCCCACGTGCTGCATCCTGGCGACACTCCCCCGGTCAAAATTCGGTTCCATAGGTGATTGTCGAGAGATCGACTAGCACACCTGCACCCTACCCAATTACCCAGTCACCCAGTTACCTTGGTTCCATTCACCCAGAATAAGCAACCACTTTGTTTTCATACGTCGCTACTGTTCTTCACTCACTCTCGGAAACCTCTCATGCCCAGTTAACCCCACTCGACTTTCCATAAAAGGCGAGTGTACGGTACTGCCGCGAGAAACATATGGCTGCAAAGGAAAATACCTCCAAGATAACATAAACTTCATTTTCCTTTGTTGTTTTATTTCCCCTTCTCACCGCGGTTGCCGACCCGTTTGTTAAAATAGTTAGTTTATCACCTTATTAGGTGAAATGGTCTTTTGTCATGTAGCGGACTGTCTAATTAGGTCAACACTTGGTCTACTGCTTTATTAGACGAAGTGATGCATCGTCTAATTGAGGTCACCATTAGATGATGGCTGAATGAATTATGTTTCTTACTCTGGGTGTCTGTTAGACAAATCAACTTCGTCTAATAGCAATAAATCTATCACAACCCTTTTTTAATATATATATATATATATACATATTATCAACATATATTAATTCTTCATTTCATGTATGCTTAACACTCATGCGGCTAACTTAATCTGTATAAACACAATCTCTTAGTGTAGGTGTTTGTGATATCCATATGAAAATGTTCTCAACATCGACACATGCCAAGTTCACATCTGATGGTTGAGAACCTATCCTCATCTAAAGGTTTGATAAATATGTCGGCCAACTGGTGGTTGTACAATGAATCAAAGTTCTATGTTTTCCTTAGTTGCATGATCTCTAATGAAATGATATCTTACTTCTATATGCTTGGTTCTAGAGTGTTGAACTGGGTTTTTGGTCAAATTGATGGCACTGGTGTCATCACAATGTATGGGGATCCTATTGAGTTCAAATCTATAATCACACAGTTGGTGCTTAATGTAGAGCACATGTGCACAACAACTATCGGCAGCAACATATTCTGCCTTTACAGTTGATAGTGCCACGCAGTTCTGTTTTCTTGAGGACCATAAAACTAGGCACCCCCAAAGGAATTGATAAGTTCCACTAGTACTTTTTCTATCAATCTTGCACCATGCATAATCAGCATTTGAGTATGCAATTGTGTTAAACTCACTCCCAAATGGATACCATAAACCCATTTCAATTGATTCATTCAAGTATTTAAAAACACGTTTTACTGCAGTTAAGTATGATTCTTCGAATTTAGCCTGATACCTAGCACACATGCATACACTAAACAGAATATCAGGTCTACTTGCAGTAAGGTAATGAAGGGATCCGATCATATCTCTATATAACTTTTCCTCTACTTCCTTACCCTTTTCGTGTTAGTCTAACTTGGTAGAGGGAGCCATTGGAATTGGTGCTGCTTTGCATTCGTCCATTCCATATTTCTTTAGTAACTCCTTGGTGTATTTGGTCTGACTGATGAAGATTCCCTCATCTGTCTACTTTACTTGCAATCGTAAGAAGAAGTTGAGCTCCCCCATCAAGCTCATCTCAAACTCACCCATCATTAGCTTTTCAAAATTCTTGCACATAGAAGGGTTAGTAGCACAAAATATAATATTATCTATGTATACTTGTGCAACTAGCATGCCTTCTTTCCTAACCAAGATGAATATGGTTTTATCAACATGTCCTCTCGTAAAGCCATGGTCTAGTAGAAACTGACTCAGACGCTCATACCAAGCTTATGGAGTTTACTTCAGCCCATATAAGGCCTTATTGAGCTTGTATACATGGTCAGGAGCCTTAGGGTCTTCAAACCCAGGTGGCTGCTCTATATAGACCTCCTCCTTAATGAATCTATTACGAAAGTCACTCTTCACATCCATCTGATACAACTTGACGGAGTGAGAGGTAGCAAATGCCAGAAGGATTCTAATTGCTTCTAATCTGGCTACAAGGGCAAAGGTCTCCACATAGTCTATGCCCTCCTCTTGGGAATAGCTCTGAGCAACTAATCTAGCCTTATTCCGAGCTATTGCTCCTGTTTCATCTAGTTTATTCCTAAATACCCATTTGGTACATATTACATGGTGGTCTGATGGTCTAGGAACCAAGAACCAAACTTCATTGTGTTGAAATTGGTTCAGTTCCTCCTATATGGTTATAACCCAAAATTCATCGTGGAGAGCATCTTCCACTCGTTTGGGTTCCACCTGTAACAGGAATGCAACAAAGTTAAGGTGTTGAAGTTGACTGCGAGTACTTACAGGGGCTGCAAGATCATCTATGATATTCTGAGGTGGATGGCTACTTGCATATCTCCATTATTTTGGTAGTTCAGCGTCAAGTTGATCCTCCAACCTTAGATCCTCTATTGGTAGTTGGTTAGCTTGGTCTACTCCGTTTGTAGAATCTTCCTTGTGTTCTTCATATGATTATTCTGTCTTATCACCTGTGTCATCAACTTTAGAACTAGAGCTCTCTGGCTCTAGATTACAGATATCTTCTTCATGGAAAGTAACTTGAATGGATATTTCTATAGTCAAATGTTTATGATTAAACACCCTATATGCTTGCTCATCAGATGCATATCCCAAGAATATGCCTTCATCAGCTTTGACATCAAACTTACCCAAGTCCTCTTTGCTGTTGTTATGAATCATGCCAGGACAACTGAATGGCTTAAAGTAACTGACCTTGGGCTTCTTTTCTTTGAAGAGCTCATAAGGTGTCTTTTTCATAATTGGTCTAATCATGGTACGGTTGATGATATAGCAAGCGATGTTTACTATCTCCGCCCAGAAGTACTTGGAAAGCCTTTTCATTCAGCATAGTTCTTGCCATCTCCATCAGGGTTTCATTCTTCCTTTCTGCTACACCGTTTTGTTGAGAAGTTCTAGCTGATAAGAAGTAATATTTAATTTGTTTTTCCTCACAAAACTCTCTAAAGCCTTGATTCTTGAACTCAATGTCATGATCACTTCTCAAGTTCATGATTTTATATCGTTCGTCTCTTTGAACGTGTCTGCTAAACATAACAAGCTCATCAAACGCTTCATTTTTGTGAGCCAAGAAGAACATCCAAGTGAATCTGGAATAGTCATCCATTCATCCATGACGACATATCTATATACCTTTCTACTCAAACTTGGGGTTCTTATTGGTCCAAATAAATCCATATGCAATTACTCTATAGGTGAAGACATAGTTACAATGTCTTGTATCTTAATTGAAGCTCTAGTTTGCTTACAACGTGCAAAGGCTTTGCACTATTCTAGATGGGAATAGTCTAATGTTGGCATTCCCTCTACTAAATTTAGCTTCATCAGCTTTTGCAGGACCGAGTGGCTGGCACGGTCAAGTCTCCTATGCCATAACTCTACACCGGGCTTTGCTTTTGGACACTGGGCAGATGTTTGTTTTTCTTATTTCATCCAGTCTTAGCACATATAGGTTTCTATATCTATGAGCACAGAATTGTACATACTTGGTTCTTATGTCCGTGATTGTGTACACCTTTTTTTCCAAATTTTACTTCATGTCCACTGTCACAAAATTGACTTATACTGATCAAGTTGAATTCCATGCCTTCAAGGCTTCTTCAATATGCATATAGACTTCATCTCCAATGGAGCCTACTCCTATGACTTTTCATTTTGATTTGTCTCCAAATGTGACATGCCCATTGTTGACTTCCTTTAATCATTTGAATAGGGCCTTGTTCCTTGTCATGTGTCTTGAGCACCCATTGTCTAAGTACCACTTTGAGTTCCTGGTGCTCGAGTTTTCCTGCAAGGTGATCAAAGATGATATTTAGGAACCTAAATGAATCTAATCAGTTTGGGTTTCTTCATGAAGTTTGCATGCAGATGCAATGAAGTGAATCTATTTCTTAAGTATGGTTTAGGATCTGACCACATGGCTCTATCATTTATCTTTGTATACATATCTGCCTTCAGTCCAACCTGTGCTTAGGTTTCACGCTGCCCTATCTACTTCTGCAAGGGTGTGGAAGATGCAGAGGGTGGCTTACTATGCTTGGAGGTATGTGATGCATGACCATTTTTACCATAGTGAATGCATGCATGATCCTCACTTGATGATTTAACAAATCTTATTGGTTCATGCAAACTCTTAGTCTTGTTGATGACTATAGGACTGCATCCTAAACCACATTTGTCAGAAGGTTTTCTAGAAGTGGATATAAGTTGATCTAACCCATTATGGGAGTTTGCAAGCCTCTTAAGATCTTTTGCAAGATGATCATTCTCAAAGGTTAACTGTGAGACTTGTGTTTCCAAAAGTTGCCTTTCAGAAACTAGTCTTTCATGATCTTCCTATAGGGGCTTTAGAGCTTTGCTTTTGGAACTGTACTTATCATGTAGCTTGAGAAAACCTGTTATCAATTCATCTAAGGGAAGTTGTTGTTCATCATCGCTGCTAAAATCTAAGGATACATCAAAAGGGATATAAGGAGTTACCTCAAGGTTTTCAAGATCTGCCATGAGACCTATGTGATGGTATTCTCCTTCTTACGTGAAGTGGTCTTACTTCTCTGACTTGTCTTCATCACTTGATGTTGCTACCATGGCCTTGACTCTTAGTTTTCTACGTGCGTTGTCAGAAGCTTTGGTTGGCTTCTTGTCAGAGCTCCTCCCTTTGGGTTCACTAGACATCTTCACTTTGCACTCACCTTTGACATGTCCAGTCTTGCCATAGTTATATCATCTAAGCTTCTTGGGTTCATCTCTTCTGGTTGAGAAGTCTTTCTTTGTAACGCCCCAGGTCTCGAATCGTGTTTCCATGGGTTGCGGATCGTGCCTGTGTCGATTTCAGACTTTAATTTTTGATCTTTGGACCCCGGGATGGTGTTTGTGTGAGTCATTTCGGGTCTGTGGCGGCGCGTTGAGCGGGCCGGCTTTTACCCAGAATTTTTCTAAGCCAGAATATATTTTTTGATAATTTTTGGGATTTATGTGAATTTTATAAATGAAATGAAAAATATAATAAAATAAAAACTAAAAACCATATTTAACCCCCCTCTCCCCCTCCGTTCTCGCATCTCTCTCTCTCACGTCTCTCTGCTCCCTCACTCTTCCCTCTCTCTTTCCCCCTCCCTTTATCACCTCTGACGCTGATGGCGGTGAGGGGGCGTGCGGTGGAGCGGCGGTGGGGGCGTGTAGCGAGAACGAAGGCGAGGAGTGTGACGAATGGTGAGGTAGGAGTGATCGCGGCTGTGGGAGTCGACTACGTGGAGGATCGATGTTTTCGCAGGATTTTTGGTGGTTAAAGCTTCGAAAAGGTAGGGGGATGGATCTAGGGCTGTCAATGGGCCGGGCCCGAGCCGGAGTTAGGTCGGCCCGGCCCAGGCCCGACTTATCAACATTAAGGCCTGAGCCCGGCTCGGGCCCGACCTATGTCGGGCCTGGCCCGACATTATTTAAAAAACTACAAAGCCTGAGTAAGGCCCGGCCGGCTCGACAACTAAAATAAAAAAATAAAAAATAAAAACCAATATATTTAATAATATAAAACTCATAATCCCACTAAATTAATTAAAATTTTGATATTAATTACTTAATTTGTGTGAAAAGGGAGTTTTAAAATTTCTAATTAAGTAATATAACATAATTTTAACTAAAAAGTTTTTAAAATTTGAAGTGAGAATAAAAAAAAGAACGGGCCGAGCCGGCCCGCGGGCCGAACTCAAAGCCCGAGCCCGGCCCGCGAGTCTAGTCGGGCTGGGCTTTTAGGCCCGACTAAAAGCCCGCGAGCCGAAAAAGACCTTACGGCCCGGCCCATTGATAGCCCTAGATGGATCCCTAGCACTCTTGCATGTTTTCCCTCGTGATTCCGTGCTCCAGTGAGGTCGAGAGTGGGTGCATTGCTTATTTGGGGGAAATGTTCATGTTTGGGGATGAGCGATGGTTTCGGCCAATCTAGGCCTTGATCCATGGTTTAATGCGGTTTTCTGGATGTAGGAATGCCCGAAGATTGATTCCCCTTATTTTCCCCTTTGCATCGAGGTGAATGGGGCGTGGGATCGAACTCCGCATGGAGTTCAGTTCATTTTCTGCCAACTCGGCGGGCGACAGCCACTAGAGTGGTCGTTTACCCCAGAGCTGGGAAGCCAGAGGTCTAGCCACCCAGGTCTTCTGGGCGGCTAAGGATCTGGTTGCCCAGACTGCAGGTGCCCAGGACCCTGGCCGCTCGGTTTCCCATTCCCCTATCTGTAGCTCATGGACTAGGAGGCCCAAGGGGTGGCCGCCCAAGTCTGTTGGGCAGCCAATCGCCTAGCCGCCCAGGGACAGGAAGCGGATACTATTGTGGCCCCCAGCCTTATGTCCATGATCAGTCTAGGCGGCCAATCTAATGGCCACCCAGCCCACAGGGTGCCCAGGATGGGCGGCCAGTGATGTGGCCGCCCAGCTCTCTTGTTCTCCTGGGCGCCGTGTGTAGGCGCCGGAAGAAGGAGGCGTGTGCGGGTGCCTCTACCCGATATGCTGCTGGGCCTACAGTGCACAAATTAGAAAGATATTAATAGGGTGATCGCCCGAGACTTATACTTGGGCCTCACATGGGTGATGGATGATCGCAATGCCTTGGCAATGGGAGATGTGGGTTCTTCTTGTCCTCGCTCTCGGTCGGCCAAGAACGGGGAGCTCTGCGAGTCGATGATGAAGTTCCTTCAAGTTAACTAGCAAATAGAAGAAAATAGACCATTAGACTGAGGAAATGCAGCATATGCTCAGAGAAGTAAAGAAAACATGCAAATGGGGTCAATCGTACCGGGAAGGGGGTTGGGAAGGGGGATGGTCAAGACTTTCGACCATCTACCTTCCCTATATTTTGGATTGGAAAACCTCTTTGTAATAGGGATCTAGGAGAATCTAATATGCATGTAATGCAGTGAAATAGAAAGAAATGTAGCAAGATAGAGAACAAGAGAAAAGGATGGGGTTTTCCTACTGACCAACACGAGTCGGCCAACTGTGTGGCCGTTCAGACGTGGTGGGCGGCCATGTCAATGGCCGCCTTCAACAAGCTTCACCTCCTCTTGTGGCAAACACTAGCTCTCTCCCGCGGACGAAGCTCTTCGACGGGACCAAGGCCAGGAAGGGTTCTCCAAGCTGCCAGAACCTCTCGAAAAGTCCCCCCCTCACGAAAAATGTCCACCCCCCCTTCGATTGTTCCGGACGGGATTTTGTATGTGGGGGCTTTCCCTCCGTCCCCCACCTTCGAAGATGGATTCAAGATTGATCTTTGACCCATTCAGAGGTGAGAACACATGAGACTACATGCGCCTCAACCCCCTAGAGTGGGAATGGTTGCGGAGGACGTGCCCGGAGTGGGTGGAAACGTGAAGTTGACCGGGGGTTACCAGGAGGCGGCCAGGTCGATGGCCGTTTCAAGGGGAGTTGGGTGGCCAAGGTTGTGGCTACCTTGGGAACTGGGCGGCCATCAGTCTAGCCGCCTTGAGGTCTGGGCAGCCAAAACTCTGGCCGCCTTTGTCTGACTGGGCGGCCTGGTATCTGGCCACCTTGGGGTTCTGGGCGGCCAACACCCTAGCCGCCAAGGGATCAGTGCAAAGATATATTAATACCTCAAAAAATTCACCTCGGGGCCTCACGCCCCCGAACCCCTGACCTTACGGGTAGGGGGGCGCTGCCCCCTTACAACCCCCCACCAACTTACCGCGAAGTTGGATCCGCGAAGGGACAGGGAGGAGACTACCTAGACAAGGATGAGACCCCACACTCCCAATCAACCAAGAGAAAGTGTCACTTCTATGATGGCTAGACAAGGTCCGCGGGGATGTCCAAAATTATGCATCTACAAATGCCCCTCCGGAATGCCCATTTTGCAAGGGAGCCCCACGGACTGATAAATGGGTGTTTCGGTAAAGAAACAAGCCTACTAAGGACATCCCACTCAAGGAGATTCTTTAGCTGAGATTGAGCTTCACATATGAACAGACAAGCATCATGCAACAAGATAGGTCATTTAAAGGGGGAGGAAGGAAAATTAATCTAAGAGGGCTTGTATTAGTAGTCCGTGGGACCCTCCTGGCATATCACCTGCGAGACTTGGGCACACTCCGGGATGCATTGCAATCTGGCCCAAGGAGATACAAGACACCTAAAATAGGAGTAAGTAGCTAAATCAGAATAGGGAAAAATGACCTTCAAATCTCAGTATACTCTTGGCGATCGCATGCAAAACACACTCTCAACTTGCCAAATCAAAGTGGAATAAGGTAGACAACAAAAAAGTGATGGAATTGAAGAATTTGTATGATTGACAAAAGAGGGATAGAGTCCAGAGCAGACCGATTGGTAAACCCTTCTCTCGACCCTTGTTTCCTTCTAGCTATACGAATGCATGCCATGCTTTTCCAAATGCAATTTTTTTTTGTTTTAGATGCGAAAGAAAGGACCTATATGATGCATGTTTGGTTTAAAGAGAAAATCTACCTAATGCATATCCATAGGTATTATTGTCTAGTTCTGGGAAAGACGTCGGTCAAGAGTCTGACGAGTCTGTCATCTCGAGGCCAATCATGAAACTAGACGGTCGTCGAATAACTTAGGGAACATAAACCCCTCATTGTTTTTATTAGAGAGGAACTTAGAGTTTATGTGCCCAAAGTTATTAGCCTCCGGACTCTATATAATATAGTATATATATAATAGTAGGAGAAGGCGATGAAGAGCAAATCCCGATGCTACATGACCTACAGCTGCACAAACACACGTTCGTGAAGTTCATAAATAAATAAGCATTTAAAGAGGAAGCATCCACTAAGGTAAGGGGAGTGAGAAAGCAAACATCCTCCTTCGACTTTACAGTGGGCCTAATGGACATAATTGAATTCCTTGGTGTTGGTCACCAAGGCGTAAATAGGTCCTCGGAGGTGATCATTCTCGATGATAGGAGAGCCTGTGCTAACTTCACCTAGCACATCAATTGACTTTACTAAGGTGTCTGGTTGGGGGAAGACTAACAAGAGGATAGTTCAAACTTAATAGCCGAAGTCCGTCTTGGACCCGCTGACATAGGTAGGACGTTTGTCCAATCAGGGGGATATGGAGTAGGGAGAGTAAGGAAAAGGGTATTTGTAATGTAACCAGACATCTGCTGAAAATCAAGTGATATGAAGGTTTCATTTGCTTAGGACTCAAGTTGAAGCGCCGAGTTGGCGGAGTTCAAATGGTCATTAAGATTTATGGAAAGCAAAAGAGCGAGGAATGCTCTACCTCCTGACAAGGTAGCCAGGGATTTGACTAGCTTGGATGGGCAGATGGGCGTGCAATTTGCCCCTAGTTTGGGTGTTGGTAGCAGTGCAGGTATAAATCCCCTGGTGGGATGGGATGAAGTAAGGGGAGTAGCCTTTGGGGTTCGCAGTTGTGGGGTAGTGATGAAGGAAAGGAGATGGTGTGGTGGTGTGTGTTAGATGCATGTATCGAGGAGATGCCCATCCATTTTTTGGAAATTTTTTGAATATTTAGATTTTTTGGGATTTTCACATATTTTGATTTTTTTTGAATTAAATATTTTGATTTTTTTTGAATGTATGGCATATTTAGATTTTTGTCTTCTTTTTTTGTCTTCTTTTTTTTGGGCCAACATCTGGCGACTGCCCATGAGACATCGCAACAATGAAGAAAGGATAGGCTCTTTCTACAACCTCCCAGGTATCCTG
Organism: Amorphophallus konjac; assembly: GCA_022559845.1. NCBI lineage: Eukaryota > Viridiplantae > Streptophyta > Magnoliopsida > Alismatales > Araceae > Amorphophallus > Amorphophallus konjac. The sequence goes on from CM040125.1 coordinate 18,714,496, forward strand.
AGCGTACATCTAGGTTGATTTGGGCCTCTAGACTCCTCGAATGATAGTCTCGCCGGTTAAGACTTATGCTGAAGATTATACCGTCATGCCAAGCTTAGGCTCCCAGTTACTTTTGGCCGCGGAGATACACCCAAAAAGTGTTCAAGGTAAATGGTTTGTCTGACCCGGGTTTATTTCCTTACAACTCTAGATGATATATGACGGAACACCTTGGAATCCCAATGGCCAACCGCGCGACGCTGACCCGAAATCAGACGTCGTTGCACCGACAGGTGACGCGCATACATTGACCTAAGCCCGAGGTTGATGAAAGAAGACACTAAAGGCGGATAAGGACATTGACATATCAGAAATGTAGAGATTTCTTTGTAGCAATAGCTTTTGTTCTTTTGAGGTAGACAATCATATAGTATGTTTTCGAAAAAGGGCTACAAGCCGTCAACAGAGTTATATCCCTTGAAATTTCTCTTGGATTCCTAGTCCTCAAAAAGAAAAAAGAATGTAGGGGATAAACTTCACAAGAGGATCGGCAAAGCTGTTAAAACGATGAGCTATGAGCGAGCTTAATTCACTGCACCCTTTTGGTGATTTCGGACCACCTTTGGGACATTATGCTTGTTGTGTTTCCCCTTGAATTTGGACTTGATTTGTAGGGCTTTCTTATCTTGACCAAGCATGTTCACGACCAGACTTTTCCATTTGTTCCCTTTTGGGATTTTTCCTTCTTTCTCTCTCATTTCATTTTCTTGGAATTTGGGATTTTGCTCCTTTTTTTGACTTTTACTTGTTGCCTGCGGGGACACTGTCCTCTTCACGTGCTTTGGTCTCATTTTGCAAAGAAGGTGAGTCCTACTCTCACCTGAGGGTATTGTGTTTCAGCTACTGAGCTCAACGCCTTAAGGGCGTCGACTGTCTTGATCGGTCAAACAGAGAGGAAAAAAAGAGGATTTTGGAGTCCTCCAGAAATCTTTCAAATAGATACCTATTTTAGGCCGTTTTCATATTTTGAAACCATGTGAGTGTGTGCATATTGCCTGCCCCTTGGAGCATTGGCTACTTTGCTAGACATAATTCTCCTCGGTTTCGGTAGATCAAAGTCCTAATCTACCAAGGCTCTAATGCAACCTAACCTTAACATACATGAAGGGACAGAGAGTGAAATGCATGGTAGCTACCAGCCTGTTGGTTTTCTTTAATTTTTGATTTTTTTTATTTTGGGTTTGAATTATTTTTTTTTTGAATTTCGGGTTATTAACTATGTACAAGGGTTCCTACAGAGTGGACGGTATCGTCTGGGCACTCTGCGGACTGCTGGATGGAGGAAGACCAATCCAAACTAGTAGGCCGAAAATAAGGTTCAAGTGGATGAGGGGTAAGTACGCGGCCGTGGACACGACCCCTGTACCTACTAGGATTAATGGGCTGTTGGCACCTACTTTTTTTCTTGAATTAATTGAGGATTAAGCATAGGGAAATACTCACTAAATAGAGTAAAACGGCACAACGTCAAAGATGCCCTATCGGCCAAGTTGGGCTCAAAAATCGAGATGTTTCATCAGGTCAGGCGGCACAACATAACAACCGGGGATCGCCCCCGAGCACAGGGCACTACACCAGCCATTTTCCCAATAATCGAGTCGGATCCAAGGTTCAGGACAACCTGCCGTATCAAGCGGCACTCTGAAGAGATTCGGGGATCGCCCCCGAGCACCCTACATACGGTATCACACCACCGACGCTTCAACAACCGGGTTAACCCAGGGCTCAGAACGGCCTGCCATCCCATACGGCTCTTCGCCAAGAAGCGAGGGTCAGCCCGGCTACCAGACAAACGGCATCATCATGCCAACACCTCAGTTACCGGGCGAACCTAGGACTCCCAGTAGCCCATCGCGTCACGCGATGCATAACGGAAAAGCAAGGAACAACTTCCGACACACCTTCTACAAGCGGCTTAATAGCGGCGAATCTACCTAGTCACATCACACCTGGCTTCACCGCGTTCAAGACGGAGCATGGGCGAGCACTGAGTTCGGCCGACTCGGGGCCAGATTCAAGTGAGTTATCTCTTCACCCAGTCCACCTGAACCTCATAAGCCCCAGCTCCCCCAGCCAACTCAAACCCCTGAACCCAGCCAATCATTCTGACCCACATAAATCCCAGACTCACTCAACTATAGCACATCAAAACTCTGTGCCCCAGCCCGTCCTAACCCCAGTAGGCCCTACATGACCTTTCCCTCGCTTCTAGGTCAATCCCAACCATTCCGGGCCATCCGAACCCCTTAGGGGGAGAGGTTTACTCAGACCAGGAAGCCCCCAGCCCTTCAAACTCGCATAAACACCCTTTACATGGACTAGACTGTCCGTTCTTGAATGCGGTCGCCTTGGCGGCCGCGTCCTCAAGAACGCGGTCGACAAGGAGACCGCGTTCTGTGGGGTCAAACCCGCGTTCGTGAAGACTCGGTTGCCTAGGCGACCACGTTCTCAGAACCCCAGTCAAAGGGTAAAACCCCTGGTCAAACCCAGGTAAACCCCCCCTTTACCCGGACCAACTCATACCCTTCGAGTTGGTCCGCCTAAACCCTTCTCCTACCCCTATAAACCCCCCCCCCCATGGGTGCCCAAGGGCCATAGGATGCATGGAGCTCACCCCCGGGACTACGAACAGCGCATGAAGGCTTTGGTTGGCTGGTTTTGTGTTTGCTAGGCTCACGCCGAGGGCATGTCGCATGATTGTCCCTCATATGGCGTCTGGCCCAAACACCAACCTCCTAAGAGGCGGTCCCCTGCTATGATGAACGCACCTTAGATGTCATCTTGATAATCGTGCACGACCCCAGATCTTGCTTGATGAAAGCACTCTGCCTAGGTCCTATCTCGATATCCATATACGGCCCCAGACGCTACTTGATGAAAACACTTTGCTAGGGTCTTATCTCGATATTCATGCCTGACCCTAGACACTCCTTGGTGAAAGCACCATACCTGAGCTTTGCCTCAATATTCGTGCATGACCCCGGACGCTGCTTGACGAAAGCACCCCGCCCAAGCTCTACCTTGATAATCATGTACCGCCTGATGTTGCTGGACGGAAGCACCCAGTCCAACCCATGCCTCTATTATCATGCACCACCGTGGGGTCACCTCGATAAGCGTGCCCTCAGTGCTCCTATCCTAACAATGGGCATACTTCACGAGTCTCGATGAAAGATGAAGCGTCAGTCCCCTGCCTCTGTCGATGGGCCCCAAGCATGACCATCGAGGTCTCTGATGCCCGCCTCCTTCAATCACAACGGTGCCCCCGGCACCCGACTGCCAATCACATCGGGCCCCGAGCACGACCATCGAGGTCTCCCGACGTCGCCGCCTTCAGTCACAACGGTGCCCGTGGCACCCGACTGCTTGTCACATCGGGCCCCGAGCACGACCATCGACATCTCTTGATGCCCGCCTCCTTCAGTCATAACGGTGCCCTCGGCACCCGACTGCCAGTTACTCCAGCCCAATCGGGACCCGCGGCACCCGACCCCTCAGCTACTTCAGTCACAACGGTGCCCCCGGCACCCGACTGCTCCAGTCACATCGGGGACCGCGGCACCCGATCGCTTAGCAACTTCAGTCACAACGGTGGCCCTGGCACCTGATTGCCAACTACTCCAGTCACAAATGGTACCCCCAGCACCCGACTACCCAGCTACTTCGTCACAACGGTGCCCCCGGCATCCGACTGCCAGCTACTCCAGTCATGCACATGAAGAGGGAAGTGTGAGGCCCTTGCCCCTTTGCCGGCCGTGGAGCACGGAAGGAATCAACCTCCCCATCCCGTTGCTGCTTTGATAACGCGACCATTCCTTTTACTGCGTTCCTCAAGAATGCGCCCATAAGGAGTACCGTGTTAATCCCGACCCCTCAGCAACTTCAGTCACAACGGTGCCCTTGACACCCGACTGTCAGCTACTCTATGTTATGTTAGATGGACGCAGTCTATTACCACTGAGAGTGGATCTAGAGGGGGGTTGTGGACGTCAAAAAATGACGACGATGATGATGGCAACATTCGCGTCTACACATTAGAGCGCGAGTCGAAGACAGAAATGCCGAATAAACCTCATGCCTCGCCCGATCAGGACGAGAACTCACTTGGTGGTCCGCTACCCGCTAAGGAAGCCCCCTAAGCAGAAGATATAGCTACAAGGCTCCGACCAGCCATGCCGAGAGCTGAATCAGAGAAGAGTCGGGAACTCCGGCACAGTCTCGGCATGCACCGAAAGTCACGCAGAATCTGGGACCGAGTCCCAGAGGCTACAAACGGAATATTATGGAGGCCATACGTCGCAACCGGAGCGTTCTCGGAATGCCGACATTCATATAAAGGGCGGCGACTTCGAAAGGAATCCGTTTGGTGCTTAAAACGGCGCGATATGCACTTAAAACGGCGCGCCTTAAAACGGCGCGCCCCCCTCTTAAAACGGCGTGCCCCTCGTTGTCTTTGGCTATCCGACGCGCTCCGAAGGGATGCCTCCCATTTACATTGCCGTAAAATGGCGCCACCCCTTCAATACCTTAAAACGGCGCCACCCTTTATATGCTATTACGGCATGGCCATTTTGAAGGCCAAAAACTTAATACGGCATGCCAATTACACTTGGGTTTAAACCGGCGTGGTCACTATTCCCCCGCGCCGTTTTAACCCCTCATTTTGTTCTCTAAAGCATTTCTGCAGCGCGCTACTTTTGGACAAGCCATCACCATATGCTCTTCTTAAAATGGCGCGTCGAATGAAAATGAGTTTAACTCAACGGCCATCCCATCCGCTAGCCGATGCTCTGTTCGGCATAAATGAGATGCACAGAGGACATTCAATGCCCATGACTCTGCTTCTACCTTCGTTCGACAGCACACAAGTAGCAGCAGCAAGGCAAGCTCCGACGAATCTCTGAGCGTCCCATCCTCGGACGAGCAGCAGTGTACGAGACGAATGAACAGCGTCCAGCACAGCGAGTCAACTCCTGACTTCGTTGCGGACGAGGTGGAATTGGTAGGGACGCTCCCAGGCTGGCTGATATATATATATAGGGCAGCATTGTGAAACAGACAGAGAGGATGATGAAGAGAAGAAGGGAACAGAAGAAGAGAGAAGAGAAAAGAGGGTCTCGGCAGTGTGCAGGAAGAGAAGAGAGAAGGGAGGAGAAGGAGTTACTGGCATCCGAGAGCTCTACGGTTCTGGGCTGAAGAAAAGAGAAAGAGGTAGGGGGCGAGAGTGAGAGGTGAGTCGGAGGGGGAGAAGCCAATGCTTCCCTCTCCCTCCTCCATCTAATGCTTCTCTCTTTCTCTCCATCGAATGTATTTTCCCTTTTTGTTTGTAACGCCTTCTCTTGTATTTTATCTGTACCAAGTTTCCTTCCCCGTTGTGTGGGTGAATAAAAGAAGAAAAGCTATTCTTGCAACTCTTGTGTTCTCCGTTCCATTCCCTGCTCCGTTTGCTCATTCTCCAATCATCCTGGGCCCTTGAGGGCTGCCTTTCCATGGCATGACCCAAAAAGGTATCCACCGCCGGATGAACATTTATGGCCCTTGTGGCAAATACATGTCCCTATTGAAGATTCCTCACCCGTGAGCTGTGGTCGTTCTTGTAGGCTGGCCCTCGAACGTTCCATACTCACATCTGGGTTCGGACCGCCGTGAGGCTACTCCGATTTTTGAGAGTCTACCCCGGAGCAATCCGATTGGTGGCTTTCCTTCATCTCTGGCAAGTCCCGGTCTTGGGGAGGTGCTGCCCAATTTTTGCCAAGGCTAAGAACGCCCAACAACAGGTGAATGAGCTGAACTGATGAAGAACAAAACGAGGACTTTGTGAGCAACTGCTGGAGTAAAACACTTAGATGTTTATACTGTTTTCCTCATAACAAACGATTAAAATGGTTAAAGCTCTTAAAACCTCCTCATTACCAGCTTGATCTATCAACAGAGCGAGCAAATCAAACTTTGAATCAACCTACGGGTGAAAGGAAAAGAAAACACAGTAAATAGAGCCTCAAAACATCCTCCATATAGCTATCCCAGCGCGAGTTAAACGGCGTGGCCACTATTCCACCACGCCGCTTCAACCCTCCTCACAAAACCCCCCATCTCTTCTCTAAATGCTAAAACAGCGCGCCCTCTCCCTTGTCCTCCGTATCCGGCGCGCCCTCAATCTCTCCCTTGCCCTCCAAAAATGGCGCGCCCTCTCCCTTGCCCTCCATATCCGGCGCGCCCCCAATCTCCCCATTGAACATTAAAACGGCGCGCCCATCTCCATCTTAACCCGGCGCCCCTTAACCGGCGTGCCCATCTCCTTGCAGCTGGCTAATACGGCGTGGCAAAAGAAAACTAAAAGAATGAAAAGAAGAAAGAAAACTATTGAAATTAAAGAATAAATGAGAGAATAAGGACTAAATCAGTAAACAAAATAGAAAGAATGGAATGGGAATAAACCACTTAATTCAATGATCGGAACGACGGTAATAGCATACCCCCCCCATAAGGTCGATCCGCGTGTGAGGGCGCACGTTAGTGAGCTCGGGCTATGCACTTAATAATTCACTCCCTCAGACTGGGTGCAAAGAGAAAATCAACGACGCCTTATGGTATCGGACGTGGGTTACGGAATTTCTGACATGGCCATAGTTCGAAATCATCTCCGGCCAACAGTCTATCAACTTGACCCGTTTCTACCGGGATCCAATCCCGTATTCTCATTAAACTTGCCTTGTTCGTGGCAGACATTCACGCAGTTTTGTCACCGTCTTTTATACTACAAGCACGGAGCTTCGTCCGAACATGAAGTGGCCCATGAGTGGCCGACATAGTCTGAACATTCACGTCCCAATACGGGTTTCTAGCATAGTTCATCTTTCACTATCCTCCTGCATGATTAGTATTCTCTCTAGGCCGTAGGGCCCTTATTCCCGGCAATCAATCAAGGGTGTTCCCCCGTATGGGGGATGTAAATAACGCCGTGACCTTTATGGCGCGGTGGGTTTCGGTCCCGACACGAACCACACAATTGTCTGATTAGTCAGATCGCGCGCACCATGGGCTTCCACGAAGTCCGAATAAATCGTCACTTTGTGACTGGCACGCCCTCGCACTAAATAGAAGAATTAACCCCGACCAACAAACGAACGGATCCCCCCTCCGAATTTTAGTGCGTCCACAAGGGTGAATAGATCTAATGTCTAATTTTAAAACACAGTTGAACTCTAATGCGGAATTAAAACAAGCAACTGTTGAACGACAGAAGGAACACTATGAAATCATACAAACAACATGCAATCACACTGTAGACACCGATCTTTAAGGTGGTTCGATCTCAATCTAGAGATCTACGTCCACCCCACACTCCAACTGGACTGTGGATCCTGCTGACTCACAGCTTGAACAGCTAGGCTTCACAGCTTGCCAACAGACCGCTGATACACAGCTTCACTGGGCTTTACAACTTGCCGACCAGAGGAACAAATCCTCTGCAACTGCTGGGCGATACAGCTTAGCCGTCCGAGACCTGGTCTCGCCTGCTGAGGATTACAGCTTCACCTGTCCAGTGGAAACCTCCACTGCAATTGCTGGCTCACGGCTTGATAACAAAAGAGTTTCGAAAACAGTAAAGACAGAAACAAATGAAATGGAAAACCAAAACGAATGTAGCTCAATTGAGCAGTATCAGCTCTGGTATCTGAACCAAGAGACTGATTTACAAGACTTCGAAAAGACTCTCTCAACTCAACTCTCTCAATCTTCTCTTCTCTCTTTCTCTTCTTCTCTCTGAATCTTCTTCTCTCTTTTTCTTCTTCTCTGTGGATCGTGCAGGCGCTCACTCTCTGTTCTTTTCTCATAGCTCTGGCTGCTTCTATTCGATCAGCTTCTTCTGAAGGAAGAAACTCCATATATATACCAGCAGCAGGAAGGGCGTGTGCTCTCCACATCTCCCGCCCAATGGCTTGGACCACGTGGCAGCATCTAGCAGGCTTTCAGTACACATGTCATAATCTGGTCACTCCCCTTATCCTCGGATCACGTGCCCAGTCATCAGTCTCTGCAAAGAATCCCTGTCAGACAGTCGAAATAGAATTGTCAGTTTAAGGTTTAAGCGATTTACAGACTGTGTGAAGGCACTGCTGAAGCAATGTACAGACATTGTGAATGCGAAGCTATGCAGTGTTCAGACTCTACGTATGCAGACCCATGGCGTTGTACAGACTTAGTAAATGCAGTGTTGTAGCCTGTATAGACTTCAGATATGCAAGACTATGCCATGTACAGACTTCCTATATGCAGGACTTATGCCATGTATAGACTCCATATATGCAGAGCTTATGCCATGTATAGACTTCAAATATGCAGAGCTTAAGCCATGTACATACTTCAAATATGCAGAAGTAAATGTGCATCAATGTGTAGACTTAGCAAAACAAAGTATGAACAAAGCAACACAATGTACAGACTTCGTGCAATGAGTGAAGCAGTGTATAGAGTTATGAGTAGAATACATGAAGCAATGTATAGAGTTAGAGTGCAATGAGTGTTCAAGTGATGTACAGACTCAACGTTATGCAAGCAGACAATGTATAGAGTTGATGAAGCGATGCTCAACAAAAAGACGCCTTACACTTAGGCGTTTGTTTCAGAAGTGACGCCACTTCTGGTGGGCGTCAAATCTCGAGCATAGAGAATGTATAGACTTGCTACGGCACAAGGCAGCATAACGATGTACAGACTCTGCCAAGAGCAATGCACAATGCACATATGAATGTATAGACTTTGTTTGTGCTGTGCAGGCATGCTAAGATGCAATGTATAGACTTTATGCGAGCATGCTGCAGCCAGTGTACATACTTAGACCTGCGTGCATGCAATGCGATGTATAGACTTGCCCATGGCTGTCTAGACTTTGCATGCGTGCTTATAGCAATGTGCAGACTTGCAGACAATGCGTTGTGCAGACTTTGCGTGCCATAATGTATAGACTTGGTGGCGAGTGACTTACACAAAGACGCTAAGTGAGACGGTCCAGTGTATAGACTTAGTGTCCACTTGAGACGCTCAGTGAGACGAACCAGTGTATAGACTTATGCTGTACTACAAGATGGCAGTGTACAGACTTGGTTAAGACTGTCTAGACTCTGCATGCGAGCTATGGCGATGTATAGACTTGCTAACAAGGCATTGTGCAGACTTTGCGTGCCACAATGTGTAGACTGCACGATGTATGGACTTGCAAGTGCAACGTAGGTAAAATCACCAGTGTACAGACTTGCTAGTTGCAACGTAGGTAAAATATACCAATGTATAGACTTGCGAGTTGCAACGTAGGTAAAGATACCTAATGTACAGACTTACTAGTGTGCATGCCACAATGCAGTGTATGGACTTTGAGTGTGCGTGCAGTGCTGCAACCGATGTATGGACTTGTGTTGACGCTGCAGGACAACAGCCAATGTATAGACTTTGCAAATGCAAGTAATGCAGCAATGTATAGACTTTGGGCTTTGCCATGCAATGTATAGACTTGCTAGCCTGCGAGCCATGCGATGCACAAACTTGCTATGTCTGCGACACTTGCGTTGTACAGACTATGCTAATCTGCAGGGCTATGCAATGAATAGACTATGCTCATCTGGTGCGTCGACCCATCTTGAAGGTGCGTCGACCCATCTGTATAAACTATATAGACTGTGCTGTATTCATTGTCCAGACTATGCAGAGAGTAATGATGCATGGATGTATAGACTTGTGACTCATAAGTTTGCTATCATCAAAACTACAGATCATCAAAAACTACAGGGGCACAACAATCTCCCCCTTTTTGATGATGGTAATACTATGAGTTACACTGACTCCTAATGCATGCTATGAGAATGCAAGTTCTAACAAGATCTCCCCCTTAACAATGAATACACTCCCCCTGGAATTCCACAAACAGACAATATTCTCCCCCTTTGCCATCAACAAAGGGGAGGGAAAGTGATTACAAGGGAAGGAACAAGAGAGATCATCTGACTGACATTCTGAACAAGTAGTTCAGGAATAAGCATTCTAAAGCACAGAGTCTTCAGTCATATGAATTTAGAAACTGCTTTGAGATAGAATTCTGGTTTAAAGGTTATAAATTTTGAGTTCATGCACTACAATCAATGGATAAGTTTTCTGTGCATGATAAAACAATAAACCAGAATCACATTTGTATGAGAGATTCAGTTTCAAAATATCTTACTTTCATAAACTCAGTAAAAAAATGGTTAAGAGATACCAGGTCATGTATTGAAATTAAACAAATTGACATCCCTGAAATTTCTTTTGAAGGAACAACATTTTCAATATTATTTCATTAAGGGCATTCAGGTACCATTTATCTTTTTGCGTAAGGGTATACGTTTATCAGACGCCAATACCCCTAGATACTCAACATGATGGACCATTCTGCCTATGATCAAACTCAATAAAACTGATTTGCACCTTTTTGTATGAGGGTACACGTTTATCAGACGCCAGTTACCCCCAGGTACTCAGTGAAACCACCCTACTATTTTGATCATTTTATACAGAGATAACTGATACACCTCATGACTTAAGTATTGTCCATTTCTTTGATGGATCACTTAGTTTCTCAGTATTTTACCAGTCATTGCTCTGCCAATGTTATTTTTTAATTAATTTTTAATATTTTTCAATATCTTTCTTAGCTGTCCTTTATTTATTTCAGAATGACTTGTTTAAGGACAATACACATACTTAGCCTTCTCTAACAGGATTTTAGATGAGTTTTTAGATTTCAGATATAATTGGCTTTGTCTGACATGAAATAAGATAAGGGTTGAGAGCTTTATCAATTTTCAGCTTTCTTATTTACTGATTGTAATCTTTAAACTTTAAAGTTTATAAAATTTAAACCATTAAGTCAGTCTTCAAGCAATTAAAGTTCTTATAAATGAAGAAGTCTATTTTCTATTGCTTAAGAATCAGAACTGACTAACAGATTGCCATATTGTCAGACTCAACTCATTCAGGCTCAAAGAATTTGGATTTCAATAAAGTTGATGACCACTCTGAATTTCTAACAATACTCCCCCTGTCTATATGCATGTGGTTTTAGATGAGAGAGAGCTTAGACACAGTCATGACTAAATGATATGCAATGATGATCATGAGTGTGATGCCAAAAAAAATATGAATGTCATGCATGATCATGAGTCTGTTGCAACATTCAACATTCACAAGGTTTATTCAAGCCATCAGAGAGTTTATTCATTATGCTGAAATTTACACAAGCCAAGTTCTCTTCTAAGAAATTTAAACATTTCATTCCCAAGAGACTTAGTAAAAATATCAGTAATTTATTTTTCAGTTTCAATGAAGTTCATTTCAATTTCCTTTTTATTTACAACATCTCTAAGAAAATGGCGTTTTATCTCTATATGCTTAGTCCTAGAATGATGAACATGATTTTTAGCAAGGCATATAGCACTAGTATTATCACACAAGATTGGAATACATTCTTGTTTTATCTGATAATCATCTAGTTGGTGTTTGATCCAAAGTACTTGGGCAGCACAATTACCAGCTGCAACATATTCAGCCTCAGCTGTAGATAAGGCTACAGTGTGTTGCTTCTTAGATGCCCAAGATACTAGACAGCCACCAAGGAATTGACAATAGCCACTAGTGCTTTTTCTCTCTACTCGACACCCAGCATAATCTGCATCAGTGTAGGCTAGAAGTTCTAACTCACACTTGGCAGGATACCAAAGACCTAGCTCTTGGGTGCCTAGTAAATACCTAAAAATCTTTTTCACATATTTAAGATGTGATTCTTTAGGACTAGCCTGAAATCTAGAGCATAAACACACTGCAAATTGAATATCAGGCCTAGATGCTGTAAGATATAGAAGGGATCCGATCATACCTCTATATAGCCTTTGGTCCACTGGTTTACCTTGAGGATCTTCATCTAAACTGGTTGAGGTACCCATTGGAGCAGCTATTTCCTTGAGGTTATCCATCTTGTACTTCTTCAATAAATCCCCTATGTACTTAGACTGAGAGATGAAAGTTCCATCTTTTGACTGTGTCACCTGCAGTCCAAGAAATAATTTGAGCTTACCCATTGAGCTCATTTCAAACTCATTAGTCATTATCTGAGGGAATTCCTCACACAATTTGGGGTTAGTTGACCCAAAGATAATGTCATCCACATAAATTTGAATGATAAGAATATCTGAATGACTTACCTTAGTAAACAGGGTTTGATCAACTACACCTCTTGTGAAGTTCTTATCAGTGAGGAATTTGCTCAACCTGTCATACCAAGCTCTAGGAGCTTGCTTAAGACCATAGATAGCTTTTCGAAGTTTATACACATGATTGGGGAAGTCTAAACATTCAAAGCCAGGAGGCTACCTCACATAGACATCCTCACTAATTTCCCCATTCAGAAAAGTAGATTTTACATCAATCTGCTGAAGATTTATTCCTAGGGAACATGCATAAGCCAATAAGATTCTGATAGCTTCTAACCTGGCTACAGGGGCAAAAGACTCTTCAAAGTCAATTCTAAATTCCTAGTTATACCCCTGAGCTACAAGTCTGGCCTTATTTTTTAATGACATTCCCTGATTCATCAGTTTTATTTCTGAATACCCATTTAGTCCCTATGACTGTTTCATAATCAGGAGGTGGAACCAAGTGCCACACCTTATTCCTGTCAAATTGATTGAGCTCTTCATGCATGGCATTAATCCAATGCACATCCTTAAGAGCATAGTCAATGGACTTGGGTTCTACATTTGATACAAAGGCATATGCATTCAATTCATTTTGAATTCTTAAGTGGCCTCTAGTCCTAGGAGGGTCATGCAAATTGCCAATCACATTATCTACAGGATGATCTTTTAGATATCTAATGTTGACAATTTCATTATCATGATTTTCATTTACCTCCCCCTGAACTGTAGGCTCTTCTTCATTAAGCTCTTCATCTCCTTCCTCATCTTCGGATTTGTCTGCAGGATTCCCTTCTTTCAGAATATCACCATTGTCTTCATTCCTGCATTGACCAATATTAGACTTTACCAAAGATTCATCAAAAACAATATGTGGAGATTCTTCAACAGTTTTGGAATTCAGATTATACACTCTATATGCTCGGGTGTTTTCAGAGTAACCAAGAAAAATTCCTGGTTCACCTTTAGGTTCAAATTTATCAAGGTCTCTTTTATCATTTATATGAATAAAATATTTACAACCAAAAACCTTGAAATGAGCAATAGAAGGTTTCTTACCCTTTATGATCTCATAGGGTATTTTCTGGGTAGAAGGTCTTACCATGGCTCTGTTAATTACATAACAGGCAGTATTTACTGCTTCAGTCCAGAACTTCCTTGGCAGACCACCTTCAACCAAGAGTGTACGACCCATCTCCACCAAGGTTCTGTTCCTCCTCTCCACAACTCCATTCTGCTCGGGTGTCCTTGGTGAGGAGTACTTGTGATGAATTCTATTTGACATGCAGAATTCATCAAACTGTGAGTTTTCAAACTCACCTCCATGATCAGTTAAAATATTTTCAATTTTTTGATTTTTCTTAAGACAGAACTCCTGAAATTCTGAGAATGCATCACTTTAATGTGATAAGAAATATACCCAAGTATACATAGAGAAGTCATCTACCATGACAAACCCATACTTCCTCCCTGATAAGCTGACAGACCTGGTTGGCCCAAAAAGGTCCATGTGTATCAGCTCATAGGGTTTAGAAGATAGATTTTCTGTTCTAGATTTAAATGACTTTCTAGTTAACTTTGACTGAGTGCATGCATCACAGATTTTATTTTCTTTCCTAAAGGAAACTTCTTGAAGTCCTCTAACCATGCTATGCTTATTCAGTTTATGCAATACAGTGTAACTAGCATGGCATAACCTACGATGCCATAAAAATGCTAAGTCCTCTCTGCTAGCAGTAAGGCATAGGTTAGAATGTTGTATATCATCTAAGTCTATCATGTAAGTGTTATTTATCCTTTTACCAGAAAATTTAACAGTTTCAGAATCAGGTTCAAAAACTTTGCAGCATTGAGAGTCAAAAAGAACTTTGCATCCTTTATCACATAGTTGGCTGATGCTAAGTAAATTATATGCTAAACCTTCAACCAACATGACATCTTCAATGCAACAGGTAGTACACTTACCTACCTTACCTGTCCCAACAATCTTACCCTTTGTGTTGCTACCAAAGGTGACAAGGCCTCCTTGTTTCTCTGTCATCATGCAGAACTTGGCCTTATCTCCTGTCATATGCCTGGAGCAGCCACTATCCAAGTACCACAAATTGTTCTTGACTGCCAGGCATACCTGCACACACAATCAGGTAGAGAAGTTTGGAACCCAAGACTGATTGGGCTCCAGAGAAGATGAAAAGTAATTAAAACAAGAAAGCAGACTTTTAGGAATCCACATTTGTTTGAAACAGTTCTGTTCAGTGGATTTTCCAGATTTCTTTTTGTTATGCTTTTTCTTGTTGACACTAGCATGATTATTTACAGATTGATTATTTCTGTGCCAGTGCCTTGGCCAGGGTGTATTCACGAAATTTTGGCCATAGTAATCATTGGGCTGGCTGTGGAAATGTTGGTTCCTAGGTGTCCAAGAGCCATACCCATTAACCCAATTTCTAGTGTAAGGTTTATAGGACTGTGTAGCATGATGTCCATAACCTGTAAACCTTCCTTGAGTCCTAGTCCATCCTGACCTATTTGGATAGGTTGACTGTGCAAAGAAGTGGGACTGGGCTCTAGGTTGGTAGAAATGTTTGGGTTGAGCTCTAAAAGCATTCTGCCTCCCCTGCACCTTGGACCCTGCTGACCTATTCATAGGTGTGTATTGGGTCTTCTTCAGAGGTGGTGGTGATGGTGGAGACTTGGTGACCTTAACATGTGGTTTATAAGACTGTGTAGGTTGACCCCTAACCTGAGACTGAGCTTTGGGATTTTACTTGGATGTGCTAGCTCTACTAGGCTCACTCAGCTTTTGTTTGCCCTTCTCCTCAGCACTGGGCTTTTTCAGATTTACAGCTTTGTTCACTGAAATGTTTGACTTCATGTTGATTAGAGGTCCTTTCTCTTTTTGTGCGACAAATGAAATAGTTTTCATTCCAAAGCTTTTTGTTGCACTAGAATTAAATCCAAGGCCCTCTTTTCTGAAGTTGACTTTTGACCCTAACAAAGCATTTAGGTTATCTGAACCTTGGGTCATTTTCTAATAGTTTTAAGCTTGTCCTCATTATCCTTTTGAATGTCTTCAATGGATTTTTTCAGTTCTGTATTCACACTTAGGACAGCTTGATATTTTTCATTCACAATTTTTATCTCACTTTCATATTTCTGAATTTTCAACTTCCATTCATCAGCTTCTTTTTCTAACCTCTCATTATCTTCTTTAGAGGCTTTTGACTCATTCTTGATTTCTTCTAATTCAGAACATGTGAGTTTGAGTTTATTATTCTCAGATTCAAGACATGCAATTTTATCAGTTAGAGTTGTATCATTTTGCATGGAGTTAATCTTTCTTCTTAGATGCCTGTTTTCCCTTCTAATGTCATCTGCTTTATCAGCTATTTCATGATAGGCATCTACCCAATCAGCAATAGTAAAATTATCGAATCGAGAAGTTACCTCATCTGAATCCTCCTCTCTGTCTTCAGAGCTTGTTGCCATAAGGCAAATGGGCTTTTCAGATTCGGCTTCACTGTCAGAGGTATTGCTCAAGGAGCCTTCATCTTCATCACTCCAGGTACTCACCATAGCTTTCCCTTTCGTGTTCCTCTTCTTTGACTTGTCCTTGTATTTCTGATTCTCTGGACAGTCAGCTTTCAGATGGCCTGTCTTCCTGCATTGATAACAAGTATTAGTTTCAATTTTCTTTGCAGGGTTATGTTTATACCTTTTATCCCTTCGGCCGCCACTATACTTCTTTTGGCTGAATCGTCCTCCTTCTTTCCTGAGGAACCGCCTGAACTCTCTGGTCATCATTGCCATCTCAGTACGAGTTATATCTTGTTCATTCAGGCTCTCCTCGGATGATGATCCACTAGAGCTGGATCTGCTGGACTTGCTGGATTTGCTGGCACCAGCTTTCAGAGCGATTGGCTTCTTCTTCTTTTCAGCTTCCTCTATCTTTGGCAGATTAATCTCATATGCCATCAACGAGCCAATTAGCTCATCTGCCCTTGTATTTCGCAAATCCCTTCACTCACTTATTACTGTAGCTTTAGTATGCCAAGCATGAGTCACGGAACGTAATATCTTCCTCACTACATCGTATTCTGTCTGAGCCTTCCCGAGACCTCTAAGACCATTTGTGATGATAGTTAATCGAGAGTACATCTCCTTGATGGTCTCATTTGGCTTCATCTTGAAGGCTTCATATTCTGACACAAGGAAATTAGCCTTCGTCTCTCTAACCTGAGAAGTCCCTTCATGAATAACTTCCAGTGCATCCCACATCTCCTTAGCTGAGCTGCAAGCTGATACTCGAGAAAATTCCATGGGGTGCAGAGAGCATTGAATAGCGTTTATGGCGCTCCAGTTTTGAGTAGACCTTCTGATCTCCTCCTTGGTCCAGACTTCCTCATTAGGGGACAGCTCATAAGGTCCCTTGCTGACTACCTTCCAGATCTCATAATCCTTCGCCCTCAAAAATACTTGCATACGGTTCTTTCAGTATGCATAGTTAGATCCATCGAAGAAAGGGGGCTTGGTGGTTGAGTGTCCTTCAGCGATCATCCCTCGATCATCCATCTGTACCTTCCTCTTCGTGTTGTAAGTCCCTGTAGAAGAGTTAGGCTCTGATACCAACTATTATGTTAGATGGACGCAGTCTATTACCACTGAGAGTGGATCTAGAGGGGGGTGAATAGATCTTATGTCTAATTTTAAAACATAGTTGAACTCTAATGCGGAATTAAAACAAGCAACTGTTGAACGACAGAAGGAACACTATGAAATCACACAAACAACATGCAATCACACAGTAGACACCGATCTTTAAGGTGGTTCGATCTCAATCCAGAGATCTACGTCCACCCCACACTCCAACTGGAATGTGGATCCTGCTGACTCACAGCTTGAACAGCTGGGCTTCACAGCTTGCCAACAGACCGCTGATACACAGCTTCACTGGGCTTTACAGCTTGCCGACCAGAGGAACAAATCCTCTGCAACCGCTGGATAATACAACTTAGCCGTCCGAGACCTGGTCTCGCCTGCTGAGGATTACAGCTTCACCTGTCCAGTGGAAACCTCCACTGCAATTGCTGGCTCACAGCTTGATAACAAAAGAGTTTCAAAAACAGTAAAGACAGAAACAAATGAAATGGAAAACCAAAACGAATGTAGCTCAATTGAGCAGTATCAGCTCTGGTATCTGAACCAAGAGACTGATTTACAAGACTTCGAAAGACTCTCTCAATCTTCTCTTCTCTCTTTCTCTTCTTCTCTCTGAATCTTCTTCTCTGTGGATCGTGCAGGAGCTCACTCTCTGTTCTTTTCTCTTAGCTCTGGCTGCTTCTATTCGATTAGCTTCTTCTGAAGGAAGAAACTCCATATATATACCAGCAGCAGGAAGGGCGTGTGCTCTCCACATCTCCCGCCCAATGGCTTGGACCACGTGACAGCATCCAACAGGCTTTCAGTACACGTGTCATAATCTGGTCACTCCCCTTATCCTCGGATCACGTGCCCAGTCATCAGTCTCTGCAAAGAATCCCTGTCAGACAGTCGAAATAGAATTGTCAGTTTAAGGTTTAAGCGATGTACAGACTGTATGAAGGCACTGCTGAAGCAATGTACAGACATTGTGAATGCGAAGCTATGCAGTGTTCAGACTCTACGTATGCAGACCCATGGCGTTGTACAGACTTAGTAAATGCAGTGCTGTAGCCTGTATAGACTTCAGATATGCAAGACTATGCCATGTACAGACTTCCTATATGCAGGACTTATGCCATGTATAGACTCCATATATGCAGAGCTTATGCCATGTATAGACTTCAAATATGCAGAGCTTAAGCCATGCACATACTTCAAATATGCAGAAGTAAACGTGCATCAATGTGTAGACTTTGCAAAACAAAGTATGAACAAAGCAACACAATGTGCAGACTTCGTGCAATGAGTGAAGCAGTGTATAGAGTTATGAGTAGAATACATGAAGCAATGTATAGAGTTAGAGTGCAATGAGTGTTCAAGTGATGTACAGACTCAACGTTATGCAAGCAGACAATGTATAGAGTTGATGAAGTGATGCTCAACAAAAAGACGCCTTACACTTAGGCGTTTGTTTCAGAAGTGACGCCACTTCTGGTGGGCGTCAAATCTCGAGCATAGAGAATGTATAGACTTGCTACGGCACAAGGCAGCATAATGATGTACAGACTCTGCCAAGAGCAATGCACAATGCACATATGAATGTACAGACCTTGTTTGTGCTGTGCAAGCATGCTAAGATGCAATGTATAGACTTTATGCGAGCATGCTGCAGCCAGTGTACATACTTAGACCTACGTGCATGCAATGTGATGTATAGACTTGCCCATGGCTGTCTAGACTTTGCATGCGTGCTTATAGCAATGTGCAGACTTGCAGACAATGCGTTGTGCAGACTTTGCGTGCCATAATGTATAGACTTGGTGGCGAGTGACTTACACAAAGACGCTAAGTGAGACGGTCCAGTGTATAGACTTAGTGTCCACTTGAGATGCTCAGTGAGACGGACCAGTGTATAGACTTATGTTGTTCTGCAAGATGGCAGTGTACAGACTTGGTTAAGACTGTCTAGACTCTGCATGCGAGCTATGGCGATGTATAGACTTGCTAACAAGGCGTTGTGCAGACTTTGCGTGCCACAATGTGCAGACTGCACGATGTATGGACTTGCAAGTGCAACGTAGGTAAAATCACCAGTGTACAGACTTGCTAGTTGCAACGTAGGTAAAATATACCAATGTATAGACTTGCAAGTTGCAACGTAGGTAAAGATACCTAATGTACAGACTTGCTAGTGTGCATGCCACAATGCAGTGTATGGACTTTGAGTGTGCGTGCAGTGCTGCAACTGATGTATGGAATTGTGTTGATGCTGCAGGACAATAGCCAATGTATAGACTTTGCAAATGCAAGCAATGCTGCAATGTATAGACTTTGGGCTTTGCCATGCAATGTATAGACTTGCTAGCCTGCGAGCCATGTGATGCACAGACTTGCTATGTCTGCGACACTTGCGTTGTACAGACTATGCTAATCTGCAGGGCTATGCAATGAATAGACTATGCTCATCTGGTGCGTCGACCCATCTTGAAGGAGCATCGACCCATCTGTATAAACTATATAGACTGTGCTGTATTCATTGTCCAGACTATGCAGAGAGTAATGATGCATGGATGTATAGACTTGTGACTCATAAGTTTGCTATCATCAAAACTACAGATCATCAAAAACTACAGGGGCACAACACTCTAGCCACAACGGTGCCCCTGGCACCCGATTGCCCAGCCACTCCAGTCGCGACGGTGCCCTTGGCACCTGACTGTCTAACAACTCCAGTCTCAACGGGGCCCCGCGGCACCCAATCGCCCAGCTACCCCGGTCACTACGGTGCCTACGACACCTGAGCGTCTAGCTACAAGGGTGCCCACGGCACCCGACCGCCCAGTCCCGGCAACGCCTGGCTAGTTCGGCTGCAGCGGCCCTCAGGTCCGGTCAGGGCGACACCCACACCATCCGATCGCTCCAGTCTCAATAGCGCTCTGCCGCCTCTGTCTCAACAGCGCCCGGCCGCTCCAGTCACTAGTGGTGCCTGCGCCATTCCATCGTCTCGACCTTAGCGACGCTCGACTGTTCCAGCACAATGGTGCCCACGGCACCCTTACTTCCCCGCTCTCAACATTGTCTCGTATCGAGAATACGTTGTGACGCCCCTCGGGCGGCATCCTACCGAGTCTCAAGTCCTTTGACGGACACTATGTATGAATGTAGAACTACCTACACAATAATGCAATGACCCGGGGACCATCATAAATGATGAAATTGTCCCGTGGCTTACAAGCATCTATAATCGGGATCTCATGCCCCCATATAAATGTCTTTCATGGCATATAGTTAGGGAATCCAGTCAGGGAATGGATCTCCATCCTCGTCAGAACCAGTCTTTCTGCCCCCAGTTATCCCTGCTGTGTTGCTATTACCCTGTCACTGTTGCATGGACTAAGCCCTCCCGACGTTGCAGCTCCCAAGGTACCTAACTCTTCTCTTCGGCAGTAGAAACAAAGGTGTTCGGATTCAATCTGATGTAAAATAAACACCGGTTGCTTGTGGCCGGTGGAGAAAGACATCCAATACACGAATCCCCATAATCGCCTATGCACCTGTACCAGTGGAATCTCCTCCTCTCCACATGGCGCACGACATTTCGTGCTCACGTGCCGTGCCCTGGAGGCACATCCCCAGTCAAACACTTGGTTCCGCTGGTAATCGTCTGGAGATCGACTGGCACGCCCTCATTCCATCCAGCCATCCTTGTCCCAGTATCCCAGAACGATTAACCACACGCCATCCCTTCTAGTGCATCCCTATCGTTCTCTCTGCCTTCTTTTCAATACCCCTGGAATTCCCGCGTGCCCAGTCGATCTATCTCGGCCTTCCGTAAAAAGGCGAGCGTGCATCACCTCCGCGAGGGAAAAACAAGAAGTGACTCCCCGCGCGCGCAAACTTGGGCTCTTTGACTTGAATATGTTCGACCATAGGAGGCGGGCTAGATCGTTCCTCATCTTGTCATAGATTTATTGAATTCATTAAACTAAACATTAAGATTTGAGTTAACAAATTATAACTTTCGGCTAGACCTGACCAAAGTTGGTGGGGAATTTGGGTGCCCCTAACCCTCTTGTGCGATGTAGCCGAAGTTTTGGACTATTCTAACTCTGACCTATTATGTACGAGACAAATGCCCCTGGCAGGGCTGTTGATTGGAGCTGTGTGATTAAGGATGGAGGATGAAGATCTCTGAGCTACAGAATCATGGTTTGAGAGTTTTGCCCCTAGAGTGGGCTTATCAATGACAGCTTCAGGTCTTTCTTTTTAATCAGTTTTGAAGATGGAACCACTTTCGAATGACATGAACAAGAGGAATAGAAACGAGAGGTGGACTAACAAAGTTGGTTCTCCTTTTGCTTCATGAATTTCTTCTTGGGTTGTCGGGTGAGACAATGGTTCTTCAGAGAATAGTTTTGATAAACCCAAATCCTCCATGTCTACATCATCTAGCTTTTCCTTTGGATCCACATGTTCCTCTTCATAGAATATTTCTACATTTGCAATTCTCTCTTCCACTGGACGAGACTCCTTTACAAAATGATCATGCAAATTCCACCTTCTTGATTCATCTTTGCTAACCTTAGTTGGTTGACACCCCAATCCAAATCTCTCAAATATTCCATTTTCCTCAATTGGCTCTTTAATTCCTTGTTCTTCCTTTCCTAACCGTACGCCAGATGTATATCCCATCTTTGACATTATGCGCCATCCTATATCTTGAGGTTTCTCCTTAGGCACAGGTGTCTCTAAAGATTCGATGGATGGAGTAGATTGACGGACATCTAGGGCAGGATGATAGGCTCCTCGTCCTTTGACGACATGATCGTGGCCGGGTTCAACACCGTGGAGATGTCAGCCAGAATTTCTAAAGCAGGAGCAACATGGGGGTTAGGGATATGTGGAGAGCTTGATTGGGTATTTGGAATGACATCTTGATTTGGGAGAGCAAGTCCGACATCTGATTCATCAAAGGGGATAGGTTCATGTAGAGGAAGCTGAATCGGAGCTAGATCGATTCGGGTAGGGGTCATGAATGATTCATCAACAACAAGGGCTGGTTCCAACTCAGTTGGCAGCATGGTTGGGGTAGGAGCTGGTTTGATTAGAGTAAGAGATGATAATATCTCTTCCCGTGAGGTGTCTTGGTGAAGAGTGGATGAAGCTGAGTGATCCGCCACCATGAGCGAAGAAGAGACACCTTCATTTGACTACCGGGTAGATGATGTGCCCTTTGGCAGAATGAGAACCAATGGTCTTGCTCCTTCAGGTGGAGTTGGAGTGGAAGGAGGGATGTCTTGGCTTGTTCGGGGTGGTTCACTCTTGGGTCAGATCAAGACCAAAGGCCTTGACCCTTGTCCATGGCCAATCATGTTTCCTGTGTCCAAGCGCACTATGGGTTGGTTATTCGCCACTTCATCCTCATCATATTGCCAATGTTGTCCTCTTTCCATTAGCCTAGATTCTTGGTGGTCCCTAACCATGGCTAACCTTTCTTGAGTGTAGGATGGAACATGAGGTGATTGATGGAAACGAAAGGAACTGGGGACATTCCCCGTCCCTCTCATGGGCGCCCTGTAGTTTGTAGTGGCAACGATGCGATTGGTGGAGTTAGGGGGCTGATGGAAGGCATTGACATGATCATAGGAACTTGCCCCTTCCGATGTTGGGACATCATCATCATCTAGATAGAACGGAATTGAGGAATGTTCGAGCTGAGCTTGGACAACATGAGCTCTTTTGTAGAGCTGAGCGAACGTGTGAAATTCGCTAAGCATCAGGATAGCACAAAGCTGAGGAGTTGCGCTATTGACTAGAATAGTGAGGGCTTGAGATTCCGGGATGGCAATCCCAGACCTAGAAGCAATAGCTCTCCACTGATTAGTGAATTAAGTGAAGTCCTCATTGTGCTTCATCTTTTCCATGATAAGGTCCGTGAGAGTGGGAGCTACACCAGCCATGTGGCCGAATTGAGCGATAAAACGCTCGGACACAATGTCAAAGTTGATAAGATCAATGGCTGGGAGTGAAGAGAACCACCTAAGGGCCTCTCCTTCAAGATATTTTTGAAAGAGATGAGCTAGGAAGACCCGATCGTAAAGCTATTGATGAGAATCCATAAGAAAGCAAGAAAGATGTTCATGTGGATCGGTGAAACCATCATACTTCCGATATTTGGGGGTTTTGAAACCCGGGGGAAAATAAGCATTTTGAAGTTTGCAATAGCTAGTGAAGGAGTGAGGTTGAGGTTTGGGGAGACTTTCGGCAACCACTTGTCGGACATACCTTTCCACCTCTTGTCGGGATATGAGATTGGATTGCCTAAGGGGTGCATTAACATTAGGCATCGCATGAGATATTGGAGAGGATGCAACCCCTTGAGGGTGAAAAGGATGGTTAGGTTGATTAGGAACACGGAAGGGAGTCCTATTGAATGAATTTGACATTGAAATTGGAGATCTCCTTGGAATGGGTTGAGGAGTGAAGTGTGATCTTCTTTGGGAAGCTAGAGCAATCAAATGGTTAGGGGTATCGAGATAGTACTCTAGCTAGCTCTTCGTCTTCCTTTGGGGAGATTGATGGGGTTTTGACATTGATGGACTCATGACTTTTAGAGGATGATTCTTGACTACTTATGCTTTGACCTATATCAATTTGTGAACTTTGACATATCCCAACGAAAGCATTGGGTGTATCTTCCTCGGCATCAAGCTAGGTTTGTGTGTCATAAAATTTAAAATCATCCTCATCAAAAACATGCATGTTAGAATAACATTGGTCCATTGTAATTCAACCTAATTAGTTTTAAAGATTCAAGTGGTATTTTAAGGCTAATTAGGATTGGATTAATGGTATCTAACAACAAGCATGTATTCAAACAATGCGCCCCAAGCTTTTAACTTAAGTTAATCCCGTGATTAGTCCAATTTGAATTTGTTCCCTCTTAGATGAGAATGAAATTTTCATGGGGGATTAAGGCCAAACACCGGGATAATCCTAAGATAAATCTTACTCAAACCCTTTAGGAAATCTAATAGGACTTCAAGGTACAACTTGCCCGGCGACTGTGTGGGAATCCACGGTTCGTGGGGACTTACGGAGGTTCCCAATTGAGAAGGACTAGTTACACCTAAGTGGGAATCCCCGGGTGAAGAGTCCAAATCAAAGGGAGGGTGTTCCTAATCCGTGTGATGTCGGCTCTTCCTAAGCCCACCCCGGACTCAAACCAGTAATGGTAGAACACACAGAACCAAAAATACACAAAACAAAAGCTAAACTACGCAGATAGGACGTAAACGGAAGCAGAAACGTGAATCGAAGACGGCCAACTCGATGGTCGCTTAGAGAACTTGGGCGGCCAGGTACCTGGCATGCTAAAACCTGGCCGCCTCCAGTTTTAGCCCTACAGGTCCACCAAGCACAAAACAGGTGCAGTGGGCGACTAAAAATTGAATATAGACTAGGAAAAGGCTATTTGCTGGAAAATAAATACAGTAAGCATCAATCTAAAGACTCACAGTGAGCAAGAGGGTCCCACCGTGATTGGCAGAAGGTTGTAGGCGCCGGAAGAAGGTGGCATGTGCGAGTGCCTCTACCCGATATGCTGTTGGGCCTATAGTGCATGAATTAGAAAGACAAAAGTAGGGTGATCGCGAGAGACTTACACCTGAGCCTCACAGGGGTGATGGATGATCGCAATGGCTTGGCAATGGGAGATGTAGGTTCTTCCTGTTCTCGCTCTCGGTCGGCCAAGAATGGGGAGCTCTGCGAGTCGATGATGAAGTTCCTGCAAGTTAACCAGCAAATAGAAGAAAATAGACCATTAGACTGAGGAAATGTAGTATATGCTCAGAGAAGTAAAGAAAATATGCAAATAGGGTCACTCGTACCGGGGAGGGGGTTGGGAAGGGGGATGGCTGAGACTTTCGACCATCCGCCTTTCCTATGTTTTGGATTGGAAAATCTCTTTGTAATAGGGATCTAGGAGAATCTAGTATGCATGTAATATAGTGAAACAGAAAGAAATGTAGCAAGATAGAGAACAAGGGAAGAAGGACAGGATTTGCCCGTAGAGCAACAGGAGGCGGCCAACTGTGTGGCCGTTCAGAGGTGGTGGGCGGCCATGTCGATGGCCGCCTTCAACAAGCTTCGCCTCCTCTCACGGCAGACACCAGCTCTCTCCCGCAGACAAAGCTCTTCGATGGGACCAAGGTCAAGAAGGGTTCTCCGAGCTGCCAGAAGCACTCGAAAAGTCACCCCTCATGAAAACTATCCACCCCCCTTCGATTGTTTCGGACGTGGTTTTGTATGTGGGGGCTTTCCCTCCGTACCCCACTTTCGAAGATGGATTCAAGATTGATCTTTGACCCATTCGAAGGTGAAAACACGTGAGACTACGTGCGCCTCGACCTCCCAGAGTGGGAATGGTTATGGAGGACGTCCCCGGAGTGGGCGGAAACGTGGGGTTGACGGGCAGTTACCAAGAGGTGGCCAGGTCGATGGCCATTTTAAGGGGAGTTGGGCGGCCAAGGTTGTGGCCGCCTTGAGAACTGGGCGGCCAACAGTCTGGCCGCCTTGAGGTCTATGCGGCCTGCACTCTGGCCGCCTTGGTCTGGCTGGGCGGGCACGTATATGGGCGCCTTAGAATTCTGGGCGGCCAGCACCCTGGCCGCCTAGGGATCAGTGCAAAGATATATTAATACCGGTGGAGCCGACCTAGACAAGGATAATACCCCACACTCTCAATCAACTAAGAGAAAGTGTTACTTCTATGATGGCTAGACAAGGTCTGCGGGGATGTCCAAAATTAGGCGTCTACACGGTGCTTCACCGTTTCATCCCCCGAGGTGTCCGTATTCGTCGTGGTTTTGCGGAAGAGGTGTCCACGTGATTCCGAATGATCTGGGGTTTTTGTATAATTGTTGAGTGCCATCTCCATGGGGCTTGTGTATTGTAGGGTGTCTTTTCCCCATATAGATTAATGATAGTAGAGGTCCATTCCCGCGTGAGTTTAGAAGGCCAACATTCGTTGGTTCCCAGTACCGTCCTTAGGTGGTTTACCTGTACCAGGCTGTGCCGTTCCGTAGTTTCAGACGTGCGTAAGTTAGACCTTCTTCCGAGCAATACTCCACTAGCATAGCTTACTAAGTGTCGTGCACGTACTGGCTACGAGGCCGAGAGTGTTACTTACTGAGTGCCAACACGTTCTAACTGTGTGGTTGAGAGCTATTCCTGATGAGATAGTTTTTAAGCTGGTTATCGTAGGGCTCCTTGTATTTGTAGCGAGAGTCTGACTGGGGGAAAACTAGCTAGAGGACCTGACTTAGATTAGATAGCCTGTGTGTGCACACGTGGTTGAGGGCTTTAGACCCACGCCAACGGGCATGACCCCGACTAGTCCTTATTCTATGGTTACTTGGTTTCAGTGTCTCAGTTTTCACCTGGGGTGAGTAAGGAGACACTTGGGGGTGTGGTGTAAGATGTCAGTGGACGCATCCAACCCGTGCTAGTGAGTAAGTACTTCAGTCACCTGTGGGTTTGGTCTCTGTGGATGCACTTTTCGACACGCTCATTTGTTTGTTTCTTTAAAGTCGATTTATTCGGTGGGTTTATTTGTTTATCGAGTTTATTAAGTGTGTGGGCATGCCAGTCACAAAGTGATGATTTATTGTGCGCTCGATCTGACTAATCAGATGATTGTGTGGTTCATGTCGAGACCGAAACCCGCCACACCATAAAGGTCACGGCGTCATTTACATCCCCTCAGAGAGGGGAACACCCTTGATTAATCGTCGGGAATCAGGGCCTCATGGCCAGAAAATTATATCGAGAGAAACAAGCCGATAGCAGTCTCGGATCAGTCAGAAAGCCCGATGTCTAGGGAAGTAAGCATTCGAAACATGTCGGTGACTCAGGGGACCAGTTAATCTTCGGACGAGTGTCCGGCTCGAGAATATCGTAATCGTCACGGGAAAATCGGAGCATATGTATGTCGGGGTACGGCAAATTTATTGTTCAGAGGGACGGAAAACATTCGGATGAATCCCGGTTAGGATGATAGGAAATCAGCAAGTTTATTGGCCGGCGTGAGATCGAATTAGGACCATTCCGGGGGCGCCTCCCGTGGTCCAAACGAGGCCTGCGTGGGCATCGTTAATATTTTCGGTGCCGAAGAGTAGCGGGAAAGTGTCGCGGGATTAGATTCCAAAACAAGGACGTATACAGAGATTGCGGGCTATAGGCCTAGGATGTGGGTCAGGCAATGACCATGGTTGGGATGAACCTGAGGTCCGAGCGTGACTCACGAAGGTCTTAACGATATTCCCATGCGTAGGGTTCGGGGAGGACGAGAGCCGCCTCGTTCCATCCAGATTTTGCCGGTCATTCGTGGACCACTTTATGTTCGGACAAAGGTCCGTATTGAAGGTACGACGTAAACGGAAAAAAACCCGTACAAACGTATGGCGAGAGATGGCAATTTCAATGAAAGAGCGGAGACGAATCCCAATGGGGAAGAGTCCGGTTTGGCGAACTATCAGCCCATAGCAATGTCGGATTACGACCATATTGGGATGGCTCCCAAGGTCCGAACCCGACTTCGAGGGGCAGCGTTAATGTTCCCTTTATATCGAGTCTTGAGGAGAACGAGGTTGCGGAGCGGATCTCATCATTTTCTTTATTATTATTTGAATTTTTATCATTATTATTTCTCATTATAATATTTTTTTGGCTGCATCTATTATTATTATTATTTATTTATTTTATCATTATTTGTTTATTCATTATATATATTATGCTTATTATCATTATTATTATTATTATTTATTACCATCATTCATTTGTTATTATTATTATTATTTTATTTACTATTTCTTTTATTGTTACATTTTTTATCATTATTATTATATAAATTTCCCCCCTTTTTATTATCATTATTATGGTATCTCTTTTTATGATGTGGTGTTTTAGATGGGCGTTTTAGGGGGGCTGTACCACTGAAGAAGCATGCCGGGTAGAGTTTAAAGAGTGTACCACTAGGCTGGGCTGTGGGTGTACCGGGTAGGGTGATTGACAGTGTACCGTTGGGGGGAACAAAGAGTGTGCCAGCTGGGGTGTACCGCTGGGGGATGAGAGTGTGCCGGGTAGGATTAAGTTGGGGTGCAGTGCTGGGGGAGAGTGCATCGGATAAAGAGGGTGAAGGTGTGCCGGGCTAGAGCATGATCAAGTGCATCGGGTGGAAGATGGGCCAGGACGGTGTAGATCTGGGCTTGGGTCAGTGCAAGTTGGGGTTGGGTCGATGCAACGTCTGAGTTGGGTCAGCATGAGGTCGGGGCAACGCTTGGTTCAACCCAGGAGAGGTCGGTGTAATTTTAGGGACTGGGTCGGTGCACTTGGGCTTAAGTCTGTGCATGCCAGGAACCAGGTCGGTGCATGTGTGGGTTCTGATGAATGGAGGTTGATGCACGTGAAGGCAAGGTCGGTGTACACTGGGGTTGAAATCACTGCAGCTGGGCTGAGATCAATGCATGTTTTTGGCCAAAGTCTTAGCATATGGGCAGGGTCGTTGGATAGTGTGCCGCTGGAGGAGGGTGAGCATGCAGCGGACAAGGAACCAAGGCTGTGCCGGATGGATGCGTAGAAAGTACGCCGGAGAGAGAGAGAGAGGCACGAGTGTGCCGACAGGGAGATGTGGAAGTGTGCCGGATGGGGTGAGGGCAGAGCATGAACATGTGTAGGCTCAGATCAAGCTGGAGGTGTACCGATGGGAGGCTTGATCTTGGGGGGTGTACCGGGCAGGACATAGATTTGATTTCACCAGGTAAAAGGGGTGGCCGAGACTGTGCCGGAGAGAAGAAGGGAGGAAGACAGAAGTGTGTCGGACGAGAAGTGGGCGAAAGGGGAAGCCAATACAGCTGGGCAAAACCCTCATAAATGGGATAAGATCTGAGAGGAGGGTTCTTGCTTGTGAAGTCCAGGTGGAGGGTTTGAGTGGCAAGCTTTCAATTCCCTGTTACGTAATTAAGTCCAAAGCCATGTTCAATAGCCCAATTCTTTGAGTCTTGAATGGTCCCCTTGTCTTGATTAAAGTGTTTTATTGTTGCTTATTTTATTTGTCTGTTGCCTCCTTTTGTCTTTTAACATGTTGTTATTTCTGACAAAAATTCGGCAGCATCTCCCCTTAACTCGGATGGTAGGAGAGTAAAAGGGGAACACGTCCGGAAGGAGTGGCATGACCCAACAATTTGAGGTGTGTGCCAAGACGACAACACCTTTGAGAAAATCTCGAAAAACTCGGAGAAAATGACAAGCGAGAAATACTTGGCTGACACAAGCTAAGGGTGCACTATGCAAGCAGCAACTAGAGTGTGCTGGATAGGACTGGCTAAAGGTGTGCCGGACAGGGAATGGCCAAAGGTGTGTCGGTGGGCATGGCCAAGGTGTGCCGGGCGAGAGTTGGATGGGGTGTGCCGCTAGGGCACAGCCAAGGAGTGTGCCGGCCAAAAGAAGGCACCAAGGAGTGTGCCGGGTAGGAGGCCAGGGCAGACGCGCCAAGGGTGCACCGGGCTGAGACAAGTGGAGGGTGTGCCGATGGGAGACCTAGGTGGGAGTGTATACACCGTTGGCTTTGGAAAGAAGGCAGGGGCTTCTAACATATCTGTATGGCAGGAGGAAGGGGGATCGTGTTACAGAAAGCCACCAAAAGAGGGGGAAGGCCAGCCTTACACTACCAAGCCAGAAACACCGATTACCAGTCTAGACAGACCAATGCCATGGGAGGGCCGGTGAAACAGAGAGTTAGGAGGTTGAGGGAGGAGATAAATCACAGGCCAATGATGAAGAGGAAAGGAAAACAACAAGAAGAACAACCACAGGGGGGGCAGAACCAAAAGACACTTTTTATTAATGAAGAACTCAAAATGACAAAGATCATGGCCCGAAGGCCAAACATAGTACAACGCGTCCAACAAAAGGAGGGGAGAAACGAGGAAGAGGAAAGAAAAGAAAAAAGGTTGGGGAGAGGGTTGGAACGAGGAAGGGTAGCCATTCTCTTCACTCCATTCCTTCCCCTTCCACTACATGCAACACTCCTCTCTCTTTCTCTCTGTATCTCTTCTACCTTCTTCTTCTCTTCTTCGTTCTACCTCTTCTGGAGAGCCTGCCAGCGAGAGAGAGAGAAGCCCCCTTCTTCTCTTTAACGTGAGGGGGTTTTTATACGTCCAGCAGCGTTGACATCCATTGACGAGGGGCGTCAATGGGGATTGGCCCCAGTCTTGTCTCCCGGCAGAGGGATGCTTGCGTGCCTCAATAGGGCGTCAACAGCTGGGCATTCCCCAACTGGTTTGACATGGATTCACTGCGCGCCAAGGGCCACAGGCAGTGACCGTTGGATTCGCTGACATTGGCACCGGTCCAAACGCTACAACGTGTCACCGGGTGAGGAAGAAAAGACGCTGCACCAGGTAGGAAGGCTGACAACTTTGCCGGATGGAGTGTACCGCTGGGATGACCTGATAGTGTGCCGCTGGGAGAGGCTGCCTGGACTGTGCAGTTGAAGGGGGCACGAAAGGGTTTGATAGTGTGCCGTTGGAGGCACAGCAAGTGTGCCGCTATAGGGCACCCAGGGGTGTGCCGTTGGAGGGTAGCGAGGGCGTGCCGCTGGAGGCACTCACAAGAGTGTGCCGCTGAGGGCGCTTCAGGGTGTGCCACTGGAGGCTTAGTAAGTGTGCCGCTGGAGGCAGCTGGTAGTGTGCCGCTGAAGGGGACGGGCAGTGTGCCGCTGATGGCTTCAAGAAGTGTGCCGCTAGAGGCATTTTCAGGGTGTGCCGTTGGAGGGGCATCACGAGTGGCTTCCTTTCTTTCTTCTCATCTTCCCTTCTCTTTTCTCCTCTTTTTTATTCCCCTGCACGTAAACATGGGGTGAAAATTTTTTCGTGTCCACAAATACCCCCCAGCCGCAGCGGGCGCGAGAGAGGGATGAGAGAGCGGGGCCTGCGGGTGCAGACTGACTGAGAGATTCATTAACATGATGGGGAGAGAGGGTCCGTGGACGAAGTTAAGGTCGAGAAACCAGGCCACGTGGGCCAGAACCCTTAAAGCAGGCTATGAGAGCCGAAGCTATTGGAAAGTGGGCTATGACAGCCGAGGTTGTGTAAGGCGAGCCACGAGGGTGGACAGAAGGGTTCATTCCTTTAATGGTCTGGACGGCAGGCCCAAATCAAAAGGGGTATTCGTCACCCGAGGGGACAGAGAGAAGAGTTTGTTGATCCAACAATCTGAACAGGTGGTTCAGATCAAATGGGCTATTCGCCACCAGAAGGGACAGAGGGAAGAGCTTGTTGATTCAAAAGAGGTATTTGTCGCCCGAAGGGACGGAAGGAAGAGTCTATTCCGTCGATGATCCGGATGGAAGGTATAAATCAAAAAGGGATGTTCATCGCCCGAAGGGATGATGTTCGTTGCCGAAAGGGGACGGGGGAAGGGTCTGTTCCTTGAATGACCTGGATAGAAGGTCCAAATCAAAAGGGGACATTCGTCGCCGGAAGGGGACGGGGAGAAGGATTTGTTCCTTGAACGATCTGGACGGAGGGTCCAAACCAAAGGGATTGTTCGTGACCCCGAAGGGACGGAGAGGAGAGGTCGTTGATTCGAAAGGGATATTCGTCACTCGAGGGGATGGAGAGACGAGTTTGTTGATTCAATGACCTGGACGGGAGGTCCAAATCAAAAGGGGCATCCGTCGCCCGAGGGGATGGAGAGAGAAGAGTTCGTTGATTCAATGACCTGGATGGAAGGTCCAAGTCAAAAGGGATATTCATCACCCGGAGGGATGGAGAGAAGAGTTTGTTGGTTCAATGACTTGAACAGGAGGTCCAAATCAAAAGGGTTATTCATCACCCGAGGGGACGGAGAGAAGAGTTTGTTGATTCAAAAGGGATATCCATCGCCTGAAGAGACGGAGAGAAGAGTTTGTTGGTTCAATTACCTGAACGGGAGGTCCAAATCAAAAGGGTTATTCGTCACCCGAGGGGGGCGGAGAGAAGAGTTTGTTGATTCAATGACCGGGACGGAAGGTCCAAATCAAATGGATTGTTAGTGACCCCGAAGGGACGGAGAGATTGTGAAGTCGCTGACACGGGCTAGTGTTAGCGCAAGGAAACGGGGATGATTCCTTACCCGAATGGCAGGCTCGGGCCAGGGTGAAAGGTTGTTTCGTTCTTTAATGCACCGGGGGTACCGACTGTGTGAAGGGTCTTTTAATTCTTTGGCTGGACGGAAGGTCCGAACCAGAGTGGAGAGAAATCTTTTTAGTTCTCTAGCCGGACGGAAGATCCGATCTAGAGTGGAAAGAATCTTTTTGTTCTCTAACCGGAGGGAAGGTCCGATCTAGAGTGGAGAGGGTCCTTTAGTTCTCCAGTCGGACGGAAGGTCCGATCTAGAGTGGGAATGGTCTTCTTGTTCTCTAACCGGACGGAAGGTCCGATCTAGAGTGGAGAAAGTCTTTTTGTTCTCTGGCTGGGCGACAGGCCCGAACCAAAGTGAAAGCATTTCTTTTTTGTTCTCTAGCCAGACGGAAGGTCTGATCTAGAGTGGAGAGAGTCTTTTTATTCTCTAACTGGACAGAAGGTCCGATCCAGAGTGGAGATAAACTTTTTGTTCTTTAATGCACCGTAGGTACCGACTACGAGATCCGAACCCAAGAAAGTGGGCCGCAAGGGCCAGAATCGGTGTTGCGGAAGTAGGCCGTAAAGGCTGAAATTAGGGAAGCGGGCTACGAGAACTACAATTAGGAAGCTGGCTACAAAAGCCGAAATTGGGGAGCCGGCTGCGAAAGCTCAGATTGGGGAAGAGGACTACAGAGGCCGAAGTTGGGAGATTATCAAGCCGCAAGGGCAGGAAGTAGGCCGTGAGGGCCAAGATTGGGCTGTACGAGCCAGAACTGGGAAAGTAAGCTGCGATAGCCGAAATCGAGTTTATTTTTATTGTTATTTTTTATTCAAGCATGTAGGCATTTGTCAGCAGACATGACATAAGTATAAATAAGGCAGCTCCCACTATAGGGGTTGGGATAGGGACATCGCCCATAATTCGCAGACACGGTGCGGGTCAGAAGGCACAGCTAAGGGGTGGTGCACCCGTCAAGAGGATATCGCATGTCCTGCATGCATAGCTTAAATTCACGCATTTCACCCAAGGCAACTCTTCATGGAGTGGAGGAACAAGCGGGTGAGCAAAAGGCCCTAAACATAGGGATATGCAAGTTTTCTAAGCAACACTCGAGGATTACTCTAGCGCCTACACATGGGTTTCAGGCTCTCGATTTCGGTAGCCTCGCACAGCCCCCAGCTGTTTATTTTGGTAGCGGATTTCACCGTTCGACGCGAGTCTCCTCATATGTCTCAATGGAGATTCCCGACTACTAGGCTTTGTCCTTATTATAAGTCTATTGTGGATTCCACCGTTTGACGCGAGTTTCCTCATGTGTCTCAATGGGGATTCCCGGCTATTAGGCTTCATCCTTATTAAAATTCGCTTCGCCCTTTCGCGTAAGTCTCCTCATGTGTCTCAATGGGGATTCCCGACTACTCAGATTCACGTTTCTCTCTTTTTTTTGCATCATTTTTTTAAGGTGGGGGTAGGCAGCTTTTTCCTCACGATTACCTTTCACGCGAGTGCGGCAATTCAAGCATCCGTAGAGTGCTAAAAAGAAAGTTGGGCAATCCCTATGGTCGAAGACCATTGAACACATTGAGTGTGGAGTGGGGGAGTGTTGCCTCAGGTTTATTTTGTGAGTTGGGCTTAGCAATTTAGCCATGACTCTTCCCCTTGACGTGTGCACCGCCATAATTAGGTTCTCTTCGAGTGTTTGTCGTGACGTTCATGCATCCGCGATCGGGGCAGCATTATTTAGCAAGGAAACATGGTCCATGAAAATTCCAAGGAGGTGTATTATTCTATATTATAAGCAAGCATGCAAGCGAGGCAGCCAAGCATTTTTTTTGTCTCTCTTTTGTTTTGATTTCTTCCTTTTTTTGCGTAAGAACATATAGTTGTTACGTATAAGCATAGTGATAGTAAAGGTATTAGGGAAGCAGACCACAAAGGGTCGAAAGGATATTAGGGAAGCGGGCTGCAAAGGCCAAGGGACATTAGAGGAGCGGGCCATAAGGGCCGAAAGATGTCGGGAAGTAGGCCAGAAAAGCCAAGGGGCATTAGGGAAGCAGGCCGTAGAAGTTGGGAGATGTTGGGAAGCGGGCTACAAAGGCCAAAGGTTGGGGGAGCAGGCTACGAGAGCCAAAATTGGGAAGCAGGCCAAGAAGGCCAAAGGGAAGTGGACTACAGAAGCCAAAATGTTGGGGAAGCGGCTACGAGAGCCGAAGTTGGGAAGCGGGCAATAAAAGCTGAAACTAAGAAACAGTCTGCAAAGAGCTGAAGTTGAAAAGTAGGCTACAAGAGCCAAAATTGGGAAGCGGGCTGCAAAGAGCCGAAGTTGGGAAGCAGGCTACAAGAGCCAAAATTGGGAAGCGGGCTGCAAAGAGCCGAAGTTGGGAAGCAGGCTGCAAGAGCCGAAATTGGGGAGCAGGCTATAACAGCCGAAGTATGGGAAGCGGGCTGCGAGAGCCGAGATTGGGAAGCGGGCTGCAAGAGTCGAAGTTGGGGGAAGCGGCTACGAGAGCCAAAATTGGGAAGCAGGCCACGAGAGCCAGAGATATTAAGAAGCGGGCTATGAAAGCCTGAGCTGTGGAGCAGGCTATAACAGCCAAAGTATGGGAAGCGAGCTGCGAGAGTCGAAATTGGGAGGCAGGCTGCAAGAGCCAAAATTGGGAACCAGGCTGCAAGTGCCAAAATTGGGGAGCATGCTATAACAGTCGAAGTATGGGAAGCGGACTACGAGAGCCGAAGTTGGAAAGCGGGCTGCAAGAGCCAAAGTTGGGAAGCGGGCTACAAGAGCCGATGTCTGAGAAGCAGGTGTTGTGTAGTGGATAGCGGATCTAGAGGGGAGGGGTGAATAGATCTACCCCTCTTTTCGTAATGCAACCCTCTTTAAAGCTAGATGATGATAATAGCAACGGAATATAACTAGCTTGACGAAGGACACAAATGATTTACTTAGCAAGATGATTACGCAATATAGATATTGAACCTAAGCATGCATCTAACATAAATTAATCGCACAATCAAACCACAACACAACAAGGATTTTAAGGTGGTTCGGACTGAATCCCCAGTCCTACGTCCACCCCTCACCAAATCCGGTGAGGCTCCACTAGTGCCACGAACTGAACCGCAAATCGTAAAGACCACCGATTGCCTTCCTATTAACAACCGGTAGGGACGTCAACACCACAGATCGGACAACTTCCGATTGCCTTCCTACTAACCACCGGTAGGGATGATCTTCAGTTTTGATTGTTTGAAAGAAATGGAAATAGAACAAATATAAATCACTCAAACAAGATATAGAATATGCTTAAAGTAAAAAGATCTTGTCTGAGTTGCAGGAGCTTGAATCTGATGCTTCGATGGTGTCTTCTTCCTTGAGAGATGATCTTCCTTGAATCTCTTCTAGTTGATGAGGAAGACTATGGATGTAGCTTGGACCTTCCTTTTGATCTTCTTGAGTTGATGAAGAGCTTTGAGGATGCAGTTTAGATCACCCTTGAGATGATGAAGAGGATGAAGTATGCAGCTTTATCTTCTCTTGGCTTGGGCTTGATCTCCTCTTGAAGTAGCTTCAATCACTTGAGGATTTGATGAAGAACTTCTTCCCGGAGTACTGTTCACGGTTACAGTACTCGAACTCCTCTCCCTTGAACACACCCTTGTAGCCTCCCTTGAATCCCCTTGAAGCATTAGGGTTTCTAACCCCTCATGTGTTGGTTTTTTAGACTTTGAATGGTCCTTGGACATCCCCCAGACCAGATCCACAATCCATGGGGGATTGGGTGACTTTGGGGTTAAAAAAATGGGTAGAAAGACCTCTCCTCGAGCTTGAAACAAAAGTCAACAAAGGGGGCGTCGGGGCTGGCGGTCGACCGGAAGGCATGGGGCGGTCGACCGGAACCTGCAAAATCTCCATCTTTTCGGTTCTGGGAGAACCGGTCGACCGGAAAGGTAGGGGCGGTCGACCGAAACCTGCAAAATCTCCATCTTTTCGGTTCTGGGAGAACCGGTCGACCGGAAAGGTAGGGGCGGTCGACCGAAACCTGTAAATCCTGGAGTGTTTAGTTTCTGGAAGAACTGGTCGACCGGACGCCTAGGGGCGGTCGATCGAAACCTGTAAAAGTTGCCAATCTTCATCTCTGGAAAAACTGGTCGACCGGCCAAGGTGTGTTGGTCGACCGGAAAGACCTATACCTGCAAAAATGAAGTGTTAGCCCAAAGAAACATGTCCATAAGTCAAGATACTCATGTCCTTATCAATTTCATGCATTTTTGGGTTTGGTTTATGCATTAGATCATTTGAGCATTTCTAAATTTTGTTCCGGGGGCTCCGCCCCCAGAAACCCCCGCAAGGGGCGCTGCCCCCTTGACCCCCGCGACCTAACCGAGCAGGTCGATCCGCGTGCGAGGGCGCAATCATTGAGCTTTCACGTTTGCCATCTTCACTCCATTCCTTGGCATATCTGTCATGAAAGAACATCAAGTTGTTTAGTCATATAAGAGTGGTAAAACATCAATGACTTATAGTGTTTAGCCATTATCAAAACCAAGAATATCAAATAACTCAAATGACCATAGGATGATGTCAAATGACCCAAGTGACCACAAGATGACTCAATTGACCACAGGGGCACAACAGCAGGCTATAAAGCCAAAGATTGGGAAGCGGGTCGTGAAGATCAAAATCAGGAAAGCGGGCTACGAAAGCCGAAATTGGGAAGCAGGCTACAAGAGCCGAAGTTGAGAAGCAGGCTGCAAGAGCCGAAGTTGGGAAGCATGCTACAAGAGCTAAAATTGGGAAGCAGGTTGTAAGAGCCAAAATTGGGGAGCAGACTATAACAGCCAAAGTATGGGAAGCGGGCTGCGAGAGCCAAAATTTGGAAGCGGGCTGCAAGAGCCGAAGTTGGGAAGCAGGCTGCAAGAGCCGAAGTTGGGAAGCGGGCTGCAAGAGCCGAAGTTGGGAAGTAGGCTGCAAGAGTCGAAATTGGGAAGTGGGCTGTAAAAGCCAAGAGTTGAGAAGTAGGTTGCAAGGGCCAAAATTGGGAAGTGGGTTGTAAAAGCCAAGAGTTATTGGAGAGCGCGGTGGGACGGATGGATTAATCTTGATAGTGGGCTGTGGCCGAAATGACTGAGCTGAAGGGCGTCGGGTAGCAGGCCGGGAGGCCAGAAAGATGTTACGGCAGCAGGACGTAAATCCTTAGGGATGTCAAGAAAGTAGGCTATAAAAGCCAAGGGATACTAGGGTAGCTGGCTATAAAGCCCCTGGGACGTCGGAAGCAAGCCATAAGATGCCAAAGGATAACGGGAGTAGGCCGTGAGAGCCCGGAAGACATTGGGGAGTAGGCTACAGGAGCCGTAAGATCTCAGGGAGCAGGCTATAAAAGCCTAGTAAATATCGAGAGTAGGTTATTGGTAAGCTGCAGCGAAGGTGACAGCTCACATTATTCAACACTTGCAAGAAATTGTTGACAACCAACCGTTGTAAAAGCCTAATGCCAATCAGGGAAGCGAGCTTCAAGGGCTGAAGGGTAACCTAGGGAACGGGCTGTGAGTGCCAAGGGATGTCGAAAGCAGACTGTGAGAGCCGAAAAGAAGGGTCTCTTTTTGTTCTCTGGCCGGGAGAAGGATCCGAACCAAAGTGAGAGATCTATTCTTCAGCTCTCTGGCCGGGGGAGGATCCGAACCAAGGTGAGAGATCTCTTTTTGTAATTCTCTGGCCGGGGAAGGATCCGAACCAAAGTGGAAGGTTTATTCTTTGATTCTCTGGCCGGGAAAGGATCTGAACCAAAGTGAGAGGTTGATTCTTTGATTCTCTGGCCAGGAAAGGGTCCGAACCAAAGTGAAAGGCTGATTCTTAATTCTCTGGCCGGGAAAGGATCCAAACCAAAGTGAAGGGTTGATTCTTTAATTCTATGGCTGGGGAAGGGATCCGTACCAAAGTGAATGGTTGATTCTTTAATTCTCTGGCCGGGAAAGGATCCGAACCAAAGTGAAGGATTTATTCTTTAATTCTCTGGCCGGGAAAGGATCCGAACCAAAGTGAAAGGTTGATTCTTTAATTCTCTGGCCGGGAAAGGATCCGAACCAAAGTGAAATGTTGATTCTTTAATTCTCTGGCCGGGGAAAGGATCCGAACCAAAGTGAAAGGTTGATTCTTTAATTCTCTAGCCGAGAAAGGATCCGAACCAAAGTGAAGGGTTGATTCTTTAATTCTCTGGTCAGGAAAGGATCCGAACCAAAGTGGAAGGTTGATTCTTTAATTCTTTGGCCGGGAAAGGATCTGAACCAAAGTGGAAGGTTGATTCTTTAATTCTCTGACAGGGGAAAGGATCCGAACCAAAGTGAAAGGTTGATTCTTTAATTCTCTGGCCGGGAAAGGATCCGAATCAAAGTGGAAGGTTGATTCTTTAATTCTCTGACCGGGGAAAGGATCCGAACCAAAGTGGAAGGTTGATTCTTTAATTCTCTTGAGATGGCCATCCTGGCCGAAGGGAAAATGTTTGTTAGCTTAGACGAACGGTTGTGATGCCGACCACATGAGAGGTCTATTTGTTGGATGACTGCAGGTAGAGGGTGAAAGACCATATCTATCTCAAGGCTCACTTTCTTTTCTTCTCTTCTTCTTTTATGTGGAGAGGTGAATGGAAAGACCACGTCCGCCTGATGACTGTTCTTTTCTTTTCTGCTCTTCTTTTTATTGTGAAGAGGCGGGTTCAAAGACCACGTCTGCCTCATGTCCCTTTTCTTTTATTTTCTTTTTTTTTCTTCTCTTCTTCTTTTGTGTAAAGAGGTGGGTTCAGAGACCACGTCTGCCTCATGTCTCCTTTCTTTTTGTTCTGCTCTTCTTTTCTCATTAATGCTTCCGTACTGGGGTGTATTTCTCTTAATGTGCCCCCAGGCGGGGTATGACTTTTCTTCATCTACCCCCCTAGGTCGGGAGGGTATGTCTCTTTGCTTTTGTGCCCCGGGGCGGGGTATATTCTTTATGGCTTCTATGCCCCCAAGCGGGGTGTCTGTTTCTTCTTTAAATGCCCCTAAACCGGGGTGTATTCTTTATGGCTCCTGTGCCCCCTAGGCGGGGTGTGTTCCTCTTCATGTGCCCTGAGGCCGGGGCGTATTTCCCTTCAAATGCCCCTAAGCCGGGGTGTACGTTGCTTTCATGCCCCCAGATCGGGGGTGTGGCTTTTGCCTTCATGCCCCCAGGCTGAAATGTATTCTACTTCTAGTGCCCCCAGAGTGGGGTGTATTGATGCTTCTGATGCCCCCAAGGCTGGGTGTAATTCTTGCTTCTTACGCCCCCCCCCCCCAGGCGGGGTGAATTCTTCTTCTTTGCTTATGTGCCCCCAAGCGGGGTGTATTCCTTTCTTCATACGCCCCTAGGTCGAGGAATATTGTTTGTCCTGCTTCAGATGCCCCTAGGGGGGTGTATGTAGCTTCATGGACCCTGAGGCTGGGGTGTATTCCTCTTCATGCTCCCCGAGGTCGGGACGTTTTCTTCATGTGCCCCCAGGTTGGGATGTAACTTTTCTTCTATGCCCCCGAGCGGGGTGTATCTTTCATGGCTTCTAGGCCCCCAGATGGGGTGTAACTTCTACTTCTTATACCCCGGAGCGGGGTATGTTTCTCTTCGCATTCCCCTAAACTGGGGCGTACCTTTTGCTTCTTATACCCCCATGGCGGGGTGTACTCCGCTTCTTCTGCCCCGACACACTGGGGCATGTTTGCTTCTTGTGCACCCAGGGTGGGGTGTGTTTCTTTCTTTGTGTGCCCCTGAGACTCGGGGAATGTTATTTGTCCTGCTTCAGATGCCCCTAGGGGGGTGGTGTATGTTGCTTCATGTGCCCCCCATGGCGGGGTACATTTCTTCTTCAAATGTCCCCAAGTCGGGGTGAGTTTCTCTTTTTGTGTGCCCCCAGGACGGGATGAGTTCCTCTGCTTCTTGCACCCCCCCAGGGTGGGGTGTATTGCTTCTTATGCCCCCATGGCGGGGGTGGATTCTGTTGCTTCTTATGCCCCCGAGCGGGGTATACTTCTCTTCATATGCCCCTAAGACAGGGTGTGTCTCCTGCTTCTTATGCCCCCATGGCGGGGTATGTTTCTACTTCAAAAGCTCTTAAGCCAGGGTGTATTCTTTTGCTCTTTATGCCCCTAGGTCGTGGTAGATTTCTCTTCATATGCCCCTAGGTCGGGGTGAAACTCTGTTGCTTCTTATGCCCCAATGGTGGGGTACATTTCTTCGTCAAATGCCCCTAAGCCGGGGTGTAACTTTTCCTTTATGTGCCCCCCGAGTCGGGGTGTGTTTCTTCTTCAAAAGCCCCTAAGTCAGGATGTATTCTTTTACTCTTTATGCCCCTAGATCAGGGTGAAAGTCTGTTTCTTCTTATGCCCCCAGGTCGGGGTATATTCTTCGTCAAATGCCCCTAAGCCGTGGTGTAACTTTTACTTTATGTGCCCCCGAGTCGGGGTGGATTCTCTTCATGTGCCCCCATGATGGGGTGTGTTTCTTCTTCAAATGCCCCTGGAACAGGGTGCAGGTTCTTGTTTTCATGCCCCTACGCAGGGTGTTTTTTTTTTGCTTCATACGCCCCCATGGTGGGGTACATTTCTTCTTCAAATGTCCCTAAGCCGGGGTGCAACTCTGTTTCTTCTTTTGCCCTCAGGTCGGGGTAGATTCTTCTTACGTGCCCTCGAGTCGGGGTGTATTCTCTTCATGTGCCCCCAGGAGCGGGGTGTATTCTTTCTTGCCTCTTATGCCTCCATGGCGGGATATATTTCTTCTTCTTATTCCCCATGGCGGGGTACATGCATGCTCTCTTCGGGAGTGGTGGCCGTGCTTGGCCTCATTGCTATAAAGCATTCCCCGCAGCGGGTAGGAATTCATTAAGCTGCAGTTGCGACTTGTTGGATCTTCTAACAGCCACTCGAGGGGTCGTCTTGTGCCGGATAGAGGCAGCAGGAAGGTGGAACGGATGGGGGCATTGCACCACGGATTTGGACCCTCCTAAAGTCGGGCGGGATGCCGGCCTTCTTATTGTCCTTTTGGTCGGCGATGCTTGCCAACTTTTCTTTTTGTCCTTTCTTTTCTTCGCTTCTTCTTTTTTTTTGTAATAGACCAAGGTAGGTGCACAGGAGACCGCTCACCCCCTCAAGGAGGGGATGAGTGGTTCGCTCCACCGCGTCAATCCCATAGTGGTAATTTTTGTTCAGCACGGGTGTCGACGGGTATGGCCTTACAACCCTCTCTCGCCAATTCTCTCTCTTCTCTTTTTTTTGCTTCTTTCTTTTCTTCTTTTCTTCTTTCCTCCTTTCTTCTTCTTAGGGACGAGGGGTGGTTGATTTTCCCTCCCTTCTTATTTCTTTCTCTTTCTCTAGCGGCCTTCATGATCCCTGGAAGATGCAGGTGCCTCGGAGTAGCATCTTCGAGGCCACAAAGATAATTTCGCCTAGTCCGGCTTCCCTCCCCATAGGGCTGACAAAGACAGCATCTGCAATTCATCAAAGCAGACAAACATCGTTTATTAGGAGGCCATGAGGCCCCAAATCCCGGCGAAGAGATGAAGGGTGGTTTAGGTCCCACCGGGCGTGCCAGACTTGTGGACGCACTTTTTGACACGCTCATTTGTTTGTTTCTTTAAAGTCGGTTTATTTGGTGGGTTTATTCGTTTATCGGGTTTATTAAGTGCGTGGGCGTGCCAGTCACAAAGTGACGATTTATTGTACGCTCGATCTGACTAATCAGATGATTGTGTGATTCATGTAGGGACCGAAACCCGTCGCGCCATAAAGGTCACGGCGTCATTTACATCCCCTCAGAGAGGGGAACACCCTTGATTAATCGTCGGGAATCAGGGCCTCATGGCCAGGAAATTATATCGAGAGAAACAAGCCGATAGCAGTCTCGGATTATCGAAAAGCCCGATGTCTAGGGAAGCAAGTATTTGAAACATGTCGTTTACTCAGGGGACCAGTTAATGTTCAGACGAGTGTCCGGCTCGAGAATATCGTAATCGTCACGGAAAAACCATAGCATATGTATGCCGGGGTACGACAAATTTATTGTTCAGAGGGACGGGAAACATTTGGTTGAATCCCGATTAGGATGATAGGAAATCAGTGAGTTTATTGGCCCGGCACGAGATCGAACCACGACCATTCCGGGGGCACCTCCCGTGGTCCAAACGAGGCCTGCGTGGGCATCGTTAATATTTTCGCTGCCAAAGAGCAGCGGGAAAGTGTCGCGAGATTAGATTCCAAAACAAAGACGTATACAGAGATTACTGGCTGTAGGCCTAGGATGTGGGTCAAGCAATGACCATGGTTGGGATGAACCTGAGGTCCGAGCGTGACTCACGAAGGTCTTATCGATATTCCCATGCGCAGGGTTTGAGGAGGACGAGAGCCGCCTCGTTCCGTCCAGATTTTGTCGGTCATTCGTGGACCACTTTATGTTCGGACAAAGGTTCGTATTGAAGGTACGACGTAAACGGAAACAAACTTGTACAAACGTATGCCGAGAGATGGCAATTTCAATGAAAGAGTGTAGACGAATCCCAATGGGGAAGAGTCCGGTTTGACGAACTATCAGCCCATAGCAATGTCAGATTACGACCATATTGGGATGGCTCCCAAGATCCGAACCCGACTTGGAGGGGCGGCGTTAATATTCCCTTTATACCGGGTCTTGAGGAGAACGAGGCTGTAGAGCGGATCTCATCATTTTCTTTAGTATTATTTGAATTTTTATCATTATTATTTGTCATTTCTATATTTTTTGGGTGCATCTATTATTATTATTATTTATTTATTTATTTTATCATTATTTTTATTCATTATATATATATATTGTGCTTATTATCATTATTATTATTATTTATTACCATCATTCATTTATTCATATTATTATTATTATTATTTCTTTTATTGTTACATTTTTTTATCATTATTATTATATAAATTTCCCCCCTTTTTATTATCATTATTGTGTTATCTCTTTTTATGATGTGGTGTTATAGATGGGGGTTTTAGGGGGGCTGTACTGCTGAAGGAGCGTGCCTGGTAGAGTTTAAAGAGTGTACCGCTAGGCTGGGCCGTGGGTGTACAGGGCAGGGTGATTGACAGTGTACCACTGGGGGGAACAAAGAGTGTGCCGGTTGGGGTGTACCGCTGGGGGATGAGAGTGTGTCGGGTAGGAT
Source organism: Amorphophallus konjac (assembly GCA_022559845.1). NCBI lineage: Eukaryota > Viridiplantae > Streptophyta > Magnoliopsida > Alismatales > Araceae > Amorphophallus > Amorphophallus konjac. Next base: position 18,757,751 of record CM040125.1, read on the forward strand.
TGAGTTGGGGTGCACCGCTGGGGGAGAGTGAACCGGATAGAGAGGTTGGAGGTGTGCCGGGCTAGAGCATGATCAAGTGCACCGAGTGGAAGCTGGGCCAGGACGGTGTAGATCTAGGCCTGGGTCAGTGCAAGTTGGGGTTGGGTCGATGCAACGTCTGAGTTGGGTCAGTATGAGGTCGGGGCAACGCTTGGTTCAACCCAGGAGAGGTCGGTGCAATGTTAGGGACTGGGTCGGTGCACTTGGGCTTAAGTCTGTGCATGCCAGGAACCAGGTCGGTGCATGTGTGGGTTCTGATGAATGGAGGTTGATGCACGTGAAGGTAAGGTCGGTGCACACTGGGGTTGAAATCACTGCAGCTGGGCTGAGATCAATGCGTGTTTTTGGCCAAAGTCTTAGCATATGGGTAGGGTCGTTGGATAGTGTTACGCTGGAGGAGGGTGAGTGTGCAGCGGACACGGAACCAAGGCTGTGCCGGATGGATGCGTAGAAAGTACGCCGGAGAGAGAGAGACGCACGAGTGTGCCGACAGGGAGATGTGGAAGTGTGTCGGATGGGGTGAGGGCAGAGCCTGAACATGTGTAGGCTCAGATCAAGCTGGAGGTGTACCGGTGGGAGGCTTGATCTTGGGGGGTGTACCGGGCAGGACATAGATTTGATTGCACCAGGTAAAAGGGGTGGCCGGGACTGTGCCGAAGAGAAGAAGGGAGGAAGACACAAGTGTGCCGGATGGGAAGTGGGCCAAAGGGGAAGCCAATACAGCTGGAGCAAAACCCTCATAAATGGGATAAGATTTGAGAGGAGTGTTCTGGCTTGTGAAGTCCAGGTGGAGGGTTTGAGTGGCAAGCTTTCAATTCCCTGTTACGTAATTAAGTCCAAAGCCATGTTCAGTAGCCCAATTCTTTGAGTCTTGCATGGTCCCCTTGTCTTGATTAAAGTGTTTTATTGTTGCTTATTTTATTTGTCTGTTGCCTCCTTTTGTCTTTTAACATGTTGTTATTTCTGACAAAAATTTGGTAGCATCTCCCCTTAACTCGGATGGTAGGAGAGTAAAAGGGGAACACGTCCACAAGGAGTGGCATGACCCAACAATTTGAGGTGTGTGCCAAGACGACAACACCTTTGAGAAAATCTCGGAAAACTCAGAGAAAATGACAAGCGAGAAATACTTGGCTGACACAAGCTAAGGGTGCACTATGCAAGCAGCAACTAGAGTGTGCTGGATAGGACTGGCCAAAGGTGTTTCGGACAAAGAATGGCCAAAGGTGTGTCAGTGGACATGGCCAAGGTGTGCCAGGCGAGAGTTGGCTGGGGAGTGCCTCTAGGGCACAGCCAAGGAGTGTGCCGGCCACAGAAGGCACCAGGGAAGTGTGCCGGTCGAGAGAGTCAAGGGAGTGTGTCGGGTAGGGGCCTAAAGGATATGTGTGCTGGCCAAAAGAAGGCACCAAGGAGTGTGCCAGGTAGGAGGCCATGGCAGACGCGCCAAGGGTGCATCGGGCTGAGACAAGTGGAGGGTGTGCCGATGGGAGACCTAGGTGGGAGTGTATACACCGTTGGCTTTGGAAAGAAGGCAGGGGCTTCTAACAGATCTGTATGGCAAGAGGAAGGGGGATCGTGCTACAGAAAGCCACCAAAAGAGGGGGGAGGCCAGCCTTACACTACCAAGCCAGAAACACCGATTACCAGTCTAGACAGACCAATGCCATGGGAGGGCCGGTGAAACAGAGAGTTAGGAGGTTGTGGGAGGAGATAAATCACAGGCCAACGACGAAGAGGAAATAAAAACAACAACAAGAACAACCACAGGGGGGGCAGAACCAAAAGACACTTTTTATTCATGAAGAACTCAAAATGACAAAGATCATGGCCCGAAGGCCAAACATAGTACAAGGCGTCCAACAAAAGGAGGGGAGAAACAAGGAAGAGGAAAGAAAAGAAAAAAGGTTGGGGAGAGGGTTGGAACGAGGAAGGGTAGCCATTCCCTTCACTCCATTCCTCCCCCCTCCACTACATGCAACACTCCTCTCTCTTTCTCTATGTATCTCTTCTTCCTTCTTCTTCTCTTCTTCGTTCTACCTCGTCTGGAGAGCCAGCCAGCGAGAGAGAGAGAAGCCCCCTTCTTCTCTTCGACGTGAGGGGGTTTTTATACATCCAGCGGTGTTGACATCCGTTGACGAGGGGCGTCAATGGGGATTGGCCCCAGTCTTGTCTCCCGGCAGAGGGATGCTTGCGTGCCTCAATAGGGCGTCGGCAGTTGGGCGTTCCCCAGCTGGTATGATGTGGATTCACTACGCGCCAAGGGCCATAGGCAGTGACCGTTGGATTCACTGCTGTTGGCACCGGTCAAAACGCTGCAATGTGTCACCGAGTGAGGAAGAAAAGATGCTGCACCGGGTAGGAAGGCTGCCAGCTTTGCCGGATGGAGTGTACGGCTGGGATGGCCTGATAGTGTGCCGCCGGGAGAGGCTGCATGGACTGTGCCGTTGAAGGGGGCACAAAAGGGTTTGATAGTGTGCCGTTGGAGGCACAACGAGTGTGCCGCTGGAGGGCACCTAGGGCTGTGCCGTTGGAGGGCAGCGAGGGCGTGTCGCTGGAGGCACTCACAAGAGTGTGCCGCTGAGGGCGCTTCTGGGTGTGCCGCTGGAGGCTTAGGAAGTGTGCCGCTGGAGGCAGCTGGTAGTGTGCCACTGAAGGGGACGGGCAGTGTGCCGTTGAGGGCTTCAATAAGTGTGCCGCTGGGGGTGTTTGGCTGATGTGCCGTTGGAGGGCACGAAGGGTGTGCCGCTGGCAGGGGGCAGAAGTGTGCTGTTGAGGGGCACATTGAGGGTGTGCCGCTAGAGGCATTTTCAGGGTGTGCCGTTGGAGGGGCATCACGAGTGGCTTCCTTTCCTTCTTTTCATCTTCCCTTCTCTTTTCTCCTCCTTTTTATTCCCCTGCACGTAAACATGGGGTGAGAATTTTTTAGTGTCCACAGTCTCCCGATCGCGAGTTGTGGTTCTCCTATAGAAGGGATAATGCGTTCCAACCAGGTGACTTTAGCGTGACTTCTCGACTGCGAGGCCAAGGATTTCCCAACAACGTTGTCAGGGTTCTCTCGGTAGATGGGATAGGATGTTACGACAGTGTGGTTCCCATAGTGGGTTCTATCTGTTAGGACCGATCATACGTTAGAGGCTTCGTAGTCCTTCTAAGCAGTGCAATCATGACTTTTCTTAGATCAGTGGTTTTGACTCGAGATCGTGATTCCCCTGTGAGGGTCGGAGTAGCGTAGAGACTCCATAGTTTTGCCATTTTACTATTACTATTACTCTAGCCAACGTCGTCGATATCATTAATATTATAGTTGCTTTGCCACTACTGCTATTCTTGTTATTATTTTTACTACCGCTTTTGCTATGGTGGGGATCCGTGTGACCCCTACTGAGCCAATGAGATGAGGCTCACTCCTAACTTTTTCTGGTGCAAGGCTTCTCCTTGAGGTGGTGCGTCTCGGTCGGAGGACCTTTAGTAGCCAGCTCGCCAGCCTCGGGGTATAACCCGTGGTAGTGTACGTTTCTTTTCTTGTTGACTATACTTGTGGACTGCACTCTGTAGTTATGTTAAATTATTATAAAATGTTAATTTTATTTCAACCAGTTATTTATTAATCTTGTAATTTATTTCTTGCTATTGGTTAGAATTTCAATGCATAACCACAACACCCCAAATAATCCTTTCGAGCTTCCCAGCTCGTGGGTCACGATGTAGGTGTTGACGCCTGTTCCGCGGGTTTTATGCCGAATGACCGGGGTGAAGGAAGGGATACAGCGGGAAAGGAAGACACGGGAGTTTGATATATCTCGGGTATCCTCCTTACGGTTCCATGCATCTCACGGTGGTATCGGGCACTCTCCTTTTACGGAAAGTTGAAAAGGGTCGAATGGCACGGGAATGTAGAAGTACGGGTTGACCGGATAGGGTGCGGGCGTGCCAATCGATTTCTCGACAATCACCCATGAAACCAAGGGTTGACCGGGGAAGTGTCACCAGGACTCGGCACGTGGGCTCGGGCGATCGGGCGACACGTGGAGAGAAGGGGTTCCACGGGTGTGAGTGCGTAGGCAATTGTGGGAATCATGTACTGGATGTCTTTCCCCACCGGTTGCAAGCAACCGGTGTTTATTTACATCGGATTGAATCCGAACACCTTCGTTCTGAGCTGAAAAAAGTCTATATGTGTGCCTGAAGCCGTGGGTAGAGGGCCGGGAGCATTCCGCAGCTGTGGGTGCGCTTTCAACTGAGGGGTGTTTTCTGGGGTTTGGATGTTAGGAATGGACACCGAGTGGATGCGAGAGCATTTGTCCAATTGGCAATGTAATTTTTGAGATATACATGTCTTTATAGGTTGGCCGTAGTGGTCAGGGTACAACTGGTGCACGCCACGGGACAATTCCGATGTGATGATCGGTCCTCGGGTCAATGCGTGACAGATGAACACATGTGTGTTTTTGTGGACGCACTAAAATTTGAAAAGAATCGGTTCGTTTGTTGATGTGGGTTAATTCATTTATTTAGTGCGAGGGTGTGCTAGTCACAAAGTGACAATTTATGCGGGCTTGAAGGAAGCCCGTGGTGCGCTCGTTCTGACTAGTCATACGATTGTGTGGTCCGTGTCGGGACTGAGAACCCGCCATCCCATAAAGGCTACAACGTTAATTACATCCCCTCGAAGAGGGAAAAACCCTTGATTGATTGCCAGGAAAAGGGGCCCGATGGCCTGAAATTCATAATAATAAAGCGAGAGTGAAATCTCGGATTGTGTTTAAACAAACCCCGCGTTCGGGCGTAAATGTTCATAGATACATATATGTCGGTCACCCATGGACCATTTCATCTTTGGACAGAAGTCCATGTTTTTCCATTAACTTCAAGTATTATTTTTTTTGGTTAATCAATTTCTTTCTCTTTTAGGCACACCGGTTTAAGGAGGCAAATGGGCACGCCGGTTAAAGGGATGCCAAGGAGAGAGTGGGGCACGCCGGATAATGAGGGCAAAGAGGGAGAAGTGCGAGCTGAGTAAGGGTGCAAAGAGGGGCGCGCCGGAATAAGGAGTGCAAGGGGGCATGCCGGTTAAGAGTGTTGAAGGGGGACGTGCCGGTTTAAGAAGGATGCCATGGGGAGAGTGGGGCGCGCCGGTTTAAGGCCCAAGCAAGGGGGGGCGTGCCGGATAGGTACCAAAAGTTTTAAGAGGGTTTTGAGTGTGAAGCTAAACCGGCGCGGGGGGGTACCACGCCAGATTAGACCATGCCAGATAGGTGCGCACCGGGGTAGCTATTAGAAGGTTTGCTTCATTCTTTTTGACTATGTTTCTTCTCTCCTTCCACCTGCAAGTTAATCTGATGGTTAAGTTGCTCATTCAGCTGGTGAATTAGATTGGTAAAGAGGAGGTTTAAGTGTTTAACTGCTCATTAGGGTGACTTAGCGTGGATTTTAAGTGTTTCGTTCGAGGGGTTTGGTTCACAGATTTTACTGTGTGTTATTCTTGTCCTCGGAGGTTGCATTGTTCATTTATTCTTGAGTGTTCTTAATCCCCTGGCGAAAATTGGGCAGCATCTCCCCCGGACTGAGGCTTGCCAGAGAAAAATAGAGGAACACCAAACGGATTGCTCCGGGGTGAACCTCAAAATACAGACCTCACGGCGGTCCGATAACCCACATGTGAGCGTGGAGGCTCGAGGACTAGCCTTCAAGAGTTCCAACGGCTCACGGGTGATGGTTTCATGAACGGGACGAATGTATGCCACGAGAGGCGGCCATGAATGTTCAACCTTCTGATGGGTTCCTCCGAAGGCTATGCTACGCAGGAGCAAGCTCCGAAGGGCCCTGGGTGAGTAGAAGATAAGGAGAAAGGGGAGGGAACCAAAGAACTAGAACACCATATACTGCAACGGCTTTTCTTTTATTCACCCGCAAGAGGAAGAGGAACGAAATACACAAGGGGATCTATCCCAGAGCAAACAAGAATACATCTCGAGGAAAAAAAATAGCAGGGGGAAGAAGTGAATACATCGGTGCCGGAGGGGGGAACGGAGCACAAGCCCCTCCCCCCCGGGCTCACCTCTCACTCTCACGCTTAATCTCTCTTCTTCTTCACCTATCAGGTTCAAGAACGGGGCTTCTTCTTTTTCTTCTGAGGGAACTCCCAGCTGAACTAGACTCTCTCTCCCGCTCTTGTCGTCTCTCTTTTTCTCTCTTCTTCCACCCACCTATATATAGGACGGGTTGCGTTTCTTGTAGAAATGGCCAGTGGGGGCGAATTCCCGCCACCTCTGCCTTGTTCGCAGCAACGCTGGGAGTTGACTGGTTGTGCTGGATGATGCTGGTTCGTGCCGTATGCTGCTGCTCGTCTGAGGATAGGATGTTCGTAGATTTACCGGGGCCTGCTTTGTCGTTGCCGCTTCTGTGCTCTCGAACGGATGCGGAGGCAAAGCTTGGTAGCATTGAATGCTATGCCCCCTTGAACCTGCACCTGAATCCGATAGGAGAACAGAGTATTGGTTGACAGATGGGACAGAATGGGGTTAAACCGGCGCGGTTTTGTGCGCGCCGGATTAAACCCAAATGCAATTAGCCCGCCGTATCACCAAGTGAATAGGGGCGCGCCGGATCAGCAAAGGAAGAGGAGTCGCGCCGGTTTAAGGACCAAGCAAGGGCGCGCCGGTTTAAGGCCCAACCAAGGGCGCGCTGGCTTAAGTGCAGGCCGCGCCGGTTTAAGTGCAGGCCGTGCCGATTTAGACTTCGTCTCGGCTTCGTGGCCATTCAGGCGAACAGTTATGCTCCCGAAGAACTTCAGCTGCATTGCTCCTGCTCCTCGGTGTTTAGTTCAAAGTCTTTGAGTCCCGGTACTGGGCTTTGCGTGCTTTCCGTCATAAGCCAAACCCGTGTCCGAGCTCCTGAGCTTCTTCTGATTCGGCCTTTGGCAATGCCGACCGGAGAGCCGGGGTCATCCCTTCAGCCCGAGGGGCTTCTTTGTTGGGTGGCGGAGCACTGGGTAGGTATTCGTCCTGCTTGGAGGAGGCATAGGGTTTATTCGGCCCTTCCGTCTTCGACTTGCTCTCGAATGCTGAGACGTGCATGCCGCATGATCATCATCATTTTTTGACATCCATAGTTTTACAGAGGGCCTCTCTCGTGGCGTGGGCCATGGTTGCGACGCCGAACGGGGGGCTTATGACTGGACGACTGGAGGGATGCATCGATCCAGTGTCTGAGCAAGGGCCGATCACGACTCGAGTAGAGCGGTCGAACATGGCCTCGTGACTGCGAGGGAGCGTGGCGTCATGATACGTGCGTGGTTGCAACCGATGGGCACGTGAGAGGGAATCTCGGCCTGAGAGGATGTTCGCCCTTGTCATAACGTCTCGCACATGGTGGGTGTTGACTTGTGTGTTATGGCTAAATACGGCGTGAGGGAAGTGCAAACGACATACCCCCGGCGTACTAAGCTGACGAACAAGTCACCCACACACAATTCTCCTTAGCTCGTTGCCTGGAGCTGCTTGAAGCTTGAAGGCCTTGGAGCTAGTTGCCCTGATCTTGAATATGTTGGATGTCTCCACCCCTTGAGCTTTTAAGGGGTTTTATAGAGAAGTTGAAGGGTCAGGATGGGTTTAGGAGGACTAGGTTGATAGGTTCAAGCTAGCCCGCGTAAACCCAATTGAATAGTGCATCAGGGAGAAAGGGTTTACGCGGACCAGCTCATAGGGTTGAGCTGGGCCGCGTAAACCCCTCCACAGATGGTGTCTTTTTAGTAAAAAAAGGGTTGGGAAGGGTTTAGCGCATAAACCCCACCCCAGGGGGTTTAGGCGGGCTAGTTTGGGCTTTTTTAATTTTTAAAAAGCAAATTTTTTTATTGAAGGGAAGGGGTTTACGCGGGCCAGCCCATGGGGTTGGGCTGGTCCGCCTAAACCCCACACTGTTGTGCATCCCTTGGTTTTGATGATGACAATAGGATATATTTGATTAATCAAGTTCTATCTTGTTTCATAACAAATACAAGTGGTTTGATTGTTCCTTCAAAGTAATGGACTCATGACTATTTGATGATGACAAACAATATTTTTGATTAACTCAATATAAATCTGATAGTTCAAGTTACTTCTGATATGTTAAGTAATTTCAGGTCCACTGAAATCCAAGTGGAATCAACAAATCAGAAGAAGTGTCAAAGGCCGCTTGTCGACCAGGGAAGTGGTTATGGTCGACCAACGAACCCAGCCAGAAACACTTCAAGTCATCCGTCTTCTGCATGTGCCTTGGCTGTCGACCAAAGCCCCACTTCTGGTCGACCACAGAACAGACAGATCATCAGACAGAACTGACGGCCATCTGGAATTTGCCCCTTGTCGACCAGCGACAAGGCTGTGGTCGACCACGGGACGCGAGTGTCAGCCAGAATGAAACCGCCATCAGGACACTGCTCGTTGTCGACTAGGGACAGTGTCATGGTCGACCACGGGTGTTATAGCGTCCAGAACCGAACTCTAACCGAATTCTGTTTTGGTTCCTTAAAACCTGCAGATTGTTGTTGCAGGTTGTTGGGTAGTTCAAATGATGAGATTCCGCACGGGAATCAAGGAGAGAATCTTGCTTAGAAGCGGTCAAACTTATTGTAGTGATCGGATTTAACCTTCTCCCTGCTTTCTAGCAGATTGACGCTCGATCTGGAATTTGAGCGGGAAGAGCTTCAGGCTTGAAATAGAATCTGCATAAAAAGTAGAAGAAAACTGATCGCGGAGGCAAGCACACAGAGAGAGCATAGAACAGAAGCTAAAAAACACACCTACATCACAGGACGAAGTGGCTCTCCATCAACCAGAAATCTGCAAAAGACTAAAGGCATTCTCATTGCTGCAGAAGGAAGACTGGGCTTGAAGCTGTGCGACCTCCAGCAGCAAAGCAGCTGAGGGCATCCGATTGGAAGTTCTACAGGGAGTCTACTCTTGTTATTTATGTGATTAAGTCCCAGGCTGAATTCTTTACTTTGTTACAAAAGTCTATATTCAGTCTTGTTGCATCATCCCACCTTCTCATCATTTCTATTCATCCTTACACCAAGTGTCAAGCTGTGAGGCAGCGGATTCAAGTTGTGTGTCAGCTGGTACAAGCTGTGTATCAGCAGGAACAAGCTGTGTGACAGCGGTGTCTTGTGTTTTGGATTGAGATCAGAGGTTCTCATAAGTGAAGCCTTGCTTGAGTTAAGCAAGGGGTGGATGTAAGTCTCGGGAAGAGACTGAACCACCTTAAAAATCCTATCTTGTGGTTTGCTTATGTGTGTGCGTGCTTCTCTATGTGTTTGTTTTCTTCATTGATATCAACACTAGTTCTGTAATTCGTCAATCACCTGCAACTCATTTAGTCAATAGATATTAAATCGAAAAAAGGGGGAAAGATCTATTCACCCCCCCTCTAGATCTATTCAGTCCGTACTCAACACGTGGTATTAGAGCCAGACTCTCCAAAAATGTGGTCTAACAACCAGGAGAGGCCTGCCGGACTGAAGTCTAATGGCTGAGGGACACTCAGTAACTATACCACCATATTTCGATGGAAATGATTTCTCATACTGGAAAAATCGTATGCAGGTGTTCTTGAGAGCACAAGATCATGAGATGTGGAGAGTAGTAAGCCGAGGACCCTACGAGCTGCCCGAAGATGAGGATACCTGGACCAGAGAACAGGTCAGAAAATCAACCATCAACTGGGGAGCCATGAACGTAATGCAATGCGCACTACACCCCACGGAGTTCTCACGAGTTTCACAATGTGCAACGGCCAAGGAAATGTGGGATCGACTAGTAGTAATCTATGAAGGTACTTCAGAGGTAAGGGAGTCAAAAGCAAATATGCTAGTTTCAGAATATGAAATGTTTAGAATGAAAACTGACGAAAATATTTCTGAAATGTATGCTAGACTAGTGCAATTAACGAATAGTTTAAAGAGTCTAGGGAAAACCTACAAGGAACAGGAATTAGTGAGGAAGATCCTACGATCCCTCACTCCTATGTGGCATACCAAGGCCACAGTAATTGAGGACTCAAAGAACCTCACCACTATGACTGTGGATGAACTAGTGGGATCCCTAATGGCCTATGAGGTCAATCTGAAAAGAAAAGAAGATGAGGGCAAGAAAAAGAACCAGCTCGCCCTAAAAACTAAAATAGGCACCTCTGAACTATCTGACACTGATAACTCATCTAGCACAGGTGAGGAAACTGGTGAGCTAGCCATGTTAACAAGAAAATTCAAAAGGTTTCTGCGGAATGAAGGTAAGGGATTCAGGAATCCTAAGGGCATGGTAAGAAAGTCATCTCAGTTTAAGTTTGATAAAAATAAAACTTCATCTAACAAACTTGTCTGCTACAACTGCAGGAAACTAGGACACATAAAGGCTGAATGTCCAGAGACTCCTAAGAAATCAAGCTTCAAGTGGAAAGGCAAGCAACTAAAAGCAATGATAAGCACATGGAGCGAGGAGGAGGAAAGCAGTAAGGAGGAAACAACTTCCGAGGAAGAAGAAGGAAACATTTGTTTGATGGCCAAAGGAGATAGCGATGATCTTGAGGTAATCCCTCCGTTTCAAGATTTTTCTAGCTCAGATTGGGAAGAAGTCTACTCAGACTTACTTGATGCATATGAAAGAATTAGAAAGGAAAATAAGAGTTTGAAGAAAAAGCTTAATCAGGTCAATAATGACAGCAACCCATTTGCCAACAGAACTGAACTAGAATTAGAAATCACCACCTTGAAAAATAAGCTGAAACAATACGAGACAGATGAAGAAAATGTCAAATGGCTGTTAGAAGAAAATGAGTCACTGAAAAACACAATTGATGAGGTAAAATTAAAGACTCAAGAAAGTGAACAGCAAACTAAGGTAACTCAAGAAAGAAACAACTCACTCAAGGAGGAAAACTGTCAACTTCTGGAAGAAATAGAAAGAATCCAGAGTGAACTGAAAAACAAACAGGAAACCTTGGAAAAAATGACTAAAGGTCAAGAAAATTTAAATGCTGTCTTGGGAATAAAAGTAAACTTTCAAAAAGAAGGGTTAGGATACAATCCTACGGCTAAAAAGGAATTCCAAATAAAAACCGTAACTGGGATTGTTGACTCAAAAGGAAAAGGGCCCCTAATCAATCTATACCAAGACAAACAAGAGGATGTAGCTGAATGCTCCTCCAAAAGGAATAATGTCACCAAGGAAGAGAGAAACATTAAAGAGAAAACAGTCAATCAACATAAGCTTAAAAATAATAGACAAGAAACTCAAATTCACAGAAATAACCAAACAAACCAAGTACTAAATCAAGTTAAAGGACATAAATCTGGAAAACAAGGTGTCTGGAGACAGGCTGGTCGACAACCGACCCCTCCTCTGTCGACCAGAGGATCTGCCAGAACAGGCGCTGGCGTCTGGAGAAGCAGTGGTCGACCACAGACATACCAGATGTCGACCAGAGGAACTGCCAGAACAAGCGTTGGCTTCTGGAAAAGAAATGGTCGACCACAGACACACCAGATGTCGACCATGACCAGACACGCAAACAGAAACCACAGATTTTCTCAGGTGAAACAAAATGAAAATTGGAAATCAAAAAGGTGGATTCATATTAAAGAAACATTAGAACAAAAGCCACCCAATCTGAACAAGTTCAGAGATGAAAAATTAAACTGCTCTAACAAAATCTGGGTTCCCAAAGGATTGTTACAGCAATTTCACAATTTTACAAGTTATCTTGGACCCGGGTACCATTGGGGTCCAAAAATTTCTGTGTAATTCATGATGCAGGAATGTCTGGCAGCCATGCACAATAAGTGGTACTTATATAGTGGTTGCTCAAGACACATGACGGGAGACAAGACCAAGTTCTCCCAACTAAGCTCAAAAGATGGAGGTTATGTGACCTTTGGAGGAAATAACAAAGGTAAGATCATCGGGACAGGTAAAATAGGTAAGAACTCCTCAAATAGTATTGAAAATGTACTGCTGGTAGATGGACTGGAATATAACTTGCTGAGCATCAGTCAGCTTTGCGACAAAGGCCATAAAGTAATATTTGACTCCAAGATCTGTAAGATTATTGAACCAAATTCAGATACAGTCGAGTTTATGGGCCAGAGAGTAAACAATGTCTACATAATAGACTTGGATGATCCAGCCCACTCCAACCTGTGCCTAACCGCCAAGAAAGAGGACCTGACTTGGCTGTGGCACCGAAGGCTAGGGCATGTTAGCTATAGGGTGTTGCATAAACTTGTGAAGAATAAAATGGTTCTTGGTATGCCTGAAATTTCGTTTGCTCAAAATGTCAAAGTATGTGAATCATGTACCCAAGGTAAGCAAACAAGAAAATCATTCAAAGGTAGAACAGAAAGTCAATCTTCTAGACCACTAGAACTTGTGCACATGGACCTTTTTGGCCCAACAAGAACTGCTAGTCTTAGTGGTAAGAGATACGGTTATGTACTAGTTGATGATTTCTCTAGATTCACATGGGTAATATTTCTATCTCATAAAAGTGATGCTTTTTCTGAGTTTCAGGAATTCTACAAAAGAATGAAGCAGGATGGCAAGTCCAAAGTGTGTACAATCATATCTGACCATGGGGGGGAGTTTGAAAATTCTGACTTTGACTTATTCTGCAGAAACAAGGGCATAACCCATAGATTTTCCTCACCAAGGACTCCAGAACAAAATGGAGTTGTGGAGAGAAGGAACCGCACTCTTGTCGAGATGGCTAGAACCATGCTGGTTGAAGCTAAACTTCCAAGGAGATTTTGGGCAGAGGCAGTCAACACAGCATGCTACATTGTAAACCGAGCAATGGTAAGACCGGCTAGTGAAAATACACCATATGAAATGTTCAAAGGTAAGAAACCATCCCTAGCTCATTTTAGAATTTTCGGGTCAAAATGCTTTATTCATAACAATGATAAAAGGGTCTTGGACAAATTTGAGCCGAAGAGTGATCCAGGAATATTCTTGGGCTATTCCGACCGATCAAGAGCCTATAGAGTTTTTAACACCAAAGATCAAATTGTTGAAGAATCCCCTCATATTACATTTGATGAAATTAATGATCTTGGCAAAAATGAGCAGGTCAGCAAGGAAGAAGAAGATAGGGAATTTCTAGAAGACAACGAAGAACCAAATGAAGAAGAACAATCTCAGGAAAGAGATCAAGGTATTGCTAATGCTCCACCCGAAGGAGAAGGCATCTCAGGTAACAGTCTTGAGAACTTAAGACTTCTTAGAGATCATCCCATAGAAAACATCATTGGTGGAATTCATGATCCTAGGAAGACTAGATCTCAGTTAAAAGAAATCAATGAACTAGATCAGCTTGCACTTGTGTCCCAAATAGAGCCCAAATCAGTAGAGGAAGCATTAAAAGATGACTCATGGATAAATGCTATGCATGAAGAACTAAATCAATTTGAAAGAAATCAGGTGTGGAGTCTTGTCCCTAGACCTTCATCTCACCCCGTTATTGGAACCAAGTGGGTCTATAAAAACAAGCTAAGTGAAGAAGGGGTTGTAATGAGAAACAAGGCTCGGCTGGTGGCTAAAGGGTACAACCAGGAATTTGGGGTTGATTTTGAAGAATCATATGCTCCAGTTGCTAGATTAGAAGCCATCAGGATATTGTTAGCCTTTGCAGCATCTCATGGAATCAAACTACAATAAATGGATGTAAAAAGTGCATTTCTAAATGGAATAATAAAAGAAGAGGTCTATGTGGAACAACCCCCTGGATTTGAAAATGATGAACTTGCTAATCATGTTTTCAAATTGCATAAAGCTTTGTATGGATTAAAGCAGGCTCCTCGGGCCTGGTATGAAAGGTTGAGCTCCTTCCTCACCAAGAAGGGATACATAAGAGGTAAAATTGATCAAACATTATTTTCCAAGACCCAAGGTAAGCATATACTAGTTGTACAAATCTATGTGGATGATATTGTGTTTGGGTCTACCGAAGCTTCTTTATGTACTGAATTTGCAAACTTAATGACCAATGAGTTTGAAATGAGCTTAATGGGTGATTTACAGTTTTTTCTTGGATTGCAGATCGTACAATGTAGAGAAGGATACTTCATAAATCAATCCAAGTACATAAAGGAGATGTTGAAGAAGTTTGGCATGGAAAGCTGCAAACCAATCGAGTCACCCATGGGTACAAATGCAACATTGGAAGCTGATGTAAAAGGTAACATGGTAGATGCCAAGAAATACAGAGGTATGATCGGGTCCCTGCTATATTTAACTGCTTCAAGGCCAGATATTCAGTTTAGTGTATGCATGTGTGCTAGATATCAGTCTAGCCCTAGAGAATCACACTTAGGGGCTGTCAAGCATATCCTTCGATACCTTGCCGGCACCCAAGAATTGGGTTTATGGTATCCTACATACTGCAAACTAGATTTGATTTCATATTCAGATGCTGATTATGCTGGTTGCAAAATTGATAGGAAGAGTACTAGTGGTTATTGTCAAATATTAGGTGGATGTTTAATATCATGGGCTTCTAAAAAGCAGCATTCTGTGGCACTCTCCACTGCTGAGGCTGAGTATGTCGCAGTAGGGAGCTGTGGTACACAGGTTATGTGGATAAAACATCAACTCCAAGACTACAATGTAGATCTTGGATGTGCACCTATTTTCTGTGACAACACTAGTGCTATTAATTTGTCTAAAAACCCCATTCAACACTCTAGGACAAAACACATTGAGATCCGTCATCACTTTCTAAGAGATGAGGTCTCCAAAGGAAATTTCATGCTTCATTTTGTAGAAACTGAAAAACAACTGGCAGACATTTTCACAAAACCCCTTAACAATGACAGATTTTCAACTCTAAGAAGGGAGTTAGGAATTTGTAGAATTTCTCCTGAAAATTCTTGAAATAATCATATTCATATGTTCACTGTATAGATTCTGTCATTTCTGTACTAAGTTATGTCAACTAGGTCTCTAGTACTGGTCAAGTTTTGAGTTTGGAGGTCTAGTGTCGGTTGCTACTTCAGCAAGTTCTGCAGAATCCTGGTTCTACTACGGATTATCTCTTGTGGTCGACCACAGGCAAGGCGCTGGTCGACCAAGGCATCAGGACAGAAAATAGTTGGTTCTGTGACTTCGCAGCTGTCGACCACAGGCGGTCCCATGGTCGACAACAGAATTGTCAGAAAGCAGACCACATGTGACTACTCATCAGGCAGCTTCTGTGACAGCACAGAGGTCGACCAAAGGCAACTCTATGGTCGACAGAGGATCTGAACAAGGGAAAATGGATCTAAAAAGGCTGCTGGCTCTGCTAGGAAATCCTCTGAACTAAGTGAACTTTGTGCTCAGATTCTTCACTCATTCATCCTTATCCATACTTCCCATCCCTTGTGTCTCTATATCTCTTCATGGCCAACATTTTTTTTATCTTCAGCAAGGACTCACAAATTGAGGGGGAGAAAAAGTGTAAATTCATTCCTTGATAAAACATTGAAAAACCTAACCATATCTTTCAATAAAATCACCAAGGTAATCATTAAGAGTAGAGGTTGAGTGTAGTAATGAGAATTTGAACTGTACTACTGCAATAAATTCAAACCATAACTATGACTCTGTCACAAGCTCTTGAGGACTTATGATTTTTAGTAATGAGACTGTTTCTCTACCTGTGTCTGTGTTGGACAGTAAAAATAAACTCAAATATAACATGTATGTACATGGAATACGCCATAATTCTGCCTTCTTGGTAGAGCAATGGATTGAGTTCTGAGAAACTATTGTTCTCCATCTCAAAGCAAAAAAATTGGCTGAACAATAGATGGGAGACAAGTGTGTCATGAAGATCCAATCTAACTCTGCTGCTTTCAAAAATATTGATTGGGCATACTGAGTAACTGGGGATATTGGCGTCTGATAAACGTATATCCTCACGGATAAAAGGTGTGTCCCAGTCATTAGTGGAATGGTTAGGCATGCTAAGTAGCCGAGGTTTCTGGCGTGTAAAAAGCGTGTCTCCTCGTGTAGAAAAGCATGTGATAAACCTGACCACAGCTCTCAAATGATTCAAAAAGTTATCACAAAGGCAGAGAAAATGGTTGACCTAAAGCATAGCATGCAAATAAAAGTACAAAACACTGTTCAGCTAGCATAGTTAGTCAAATTATCTCTTGAAATATATTATAAGTTCAAGGAGCCATGTGAAAGAAATTGGATATGGGGAGTCAATTTATTGGTGCAATACTTTCAAATTCATTGAACCACAATACCCACTCTATTTGGTCACAAGGTGGTCTTTGCATAAGGGTGGAAAGGTTCCATAAGTGTTCTATTAAAGAAAGGGAGTACACTTTAATATCTTCCAAAAATTTGAGTTATGCTGATTAAATCCTGACCGCTCGTTTTCTGCATCATGATGGTTCACTATCCTAGTTTTTTAAGACCCAGCCCTACCCTATAAATTGCCACGGCTGGGTCCCTAATTTTCTCTCATCCGCCGACTTGTACTTCTTTCGAATTCTTCCTCTCCAGTTCTCTCTCACCTCTCTCTCGCATCCCTCCACCATGTCTCCAAAGCACGCTCCGCGATCTACCAAGAGAACAAGAGAGAAGGCCCCTGCCGAATCCTCGAAGCCGTCCAAGCGTTCCAAGCCGAGGGCCGCGCAGGGTCCGCCATCGGCCCCTCAAAAGTCGACCACGGCCGAGGCGGCTGACTCAGGCAGGAAGGTACCAGCTTCAGAAGAACCCATCATCCATCCAGTTTCAGGAGTTCTCAAGCCACGGACCATTCTGCCACCAAGGATTGTTGATTTCTCTGATGAGAAGCTGATGGAGATGTTCCCAGAACTACTGCCAATTTTTGTAGCCCAAGAGTGGACAGCGTTTGTCTCGGCACATACTCAGTATTCGCCTCAGCTTGTGCAAGAATTCTACCACAACTTGCAAATAGTGGATGGCCAGGTCTACACCGTAGTTCAAGGCATCGTCGTCCGCCTCGACGTCAAACTGCTCCACAAAGCGTTGAAGATTCCCAGACATGGCGCCGTCTTCAATCCTGAGGATTTTGACTTCCGAGCTGCATACACCGTTGTCACTGGCCAGCCAGCTCCTGAGGTTCTCCCTAAGTATCTGAATGCCAACACCTTCCCTCCTCTTCATAGATTGCTTCATCACATTCTTACCACCATTATCCAACCAAGAGGAGGCGCCAGAGATCAAGTAAGTCGCCTCCATCTATTTTTGCTCCATGGCCTCATCACTTGTCAACCCATTCGCCTCATAACGCTCATCCTAAACACCTTCCAAAACATCCTACATTATCCCCAGAATTCTCTTCCATTTGCTGCCCACATATCTGCCATTCTGGAAGCAGCAAAAATACCATTTCCTCACGCTCCGCGCATTGTAATTCCCAAATGGCACGTCTACAACTTTCACTTCGTGACCACATTTTTGGGGTTTAAGAAGGTAGGAGACCAAATTCAGCGCACTCTACCATCCAAGGGCAAATCCAAGGCTCCATTGCCACCCTCTTCTCCACCACATACACCTATACAGGTTAGCCCTACTGTCACACCTCCACCTGTGGTGCCTCAAGCTACCCCTACTACCACCACTACTGCCCATCCTCCATCTTCCCTTTCTATAGTGCCCTGGCATCCAGGCACAGCTGCCACTCATGCTCAATCCACTTCTGTTCCACCTACCCAAGCTCCATCTCATTCTGTTCCACCTACCCAAGTTCCACCTACCTCCACTCCATCTACTTCTGCTCCACCACCATCCTTCACCTCCAACACTGAGTCTCACGGAGTGCTTCTCCAGATAGCATCTCAGTTGTCCTCTCTCACCACCCAATTCCAATTCCAATTCCACCGGGCGCCTAGAGCAGAAAGTCCAAAGGCTGGAACAACAGATGGAGGCCAGGTTCATCAAGCAAAAGGAACACACTGACCATGCTAGTTCTCGGTTCAACAGACTAGTTGGCACCTTAGGTCAAGTGTCAGAAGAAATGGGAAACCGCATAGAGTTCACAACCAAGCAGAATGAACAGTATCACAATGCTAATATCTCCGAGATCCAGAAGCTCAGGCTCTCTTATGCCCACATTGTTGACAAGCTGGATCGCATGGAAGAGAACGTGAAGCCAGAGACTTCCTCATCCTCCTCAGAGGGATTGTTTAAATGATCTTCTTTTTGCTGTTGACAAAGGGGGAGATAGGACTTTATGTGTCATTGTGTGTCTAGTTGTGTGTCTAGATGTGTGTCTAGATGTCAAGTTTACTTTGTCTATGTGTCCTTAGTGTCTTTATCCTTTTTGAGTCACTCGTGTAATTAGTGCTATAGTTTTTGAAAGGCACATCAAACGAACTGTCTGAATGAAATCTGTGCTATGATAGCCTTGAATGCAATATCAAATGAATTTTATAATCTGTTGTTTGTCACAATGACTCATGGTTGTCATCATCAAAAAGGGGGAGAATGTTGTGCATCCCTTGGTTTTGATGATGACAATAGGATATGTTTGATTAATCAAGTTCTATCTTGTTTCATAACAAATACAAGTGGTTTGATTGTTCCTTCAAAGTAATGGACTCATGACTATTTGATGATGACAAACAATGTTTTTGATTAACTCAATATAAATCTGATAGTTCAAGTTACTTCTGATATGTTAAGTAATTTCAGGTCCACTGAAATCCAAGTGGAATCAACAAATCAGAAGAAGTGTCAAAGGCCGCTTGTCGACCAGGGAAGTGGTTATGGTCGACCAACGAACCCAGCCAGAAACACTTCAAGTCATCCGTCTTCTGCATGTGCCTTGGCTGTCGACCAAAGCCCCACTTCTGGTCGACCACAGAACAGACAGAGCATCAGACAGAACTGACGGCCATCTGGAATTTGCCCCTTGTCGACCAGCGACAAGGCTGTGGTCGACCACGGGACGCGAGTGTCAGCCAGAATGAAACCGCCATCAGGACACTGCTCGTTGTCGACCAGGGACAGTGTCATGGTCGACCACGGGTGTTATAGCGTCCAGAACCGAACTCTAACCGAATTCTGTTTTGGTTCCTTAAAACCTGCAGATTGTTGTTGCAGGTTGTTGGGTAGTTCAAATGATGAGATTCCGCACGGGAATCAAGGAGAGAATCTTGCTTAGAAGCGGTCAAACTTATTGTAGTGATCGGATTTAACCTTCTCCCTGCTTTCTAGCAGATTGACGCTCGATCTGGAATTTGAGCGGGAAGAGCTTCAGGCTTGAAATAGAATCTGCATAAAAAGTAGAAGAAAACTGATCGCGGAGGCAAGCACACAGAGAGAGCATAGAACAGAAGCTAAGAAACACACCTACATCACAGGACGAAGTGGCTCTCCATCAACCAGAAATCTGCAGAAGACTAAAGGCATTCTCATTGCTGCAGAAGGAAGACTGGGCTTGAAGCTGTGCGACCTCCAGCAGCAAAGCAGCTGAGGCATCCGATTGGAAGTTCTACAGGGAGTCTACTCTTGTTATTTATGTGATTAAGTCCCAGGCTGAATTCTTTACTTTGTTACAAAAGTCTATATTCAGTCCTGTTGCATCATCCCACCTTCTCATCATTTCTATTCATCCTTACACCAAGTGTCAAGCTGTGAGGCAGCGGATTCAAGTTGTGTGTCAGCTGGTACAAGCTGTGTGTCAGCAGGAACAAGCTGTGTGACAGCGGTGTCTTGTGTTTTGGATTGAGATCAGAGGTTCTCATAAGTGAAGCCTTGCTTGAGTTAAGCAAGGGGTGGATGTAAGTCTCGGGAAGAGACTGAACCACCTTAAAAATCCTATCTTGTGGTTTGCTTATGTGTGTGCGTGCTTCTCTATGTGTTTGTTTTCTTCATTGATATCAACACTAGTTCTGTAATTCGTCAATCACCTGCAACTCATTTAGTCAATAGATATTAAATCGAAAAAAGGGGGAAAGATCTATTCACCCCCCCTCTAGATCTATTCAGTCCGTACTCAACACACACCAGGGGGGTTTAGGCGGACTGGGTCGCTAGGGAGAGAGAGTGATGGGAATCAATACCGAGCACTAACTTTTATTTTTATATTTGTGCCCTTTTATTTACATTTATATCCTTGGGAAAGTAGGTTTGCAATTGTAAGGCTTTATAAGTCAATTTGTCATTCCTTAAGGATCTTTGGGTTTTTGTGCAAAAGTCCAGTAGGACCAGCTAGGGGCCCCCTTCTCCTTCCTCATTGGTCCAAGTGGCATCTTAGGGCGTCCATGTGGGGCTGGTCAAAGGTCCTAGGTGGGCTTCTAGATGATTGACCATTCAAGGGGGACAATGTGTTTAAAAAGTCCAAAATTCCAACCCTTTAAGTCAAATGGGCGCACCCCTCCACTAAGAGTATTTTAGTTGTTATTTTTTTGACCACATGTGGCATTAATGTGATGTACCATGAATACCCCCCTAACCCTAGATCTGAGGGTAGTATTAGTCTTTTTACATTTCTTATAAATTCCATGTATTTCCATTTTTACTAGAATTAATGCAAGAATTATTGGGAATTTGTTCTGAGAGGCCAAGGCCGCCCCCTATCTCTCTCCTCTCTCCCATTGCAAATGGATTTATGCCAAATCTAGGGTGTGAATCCCTTCTATCTTCTCCCCAGTCCCTCTGAGTTCCACTTCTGCCGCTGCCGCCGCCACCGTCGTGCCGCCATCGCGCCGCCGCCACCATCATCGGAGTTCTGCCCAAATCAGGATAGAGCCTCAATGTCTGAATTTTAGCTCCTAATCTACAGATCTTCTGGAGCCCAAATTTTGAGGGTAGGTTCCCCACGCAAATACCCTCTCCCAAAAAAATTTCCATATTTTCTAGCCTTCGTTTTTTATTTTTCCCATTTTGTGTTTCCCAGCCTTCCAAATCTGCCAGTGTTCTGTTTTATGTCACTGCAACCTAGTTCTTCCTCTATTCGCCCCCTTCCCCATTTTTGATTGAGTCCAAATTTGGACTGGGTGTTCTTCCCATCTAAACACGTCTCCACAAATTTTCCCTCGATTTTAGGAGTTCTTTTTCCCCTCTGAAAAATTAAAACTCAGGCCAAAATCTGTTCTATCCTGTGAAGTCCAGATCCAACCCCTGACCACCAAAAAATCCATTTCCCCTATCAAACCACCTATATAAAATTCATAAAAAATATTGGCGTCTTCCTTACTTCCCCCTCTCGAAATTTCATCAAGGGCCCAACTTCCAGATTCGAAGTTTTCCATTCAGTCAACCCTTGTTCTTAGGAAAATTCAAATCTGTTCTGCCAGATATGAATCTGTGAACCAACCGGTTGTAAATCTGAATAAGGCCACTATAGGGACAGACAAAATTCTTTCTCTAGCCATAGGTCGTAGCCCTCTGAGATAGCTCTCCAACGGGGCTAGTCTCGCGTCAATCAGAGGTCAGGGCTGATCGCAGCAGCCGATCTCGTCGGCTTGCGCAACTCTGAAACAGCAGCACAGGCTCGGGACAGCAATCTTCACCGCTCGGCGATCGGAGCCGCCCGGCCCCCCACCAGCAGCGCCAGCCCAGTCGCCTTCCAGAGATCGTTCCTCTTGGCATCCCCTTGGCAGCGGGACCCACCCCGCCCAGTTTGGACGTCCGAGCAGCACGTGGGCCCCACAACCCGTAGCACACGTCATCCGGACGGCACCGACGGAGCTGTCCAAGTTGCTGCCCGTCAAGTCAAGATTGGTCCTCTCGGGCCCACATTATAGCCCTTTACCTCTCTGCGTGGAGTGGGCAGCAAATTCAATTCTGTAATTGTTATAATATTTTTACCATGAGGTACCGTACTTGGCCGGGATCGTCTTCCCCACACCCGGCGCGTGGAGGTATCGTGTCCGCTCCCCATCTCGGCATTTGCTTTACTCGTATTTATTTGTATATGCCGCTGCGAGTGATAAGATTATTAGCCCGATATATTGTTATCACCGCTGCGAGAGAGTGAGTGTGACCCGTCCCGTGACTCAATCCGAGTACACGCGGAAGAGCCGAATACCCGAGACTCACTGTCGGTTCCTCAACCGCGCACGATCCCGCGTTTCCCTCGCTTAGGGACGAGTTACGAGCTAGAGTCCCAGGTCACTGGTCCGTCCCGCATCAAATTGCTATCAGAGCGGAAGATTGAGTCTAGGGTAGTCTTTAGCCATTGCTTAAAAACACAAAAAAAGATAGTCTAAGTCTAAGTAGGTCTAAGTGTCTCATTTGCATACCATTAATCGGTATATCAAAAGGTGTTGTCCGAACGTTAGGCTATGCCTATCGTGAGAGAATCTTCGAATCCCGTAACTCCACTAGGTACCGAATCTTGGTTGTGTCTAGGTTCATAGTCGAGTCGGCATTCTAACTTGCATTAGTGTTTAGGATCGTGTCTAGTGTCTTGTCTCCACGTGTCGGGATGGCCATCCACTAGCTTCCCCGTGTCCCATGGATTACCACGGGCCCGCATCCTATGCATAGTGGCGATACGCCCAAAGATGGGAAGACCAACCAGACCACCCCCATAGGCCCGTAGCCCGGGATTTCTTTGGCTCCGAAGACCCGTGTGACTACCTAGAGTGGGAAGCCGTTATGGACCAATACTTTGAGGTTTACATTATGTCCGGTCCCATGGAAGTCGACTTTACCTCAAGGCGACTTTTCTACGAAGTTACCGAAACATGGAGGGACATAGAATACTTAAGGGAAGATAGGAGGCAAAGGCCCATTGAGTCATGGTGGGACATGAAGAGAGCGCTTAGGAGGGTCTACCTTCCCCACCCATCTACCTCCAACCACAAGGATTATACCTCCATCCAACCCCACCAAATCACCCCCAATAAAGTGACCTGCCCAGTCGCCTCCCACCAACCTCACCTTGGCACCTCCATCTAATCCCACCCAAGCACCTCGAACCAAGTGGGTCAAGATCGGAGGCAAGAAGCCCCGCTTATAGCCAAGTCTAGGTCCACACCCAGGCCGAGAGACAATGAGCGAGTCCACCACGATGCCCCTACTCCAACCCGCACCTTTTCCGAACTCTTGAAAATATTTTCGGACCGGTTGGATAGGATGGATAGGACACGTGCTCATATGGGCGGACTCCTACCCGAGCCCAAGGGGGTCATAGCCAGTAGTCTTAACCCGGCCCCATCTACGGAGTCCACAAGTCCTCTCTCTTCACCACCCGTGAGTGCTCCATTACCACCCTCTACTTCCGATCCTCATCCGGAGACATCTTATTTGGAGCCACCTCAGCCCGAGCCACCCATGTTTCTAATGGGTACGCTTTTCATTATCGAGCCACTACTTAGTTGGCTCAAGATCGGCTTGGTCCCTAGGACACCGTTCTACCCACCCATGGGCCCTACACTACCATTAGTACCCGTCAACTCCTACCACACTACATTCCGGTCTACTCACCATGTTGATACAATGGATGACCTTATTATGGGTTTAGACTGGCAATGGAAGTTGACGCACTTATTGGCCCAAGGCTTCGACCAACCCACAAGTCGTAGCTTCACCCATCCGGCCTTAAGGTCCATTACCTCCATGTGCACCGTGGGTCATGTCACCACGGAGGTTCTTTTATTCCTCCCCATGCCGGCCGAGCCAAACTTCATCCCCTTTACCCCGAGGGAGGGACCGTACCTTCTTTACGAGGCCACCGTCCCATCTCCCTTCATGGATGAAGGTGACCATCTACACCTTCATGGAATTTAAACATGGGACAGTATCTTGTGGGAACCCACCTCAAGGGGTCATACTTTCTTTGATCCCTTCGACCCCTTTCCTAGTGGACCTCGTGACCCACCACTTCCTTTCTACCATGGAAGGAAAGTCCCCTACCACACCCCTTCCCCATGGGCTTGTCCACCTACACCTAACCCGGGGACCATTCCACGGTCATCCTATAGGGGTAAGGAAGAAGGAAACTTTGGATCTCCTAGCCCTTCTCCACCCAAATCCAATGGGACGACCATGCATGATTGGGTCATACTTGGACGTCTAGGTGTCCCCCATGCCACCAACCTCCGGTTACATAACATGCATGCATGGCACACATTCGGGTGTCCTGGCCCACCTTGCATACGTTTGGGTCGGACTAACTATACGTTTGTTTAGGGTCATGTGTGAGTCTTTGTTTCGTCCCGTTTGTCTGTCGAGTGCAAGTGCATACATCGAGTCGAGTCGGTCTTTGTACGCTCACGTTGTCAGCACCTTTCGAGTGCAAGGTAAGTCGGATCTATTGCGTACGTTGTAGACTTGTCGGCATTTGGATCGGCTCGACCATTCTCTATCTCAGATCTTGTCACATATAGGGATCCATCGGTGATTCCTAGTGAGTCTTTGAGCTGCCTCCCTCCTTTGAGAGTGACCCCACCCCGGAGTGTCCACCTCTAGCCTCATTCCCCTGTAGCGAGTGCATATTGAATCTATACGGGATGAGCAGGTGTCGATCACGTGGAGTGGAGCATACTCCGCGCTTCCAGGTTCGGGGATGGATCCGCCAGAGGCACACGAGCAGCCGCACCCCTTACTCGACGGTGTCGAGTTCTTCTCACCCGGGGAGAATTGTTGGGAATCAATACCGGGCACTAACTTTTATTTTTGTATTTGTGTCCTTTTATTTACATTTATATCCTTGGGAACGTAGGTTTGCAATTGTAAGGCTTTATAAGCCAATTTATCATTCCTTAAAGATCTTTGGGTTTTTATGCAAAAGTCCAATAGGACCAGCAAGGGGCCCCCTTCTCCTTCCTCATTGGTCCAAGTGGCATCTTAGGGCGTCCATGTGAGACTGGTCATAGGTCCTAGGTGGGCTTCTAGATGATTGACCATTCAAGGGGGACAATGTGTTTAAAAAGTCCAAAATTCCAACCCTTTAAGTCAAATGGGTGCACCCCTCCACTAACAGTATTTTAGTTTTTATTTTTTTGACCACATGTGGCATTAATGTGATGTACCATGAATACCCCCCCTAACCCTAGATCTGAGGGTAGTATTAGTCTTTTTACATTTCTTATAAATACCATGTATTTTCATTTTTACTAGAATTAATGTAAGATTTATTGAGAATTTGTTCCAAGAGGCCAAGGCCGCCCCTATCTCTCTCCTCTCTCCCCTTGCAGATGGATTTCTACCAAGTCTAGGATGTGAAGCTCTTCTATCTTCTCCTTAACCCCTCTGAGTTCTACTTCTGCAGCCGCCGCCACCGTCGTGCCGCCATCGCGCCGTCGCCACCATCGTCGGAGTTCTATCCAAATCAGGACAGAGCCTCCATGTCTGAATTTTAGCTCCTAATCTACAGATCTTCTAGAGCCCAAATTTTGAAGGTAGGTTCCCCACGTAAATACCCTCTCCCAAAAAAAATTCCTTATTTTCTAGCCTTCGTTTTTTATTTTTCCCATTTCGTGTTTCCCAGCCTTCCAGATCTGCCAGTGTTCTGTTTTGTGTCACAGCAACCTAGTTCTTCATCTATTCGCCCCCTTCCCCATTTTTGATTGAGTCCAAATTTGGACTGGGTGTTCTGCCCATCTAAACACGTCTCCAAAAATTTTCCCTTGATTTTAGAAGTTCTCTTTCCCCATCAAAAAATTGAAACTCAGTCATAAATCTGTTCTGCCCTGTGCAGTCCAGATCCGACCCATCCCTGTTCTAAAATACGTTTCCCGAACCAAACCTCCACCATAAATTCCACAAAAAATATCCTCGTCTTCCTTACTTCCCCCTCTACAACTTTTATGAAGAGTCCAACACCCAGATCCGACGTTTTCTCTCTGGTCAATATCAACTCTCAGGAAAATTTATTTCTATCCTGTGTTTTCTGAGTCTATCAGTCCGTCGGTTCAAAAATCCACCACAAAAAATCTAGAGTCATCAAAATTCCTGCCATAGTCCTTGGTTGAAGCTCTCTGAAAGAGCTTAGCAACGGGGCCAATTTCGCGTCTATCCGACGTCGAGGTTGATCGTAGCAGCTGTTCTCGTCGGGTCGCGTGCTGTAAAAACAGAAGTTTAGATCCGTGGGCAGCAGCTTCAACCCGTGCCGAACGGAGCCGTCTCGCCTTCCGCGAGGCGAACTAGGACGTCCCTCTCCTAGGGATCACCCCCCAGCAGTCCTCTTCATAGTAGGATCCACCCCGCCCAATTCGGAGGTCCGAGCAGCACGTGGACCCCACCATCCACAGCAAGCGTCTTCTGGATGGTACCGATGGAGCGGATCAAAGTGCTGCCCGTCAACCCAAGATCGGTCCTCCCGGGCCCCACTTGTAGCCCGCTACCTCCCTGCGTGGAGTGGGCAGTAGAAATCATTTCTGTAAATTATTAAAAAAAATTGTCCAGGGAGTTACCGTACTTGGCCGGGGTTGTCTTCCCCACGCCCGGTGCGTGGAGGTATCATGTCTGCTCTCTATCTCGGCATTTGCTTTACTCGTATTTATTTGTATATGCCGCTGCGAGTGATAGGATTATTAGCCAATATTTTGTTATCACCGCTGCGAGAGAGTGAGTGTGACCCGTCCCGTGACTCAATCCGAGTACACGCGGAAGAGCCGAGTACCCTTGACTCATTGCCGGTTCCTCAACCGCACACGATCCCGCGTTTCCCTCGCTTAGGGACGAGTTGCGAGCTAGAGTCCAAGGTTCGCGTGTCCATCCCGCATCAGAGAGGGGGGCGGTCCCCACTATAAAATCTGATTTTTTGGTCTATTTTCTTCCTAAATTGACTAAGAAGAAAAGGACGGTTGGCTGGAAGGATACGTGGAGCTTGTGTGGCGTCGACTTGCAGAATTCCCATGCCGTTGTGCCGTTGCTTTGCCGCATCCACGTGTCAACTTCAAGAACTGGTACGGCACACGAACTGCGTCGTAGGACCGTAAACTGGACGAACTGGGGCTGAGTGGGGCCATGGGGTGATGCGGGATGGATGACGACCGGGCTAAGACGTACGACGGACTCGAAGTGCGGCCAGCACTAACACGCTAAAGGCAAGTCGGGCGGCTGACCACCGTGGTATTCTCCGGGTGGAGACGTCTCTCAACAGCACTCTAGCTAGCCCGACGATCATCCCTTGCAAGGGAAACGTGGGGATCACAGCGGTTAAGGAACCATTGTCGCCTAGGGTGGCGCAGTCCGAGCTCGGTGCTCGACTGGAGCTATGGAACGGGCGTTCACAACTCACCCTCACGGAGATTTGAAACTAGCTAACGGTCCTAATCTCACAAACGCAGCATGATAGACAATATACTAAATTAGCAAAGTGAGGAAGGAATCGAAGCGCGTACCTCCATGCCTAGGCGTGGGGAAGAATTCCCGGCCGAGTCCGAACAACCCAATACACACAACGGTTGAAATTACAATTGCAGAACTTAATGCCCACTCTACGCAGGGAGGTATAGGGCTACAATGGCCTAAATTGGGGTTTCTGGAACCCGGGTTGACGGGCCACACTCGCAGGAGGCGAGGGACGCGTGCCGGAGCCGCTCGGGTACGTCGATGGGAAGCCGACCCGGTTCTGTCCGCGCTGGTCACCTTGCACAGCGAACTTGCGGAGGCCGGTACGGCCAGATCCAATGCCCGATCAAAGCACCGTTTGTTGGAGAACGTCGGTGACAGGATGTAGTTTGTCCACTGCGAAGGGCGTGATCAGATCCTTTCAGATCTGGGTGCAACAGCGACTTGATTCAGCCTCTAGTTCTGTGCTCACAAAACTGCACAGAAACACGAGTAATTAATGGAAAATTAGTTGCCAACGTCAGATCGAGGCGCCGTTTGTGGAAGATTGTTGGCGACGTCCAGAGGAAGACGTAGTTCAAAGGGCACGCTCAGATCTTTTCCGGAAGAGGTGGGGCAGGTTCTGGAAGTCGCCTCTGGTTCTGAGCCGGGCATGCTTAGATCAGCTCGCGCGATCCCACGAGAATCATCGCCTCGACCAGAACATGTGTTGGATCGAGGCGAGACCAGCGGAAACGCGAAGAGGACTCGAAATCCTACGATCACTACAAGAATCAGCTCCAGAAGAGTTGAGAGGCGATCTGTGGAATTTAGTAATCAGGAAACTTCAGATCTGGGAAGCAATCTGGGACAGATCTGCGTGCCGCCACGAGAAAAACCGCCACCGGCGATCCTGGACTCCGATCGACGCGAAACCACTTCTGAATTCTTCCTAACTCGAAGAGGTATCAAGGATAATTTTGGTGGAATCAGATGGTAAGGGGATGGGGGAGATACGGGAGTGAATCACACGCCCAATTTCTGTCCCGTCACAGGACTGCTCAAGGGTATCACACCCAAGAAGGAAATAAGAGAATCACTCTCTTAATGCAAATCTCACTCAACAAAATTTCATTAACTTCTAACATAACATCATACAAGGCTTTATATAGAGTTTAGCAAGGGGGAGGGGCTGAGTGGTTCGATGGAACCAAGGGGAGGGGGAGAGGGGTGCGCCCCCTTGACATTGATGGGAGAGAGGGGGGGACAAGGTGACATAAACTCACCTAACTTTGAAATTCTAGTAAAGGGGGGGGGCGGTAGGTGGCAGCCATTTCCCCTTGACCAGCAGCCATTCTAATGTCCCATGTGGTAAATGGAGAATGGAAGAAAAGAAAATAAAAATTCTCGCCTAATACAACAAAATAGGGGGCGCCCCCCTTCTTGGGGCTTGATTGGGCCAAGTTTGGCCATGGTCTTCCTTAAGCCTATTAAGCCAATATGGAACCAATATGGCTTAAGGCCATTCTAATCTAGATAGCCCAAGGATGAAGGAAGCCCAATTGGGCCTTCCATGGCTAATGGATCCATCATAATGGTCCAAGGCCATTCCTTCTTAAGACATTCTAAGGGGCTTTAACCAAAATGGCCATTTAAGGGCCTTACAAGCAGCCCAATATGAAAACACAACTATAAAGACCATTACAAGCCCAATGTTCATGCAAAAAGTATCCAAATTGAAGATAAATTGTCCCCATTTTAAAGGGAAGCCGATGTAGTCCAACTGGGCTCCGCGTATGGTGCCGTCGGTTCGCCGACTCGTGCTATTTGCTTGCGCTGGTGTCCGCACCATGGGGCCATCGGACTGGAGGGAGGGCGCGACCCCCGGGGAGTTCGCCCTCCCTGGGGGCACGCGGCCGTTGTTCTTCCAGTTGTTGTAGCCGCTCGCAAGGCGTTCGGGTAAATGCCCAACACACCCCAGATTGCCGAACGGCTTGGGTAGCTGGCCGAGGGGCCCCAAGGTTGGCCTTGGGTTGAAGAAGGGAGCTCGTGGGAGCATAGGAGAGGCATCTCAGGGACGTGAGTCATGTCTCGAGCTACGTGCCATGTTCCACGGCTGGTTGGTAGGGTAGCCTCGGGTTGGCCCGAGTGTTAGAGTTAAGTGGCTTGTTGCCACGTGTCTGAGTGTCAAGGTTGACCCTGACCTGTCAGGGGGTCGTTGTAGGACCCAATTGATATGCTGGAACCACGGGGCAGCCCATGGTTTGGTGTAGACAGGCTGGAATACACGCGCCCACAAGGTGTTCGATAGAATGTCGAACCCACCCGTTCGGGCCGTATATGCGCGCGGTAGACCTCCAAAGCCTGTGGTCGACTTGGTTAGGTCTCCCTTTGACCTTGGAGGGTTGAAAGAAATGTCTCGGGGTGGGCCCTCGGCCCTTTCACTGCGTGCCACGTGGCATGGCTTAACGTCGGGGAGCCCCCGGGTGGTCCCGAGCTACCATGTAGGATACGGGCAAAGCCCATATGTGAGTGGTCGGTGTTGACCCCGGACAGTTGCTTATGTCGCCGCATGTCACGGAAAGCTGGTCAGAACCCTTGTAGGGACCCACAGGGCTGTGGAAAGGGATAGGTAGCCCATGCCTTGAAGATATTCGGGGAAATGCCCAAACCCCTATATCTTGTTATCTTGCCTGGAAATAGTCGGGGTACAACAAATGCCCCCCACGGGGCATGCGTCGGAGGCGGAGATGAGGGCGTACGGCCCGTGAGACCCCTCTTCCGGGCCATTGTAGTTGTATTTTGACACTTCATGTGCCTTTATTTTGCTGTGTTGTGTATGTTGATTTTCTGGTATACTGACTATTTTTTGGGTGCCCTGTCTTGCAGCTATGGCACGATTTGGCAGAGATGGGCGGGTCCCGAGGCGTGTGGCTCGGAAGGAGGACCACTGGGTGCGGCGAACTGAGTGGCCGATGCCTCCTCTGGGTCCACCGGTGGTTACCGTGACTAGTGTGGAGCAGCTGGACCGAGGTCATACAACAGTGGCTGAGGGTCCGGTGTAACGACCCGAGAATCCGATTACCGGGAAGGCCCGATAACCCGAGACTCGTACCGCCACCCACGAGCCCGAAGACTCGGAAGGGTTAAAGGAATGGTGTGGAGACTACACAAGTATCACAAATAATTGCAGAAATAAACAGTTATATTATTAAGCCGGAATTAAATTAACAGTTTACATGATACACGGTCCACAAGATAATAATAAAATAACAACAGCATTAGTCCACAACTAGTACAGAGACAAGAAAGAAAAGTACAGCTACACGGTACATACCCCGGCTCTGACCTCTGGCACTAACGCTGGGCACCTGAACCACGTTGAGCCTCAGACACGCTCCCCTGAGGTCGCGACTCATCTGAAACACGGTGAAAACAAGCAGGGAATGAGTCTCGGGACAAGACTCAGTAGGGATCACTTGAACCCTACCTCGCAAACGGAGAAACCACTACGCTAGCAGCAAGCGAGTACCTCGGAGAGGGAACCCTGCTATCTACAAAACTCCGATCTTCCGGCACGAAATCCAACACGCGTGCCACAGAGGAATGACCGGAACACCACGGCTAACACGACAAAACCCGAAGGTTGAAGTCTCAACGACTGATGGTCTGTCACTACCGACTCGACAGGAGTACCTCCCACTAGAAGCAAGGCCGAAAGCGTCCACTGACGTCTTAGTCCGCACCTCAGGTGTCTCCCTCCGGCCCAGCGGGAACTGAGACACCGTACAAGTAACCACAAACAAGTGACTAGCTGGGGTCGCGCCCGTCGGCGTGGGTCCAACCGCCCCCAACCACGTGTGCACACACAGACCGTGCGTCTCTGGTCTAGCCCTCTGACTGGTTTTCCCCTCAGCCGGACTCTGGCTGGTAGACGCGGGGCCCGACGAAAATCGGTCCACAAACCGTCTCTAAGGGTAGCATCTCCACCACTACCTGGTGGGACCACTCGCGTGTAAGCAGGCTACGACTAGTGGAGGGTCACTATGGAGTAGACTCACAAGTCAACGGAAAATAACGTCCGCATCCAACGACGTACGGGGACCGCCCCACGTACCAGCACCGTCGCACGGTGACCACGGTCGGAACAGAAACGGGGTCGCAAACCACGCGGGACAACCCAGAGCCTGACGGTCTACTCTAGACGCATCACAGGCTCTAACGGTCTAGGCAGGACCGTCACAATCACCTGACGGCCCAACGTAGGGGCGTCACACGCTCGGTGCAAAATAGGGCGTAACGCACCTACCATGGTGCGTTACAGTCTGTGACGCGCCTACCCTGGTGCGTCACAAGACAACTGAGAACAGCTGTGACGCATGCCACTCGGTGCGTCACAGCATGTAACGGACCAACCCTGGTGCGTTACAACGTGGGAATGCGTCTGCTCTAACGCACCCACATAGGAGCGTCACATGACTGTGACGCGCCAAGCCAGGTGCGTCACATGCCTTGACCCCCAACAGTAAAAAACTAACGGTCATTAGCCAACGGTCGAACGCCCCTGACGGTCCAACCTAGGTGCATCACAGCACCGTGGCGGTCTATCGTGGGACCGTCACAGCCCACAGACCCCACTTGGCTGCACTCAGGGCTGTAACGCACCCATCTGGGCGCGTTACATAGTGTGACGGTCACTGGAAGGACCGTCACACCGGCCCGAGGGTGAAACGGCGGGAAACGCCCAAAAAAAATTGGCCACGCCCCCATGCCTCCATCGGAGAGGGGGAAATCAAAGGGGAAGACCCCTAGCATGATTCTAGGTCATCAAAACGTGAAATCATGCATCAAATCCATAGATCGGGCGAGCTCTCCCCAAATCATGGAAAACCCCAAACCCGCAAGAAATCCCATCTCTTGGCCTCCCCTCGGCCTACAAATCGCGGGAAAAAAAGGCTAGAGGCTAGGGAACGTCACCCTACCTCAATTGCGTCCCGAGACGCGCCGGGTCGACCACGAATCGTGAAGAATGCTCGAAAACCCTCGTTCTTCCTTGAGCTCTCCTAGGGTTCACTTACGCCTCCACGATCACCTCGCCGTCGCCGTCGTCACCACGCCGTCGCCCACAGCCGTCTGCAGCCGGAGGGGCTCGCCGTGGCCTCGCCGGACGAAGAAGAGAGGTAGAGAGGGCATCGCACGGTGGAAGAGAAAGGAGGAAGAAGAAGAAGAAGAAGAAGAGGGTGGGGAAGAGAGAGAAAAAGGGTGGTATTTATAGGAAAATCTGGAAATTCCAGAAAATATCGAAAAATAGAAAATTACATTTCCGTGATCCTCGGAATGCACCGATCGCAATGGTACCACTCTCGCCTAGGTGAACGACCCGGTTCACCCGCAACGAGATTCCGAAGGAATTATCGAAACACATACCGGTAATCAGAAAATACGCGCAGAAAAGCCGCGGAACGCTTCCGGGCCTCCGAAACAACTCTGGATCGCGCCGATCCGAACACGAAAGATGTCCGAAACGAAATTTCAGACACAACGCAGCCGGACACTCTGAGAAACCAGATCCGTGACCCATGAACACTACCAAAAAAAGCGGGATTTCAGACGGATATTTTAGACTGATATTTTCCGTCTTAATATCCGTCTGTATTTGTGACGGATTAGTTTCTGTCACAAATTCCATCTCTATTAACGACAGACTACATTCGCTCTGAAGATCCGTCTATAATTATAGACGGAATATATTCCGTCTTTATATCCGTCATAAATTTAGGACGGATATTCAGATGGAAGTAATCCGTCTGAAATTTCAGACGGAAATAAGTTCCGTCCAAATTTCCGTCTCAAAATTCCCCCTTTCCCGCCACCGTCGGCCCCTCCCTCCCACCCCTTCCACCCGACCCCATTTCCACCCCCCCCCCACTCTCCCTCTCACTCTCTCCTTCTCCTCTGCCCTCTGCTTCCGGTCGTCGCCGCCGGAGCCGCCGGAGCCGCAAAGTCGTCAGAAGCCACCGTCGCCATCCTCGCCATCCTCAACGTCGACGTCCTTGCTATCGTGCCCACCGCCATTCGTGTTAGCTCGCAGCCGTGCCCACCTTCCTCGCCGAAGCTCAGACGATCGCCGCCGGTATGTCCCCCCTCACCCTCTGTCTTTTTTTTAACCTGCATTTGTTCTCGCTGGGGGTGTGGGAGGGGTGTCGATGGGGAAGGGGAGAGGAGGGGCGTCGTTCCCGTGGCGGCGGCTGGCGGCGAGGGGAGGGGGGTCGGTTGGGGAGGGCAGTTGGGAAGGGGATGGGGGTACCCATGGCGGCCGGGGGTGAGGGGATGGGGGTTTGGGAAGGGGAGGGGGGCCGGCGATGAGGGGACGGGTGTTTTGGAAGGGGAGGGGGTTCCTGCGGTGGCCGGCAGCGAGGGGACGGGGGGGTCGGTTGGGGAGAATACTCAGATGGGGAGGGGGGTTTCATATAGTGTGGGGGGTGGGGGTGGCTTACTCTGGTGAGAAGGGGGTAGGGTGGGGCAGGGTTACTCTGGTGGGTGAGGGGGGCTCACAGTGTGGGGGTGGGGGGGGGGGCTAACTTCAGCGGGGAGGGGGGTAGGGTGTGGGGGCTACTCCAGTGGGGAGGGGGTCAAACAGGGTTGGTGGGGGGCTTACTCCCACCGGGAGGAGGCAGCATAGATGTGGGGTGTGTGGGGGGCTTACTCATGCAGGGAGGGGGGCTGCAACTACAAGGTGGGGTGATGGAGGGGGATTTACCTTGGTGGGGACTGGGGAGGGGGGGTTGTAGTGGCAGGGTGGGGTGGTGGAGGGGGCTTAACTCCGACGGGGATGGGGAGCATACGGTGGGGTGTGAGTGTGGGGGCATATTTCGGTGGGAGGTTGGGGAGGGTGTTACAAATTATTTTTATTTTATTTTATTTTATTTTATTTTAGTTAGGTATATGTTAATTTTTTCTCAATGTCTGGTTAAAATTAATCATGGTTAGATTCTCGGGCAATAACGAATAATTACGACAATGACATTTTTGCACAATTAGGGTTTATAGAGTAGGGCTGTCAATGGGGCAGGCCGATCCGACAGGCCCTCGGGTTTGGCTTGATTTCGGGCCGGGCCACAAGATTTTTTTCGGCCCGCGGGTTTTTAGTCGGACCTAAAAGCCCGGCCCGACTGGACTCGCGGGTCGGGCTCGAGCTTTGAGTTTGACCCGCGGGCCGGCCTGGCCCGTTCTCTTTTTTTATTCCCACTTTAAAATTTAAAAATTATTTAATTAAAATTATGTTATTTTACTTACTTAGAAAATTTAAAACTCTCTTTTCACATAAATTATGTAATTAATATCAATTTGTTAATTAATTTAGTGAGATTATAAACTTTATATTATTAAATATATTAATTTTTATTTTTTTTATTTTTCTATTTACGTTGTCGGGCCGAGCCAAGCCTTAGTCGGGCTTTATATTTTTTAAATAATATCGGGCCCAGCCCGAGCTCGAGCTTAATATTAACAAGTCGGGCTCGGGCCGGGTCAACTTAAGCTCAGCCCAGGCCCGGCCCATTGACAGCCCTTAATACAGAGTGATATAACTATTAATGTATTTTCACGAGTAATTTTTTTTTTACAAATTCACGTCTAACAATAATTTTCATGCAAAAAACCCGCGGTAAGTGGCCTCGCTCTCCCTCTCTCTCTCCCGATCATGTTCCCCTCCCTCAATCCCTCTCCATCTCCCCTGTCCGGCTCCCTCACTCCCTCTCCCTCTCACTCCCTCTGGCCGCCCTCCCCCACCCCCTCCACTGCCCTCTCTTCCCCTGTCCGTGGCCCCTCTCCCCCTCTCATTATGATGCTGTTCTTGTAAAATCTAGTTTGAACATTAAGTGGATGTATTTTAATTTGTAGAATCTATCTAAAAACTCGTTGGAGTGAGATATCGCAAATTCCGAAAATAGACTCAGTTTGAACATGTCTTATTCTCCTCCAAAAATCTATCAGGGCGCATAAGTCAAGATCTTAATACTACATTTGATTAAAATGATAGAGATGTCAGATATTTTAATGAGTAGAATTTTAAAACTCATCCCCACAAATCCAGCCAAACTCCACGTAACGGAGTCATAGATAATTTGGACCCGTGGCCTAAGTGACCGTCTCACTCCCTGCCCAAATTGGCCACTGTGAACAATTTCACATCACTTGGGATCTCCCTGGGTAGCTTCTTCCTGATTAATTTGGACTGAATTAGACTGGGGAGACTCGTCGGACCCACGGAGACTGATTTGGACTAAACAACCATGGGTTTAGTTTAACGATACACAGATTATTTTTTTTAAAAAAAATAAATCGCTTGTGTGAAATGCTACATATGTTCCTAGTCTTGCCCCGGACAGAACTTGATGATAGCTGTATTTTTCCTTTCCTGGGCATGTGACATTCTGAACGCAATAAATAGCCAGAGTTTACAAGAACACCATCAAAGAACCTTCATTCAATCAACAATCATTAATTTTTAGTTCAGATGGTATGCAGGAAAGTGAAGTTCCAACTTCTGATCCGAGAAACAATGTCCTTTTTGGAGTTGACATTGATAACCCTCTTGGGATACCAATGCCTAGTGATCCTTTACTAGCAAAAAATATAAGCTCTGGCAAAGACTATCAGACTGATCTCACTTCAAACAACATTATTTCCAATTCCAGTGGCTCCAAGGAAACTCAAGCAGAATTCTCAACATCAATTGTTTCTCAATCTTTTGGGGTTCCAGATGTGGCATTTAATTCTAGTGACTCCACAAATGATAACAGCTTTTTGATTGGTAGATCAATAGATATCACTCGGTCTTCGGGCAATGATGAGTTGAAGTAGGATCTTGCTCGACTGTTCAGCATACAGAGGAGAGGGGGGAGCTCTGTGGGAGGGGGGTGGAGCTTGGTGGGACGGGGAGCTCCGTGGGAGGGGGGAGGGGCATCCGAGAGGGTTCCAGTGGGGGGGAGCTCAGTGGGAGGGGGGAGGGGCATCCGAGAGGGTTCCAGTGGGGGGGGGGAGCTCTGTGGGAGGGGGGTGGGAGGGGGGGAGCTCTGTGGGACGGGGCGCTCGGTGGGAGGGGGGAGGGGCATCCGAGAGGGTTCCAGTGGGGGGGAGCTCAGTGGGAGCAGGAGGGCGGGTGGGAGGAGGGGGAGCTTTGTGGGAGGGGCATCCGTACATGCTCCACTGAGGTTGAAAGTGATCCCATTTGAACCTTGTCTTATGATGATAAGAAGATATAGAGAAATGGAATGACCACATATCTTAAGTAGTACATATATACAAAGATGTGGATAAATGCAAAGAAATCAGAATTCTCTATAGCAATAGGTAAATACCCAAAAAATTCGTTTTGTGATTTAAAACTTTGTGGATTTTAATTGCATGTAAATATAATTTTAAATCTAATTTTAATAGAAATTTGATGTTAATTTAGCTCAAAAATGTAGATTATTTTGCTTCGATGTTATTCATTTGAAAATTTTTGTAATTTGGGTGTTATTTAATTTGATATGTGCATAATGATAATTGCGTTGTTATTTAATTTTATGTTATATAAATGCATGGGGTATTCCCTGTGAGTTGAGGTGCGTGGGTGCGACCTAACATTACACGCACCTCAGGAGAGCGCGTTAAAACCGTGTCAATGTGCCTTCCCGTTCAAGACTTTGGGATTGATATGTATGTTCTCATTTATTTATGAGAATGTATATATCTACCTCAAAGTCTTGAATTGTCCCGTTTGGACAGTCTGTGAATTTTTGATCGCACTTAGGCAGTCATTTACTATATATGTTTGTATGGTTTGTTGAGAATTTCGGTTGCGTCTCCTCACTCTTCTCTGATATACCATTATTGATTTTGAGTGTTTTCTTAACCACTTACTTGTAAGTGTTTAAGAAAATTTCAAAATCAATAAATATATTTGGTATATCGGAGAAGTGTGGGGAGATGATGCCGAAATTTTTAGCAAATCGTGCAGCACATATAGTAAGTGATTGTGCGATCAAACCTTCATGGATGGGTTAAAAAGTGATAATCTAATCAATATTCCTCTTCCAACTGCAAATGGTCTATGATGAACGATGTGAGGAAAGGGTCGGGTGTAATATTATGAGTAATGATTTGAAAGTTAGGATGTGTATTGTCATTTATTGGGTGCAGGCAAAATGTCGACAGATCGTTCATGGATGTATCGTAGAATAGTTGACCGGGTGGTGTCAGATGACTTTAAGCTTGGGGTTGAGAGTTTCATTCAATTTGCATTGGGGAATCCAAATGCAGCAATAGATCGCGACGGTCACATTCGTTACCCTTGTTCAAGTTGTAGAAACTTAAGGTGGTGTTCAACATGGGATGTGCAACATCATTTGTACACGAAAGGGTTCGTGGATGGTTATACGAATTGGACGTGTCATGGTGAGCAATTCGGGAGGTATGAGCCCGACAATATTGCAGGCACAAGTGGGTACGTGGATATGGTTGTAGATGCTGCTGGTCCTAGTTTTAATATTCACGATGAAGTGCCGAATAAGATAGCCGGAAGATTTTATGAACTACTTAGGGATGCTGATGAGCCGCTGTGGGATGGTTGTGAAAATCACACTCGATTGTCTGCAGTGTCACAGTTGTTGAACTTGAAATCTGAATTTCACATCAGTGAGACTTGTTTTGACCGTCTCCTCCTCTTGATCAAGAGTATGTTACCTCGAGACGAGAAGTTGCCAGAAACTTTTTACCGTGCAAAAAAGATGGTCAATGACTTAGGACTTGGATATGTGAAAATAGATGTATGTCCGAATCATTGTATGTTATATTACAAAGATGATGCAGATAAGATATCATGTTCAGTTTGTGGCCATGATAGATTCAAACCTAAGGGGGGGGGTCAATTCAAAGGCAAAAGATGTACCTTACAAGGCGTTACGATACTTCCCTCTTGTGCCTAGGCTGCAGCGACTGTATATGTCCTCAAAGACGGCTCGGCATATGACATGGCACACCGAAAGAGTACGTCGTGCCGATGATATAATCAGTCATCCTGCCGATGGTGAAGCTTGGACTCACTTTAGTCGTACTCATCTTGCCTTTTCAAGGGAGTCACGTAATGTTCGATTGGGTTTATGCACAGATGGCTTTAATCCATTCGGTGGTTCAGTGGCAGCTTATTCTTGTTGGCCAGTGTTCATGACACCGTACAACCTTCCGCCGCACATGTGCATGAAGCGAGAAAATCTATTTTTGTCCCTAGTAATTCCTAGTCCAAAAAGTCCCGGAAAAAATTTGGACATATATCTCAGGCCGTTGATTGATGAGCTCAAAGTTTTATGGACTGATGGAGTTGTTACTTATGATGCATATAGGAAGAAAAATTTTATTATGAAGGCTGCACTGATGTGGACAATAAGTGACTTCCCTGCTTATGGAATGCTATCTGGTTGGAGCACACATGGGAGGCTAGCATGTCCTTACTGTATGGAAGATACCAAATCATTTGTATTGAAACATGGGGGGAAAAGCTGCTGGTTTGATTGCCATCGGCGGTTGCTACCAAGTGACCATCCTTTTCGAAGGTAAAAAGACTCGTTTAAAAAAAATACTATTGAAATGGATGAAGCTGACTTGCAACG
Source organism: Amorphophallus konjac (assembly GCA_022559845.1). Taxonomy (NCBI): domain Eukaryota; kingdom Viridiplantae; phylum Streptophyta; class Magnoliopsida; order Alismatales; family Araceae; genus Amorphophallus; species Amorphophallus konjac. The sequence goes on from CM040125.1 coordinate 18,796,671, forward strand.
GGTGTCGGGTCTACATATGGCGTCACGGGTGCACAATTTACCAGATGTAGTTCAATTGTCTGGTAGCACACGGCAACTCCCTAATTTTGGAAAGGATCACAACTGGGTCAAGAAAAGCATTTTTTGGGAATTACCTTATTGGTCAACTCTTCTTGTACGACACAATCTGGATGTCATGCATACCGAGAAGAATTTTTTTGATAATGTGTTCAATACGATCATGAATGTTAAAGGGAAAACAAAGGACAACGCCAAAGCACGTATGGATTTAAAGATGCTTTGTAGACGTCCAGAATTGGAACTACAAAGTGTCAATGGCAAAACTGTGCAGCCTAAAGCAACTTATGTGCTTCATGATACACAGATCAAGGAAGTATGCCAGTGGTTGAAACAACTGAGATTCCCAGATGGATATGCATCCAACATAGCCCGTTGTGTGAATGTTAATGAGGGGAAAATATATGGTATGAAAAGTCACGACTGTCATGTGTTCATGGAGAGGCTACTGCCCATTGCATTTCGTGATTTGTTGCCAAAGCAGATATGGGGAGCACTAGCTGAGATGAGTCAATTTTTCAAGATTTTATGTGCATCTGAACTCAGACTTCGGGATGTACAAACTATCGAACAAGATGTTGTCACAACCATTTGCAAGCTAGAGAAGATATTTCCTCTGGCATTCTTTGATTCGATGGAGTACCTGGTAGTTCATTTGCCATATGAGGCTATCGTCGGAGGTCCAGTACAATTTCGATGGATGTATCCATTTGAGAGGTATGTGACAATTTTTGTTAACTTATAAGTCGTCCATAGCCGCTACATTTTGTTGCCATCTGACTTGTTGTTGTAGGTGCATGCATGAATTAAAAATGAAAGTTCGCAACAAGGCACAGGTGGAGGGTTCGATTGCTGAGGCATACATTCTTGAAGAAATTTCGAACTTCTGTTCTATGTACTTTGAGCCAGAGATTCAAACTCGTCGTACTCGACCTCCACGTAATGATGATGGGGGAGTGGATGAATCGTCCGATCGGCTCTCCATATTTAAACATCCTGGACGTGCGTTCGGACGTTGCTTGACTCGCACGCTCGAAGATAGAGAGTTGCACGCCGCTGAGATATATATTCTTTTGAATTGCCTCGAGATTGAACCTTATGTTGAGTAAGATATTAATTCACATTTCCAGCAACTCCATAAGTCTATACATCCTCAAAGTCTATACAACATTGGCTTCCTCAAAGTCTATACATTGGCTTCCTCAAAGTCTATACAACATTGACTTCACAAAGTCTATACATTGGCTTTATCGATTTTTTTAATCATTTTTTTTACGGGGTGCTACATTTATATTGCAGACAATTTGATTCAGAATTAGCTGAAAAATGTCCAAATATCCAGGATGTGGAGATTGAAAAAGAACGCGACAAGTTTTTTTCCAAATGGCTAAGAAACCGAGTTAGTGTGAACTCTGAATATATATGTTTGTATTTACGTATGTTGAGGTAATTGTTATTATTTTAACTACTCTAATTTGAATATAGGTTGAACAAGGTCTCATTACTGATCAAAGAGTACAACAGATAAGTTATGGCCCCTCGAACCAGACACGTGCCTATCCGGGATATATTGTGAATGGATACAAATTTCATACAAGGGATTATGGGCGAAATAAGTCTACGATGAACAGCGGCGTATGTGTGAAGGGAAATTTATACAATGAAATGGAATTGGACTACTATGGTATTATTGAAGAAGTCTTAGAACTTCAGTATTTGGGACAAGACAATCATGTATATATATTTAAGTGTCAATGGTTTGATCCTAATTCTGTTCTACATGACACAAATTATGGGATTGTCAATGTCAAGCATAGGTTTAAACTTAAGACCTATGAACCGTTCATTTTAGCCGCACAAGCCCAGCAAGTGTACTATTCAAGCTATCCATCATCCAAGAATAGAGATTGGTGGGCAGTTTGCAGGGTTAACTCAAAACTCTTTCCCACTTATGAGTTAACTATGAGTGGAGATGTCTCAGAGGTTGCTCGTGCTGAATATTATCAATCAGACGAAGTTGGCGTTGTCGGTTCCTCTAGGTTTAATATGGACGAATCTGATGAGCCACTGTCATTACGTACGCGAGATGGCGTGGAAGAAGTCGATCCGACGGAGCTAAATGTTGATGTTAGAGGGGAGGAAGAATCAGATGAAGATGAAGATTTTGAATCTCATGAGACTACTATGGATGACGAAGATGATGAAGTTGAGCTAGATATATCAACATGAGGGATGCATGTTTTGATAATTTAGTAAGAAGATTCTTACTTTTAAGCATAATTTTAAATAACATTTGTCTAGCCTTATATAATTGTGGATTAATATGTATTAATTGTTTTGTTATTAATAAGGAAATGGTGCGAGGAGGTCGTAGTAGGGGTGGGAGGAGATCTAGCAGTGAGAGGGGCACTACTATCTCCTCGCTACCATCTTCTTCAGACACAGGTATATTTGATCAATAAGTTAGCTATATAAATATTTTATTTATTTACAAACTTAAAAGAATTTATTTATAGGTGCAAGTGTCGGCTCACCACCACTTGTACATACGCCACCACCTCCCGCTACAGGTATGTATATTTTAATTTAAATTCTTGAACATTTGTTCTACTTATGAAAATAAGTTCTTGCAGGTCTCAGTGGCCTCCCACCTGTTGTGCATACGCCACTCCCACCACCTTCCGCTGCAGGTATGTATATTTTAATTATATGTTCGCAATATTTGTATCACTCCACATGACAATAAATTCTTGCAGGTCTCAGTGGCAAAAAGACTCGAGGATCATGTATGTATATTTTAATTTAAATTCTTCAATATTTGTTCTACTTATGACAATAAATTCTTGCAGGTCTCAGTGGCCTCCCACCTGTTGTGCATACGCCACCCCCACCACCTCCCGCTGCAGGTATGTATATTTTAATTATATGTTCGCATTATATGTATCACTCCACATGACAATAAATTCTTGCAGGTCTCTGTGGCCTCCCACCTGTTGTGCATACGCCACCCCCACCACCTCCCGCTGCAGGTATGTATATTTTAATTATATGTTCGCATTATATGTATCACTCCACATGACAATAAATTCTTGCAGGTCTCAGTGGCCTCCCACATGTTGTGCATACGCCAACCCCACCACCTCCCGCTGCAGGTATGTATATTTTAATTATATGTTCGCAGTATATGTATCACTCCACATGACAATAAATTCTTGCAGGTCTCAGTGGCCTCCCACATGTTGTGCATACGCCAACCCCACCACCTCCCGCTGCAGGTATGTATATTTTAATTATATGTTCGCAGTATATGTATCACTCCACATGACAATAAATTCTTGCAGGTCTCAGTGGCCTCCCACATGTTGTGCATACGCCAACCCCACCACCTCCCGCTGCAGGTATGTATATTTTAATTATATGTTCGCAGTATATGTATCACTCCACATGACAATAAATTCTTGCAGGTCTCAGTGCCCTCCCACCACCTCCCACTTGTACAGGGCCCACCCCCACCAGTCAGCCCCTTGACGATGTCGGCAGTTGTCACGAGGGAGGCACGACCCATGATAGACGTCGCCCGTGTTGGGTATCCGGGTAAATCTATAAGGTTATATTACATTAATTAGCCCTCAACTGTGTAATATGAATATTTTGACATTTGCAATTGCAGTATGAAATTTGAACCCCACGGCGCTGTCCATCATTCCACCGAACTCATGTTGGCACATGTGCCCGGGGCAGCTTCCACTTTCAGAGATTTTCCGATGTCCGTCCGCGATTCATTGTACAACATGTTCTTAGTAAGTAATTACGTCATTTAATTCAAGTATTTCCCAAAGTCTATTTACAACTTTATACTAAGTGTGAAAAGCAATTGATTTACAGCGGTCTTTTCAATTCACATGTGGACATGACGTGGCGAGATGTCGTCGTGCCTGGGAGTCTACTATGCTCTCAAGTTACAAGAGGAAAATACATGAGGCCCGAGCACACGCTAAAAAATTGAGTGGGGGGAGTGAAGACCGACAATTGTGGAAGGCGCATCGCCCTCTATGGATGAGGCAGGAGGATTGGGAGATATCTTGTGACCATTTTGCCGACCCCAAGTGGATAGAAAAGTCCGAAAAAGCCAAAGCAAACAGGGCGTCAAAACCAGGTTCAAATTTGCATACGAGTGGGTCCATCTCTTATGCGGCTCATAAACAAAAATTGGTAAGTAATATACCAATTTATCTTCTTACAATTTATCCCAATATTTGACTTTTTTTTACTATGAATTGTATAACATGCTGTGGAGCTTAATCGACCTCCGTCGTTCCTCGAGGTGTTCGACAGAACACACAAAAAGAAGGGGACTAATGATTTTGTGAGTGACACAGCTAAGTCAGCAGCGGTAAGTTTATCTACATATGTAACTTGTACCGTTCATTTAAATCGGCATGTAATTCATATGAAATTGACTAGTTATTTTATTCAATTTGTAGGAAACATATAGCAAAGCAGTGACAGAGAAGTACGGGGAGGGAGACACGCAGCAGCCGGAGTTCGATCCGGTGGAGTGGGTGGCAGCAGCTGGCGTACCGAAGAAAGGCCGAATATATGGTTTTGGGGAGAGCCTAGACGCAAGCGCGGTGACATCAGAGTGTGCGAGTTCTAGCTATACTTCTTCCAGTGGCAGTGCCTTCACTATACCTTCCGTTGCCCCCAGCGCTTCTGCCAGCGACATGATGGACATGGTCCGATCGCAGATTTCTGATATGCAGCGGCAGCAGCAGCATTTCCAGCAAGAGATCTCTAGCCAAGTGTCAGTATTCTTGCAGGCAATTAGTGGCCTCCTCTCCCAGAGCGGAATGGTCCCTCAGAAATCAACCACCACCACAGCACAGCCCGCACAGGTGAGTCTCTAGCCAAGTTTTTATTTTGATGGAATTACTCAATTATGTTCATTATTAATTTTAAAACTCATTTACTTCAGAATAATTGAGAAAATCCGGGGGTCTAAAATTTGAAATACCGGTCGGACGGCCGTGCCAATCATTCCAACGCGACCGGGGAGATGAAAGTGACTTGACAGAACTGACGGAATCCAAATCGGATGCCCAGTTTGATCTCGGCGCTAAAAGTTCAGTTTTAAAATACACTTAGTTTAAATGAACTACCAGGTCGGGTCCGGGGGTCTAAAATTGGAAATACAAGTCGGACGGCCATGCCGATCATTCCAACGCGACCGGGGAGATGAAAGTGACTTGTCAGAACTGACGGAATCTAAATCGGATGCCCGGTTTGAGCTCGGCACTCAAAGTTCAGTTTTAAAATAAACTTAGCTTAAATGAACTCCCAGGTCAGGTCCGGGGGTCAAAAACTTGAAATACAAGTCGGACGGCCGTGCCGATCATTCCAACACAATCGGGGATATGAAAGTGACTTGTCAGAACTGACGGAATCCAAATCGGATGCCCGGTTTGAGCTCGGCGCTAAAAGTTCAGTTTTAAAATACACTTAGTTTAAATGAACTACCAGGTCGGGTCCGGGGGTCTAAAATTGGAAATACAAGTCGGACGGCCGTGCCGATCATTCCAACACGACCGGGGAGATGAAAGTGACTTGTCAGAACTGACGGAATCCAAATCGGATGTCCGGTTTGAGCTCGGCACTCAAAGTTCAGTTTTAAAATAAACTTAGCTTAAATGAACTCCCAGGTCAGGTCCGGGGGTCAAAAACTTGAAATACAAGTCGGACGGCCGTGCCGATCATTCCAACACAACCGGAGAGATGAAAGTGACTTGTCAGAACTGGCGGAATCTAAATCGGATGTCCGGTTTGAGCTCGGCGCTAAAAGTTCAGTTTTAAAATACACTTAGTTTAAATGAACTACCAGGTCGGGTCCGGGGGTCTAAAATTGGAAATACCGGTCGGACGGCCATGCCGATCATTCCAACGCGACCGGGGAGATGAAAGTGACTTGTCAGAACTGACGGAATCCAAATCGGATGCCCGGTTTGAGCTCGGCGCTCAAAGTTCAGTTTTAAAATACACTTAGTTTAAATGAACTACCAGGTCGGGTCCGGGGGTCTAAAATTGGAAATACAAGTCGGACGGCCGTGCCGATCATTCCAACGCGACCGGGGAGATGAAAGTGACTTGTCAGAACTGACGAATCCAAATCGGATGTCCGGTTTGAGCTCGGCGCTAAAAGTTCAGTTTTAAAATACACTTAGTTTAAATGAACTACCAGGTCGGGTCCGGGGGTCTAAAATTGGAAATACCGGTCGGACGGCCGTGCCGATCATTCCAACGCGACCGGGGAGATGAAAGTGACTTGTCAGAACTGACGGAATCCAAATCGGATGCCCGGTTTGAGCTCGGCGCTCAAAGTTCAGTTTTAAAATACACTTAGTTTAAATGAACTACCAGGTCGGGTCCGGGGGTCTAAAATTGGAAATACAAGTCGGACGGCCGTGCCGATCATTCCAACGCGACCGGGGAGATGAAAGTGACTTGTCAGAACTGACGGAATCTAAATCGGATGTCCGGTTTGAGCTCGGCGCTAAAAGTTCAGTTTTAAAATACACTTAGTTTAAATGAACTACCAGGTCGGGTCCGGGGGTCTAAAATTGGAAATACCGGTTGGACGGCCGTGCCGATCATTCCAACGCGACCGGGGAGATGAAAGTGACTTGTCAGAACTGACGGAATCTAAATCGGATTCCCGGTTTGAGCTCGGCGCTCAAAGTTCAGTTTTAAAATACACTTAGTTTAAATGAACTACCAGGTCGGGTCCGAGGGTCTAAAATTGGAAATACAAGTCGGACGGCCAGGCCGATCATTCCAACACAGCCGGGGAGATGAAAGTGACTTGTCAGAACTGGCGGAATCCAAATCGGATGTCCGGTTTGAGCTCGGCGCTAAAAGTTCAGTTTTAAAATAAACTTAGCTTAAATGAACTCCCAGGTCAGGTCCGGGGGTCAAAAATTTGAAATACAAGTCGGACGGCCGTGCCGATCATTCCAACACAACCGGGGAGATGAAAGTGACTTGTCAGAACTGACGGAATCCAAATCGGATGTCCGGTTTGAGCTCGGCGCTAAAAGTTCAGTTTTAAAATACACTTAGTTTAAATGAACTACCAGGTCGGGTCCGGGGGTCTAAAATTGGAAATACCGGTCGGACGGCCGTGCCGATCATTCCAACGCGACCGGGGAGATGAAAGTGACTTGTCAGAACTGACGGAATCCAAATCGGATGTCCGGTTTGAGCTCGGCGCTAAAAGTTCAGTTTTAAAATACACTTAGTTTAAATGAACTACCAGGTCGGGTCCGGGGGTCTAAAATTGGAAATACCGGTCGGACGGCCGTGCCGATCATTCCAACGCGACCGGGGAGATGAAAGTGACTTGTCAGAACTGACGGAATCCAAATCGGATGCCCGGTTTGAGCTCGGCGCTCAAAGTTCAGTTTTAAAATATACTTAGTTTAAATGAACTACCAGGTCGGGTCCGGGGGTCTAAAATTGGAAATACCGGTCGACGGCCGTGCCGATCATTCCAACGCGACCGGGGAGATGAAAGTGACTTGTCAGAACTGACGGAATCTAAATCGGATGTCCGGTTTGAGCTCGGCACTCAAAGTTCAGTTTTAAAATAAACTTAGCTTAAATGAACTCCCAGGTCAGGTCCGGGGGTCAAAAACTTGAAATACAAGTCGGACGGCCGTGCCGATCATTCCAACACAACCGGGGAGATGAAAGTGACTTGTCAGAACTGACGGAATCCAAATCGGATGCCCGGTTTGAGCTCGGCGCTAAAAGTTCAGTTTTAAAATACACTTAGTTTAAATGAACTACCAGGTCGGGTCCGGGGGTCTAAAATTGGAAATACCGGTCGGACGGCCGTGCCGATCATTCCAACGCGACCGGGGAGATGAAAGTGACTTGTCAGAACTGACGGAATCTAAATCGGATGTCCGGTTTGAGCTCGGCGCTCAAAGTTCAGTTTTAAAATACACTTAGTTTAAATGAACTACCAGGTCGGGTCCGGGGGTCTAAAATTGGAAATACAAGTCGGACGGCCGTGCCGATCATTCCAACGCGACCGGGGAGATGAAAGTGACTTGTCAGAACTGACGGAATCCAAATCGGATGTCCGGTTTGAGCTCGGCGCTCAAAGCTCAGTTTTAAAATACACTTAGTTTAAATGAACTACCAGGTCGGGTCCGGGGGTCTAAAATTGGAAATACCGGTCGGACGGCCGTGCCGATCATTCCAACGCGACCGGGGAGATGAAAGTGACTTGTCAGAACTGACGGAATCCAAATCGGATGTCCGGTTTGAGCTCGGCACTCAAAGTTCAGTTTTAAAATAAACTTAGCTTAAATGAACTCCCAGGTCAGGTCCGGGGGTCTAAATATTGTTTCAAGCTAGTAGTTGATCTATAAAATCTGCAGTTATCAATTTGATATGTTTGATTTATATTTATGCTCATTTCTTCGCACTAATTTTTTTATCTATGAATGAATGTTATTATTTTTTTAATGTAGGGGGATCCTTCTGCGGGCAGCGACAGAGGAGATGAGCAGGGCAGTGACGATATGGATGATGAGGATATTGACGATGTACCAGATATTTCTTGATGTTTAATGATATTTGTTTTATGTTATTCAGACGGATCAGCAAGGTTAATGTGTTTTTCTTTGTATTTATTTTGTCAGCATGGTGTTGAATTTTTTTATTGGTGGTGTTTATTTATTTGAACATCTATGTTATGTTGAGATTTTTTCGGTGGTGTTTATTTATTTGGGTATGTTGATGTTGAGTTTTTTTTTGTGGTTAGTTCCAATAATTTTTTTTAACAGGTTTATTAGATAAATAAACTTAAATTTTTTAATATATATATTTTTTTTTCAGACGGATTTATAATCCGTCTGAAATGACGTTTGTAATAGAGACGGTAATTTTAGACGGAATTTATATCCATCGTGAATTACGTTTTAAACACCGACGGATTTAGGACGAACAACATATGGAACCGTCGTTGGAAGTTACGACGACAAAGTAATCCGTCGTAATATCCGGCAGAAATAGAGACGGATTTCAGACAATATTTCAGACGGATTACGGACGGTATTTACAACGGATAATAAATCCGTCTTAAAAACCGTATGAAATACAGACGGAAATTTCAGACTGATAATTACATACGGAAATTTTATCGTGTGAGATTTAGACGGAATTTATGACCGAAATTATTTGTGTCTTAATTTCAGACGGAATTTCAGACCGAAAAGTTAACTGTCACAAATTTGTGACTAAGAATTTCAGACGGTCGAGTTCGGTCTTAAATCCGTCGGAAATCCGTTACAAATATGTGTTGCGACGGATTTTCAGACGGATTTGAGACGGATAACGTCCGTCTGAAATCCCGCTTTTTCTGGTTGTGGAATAAGGATCCGAAAGGTCCGAGATATTACAGTCTTCCCCCCTTAAGGAATTTCATCCTCGAAATTGAGGACAACCTAAGGGGAAAGATGAGGAAGACTCACTCAAACAGGTAAGGGAACTACCGACGCATCTCATCCTCACGCTCCCAAGAAGCCTCACCACCAGAGTGCCGCTGCCACACCACCTTAACCAAGGGGATGACCTTGTTCTGCAGGCGCTGCTCTCGCCTATCCTCCACGCGGACTGAAAACTCTGGGAGAGAAAGATCTGGAGTCACCTCGGGCCAAACAGAATCCTCGAGCACATGAGAGTCATCGGGCATATACTTCTGCAACATCGAGACGTGGAACACATCATGCACCGATGTCAACCTAGGGGGTAACTGCGACCGATAAGCAACCTCACCGATGCGCTCCACAATCACAAAAGGGCCAATATAGCGGGGACTCAGCTTCCCACGCCGTCCAAAGCGCATCGCCCCCTTCATCGGAGAAACTCTCAAGAACACGCGATCGCCCACGGTGAACTCAAGGGGCTGCCGCCTACGGTCAGCATAGCTCTTCTACCGACTCTGGGTCGCCAACATGTTCCGACGGACCAGGTGCACAACATCCACACACTGCTGCACCAGCTCCGGTCCCGTCAAAACATGCTCACCGATCTCAAACCAATCAAGTGGAGTACGACACGGACGCCCATACAAAGCCTCATAAGGAGCCATGCAATGCTCGAATGATAGCTGTTGTTGTAGGTAAACTCCACCAACGGTAGGTGGTGAATCCAACTCCCCTGCCACTCCAGGCAGCAGGATCTCAGCATATCCTCCAAAGTCTGAATGGTCCTCTCTGACTGACCATCTGACTGAGGATGATACGCCGAGCTAAAAGCCAAATCCGTGCCAAGCGCTCGCTGAAAACTCCCCCAGAATCCAGAAGTGAAGCGCGGATCCCGATCCGACACGATGGAAATGGGAATCCCATGCAACGGGACGATCCGCTCCACATAAAGATGAGCCAACCTAGACACGCTCCAGCGGACTTTGACCGGTAACAACCAAGTCACCTTCGTCAGCTTATCCACCAGCAACCAAATACTATCCTGATCGCTCGGAGTCCTCGGCAATCCCACCACGAAATCCGTGGTCACGTGGTCCCACTTCCACGTAGGAACATCCAAGGGTTGGAGAGTACCTCCCGATCACTGATGCTCCGCCTTCACCTACTGACAGGTCAGGCACCTGACCATAAATTCGGCGACATCTCTCTTCATGCCAGGCCACCAGAACTACCTCCGCAAGTTTCGATACATCTTCGTCGCACCAGGGTGTATGGTGTACCTGCTCCCATGCACCTCGCGCAACACAGCACGACGAACCTGCCCCTCAATTGGGACGTACAGCCTACCACAGAATCTCACAGCTCCGTCCTTGCTGAGCTCCACATCAGCCAAAGCCAAAATCTGGGACAACTCAGGGTCCGCATGCTGAGCCTCTATCACCTGACGGCGGATAGCATGAGTGATAGTCAGACTCGCAAGCACTGCCAACCCTGGCTCCTGGGGAATCCTGAGCCTGAACGAAACTTCGGGCACTTGTTCCCAGAGCCTCCACTTCCTCAACATCAAGGCACTGACCGTGACCTTCCGACTCAAAGCATCGGCGATGACATTCATCATGCCCGACTGATAAGACAGGGTGAAGTCATAATCCTTCATAAAATCCATCCATCGCCTCTGCCTGAGGTTAAGGTCCCTCTGCGAGAACACATACCTCAAACTCTGATGGTCAGTGAATACCTCGAACCTCTCGCCGTACAGATAATGCCTCCAGATCTTCAGCGCGAAGATCACAGCCGCCAACTCCAGGTCATGGGTAGGGTAGTTCTCCTCGTGGGGCTTTAGCTGCCGAGAGGCATAAGCCACCACTCTACCATGCTGCATCAACACAGCACCCAATCTGACCCCGGAAGCATATGTACACACCACAAAGCCTCCCGATCCAGAAGGTAAAATCAACACCGGAGCCGAGGTGAGCAACCTCTTTAGTTCCCTGAAACTCTACTCACACTCCTCAGACCAGACGAAAAGCACATCCTTCTACGTAAGTCTAGTCATCGGGGCCGCAATGCGAGAAAAATCTTGGATAAACTGTCGATAATAGCCCGCAAGTCCCAAGAAACTCCGGATCTCCGTCACAGACCTCGGCCTCGGCCACTGCATTATTACCTCAACCTTGGTGGGGTCCACGGAAATGTCATCACCAGAAATCACGTGCCCCAAAAAGTGCACCTCACGAAGTCAGAATTCGCACTTACTGAGCTTCGCATACAACTGGTGATCTCGTAATGTCTGCAGCACCACACCCAAATGGTACGCATGCTCCTCGGCAGACCACGAATAAACATGGATGTCGTCCACAAATATGACCACGAACTGGTCCAAATACGGACGAAACACCCTCTGCATCAAGTCCATGAAGGCTGCGGGGGCATTGGTGAGCCCGAACGGCATCACCAAGAACTCATAATGCCCGTACCTCGTACTGAACGCAGTCTTCTCCACGTCGGACTCGCGAATCCTCAAATGATAGTAACCGGATAACAAATCAATCCGCGAGAACTCTCGCGCAGACTAAAGTTGGTCGAACAAATCATCAATCCGCGGCAACGGATACTTATTCTTAATGGTCACCTCATTCAGCTGCCGGTAGTCAATGCACAACCGCAAGCTACCGTCCTTCTTCTTCACAAACAACACGGGTGCACCCCAAGGGGAAAAGCTAGGATGAATGTACCCCTTGGCTAGCAGCCCCTGCAACTGCGCCCTCAACTCACTCAACTTAGCGGGGGCCATACGGTAGGGAGCCTTCGCAAAAGGTCCCGTACCAGGCACAACCTCGAGCACGAAATCAATCTCCCACTGGGGAGGCAATCCAGGTAAGTCCTCCAGAAAAACATCGGGGAACTCGCACACCACCGGGATGTCTTTGACATCAGGCTCCATCCGGTGAGTCACAACCACGGAGGCGAGAAAACTCTGACAACCAGCATCAAGCAACCGATGAGCTCGAATCACAGAAATAAGAAAGCGGGAAGAGGAAGACCTGATACCTTGGAAATAGAAGGTGGATCCGTGAAGTCGTCGGAAATAAACCCTCTTCAAGCCGCAATCCACCAACGCATGATGCGCCTCGAGTCAATCCATGCCCAAAATCACATTAAAGTCCTGAAGTGGCAACGCATAGAGCCTAGCCGGCAAACTCCGCCCTTCCACCCACACAGGAACCTCATCAAAGCAATACGGAGTGATCATAAAATCACTCGAAGGCAACTCTACTGTCAAATCACAAGACAACTGGGTCACCGACTCCTCAATACTCAACGCAAAATCCTCCGAAACAAACGAGTGAGACGTACCAGAACGGTACATTCCACGAGCTGCGACGCCACTGCCTCTGCCCTGGTCATGTGCGTGATCTGGCCTCGAGCTCTCTGCCTGCCTCCCACACTAGCTGACCTGGGTAGTGGCGGATACTGTCCCTACTGCTGCTGCCTCTGCTGCTGGGGAACCTGCTGCTGCTGAGGAAACTGCTGCTGTTGCTGCCTCTGCTGCTGGGGAACCTGCTGCTGCTGAGGAAACTGCTGCTGCTGCTGCCTCTGAGGACAGTCACGCGCCATGTGCCCTGGCTGGTCACACCGAAAAGAAACAATCAGCGCCGTGCACTGCCTGCCTGGGTGATGCTCGCTACACCGTGGACACGGTCCTCGCGATCCACCCACTGATACCTGACACTGAAACGGGACCGGTTGCTATACACTGCCCGATGATGCCTGCCCCTGATCCTTGTGCTTCTTACGGAAACCCTTCTTAAGGAACTTCTTGACCTTTGAGCTAAAAGACACAGATCCTGTCACCGACGCTGCCAGTGTCGACGCACCTGAACCGCCCGACGCATGCTGAAAAGAACCCTGCTGTTGGGTAATCAACTACTGGCTGCGACCCGATAAAGACTGCCCCTGGCTAATCAGTCCTCGAGTCCTCTGCATATCCATCTCCAAAGAAGCCACAACACGAGACGATGTCTCTAGATCAGTGGCCGCATTCACGATCAAATGGTGCCTCAGCTCCTACCTCAAGCCCTATACGAACTGTGCGGTCTTCACCCTCTCATACTCCATGATAAGAGGTGCATACCGACCCAGCTCAACAAATCAAGCCCTATACTGTAACACGGACATGTCGCCCTGAACCAGCTCCAGAAACTGACGCATCCGCTGCGTAGCAATATACTCTGGACAGTAGGTACGCTCGAAAGCACTAACAAAGTCGCCCCACGCAATCTGCTCAAGTGGACGAAGCTGGAAAGACGTCTTCCACTCGGAAGACCACCACTCTCGAGCCGTACCATACAACTGGCTGGAGGCCAACATCACCCTGTCCTCCGCAGTAGTCCGCGCGGAACTAAACACCCGCTCCATCTCGTCGAGCCAACTCCGAGCTAAATCAGGGTCTGGCTGACCGCCATAGTAAGAGGGATGAAACTGCATGAAATCCCTCACTGCTTGGCCTGGCCCACCCCTGGTCGACGAGCCCTCACCAGCCTCTCCGCCGAACTGCTGCGACATAAGTTGGTACATGCCATGGAAGAAATCCTCGGCCCCCGGAAACCTCACAGTATCCACTACCTCGGCGGCCCCCGGTGGCGCTCTACTATGCTCCTCCTGATCTCGCTGAACCCCCTGCTGGATCTCCTGACCTCCAGCCGACTGTCCCTGCTGAGAGCGAGTGCTCCGCCTCGGCGCCATGCTCGCTCCTGAAGTAAAAGACAGAAAACACGGAAACATCAAGGTCAAGAAAAACACACGATGCCCGATGCCAGCGTCAACTGTACATCATCACTGTGGACTAGTGGATCACTACAATTACTTATGATTCTCGTATAATCCCACAACCGCTGCTATGATACCAACTATAACGACCCGAGAATCTGATTACCGGGAAGGCCCGATAACCCGAGACTCGTACCGCCACCCACGAGCCTGAAGACTCGGAAGGGTTAAAGGAATGGTGTGGAGACTACACAAGTATCATAAATAATTGCAGAAGCAAACAGTTATATTATTAAGCAAGAAATAAATTAACAGTTCACATGATACATGGTCCACAAGATAACAATAAAATAACAACAGCAGTAGTCAACAACTAGTACAGAGACAAGAAAGAAAAGTACCGCTACATAGGACATACCTCGGCTCTGACCTCTGGCACTAACGCTGGGCACCTGAACCACGCTGAGCCTCAGACGCGCTCCCCTGAGGCCGCGACTCACCTGAAACACGGTGAAAATAAGCAGGGAATGAGTCTCGGGACAAGACTCAGTAGGGATCACTCAAACCCTACCTCGCAAACGGAGAAACTGCTACGCTAGCAGTAAGCGAGTACCTCGGAGAGGGAACCCTGCTGTCTACAAAACTCTGATCTTCCGGCACGAAATCCAACACGCGTCCCACGGAGGAATGACCGGAACACCACGGCTAACAGGACAAAATCTGAAGGTTGAAGTCTCAACGACTGACGGTCTGTCACTACCGACTCGACAGAAGTACCTCCCACTAGAAGCAAGGCCGAAAGCGTCCACTGACATCTTAGTCCGCACCTCAGGTGTCTCCCTCCGGCCCAGCGGGAACTGAGACACCGTACAAGTAACCACAAACAAGTGACTAGCTGGGGTCGCGCCCGTCAGCGTGGGTCCAACCGCCCCCAACCACGTGTGCACACACAGACCGCGCGTCCCTGGTATGGCCCTCTGACCAATTTTCCCCTCAACCGGACTCTGGCTGGTAGACGCGGGGCCCGACGGAAACTGGTCCACAAACCGTCTCTAAGGGTAGCCTCTCCACCACTCCCTGGTGGGATCACTCGCGTGTAAGCAGGCTACAACTAGTGGAGGGTCACTACGGAGTAGACTCTCAAGTCAACGGAAAACAACGTCTGCATCCGACGACGTACAGGGACCGCCCCACGTACCAGCACCGTCGCACGGTGACCACGGTCGGAACAGAAATGGGGTCGCAAACCACGCGGGGCAACCCAAATCCTGACGGTCTACTCTAGACGCGTCACAGGCTCTGACAGTCTAGGCAGGACCGTCACAATCACCTGACGGCCCAACGCAGGGGCGTCACACGCTCGGTGCAAAACAGGGCGTAACACACCTACCATGGTGCGTTACAGTCTGTGACGCGCCTACCCTGGTGCGTCACAGCGTGTAACGGACCAACCCTGGTGTGTTACAACGTGGGAATGCGTCTGCTCTAACGCACCCACATAGGGGCGTCACATGGCTGTGACGCGCCAAGCCAGATGTGTCACATGCCTTGACCCCCAACGGTCAAAAACCAACGGCCAGCAGCCAACGGTCGAACGCTCCTGACGGTCCAACCTAGGTGCGTCACAGCACCGTGGTGGTCTATCGTGGGACCTTCACAGCCCACAGACCCCACTTGGCTGCACTCAGGGCTGTAACGCACCCATTTGGGCGCGTTACATAGTGTGACGGTCACTGGAAGGACCATCACACCCGCCCGAGGGTGAAACGGCGGGAAACACCCAAAAAAAATTGGCCACGCCCCCATGCCTCCACCGGAGAGGGGAAAATCAAAGGGGAAGACCCCTGGGGACCCCTAGCATGATTCTAGGCCATCAAAACGCGAAATCATACATCAAATCCATAGATCGGGCGAGCTCTCCCCAAATCATGGAAAACCCCAAACCCGCAAGAAATCCCATCTCTTGGCCTCCCCTCGACCTACAAATCGCGGGAAAGGAAGGCTAGAGGCAAGGGAACGTCACCCTACCTCAATTGCGTCCCTAGACGCGCCGGGTCGACCATGAATCGCGAAGAATGCTCGAAAACCCTCGTTCTTCCTTGAGCTCCCACAGTTCACGTACGCCTCCACGATCACCTCGTCGTCGACGTCGTCACCACGCCATCGCCCACAGCCGTCTGCAGCCGGAGGGGCTCACCGTTGTCTCGCCGGACGAAGAAGGGAGGGAGAGAGGGCGTCGCACGGTGGGGGAGAAAGGAGGAAGAAGAAGAAGAAGAAGAAGAGGGTGGGGAAGAGAGAGAAAAGGGGGGGTATTTATAGCAAAATCCATAAATTCCAAAAAATACCAAAAAATAGAAAATTATATTTTCACGATTCTCGGAATGCACCGATCGCAACGGTACCACTCTCGCCTTGGTGAACGACCCGATTCACCCGCAACGAGGTTCCGAAGGAATTACCGAAACACACCGGTAATCGGAAAACACGCATGGAAAAGCCGCGGAACGCTTCCGATCCTCCGAAACAACTCCAGATCGCGCCGATCGGAACACGAAAGATGTCTGAAATAAAATTTCAGACACAACGGAGACAGACACTCGGAGAAACCAGATTCGGGACCCACAAAAAAGGATCCGAAAGGTCCGAGATATTACATCCGGTCTGCGAGAGAGCAGCTGGAGTCAGGACCGTAGAGGTGGCCCGGATTCTGGAGGCAGACGGTTTGTACACCTATGACCGGAGCGGGGTTTATCCTTTGGAGTTCCCCCTGGACCGTCATCTATTCGAGTTCATCAGGAGCTACGTCCCTACCGGTATGGAGGAGGATGACTCACAGATTTTGGGAGCCCGTCGCCGGCTTGAGCGGGCTATCTTGATTGGCAGGGACAGCCTGCATGGTGTAGCATTCTACAGTTACCCGAGCTTTTCTGAGGATTACTGGAGGCAGCGTCAGTTCCCTAGTGTTGAGTGCCTGGGGTTCTTTGGCAGAGCAGAGCAGTCTGGTGTCAGAGTTGGGCCACTGGGCCCTGCTTCCTGGGACTTGCATGGTCGTCACCGCACAGAGACAGAGGGGACCGCTGGGTTGGTGCTGGAGCTGGCGGGCTTGCAGTATGTTGGGGAAGGCTATGACGACCACCTCATCCTGGATGGAGTTATGCGGTGGACCATCATCAGCTGGTACGGTCCCTGGGCAGTGATCTCGTCACACTACTACCGTCAGGGTGCCACTGAGTGGCTGATGGGGATTGTTCACCACTACCGGGTGCTGCTGGATCGGGCTGGGATTAGGTACGCGGTGACTGCCGCTTTGTACGCGTATCCGTGCTACACCGGACTGCTACAGGGATTGCTGGAGCACTTCAACCACCAATGGAACACGGTGGCGACAGTAGAGGGAGAGACCACTCTTGACTTGTGGTCTCTATTCCGGATTTCTGGGTTGCCGATCATCGGCGAAGGGTATGAGGAGGTGGTACTGGATGACCTCTACCGTAGTCACACAGATGGGCATGGGCGATACCGGATACCTTATAGTTACCAATATCTTCTGAAGACTTGGAGGGACCTGGCCCTAGCCGGGAGAGACAGAGCTGCACAGACTCCCAGGGTGCCGCTAAATGTGTGGGTCCGCCACTTCTACAATGGACCTTCTGCTTTTATCAGGAATTTACCAGGGATTGGACTCCGTGGGAGGAATATACTGAGGTGGAGCTACGGTTTCGGACATACTCCCGATACATATATGCTCCACAGGAGGGGTGGAATCCCCACGACTTACCGGACGTGACACATCTTTCCGCCTACTTGGCATACTGGTTAGCGACATTTGTGGTCCCGCATGGAGAGGATGGTCTGTTAAGGGCCGAGTTGCTGTGGCCAGCCTTGTTTGTTAGTGAAGGGGAGATAGTTGGCCCTAGCTCCTGCTGCACTCGCTAACATATATCAGGGACTGGGAGTTCTGGCGGCGCACCCGGCGTCGAGAGAGAGGAGCATACTTCTGCCGACCCACTATCTCAGTGTGTGGGCCGGGCTGCTATTTTCGGGACTGGTGACGCAAGTGACCGTGGCGAACCGGACGGCACCACTTTTGTTCAGCTTCACTGGGCAGCCTGACGGGGATGCAGAGGTGCTGCTGGAGGGGGCCAAGAGTGCTCTTTGCTACCTACCCGCCCAGGGCGAGGAGGGACTTCCTTTTGATATCGCTGCGAGGGACTCCAGCCTTTTCTTGGGGGATTTAGGCAGAGGGGCCATCAGCGCCCACCCCGGTCAGGGGGCGACAGATGCAGGGCCACGGACTGAGTGGGTACTGAGCACCCAGTCGGCAGAGTTGACGTTGCACCGGTCAGTGACGAGTTCCTTGGAGCCGTACTACCCGTATCGGTTTGCAAGGAACTTCGGACACGACCAGGGGATCCCGCCGAATAGAGAGTTTCCTCTGACAGGTAGGCAGTACAGGGGTAGGGATACCCACCTACTTGCAGTAGCATGGTGTTACTTTTACTATCACCGGGAGCCCGAGTGACTCCCGATGCCGGGACAGGGACGTCGAGGGTGATTCGACGTACACTACGCCAGGTGGTGGTTCGAGCACAGCCACCTATACCGGCAGAAGGCCTCCGCGATTAGGAAGGCAGAGGAGATTCGCTTGCTGAGGGAGGATCTGCCTCCGATTGCACTGGATGAGGGGTACCTGAGGACCCGCGTTGCTCGGATCCGTCGGGAGATCAAGCGACTTGTGGAGCAGTGGCCCCGGAGAAGCCGGGGCTCATCGTCCGGGAGCTGAGGCAACGGAGGGGCACTGAAGCCCCTGAAACATGTGGTAACAGTGGCGGTAGCAACCGGGGCGAAGGTGCCTCGACCGAGGGCACCTAGGACCTGGTGGGCCCAGTTCCTGGCCGAATGCGGCTTCCGGAGCAGAGGTTCGTTGGATCGGGCGCTCTCCGACGGGAGCTTTGCCAACACGGCGACCGACAACTGGAGGCAGCACATCAGTCACGCGATCGGGTCAGCCGGGCCCGTGGAGTTCCTGTACCAGATTGAGTGTGCCCGCACTCTAAGGGACATTCGGGAGGCCATCGCGAAGGTGGCCCGGGCGCTGGTGCTGCGACCGGAGCAGTTGGTGCCCTTACCGTTGACCCCCTTCGGAGCTTTAGGTAAGGCTTTCTTCTTTCTAGCATGCGCCTCTCCCCTTTTTATCTTGTTATTCTTCGGGTGTGTAATTGGGGCATTGTATAATGCCATGTTTGTTGGCAGGTTCAGTAGTAGAGGGAGATCACCCTTCTACGGAGGTGTCTTCAGGAAGCGGGGATGGAGGTCTGCAGCCCAGGCGGAAGCGCCCTCGTGTGGGGGCTGCGGAAGCCGAGACTGGTGGGTCCTTGGCAGACTCGAGGCTGACGAGCAAGCTGAAGCAGAGTGAGCTTTGAGTAAGTGTCGCTTCGACCTCTTTACTCCTGTTTGATTTAGCCAAGGTGGCTGGCTAACCTTATCTTACTGGATTTGTCTCTGTAGCTCCACTGGAGACTGGTGTGGAGGCGGCTTTCTCGCCCCCTCAGGAGGTGGACCCTCTACCTGAGGAGGGGGACGAGTGCGAGATCGATGTGGAGGGGTTTCTCCAAGTGATGGATGAAATCGCTCCTAACATCGAGACCTTTCCCGACTTTGAGTCGTGGAAAGCTGTGGGAGGACCCCGTTCTAGTAAGGGCTTCTAATGCTAGGTGTGAGCTGCGATTTCGCTTGCTTCCAGTTACTGACATAACCGTCTGGATTGTGCAGAGGAGGCAGAGGTGTCGGGGGCCAAGGCCCCTACTGAGGTACTGAGCGGAGCACCTGAACAGGCGGAAGAGCCAGCACTAGTAGCTGTCCGGGTAAGTGTCCAATTGTTGTTGAAGGGATCTTCCCACTGTTGTTGGACTTTTTCAGCAGGCCGGAATTATTGACTTGATTTGAGTTGTTTGTTTGGTAGGTGAGGATGCGGCGGCCACCTTGGAGATGATCCAGGAGCTAGTTGACGCCGGCCCCCCAGTGGTTCTGCCATCCTCCGCTGGCGAGTCCGGGCAGGTGGCTTCTGTGCCCCCACCCATTGTTGAGGACACGCTGGGTGGACTGCCACAGTCGCTGGTGTTGATTTGTTTTGCTTCTCTTCTTCTTTTTGTTTTCATGTGTGATAAAGATGATAATTAAAAATCAAAGATCTCAATCAACCTAAGGACATGTGAACCATGAACCTAGGCAACCAGAACAAGCTCTAGCATAGGCATGCTATCTCAATCATCAAACTAAACTAAGGAAATAAATAAAAACACACGCCGGGGTGTGGAGCAAAAGCAAATAAAAACACACCGCAAGGGTGGAGCAAGGAAAGAGAATAAGAGATATGAGAGAGAAAGAGAAAGCTAATGCCCAATACCAAGAAAGAACGTGATCGCCACCAAAGTAGAAACAAGCCAAAGACTTGAAAATACCTTGGAAATAGGTGGATGAAGCACCCGCCCACGGGAGAGAGAAAATCAGGGAAATCTGCAGATCAACGGAATGTAACGGCCGAAAGCCCACGCGTCACTGAGAAGTGACGGTCGCTCGATGAACAGCTATAAGAATCTGACGCGCCTTCACAAGACCGTCAAATAACCTACAGTAATAGCTTGTGGATTCTTTTAACTTCAACTCCTCCAGCTGGCCAGAAGACTTGGGCCTCGTGTGGTGAACCTGTAAACCTGCCAAAGAACGTGAAAACACAAGAAAACAGACCCAAATTAGCCCTTTAAACAAGCGTAGTATCAATTCTCAAAGAACTTAAGATCATGCAAAAGGAAAGAGAAGTACCGGGGAAGTTTTGGTTTTTTAACCCCTCTGGGCATTTTTTTTAAAAAAATAGGAGGATGTTTAGATGATGAAAAACCAGGGAGAACGTGGAAAAAGAAGAGGGACAATGCTTTTGATGAAAGGGAGATGAGGAAGAACACAATATGTAATGATAAACTTTGAAAACCAATGGATCGAATACTCCCTTCACCGTGAAGCAGATGAACGTGAAAGACAATTGCCCTTGGTCAGATATGACTCCAGAATGCGGCAGCACTTCGACGCGAACTGCAGATCTTCCTCTTCCGGGCCATGAAGTTAAGGGTGCTATTTATAGACCCTCAAACTCTCCGGTCGAGCAGAGGATAATCCAGCAAGATAAGAGAATAACTCTTAGCAAATCCCTGAAAATAATATCACCAAGAGTCTATAGAAACAAACAGAAGGTTCTGAGGATCAGATTTGAAAGAGAAATCAACAATTCAAGCTCTTATCTCGACCACGGAGTAGCATAGAAAAACACACGTTGGATGTAACGGCTGGTCGACAGACCGCCACATGAAAATAACGCGCCAGGGAACGTCCGTTACATTCAACCTTATCTCAAAAGAGATAAGATCAACGGGAAGAAGATCAAACAAGTTGGACTCTCGAAGGAAAGTAACGGCCAAGGCTGGACGCGTTGGAATAAATAACGGCTGCACGACAGACCGTTAGATTCAATGGATAAGCAAGAGGATAAGCTTTAGAACAAAGGCCTCAAACTTTAGGACCCTTCAATAAGTAACGACCCAGGGATCATGCGTTATATGGAAGTAACGCCCCCAGGGAGGACCGTTATTAACAATGAGGATAAAAAAAGGTGCAAAGCTTGCTAAGCTCATCGAATACAAGGCCACAATAAACCACACTCCAACCAAGGAGAAGACCCAAGAAACAGGCTTCAAACTGATCAAGGAGACTCGATGAAGAGTGAACAACTTGGAGCATCATATGGATAAACAAGGAGAAGACCCAACTTATTGGTCATAAAACGGGTGTCAACAGATGCCCCTCCTTAACGTCCTCTTTGCAGGGGAGCGAGTAGAGGTGAAGCGGAAATGAAATGGAACATGGAGATGAAGCGGAAATGAAGCGGAGTGAAACGAAAAAGTGGGCGTTAAGGTAAACGACACCCGTTCTTTACCAACAAGCGATGGGAACTTTCTGGAAAACTTTGAACTGATCACAAGGAAAAATCCAACCAAAGGACGCATGTCTGGAGGAACTAACAACTAAGGAAAGGAAACACGGCTAGCCGTCGGAGGCAACGGAAAGGAAAGAGAACTGACTAAACTCCAGACAGGAATCTTCAGCCAACCAAATCGAGCGACGAGATCAAAGGAAACCTTCTAATTCAGAGTGGAATAATTCTCCTCATTCGAGATCAAGAATACAGCTATTCACCATCATTGAGATATCTTGAACAGATGAAGCACATGAATGCTCAAAAGATGCGTATGATGCATGCTGGGCTAAAGAAAAAGAAATCTTTAAAACGAATGTAAAGAAAGATAAAATATCAAGATACTCGAGAATAACATTGCTAGACCGGAGAAAACAGGGTCAGGACACCATCTGCAACCACGGCGTGCAAGACAGAACCATCGTCCCCAAATTTTTCCAACCTAACGGCCTATCCAACGATTAAACATGTGAACTTAGATCATCATCATTTTTGTTTAAGGGGAACATCAGATCCTGGAACACACGAATGACCAGCCGGTTCTCGAGATAATATATCATAGATATATAGTAATGCATTAATGGATAAGGGAAAGAGATACAATACCTGACTTACCTGCCTGATGAACGACAAAGCGTGATGCTTCATTCATGAGAAAGAGCTTAGCCAATAACAATATGAGCATGAAACAAGGCATAACCATTTGTACGTGTGACAATCATCAACAATGAATATTATGGCAGAAAATGTAATCATTTAAACATCAAATAGACTATTTCATTCATCAAGAAACTTGCAAGTTTGTAACGGTCTACTTAGAGGGCGTCACATAAAGTAACGGCCAGGGAAGAGCCGTCATAAACTAAGCGGTTCACATTCTCCAATGAAACAGGTCAAATTCATGTAACGGTCAGAATAGTACGCGTCAGAGAGTGTAATGGTCAGATGACAGACCGTCACATTTCCTGAGCGTTCAAAAAAAACAAACCGAACGGCCCACGGCCTCATTCATTCGTCACATTCAATCCATCAAACGCCCAGAAGAAACCCCAATCGAGACCTCCGGCGACCACCGTCTTTCGCCCAAGAAGGATGGCCGACGACGAGGCCCCACAGCCAATGAAGAAGAGGGAGAGAGAGAAGAAGAAGGCGATCCGGCAGTTCCACCGCCGGATAGAGCACGAAGTGGCACGACGGCCGGAGGAAGAAGAATCGAGGAGGAGACCTTCAAGGGTAGAAGAAGAGGCTCCAATGGCCGAGGAAGACCAAGGAGAAGCTCCCCTGGACGAGGGAGAACCCAAGGAACAAGAGAAAAAGAGGAAGAGGGGCCAAGACCATGAGGTAGGCCTCTGCCCTAAAATTTTCAAATTTTTAATTTTTTTGTGTTTTAGTATGAATGCATGTGGGGTTGGGGGGTAGAAAATGGGTCCATGAACCCATTAGGATCATGTGTAGGCCTTTTGGCCAAAGTGGGAGAGCCATGGAATGCAAAGGAAAAACGCCCTCTAGCAGGGAATGTGACGGTCCTTCCAATGACCGTCACAGGCCTAACGCATCACCATAGGTGCGTTAGAGCCATGTGACGCCCCATCCCAGGGCCGTTACATGCACCAAAGGCCAGAACTATTTTTAGGTTTTTCAATTATTCAATTTTTGTTTTGTTTTCATTTTATAAATGCTATGCAATAATTTTATGATGCATTTGACTAACTTATGCTCTAAATGAATGCAGGGAAAGAGACGGATGAGGATATCTTGGCTTCAGATCCGGGCGGTGTACCAGGCACTACCCGATTACCAGAGAGAGAGGCTGGCTGGGATGGGATTTGCCGAGGTGCTGAGCATCGAGGTGACCAGAATGGACACGCCTCTGCTGTACGCCTTGCACGAGAGATGGGATCCGATTAGCAGGGCGTTCATCTTCCCGTGGGGTCACATGATCCCCACGCTAGAAGACATGGCGAGGATTGCCGGGCTGCGAGTCCATGGAGCCGCAATGACAGGATGGACCTACAGGAACTACCGGGAGATGGCCCGGAGCTGTTGGGGCTGGATTTGATCAGACCGGGGCAAACATCATCTCAGCTCTCGAGATCAGTTCTGCAGGAGAGCCTAGGACTGAGAGGAGCAGCGATTGCCATGGGTGAGCTACCAGAGGAGCATCTGGGTAGAGTGATAGACCAGGTGCGCCCACGAGTGGCGGTAGAGGCGGGACCAGAGGGAGATCGGACCCTGAGGCGCTTTCTGATGCTATTGTTCGGGAAGCTCCTGTTCGCGACTCGAGCAGATGTGATCAGCTGCAGGTTGCTGCCGATGCTCGAGGATCTGGGCAGAGTTGGAAAGTACGCCTGGGGAGCGGCAGTGCTAGCCTTCCTGTTCGAGTCCCTCAGCACGACGGACCGACAGACGATGCTGAGCGGCTTCTCACCTTTTCTACAGGTAAATGCAATTTAAACGCTTTCTATATGATTTATGCAAATGATTATGATTATGCAATTGACTGACTTAACTTATAAATGCAGATCTGGAGCTACATGTACCTCCCGGGCATCAGGAGAGGCTCGCTACTCCACGCCGATCGCATCCCGATCGCCAGGCGATGGGTGGTCGCGAGGGACCCAGGGTCGATCATCAGATTAACCCGGGCGATCCAGGACGATTTGGATTCCTTCCCGCACACGGCGGTAAGCCCAAAACTCATAAATGCTTTCTAAATGATTTAAATGCTTTTATATGCTTCTTAAATGATGATAACCGGACTAACATGCTGATGGGTGGATTAACATGCTTCAGGTGAGATGGACCCCGTACAGAGGCGAGAGTTACGAGGGACAGCCATGGGTGGAGGCAGCCCTCTCGTACCGGGGACTAGACATATGGTTGCACTGCATCCATATCATCGAGCCTCTTCATTATCGGCTGATTCTGAGGACTCGGGGACTACACCAGCCTGAGGTGACCTTCCCACGCCGCAGTGACGACCACCCGGGGAAATCAGTGAAGGGAATCAGCGGCGACATAGACTGGTGCGCCCGGAAAGCAAAGTACGTCCATGACTGGAATAAGCGGGGCAGAGCAGTGAATAAGCGATGAGGCGTACTTGAAAGCCTTCGCTCGACTGTACGGGGACCGGGTGTACCGAGGTACCCGACAACCGGTATGTAATTTTTAAATCCTATACTCTGAATGCTCTTATATGAAAATTTTATTCTATATGCACTGACTCATATACTTTCTAAATGCAGCTAGACCTTGAAGGAAGGATAGCCGAGCTCGAGGGGCTTCTTCATGCCATCGTCCAGTAGTGGGACGAGTACCGGACTACCTTGGAGCTCCTGGTAAGATTCCCAGAACCTTGGACTTAAAATAATTATGCTTTATGATGCTAATGATGCAAATGCAATTGACTGACCATGATATCTAAATGCAGCGGGCCGAGGGAGCCCAAAGAGCGGGACCAGATGCCCCATCGTCATCATCACAGCCTGCCGAAGGCAGGGCTGAGCGAGACGCCGAGTTTGCTCGAGCAGTTGCTCGGGCCGAGGAGGCGGAGGCCACCCTCGCGGAGCGGGTAAGATGCTAAATGCTTATGCAAATTAAATGCTTATGCTTACATGCCTATGCTTATGAAAAATGAAATGCTCGTGTGACTAACTATATGCAACGCAAACTACAGGCGAGAGAGCTAGCCGCAGTAGTGGCCGAGGCAAGGCTGGCTCGAACGGAGGCAGAGCGTCTCCAGGCAAAGATGGAGCGAGGACGATCGGAGGCGGAGCAACTCCGGACAGAGCTAGCTCGGTCACAAGCTGAGGTGGAGAGACTCCGAGCTGGGATGGCGGGCTTGGATCGTTACCGGACCGAGGCACGGGACACACGGCGTCAGATCTTTGAGCTGAAGATCGAGCTGCGGACGATGGAGCGGACGGTGAGAATGATGGGCCGGGGACCAGAGCGGAGTGCCTCCCAGAGTGGAGTACGGAGGAGTGCTGCCCCGAGCGGCTCGATAGGGGATTTCCTTGCCAGCTCCTCTGGCCAGCGGAGGAATGAGAGGGCAGAGAGAGGACAGCAGGAGGAGAGCGCCTCCATAGCACCACCTGCGAGGAGACCTGAGGGAGGAGATGATGATGGCGGCCCGGCGGATAAGCTGGCTGAGTGATGCATTTTTTTTGGTTTTCTTATTCTTATTACTTGTACATAACTTGTATGGGAGATGAAAAATGGAAATGCAAATCTTTTTTGTGTTTAGTTATGACTTTTATGTGAATGAATGGATGTGTATGCAAACAGGTGATCATGTAAAAATGAATGGGAATGAATGCAAGAAAATGTATTGTGAGAGTATGATTGGAATGCAGGAAATGCTTGTGGATGTGTGAAGGAGTTGACGAAAAATGAATGCATGTAAAGGAATGGATGATTGCGTGGAGATGAAATGTGAACGATGGGGATGAGATAATGTGTGGATGTACAGGATGAACGGAATGGGAAGCCTGTAGGACCGCCAGGTCTACACGGAGGCAGATAGGAATAGCACAAGTCACAGCAGCAGACAATGTAACTATCTATACCCAAACCGTCCGGATCAAGTAACGCATCGGGTGGAGGCCGTTAGAAAGGACAGAGCCCAACTTTGCAGAACTGAGCAGCAGGAAGAGTAACGGATCAGAGATGGTGCGTTATATACAAGTAACGGCCAAATGCTAGACCGTTAGAGATGGCAGAGCAATGTTGAACTACGGACGTACTGACTGTACTCAGTGTGTATAGACCTTGCCAAAGCGATGTGTAGACTTCGAGTGCAGACGTCCAGATGATGTATAGACTTCATGAACACAGCAGCAAGGATGTATGGACTTGGACAAGGGATGTACAGACTTGGGGCTTGTGCTCACGTTGGGCAATGTATAGACTTGAATCAAGAATGTACAGACTTGAAGCGGTGTGGACGTATAGACTTGGGATGAAGACTGTACAGACTTGGAGAATGTATGGACTTTGAATGAAGACTGTACAGACTTGGAGAATGTATGGACTTTGAATGAAGACTGTATAGACTTGGGGAATGTACACACTTGGATGAAGAATGTACAGACTTGAACGACGAGTAGACTTTGGACGAAGGCTGTACAGACTTGGGGGAAGGTATGGGAATGTATAGACTTCAACAAATGTATGGACTTCAACGAATGTATAGACTTGCACCTGATGTATGGACTTCAAAGTGAATGGGATGTATAGACTTCAACGAATGTGGGATGTATAGACTTCAACGAATGTGACGTATAGACTTCAACAAATGGGATGTATAGACTTCAAAGAATGTGGGATGTATAGACTTGGGTGAAGATGTGGAATGTATAGACTTGGCAATGATGGTGAAGAATGTATAGACTTGGGTGAATATGTGGAATGTATAGACTTGGGTGAAGATGTGGAATGTATAGACTTCGAAAATGATGTATGAACTTGAAGCTGATGTACAGACTTGAAGCTGATGTATGGACTTGAAGCTGATGTACAGACTTCAACATGATAAATGAATGCAGACTGGGATGATGAAGGGGATGTATAGACTTAACCAAATATGCAGGAAATGTGACGGTTCAGGCGCAGTGTGTCGGAGGCAGATAACGGCCATGAGCAAGACCGTTGAGAATGATTGACCAAGCAGAGGCCAAAACTGATCAGCAGAGAATGCAACGGCTCAGAGAGAACGCGTCACAAGAATATAACGGTCTAATGCTAGACCGTTAAGCTTGACAGAACATGTTTGATCAAATTAAACCTACAGAAAATGTGACGGTCCAGCTCTGGCGCGTCAGAGGAAAGTGACGGTCTAGCGACAGACCGTTAGATAATGAATTGTACTCCGAGACGGATTGAGCCGCAAGGGGCAAAACCCGAGATAGGAAGTCTTAAATCTGTTCTAGACTCCTCCCAGACTTAAGATAAAGCCTTCCAATCTGAATCTTATCTCTTTAAATCCGAAACCAAACCTTTAAAACTTGGAAACTTAGCCAAAATCGTATCTTTCTGAATTCTCTGCTAGAAGCCTGAAAAACCCCTCCTAAGGGTAGGAAATAAGATGAAGAGAAGCTTCGAGGTGATAGCTATGGAGGAGAAAGTCTACACCGGACCTAAAGCTGCAAAAAAGGAGTACGGAGAGCTACAAAGGCTGACCTCAATTCCCAAGCACCTAAGCTCCAATGCTCAAAGAGTGGTAAGCTTCCATGACCTAACCAAGTTCAGAAATTCCTGCACTTCATCTTCTTCCTCATGATCTTCTTCTTTTCTTTGCCCCTCCCCGTTCCAAGATGCTATTCTAATCTGAAGTGGGTGGCTCCCATGGTAAAGGCACTCCCTTTAGAGGTTACATCAATTCTCAAAGCATGGCACCTCCAACCTCTCTTGGTTTTAGGCAAGAATTTCCAGAAATTGACATTAGATTGGCCTAGTGTTTCAGCCCTCATAGAGTTGTGGCATCCACAAACACATACCTTCATCTTCCCTTCCTTCGAAGCAACAGTCCTATTGGAGGAGGTAGAAACCTATCTAGCCCTTCCTAAGACTAAGGTGGGGGATGAAGACCGAGTTTGCTACATGATTGAGCCTATCGACCCGTCCTTAATTTTGTGTGATTTCATCCATAATCCAAAGGACGTGAGGACCATGATCAGCCCACACCACATACACTTGATACCTTTAGCCCAATGGATAATGTCTCATTGTAAAAATAAGTGGGAGAGACATGAAGCCATAGCCAAGGCCGTGGCGGTTTGCTTATGTAGAGTTTTCCTTTTCACTACTACCGATCACCTCTTAGATACCCAAAATCTCAGTGTTATTAGTGGGTTGTGGCGGGGAATGTCCCTTTCTCAAGCGATCCTCTCATACTTCTATGAAGGACTAAGCTCGGCTTGCCTAGGAGGACCCTTATTCGGTTCCATGATACTCCTTGAGTGTTGGATGGGCGTGAGAATCAAGTTCCAACCAAATGAAGATATTAGTTCTGCTAGCCGGATCTTCGGGTGCCACCCTCTCTTCTTCATTGGAGGGGCATCTAGATTTTCTTCACAGGTTGAATGTAAGGCGGCGGATAAGAAAACTCGGGATGAATGACGCCTCTTCTTCAACACCCTTCCAATGGAGAAATACATCATGCGACCAAGGATCCTTCGCAGCGCTCTTCTTAGAATACCGCGGTGTCAAGGCCTAGACCTCCAGCTAGTGGGAAATACTACCATGGCGATCTACAACCCACACCGGTGCCATCTTCAGATCGGGCTACCTCGGATTGAAGCTCCTGCACTATCACACTACCCTCCCCTTCTACCTAGGAAGATGGGGACCGAAGACGATGAGAGAGCAGTCCAGAACGCGCTGACCATGTGGGAGATCAGAAAGGTGCGCCCGTGGCAAGAAAAAGTAGAAGAGAACGACGAAGCACGCCGTGGCTACCTGAAAGAGTTGAGGAAGATCCGCCCTTTTGCGGACAAGAAACTGAATGTAGTTTGATTTTCTTTTTATGAATGATGTGATTTGACAACCAGAGTTGGAATTTTTATCAATCTCATGTTGCATTAAATTCATGTGAATAAGATAAGATTGCCTTAATTGAATGGACATGAACTTGTGGCTTGATTTGGTTAGAACGACCAGCAGAACCGGGCTTCTGGAGAATGTAACAGATCTGATCAGGGCCGTTACAAGGAGATAACGGTGGGGAGATAGGCCGTTATAGTGTATGCTCTGAGAACTAAATCCTCTGGAGGAAGTAGCGGTCCAACGATGGACCGTTAGGAGGAGTAACGGTCGTGCCCCAGGCCGTTAGAGAGAGAGCTGCTAAGAGAGTCAAAGTGAAGGCCTGAAGAGATGTAACGGGCTAGCATGGATCGTTAAACGAATGTGACGGCCTGTACTTGGTGCGTCACAGCCTTGAACCTGCATAGTTGTGAGATTTCAGCTTTGTTCTTGGTCCTGCGTTCTGCACATACTTAAACATGGAGCAAGTTAGATCTGTTCTTAGACTCAACCCCTTGCCTCGAAGCGAGTTAGATAATGACCATTTCTTGATATTTGGTCAAGGGGTGGAGCCTTATTAAATAGGCGGGAAAAAAACATAATAGAAATAATGCGATGCATGCGATGCATATGATGGTATTTTTGGATTTTGGAAAATATATTCGAATTTTTGTGTGTTTTGGAAATATTTGATGTTTTTGGATTTTTGAAATATGTGGTTTTTTTTGGATTTTTGAAATATATGATGTTTTTGGATTTTCGAAATATATATGATGTTTTTGGATTTTGAAATATATATGATGTTTTTGGATTTTGAAATATATGATGTTTTTGGATTTTGAAATATATGTTATTTTTGGATTTTTGAAATATATGATGTTTTTGGATTTTGAAATATATGATGTTTTTGGATTTTGAAATATATGTTGTTTTTGGATTTTGAAAACCAGGGCTTTCCCTTAGCAACGCGAGCCCTCCGCATCGTATTGAGAGTCCCGAGGTTGGCGTGCAATGAGGTGACAACCCCTGACCAAGGCCCAGATTTTCATGACGGTGTTTCTACCAGGGCCATACCCAGGGTACTAGTTTCAATCCTGAAAAAGGAAAATAGAACACGGGGGTAAGCTGAGAGAGAACTGAAAGATGCTTATTAGGGAAATCGTCCCGAATAGAATCAGTGTGAGGAATAGGAAGATGGGCAAGATGCTCAGCGATGGCGTATCCTTTGACCGCCTTCTGAACGACAAATGTGATCTCGAATTGAGAGAGGAAGCTCTGCTAGCGAGCTAACCTACTAGAAAGGACGGGCTTTTCTAAGAGATAGCGAATCGGGTCCATTCTAGAGATCAACCTAACTAGGTGGGCAAGGAAATAGTGTTTAAGCTTTTGAGCTACCCACACTAAGGCAGCACAAGTCTTCTCCATAGCGGTGTATCTGGACTCAGCTGGGTTAAACAACCGAGAGAGGTAATAAGCAGCTCGCTCTTTCCCTTCATCATCAACTTGTGCTAATACCGCCCCTAGGGAGTCTTCAATAACCGAGATGTATATGATTAGGGGTTTCCTAGGGACAGGAGGTTGCAAAACTGGGGGATTGGATAGATATTCCTTTAAGTCCTCGTAGGCCTTTTGACAATCTTCATTCCATTCAAACTTAACCCCCGCCTTAAGCAATTCATAAAATGGACGGCACCTTTGAGAATATTGGGATATGGATCTTCTAATGAATTGCAATCGACCGATCAATCCTTGAAGTTCCGTAATGTTCTTAGGCAGAGGCATGTCCATGACGGCCTATGCTTTGTTAGGATCAATCTGGATCCCCCGTTTGCTCACTATGAAACCTAACAGCTTCGCTGAAGAGACTCCGAATACACACTTCTTCGGATTCATCTTAAGCTTGTACTCCCTGGCTCTTTGCAGCACCTTAGCCAGAATAGAGGGGTGTTCTTCTTTGGTTCTTGACTTCACCAAAATGTCATCCACGTAAGCTTCCATATAGATATGCATCATGTCGTGGAAGATGGCCATCATCGCCCTTTGATAGGTGGCACCTGCATTCTTCAGACCGAACGGCATAACCACTTAACAATATGTGCCCCAGGGCGTGGTGAAGGAGGTTTTCTCTTGATCTTCTGGAGCGAGACGGATTTGATTGTATCCTGAGTAACCGTCCATGAATGACAACGATTCGTACCCGACGGTACTATCGACCAAGACATCAATGTGAGGCAGCGGGAAATCATCCTTGGGACATGCTTTATTGAGATCCCTGAAATCGATGCAAATACGCACCTTGCCATCCTTCTTGATGACAGGGACTATGTTTGCCACCCACTGAGGATATAGAACAACTCTAATGAATCTGGCCTAATATAACTTGTCAACTTCTTCTTTAATCCTTAAGGCCATGTGGGGGTGAAATCTTCTTGACCGTTGGTTCACAGGTGTTGCCCCTGGTTTAAGCACGAGTCGATGTTCCACTAAAGAGGGGTCAAGACCTGTCATGTCCTCATAAGACCAGGCGAAGGAATCGCTATACTCCCTTAGAACCTTGATCAAATCTTCTTCTACTTGTGGAGGGAGATTAGCGGCAATAACGATGGGCCTTGGGTCTTCTTCAGTTCCCAGATTGATTTCCTTCGTAGGTTCATCCACGGCTGACGATGGCTCGTCGAATTTCTTAAGTCCTTGTGCGTACAGATCAGCAGTGTCATCTACGTCGCTGTCCTCATTAACCGGATCTTTTTCATCCAGGATTTTATAGACGCCGAGTCCGTCATCGCTCCACGCCCCTTCTATTTCTTCTTCCTCTTCAATCATAATTGCCGTAGCAACAAATTCTAGACATTTCAAAAGGGCATGACAACGCTGAGCTAGGTCTTGCAAGAACCTATCAGGAATAGATTTGGGAGGACGCGCAAGCGGGCGCGGCTCAGAGGAGGAAGGGTTGGACGACCTAGAACAAGACCCTACTTCTTTAGACCTAACTAATTCTACTTCCCTAAACTCGATAGACCCTAATCCTAACCTAGGAGAAAGGAGACCTAGTGGAAGGGAAGGAGTAGGGGACTCGTGCCCTTGGGATGAGGATGGAGACAGGGTAGCATAATCTTCCACTGAAATCTCCGTTTCGAATTTGATGTTTTTTTTTTGGAGATCAGCAGAGACTACACAGCAAGATGGAGGAGGCGGGAGCTGCATAGGGAATAGCTCGGGGAAGATACAGTCAAAGAAGGGATCGGAAGATGAGAACCACATCTCGTGGAGTTGGGCGTTGGGAGGAGGAGGAGTGAATAGAGTGGATAGATCAATGGGCGGGCAATGCCCGCAAGCACAAGGAATAAATAGAATTTCGGGCGGATCAACGAAGGATGGATTTACCATGATAGGAGGAAGATGGGGTAAGAAATCCCATTGCTGGAGGAGAGATTGAAAGCGGGAGGGAGACCAAGAAAAGACAATCGGAGAGCTCCCCTCCTCTCGCGGATCATCGACTGGCCGCTTCTTCGGCCTCCATTGCACGAGCTGAACATCTTGCTTCTTCTGGTAGTCTTCTTCATAAAACAACCCCTGAAGGGCTTGACCATAATCAAGCATATCATCTTCTGGCCTCTTCAGTGCCGGCGGTGGACTGGCAATCAGACATACTGTATTTCTCCCTGATGGAGCTGGCTGCAGAGCTAATGTGCCAGGCTGGAGAGGCCCTCGAACAAAGTGTTGACGGTAGTCCCAGGTGATTGGCCCAGAATCACCCATCATAGATAATGCGGTTTCTCGATAGCCAAGACCTCTCCTGCCCATCTTTCTTCCCTTGGGTATGGGCTTGGTCATTCCTTGTAATTGTGCACCGAGGCCTCTCCCCGGTTGGTAGCCCAGTTTCAGTATAATGTTCCAGCCTTTTGAGTCTCGGATCTGGGGCTTCATCTTGATGTTAACTGGAGCAGTGATGGGCCTAGGAGGTGTATAAGCCCAAGGGAAGTTCAAATCCAGCACTGATATGACGGGTCGGCTGATAAGTGTGTATTTTTCCTTTTTAATTCATAATTATTCACATTTTTATGAGCTTAAATTATGATCAATATACACTTCTCACACTTACTGTTAATTTTGAATCAAATATTTAATTTTATGAAATTAAATAAATTTTAATCACAATTTTTTATGTATTTATACAGGCACGCAATACGAGAAAAACTTCAAGAAAAAGAAAATAAAGAAAATAAAAGTTATATGTTAAACTGAGCCAAAAGCTCAAGGAGTTGTTCAAAAAGAATAGAAAAAAATTAGAAAAAAAATAAAATTATTTGAGTATTTTTTAGAATTTTCTACTTATATATACTAGATATATATATATATAGATATATATATATATATATAATTAAAAAAAAAATTCAAACCCCGCCCCCCCTTCCCGCCTTCGCCGCCCGCACGGGCGACGAGGCGAGAAGGCGAAGGGGGGGGGGGGTCGTGGCCGGCGAAGGAGCGGCGCGAAGGAAGGCGGGGGGGCTCGTGGCACGCGAAGGCGAAGTGGAGACGGGGGCGCACGCGACTGCGTGCGACACGCGGCAGGAGACGGCGGGCGCACGGCGGGCCCACGGGTGGCCTAACCCGTTCGGCGCCGGTCGGCGCAACGTGCCGGCAGAGAGAGGAAGTGAGAGAAATAGAGAAAAAGAAGGCCAAAAAAATGCCAGAAAAATCCGAAACAAATCAGAAAAAATTGGCAAAATGTGCAGCACATTCCAGCCTACCAATTTAGGTAAAAATTAGGTGCACTTGAGTTGTTTCACATGAGAGGGGGTGTTATGTGTTGCCCTATATAAAGGGCCTTCATGTGTAATGGAACTAGTTAGTTGTTAGGGATAGTTAGAAGGAGAGATAGCATAGAGATTTTTCATTGTATTCTTGAAGTTCTTCATTGTAAGTCTTAGTAGAGCTCCATAGGAGGGTTGGATCTTGATGTTTTACAAGCTTTTGATGTCACCTTTGTAAGTTGATTTGATATTAATGCAAGGTTCTTTTTAAGCATTCAGTCTATTCTTGGTTCAATTACTTATTGTTGTGATCCCCATTTCAAATTCTTGTCTTCATGAAAGTTGTTCGTTTTCAAGTGTTCTTTAACGTATCGGTTTAGCATTTCTTCAAATTCGTCCAAATTCATAGAGTTAATACCCATTTTCTTAAGTGATGTCCTGTGCATTTACTGTTCATCCGTGGTGATACCTTCTTCCATTTCTTCATTTTGAAGTCTTTCTAGTCCTCAAATAACTCTGCGTTCTTCATAAGAGTTGTTTCTCTCTTGTAGATCTAAGTTTTATTCTTCTTGCACGTTGTCAAATTCCTCTTCGTTTGAGCTCTAGAATTAAGTTTTCAAGGTGCTGTTTTTCTGTCAATTATTGTTCATCCGAACCAATAGGTCATAGTTTAAATTTTTCCTTATCTTCCTTTCATTTTCTGTTTCTGTGTTCTTCATAAAAGTTCTTCATCTTTTCATTCTCTACAACTTTCATGTTTTTCATTTTATCTAATTCCTTCTAGATTTCAAATTATTTTTTACCTTCCAAACCTCTATTTCAATAGATTTCTGTTATAATTGTCACTTGTGTTTTCACTTGTGTTTTGTTTCAATTTCAATCTAAACATTTTCTTCACAGTTTCATCACACATACCCAAAGCGGTAATTCTTCTTCAAATCCTCTCACGGCGTCGACTTCTTAGGCGGAGCGATCTTCATCAAAGGCTCGGCGTGGAAACGATGGCATTCTTCACTCAATTGGCTAAATTTCCTTTACTTATCTCTTGTCATTTAAAGTTGCAATTTCAATTCCACTTAGTGATAATCGCACTCAAAACATAAAATTCGCTTTTCCAAACATAAGGGTATCTCCAACTTGAACTAAAATCAAACTTCTCTCCCCGTGGGATCGACCCGTATTCACCACTGTACTCATATTTTCAACAACATTCGAGTGAGTGAGTGCGGTTATAAATTTTGAAATTTGTGTGGCACGGTATTTTTAAACGACGACTGTCGAGCGCATCATCGGCTGCTTGGCCAAAGTGTAGGAAGAATCTGTTCTAAAATGGCCTTAACCGATTGAACCGTGGATAAGCTCTTGACTTTGATGACCCTCCCTTGGAAAGGGAATTTGACGTACTGATGTGCGGTGGAGGGTACGACACCGAGTGTATCAATCCATGGACGACCCAAGATCGCCTTAAACATGGGGTCAATGTCCAGCACATAAAATTCCACAGGCATAGTAAGGGGCCCGAGCTCCGCTTGAATAGTGACTACCCCGTGACATGCTCTCCGTGAGTTGTCATTTGCTGCTATAGTGGTGGGGGTAGGTCGTAACAATTCTTCAGATATATTGCAAGCTCGGAGAGTACTGAGTGGGCATACATTAATTGAAGCCCCTGTGTCAACCAGTGCTGCCTCAATGCTGACCTTATTCAGAATAATTGTAATGCAGAGCGGCATCTGCCGAGCTCCTGGAGGTGCTAGCTCGATTTCTGAGAATGTAATTGCCGGCCCTTTAGAAATAGTTGCTAGTGCTGTTGGTAAGCTTTCAACTGCCATGTCCTCGCTGACCATCACCTTCTGTAGGAAATCCCTGAGAGCGTCCTGGTGCAGGGTGGACCTTTTGATAAGTTCCAGAACTGATATCTTGGCGGGCACTCGGTCCAGATGGTGTAGCAAGTCATACTGAGTTCCTGGCAGAGGTTCGGCTTCTTCTTGCTCGGCTGTTGGCTGGGAAGACTGGGGATTGGAGGTAGTGGGGTAATTCCGATGGAACAACTTCCCGCTTCTTAGGGCGCAATTTGCCGCGGCGTCGGGAGATGATATTATTGGCCCGGTTGGGTGGATGAGTGGAATAGACTGCGTAGGAGAGGTGATTTGGTGAGGGGTGACGTTGGGGTTAACAAGAGATGGTGGCCGGATGAGTGGCGTGGGATGAGCGGAAGGTGGGGTGATGATGGGGGATGGTGCGGATGGTGGGAGGACGAGTGTAGGCAGGGTGACGGGCGGAGGATTGGATGAGGGGATGGTTATGACCGTAGCGGGGGTAACTAATGGTGGGTATGATGGCGCTATGGGTGGTGGTGGATTTGCTGGTGCGGGTGTGAATGGAAGGACAAGCGGAGAGGGTGTTGGGTGTGTAGGGAGGATAAATGAAGGAGTGAGGGGGTTGCGGTGGTTATGGTGGAGGGCCATTACTTGTGGTGCAGTACCATCATCATCAAAAGACCACTCGGTGTTAGGAGCCGGGGGTTGGACTACATTGACTTGCGCCGGCGCCGGCGACTGAGGTTGTGGAGCGGGCGGATGGTTTGGCATCAGATTTTGATGGATCCCCAGATCCTGAACCTGCTGTGCTTGCTACTGTTGTGGCGGCTGCTGCGGCTGCGGTGCTTGATGCTGCTGCACTTGCTGCCTCTGCGGCTGCCTTCTCTTTTCTTTAATCTCAACAATGGCCCTGTGCATTTCGGCCCAATCTATCCTCTGTCCTTCATGAAGATCATATACTTGGTCCCGGAATTGAAAACATCCTTCAATGGTATGTCCTGGTTGCCTGTGGAACATACAATACTTCGTCTGATCAACGGCCGGATTCCAGTTGGGCCGTTCCGGAGGAAGTTGTATAGCATTAACCGACATAAGAGCCGAGAAAATATCCGTGAGGGTTTCTGGCAGTGGAGGATATTGTGCCCTCTTGGGAGCCAGGCGCTTGTTATTTGGGTTGTTGTTATAGCCGTTGGGTGGAGGGACGTTGTGGTATTGCGGGGGTGGTGGTGGTTGCTGTGGTGCGGCAAATGTGTTTTGTGGAATGGTGAAGGTGGGCGGAGGGTTTTGCAGAGTGATTTGGAAGTTCTGTGGAGCGGGATTTTGTGGAGTGCGGGGGTTTTGAGGGAAGCGGAAAGGTGCGTTTTGAAATGGAAAAGCAACGGCTTGAACCTGCTCATTCGTTTGGACCCCTTCTGTAACTGGCCCTTGTGGCTTCTTATGGTACTTGGGCTTTTGGTTTTCGAACAGAGAATGGATAGGGGAGTCCTTGAAATGAGTTTGAATAAAGCGCGCCCGGCTATATAGTTGGTGCATGTTGGCTATGTCGTTCATTGCCAGGATGTTTCGAAAGGTTGGAGTAGCATTTGAAATAAGTAGCTTGACCTTCCCTTCCTCCGAAATATGGCCGGGCACCCTAGCGGCCATCTGCCTCCACCTATCTGCATAAGTGGCAAACTCCTCATCTGTTTTCATCTTTTCGGCCACCAGATCTGTAAAAGAATATTCCGGGCCGACCCGGCCTTGAAACCGCTGAATAAACTTGTCTTTTACTACCTTAAAGCTCTCAGCTTCTTCCAATGGCAGAGAATAAAACCATTCCAGTGCAACACCGTCCAATGATCGGCGGAATAAATACGCCATAAGACGATCATCATATTGGAATTGGGCCGATTCTTATAAGAAATCCCTCACGTGAATAAAGGGATTGCCGTTCCCGTCATATTTTCTATAATTGGGGAGCTCGGACTGGGGAGGGAACCGGATGTTTTGGAAACTAGGAACAGGAATATCTGCCAAGGATTGTGGGCCAACCTGTTTCTGGAGGAAGTCGAGTTGTTGTTGCGTGGTGGCCCATTTATCAAGTAATTCCTGCTCTCTGGATGGACAGGGGTAGCAAGAGATGATGCTTGAAGTTGAGGAGCAGAGGGGTGAATTGTAGTAGGAGGTGGGAGCCCGTAAGAAGAAGCCGAAGGATAAACGGCCGACATAGGGGGTCCATAAGAAGGATATTGGGCCCGAGATTGACCCAGATTGGAGTGGGC
The DNA here is from genome assembly GCA_022559845.1 of Amorphophallus konjac. Taxonomy (NCBI): domain Eukaryota; kingdom Viridiplantae; phylum Streptophyta; class Magnoliopsida; order Alismatales; family Araceae; genus Amorphophallus; species Amorphophallus konjac. The sequence goes on from CM040125.1 coordinate 18,835,368, forward strand.
TTGGACCACCCCTGACTGTCTTCTTCAAATTCGTCCAAATTCATAGAGTTAATACCCATTTTCTTAAGTACTGTCTTGTGCATTTACTGTTCATCCGTGGTGATACCTTCTTCCATTTCTTTATTTTAAAGTCTTTCTAGTTCGCAAATAACTCTGAGTTCTTCATAAGAGTTGTTTCTCTCTTGTAGATCTAAGTTTTATTCTTCTTGCACGTTGTCAAATTCCTCTTCGTTTGAGCTCTAGAATTAAGTTTTCAAGGTGCTGTTTTTCTGTCAATTACTGTTCATCCGAACCAATAGGTCATAGTTTTTCAAGTTTTTCTTATCTTCCTTTCATTTTCTGTTTCTGTGTCCTTCATAAACGTTCTTCATCTTTTCATTCTCTACAACTTTCATATTTTCCATTTTATCTAATTCCTTCTAGATTTCAAATTATTCTTTACCTTCCAAACCTCTATTTCAATAGATTTCTGTTATAATTGTCACTTGTGTTTTCACTTGTGTTTTGTTTCAATTTCAATCTAAACATTTTCTTCACGGTTTCATCACACATACTCAAAGCGGTAATTCTTCTTCAAATCCTCTCACGGCGTCAACTTCCTAGGCGGAGCGATCTTCATCAAAGGCTCGGCGTGGAAACGACGGCATTCTTCACTCAATTGGCTAAATTTCCTTTACTTATCTCTTGTCATTTAAAGTTACAATTTCAATTCCACTTAGTGATAATCGCACTCAAAACACAAAATTTGCTTTTCCAAACATAAGGGTATCTCCAACTTGAACTAAAATCAAACTTCTCTCCCCGTGGGAACGACCCGTATTCACCACTGTACTCATATTTTCAACAACATTCGAGTGAGTGAGTGCGGTTATAAATTTTGAAATTTGTGTGGCACGGCATTTTTAAACGACGACTGTCGAGCGCATCAAATTTTTGGCGCCGTTGCCGGGGAATGGAATTTTTAAAAGTTGGATATTCTTGTGTTTGATTTGTATATTTGTATATTGATTTTGCTATCTTTATTATGCAGGAAAAAGAAAACAAACCAAAAACAAATCAAAGAAAGACGGAAAGCAACCTGAAATTCCAAGGATATGAAACATTGTTGAAAGCCCGGAAGCATACCTAAAGGACTGAAATCAAGAAATAGGTTCTACTTTTCCAATTTCTGAAAAATCTCTACAAAAATTTAAAAAATTCCTCAAAACTCAATAAAAATCCTAAAACAATCAAAAACAAAATAAAATTTTGTGTTGGCTAAATAGGTTCATTAATTAAATAAAAAAAATTACTTGCACCAAAATCTAAAAAAAAATTCATTTCAAGATTAGAAACCACACATCATGTTTTAGGACATGCATCATTTAGCATAGAATTTTTCTTTGTTTAAATTCCTGTCAATTGCATATTGAAGATTGCGAGGGGCAAGGTACGTTCTACTCACCATATTCTGGCATTCATTTTGCATAAAGAACCCCTTGTTTGAACTTGTGGTGCGCATTTTCATTCCAAAATACCTTAAGGGCAACACCCCTAACAACATAAGGTGGGGATTTCATCACTCTTCCTTAGCCCGCAAACCACAGTTCCCTTGCATCTCTGTATTACCTAGATCTTAATAAAAGTCAGTAGACGTTGGCCCTAGGATCACACTGTTGTTCTTGTGTTATTTGAGTTTACCCTCATATGAAAACCGGTGCCTAAGGCAAGACGGTCGGACGGCAAACGCCTTAAGCGGGTTAGTGGTTTGGCATAATTAGGTCCCTACGAAAGTAGGGGGTACCTCCCACTTCCCCACCCCTTACCTGGATGGTGGACATATTGAGGGTGAACTTCAGTTTCACTTTAATCATTTTGTGAAACCTCACCTGTAGATTTAGGGCACATCTAGGTCATTAGCGTAATTTGTGTGTGAAATTGTTTGTGTTTGTCTAAAAACAAAACAAAAACAAAAGCATTTTCTTCTCTTTTCTTCGTCATAGTATGTCAATATAAACAAAAAAAAAATCATTAAAAATTAACCATCACTCTTTCTTGGGTCTTTTGCATTGCTACATTTAAATTTATTCAGGCCCATTACTAGATTCTTTCATGTTCAACTATGCGGGCTATTTGGATTCCAACCCTTCCTTTGCCCCTTATCATCAAACTCCTTCACTCTTCCACAATGGGGTTCACAATTCATCTTTTACCCAAGAGCCGTATCAATTGTCATCGAATTCTTCCACCTCTTTCTCTCACACAAATCCATATCCTAGGTGGGAAAACCAACAATCATCCTCTTGGGCACCCTATCAAGACCCCATTCAAAGTCCTTCAAACCCACACTTTGCAGATTGGGCTTCATATTCCAATGATCCTTACAATCAAGCTCATTCTCAAGGTCAACCCATCTACTCTTCACCACCTCAGTATCAGACTGATTTCTATTCTAATTACCCATCACAGTCTGCGTACAACCCCGCCTATTCAGCTCCTCCAAAGTCTGATTTTGAGGATAGGTTTAATCGAATGACTCAACTCATTTTGGCCAATCAGCAGTCCCTTGAAGCTCAGAGCCAAATCATACAAGCCCAGCTTGACCAATATGATAGAGAGCATGAAATGGACCCATATACTAGCCTTCCCACGGATAACTTTGAACATCAATTTCCCGATGATAATATCGCGTTGATTGATCCATCTCTCACTCCTCAATTCAACAACTCTCCCATAATTTTTGATGATGAGGATAATCGGGAGCAGCCATATCAGGAAAATTTGGGGGAAGCGAATGCAACTCAAGTTGTGATGGCCAAGGAAAATAATGAGAAGTTTAAGTTGGGGGGAGAACAAGAGAAAAATCAAATTTGGGCCACAAACTTTAATGACTATTATGATCCAGCCCAACATACAAATTATTCCCCTCCTTGCTATTCATCTCTTCCACCCTCACCTAATGCCTCTGATGATCAATTCATTCAGTTACTTCTCCATAGTCAATCCCTCCAACAGCACATCAATAGGCTTACCGAGGAAGTCAAAACCATAGAGGGAGAGCAATTCTTTGATTCCTCTGGACCCACTCCTCATCAAGTTCTTCACACTGACTACGATCAATCTATAATTCCCCAAGAGCATCACACTCCTATCACTCTTAATGTAGAAGATAACGGGATTATGGAGGGGTCGTGTCAGCAAAATTCACATGAGAACTCTAAGGCATTAGAGGAGATTGAAGAATTGACTGGAAAAGAAACAAAGGAAGGCGATGACTTAATGAATGATCAAATTTCTCCTCCTAAACTTGAATTTGAGGAGCCTATGCTTGATTATCCTTCTGAGGAACGTAATAGAGAGGAGGATGAGCTCCAGTTAGGGGGAGAAGATGCATATACGGAGACTTCACTTTTTAATCACATGTCTCTCCCAGAACTTGATGAAATTCTCTGTGAAGATGTGAAGGAAGAAGAAGTGAAGGTAGAACAAGAATTGTATATATATTTGAATAATGAAGTTGGGGTAAATGACGAATTGAATGATTTGAATGTACTGCATGATACTTTCAATCTAGAGAAGAGGGTAGAGCTTATGTCAATTCTTGACCACGGTGATTCTTTTGAAGTTCTTCCAACTGACTGGTCTACTCTTGCTCTACATGATGATCCCATAGCCTCTAAGGAGGAACATTTCATAATTGATGACATGATTTTTCACAATGTTCCTCCTCTATTCTCTGATTGGGGTGGTCCTTTTGTGATGCATGCACCTCAATACATGCTTTGCCCTTGCACTCACCAGTCACATTCGTTTTCTTCAGGGCATGAAAAAGAAAATTTTGGCAAGAATAAAATTCTTTGGTGGCTCATTTTAAAATCAACTTGTTGGTTGTTGAGCTACAGTGCGTCTGGCTGAAGACGTTAAATTTAGCGCTTTTTGGGAGGCAGCCCAACGTTTTCACAGTTTGGTGTGCAAATAAATGACTTCTTAGGAGGCAACCTAAGTAAATTTTATGTGTTATGGGTAATTAGATGTGTTTAGGGATTCGAGGGACAAGGACAACAGAGAACCAAGCAAAAAGCATCTCATTCCACTCTTAAAAACAAAACAAACAAAGAGATTACATCAGGATCCACCCTCGTTCTCCACATTACTCGGGCAAGAAACTCTAGAGGGTGTTCCCAAGTCGAGAGCAGCAGTATTACTACCGCACTATGGACGTCGATCTGAGGGGGCAGCAAAGAAGCTACTAACACGAAAGCCACGCTCTCGTGCTCTTCGATAGCGTTCTTCGCCATCCTTCAGCCATTGCTCGGCAAGGCCGAGACTGGTCCTTAATTCAAAAAGTTGGGCCTCCAGGGCCCTGTTTTCCTCTTTCTCGGCTAATCTCTTGGCTTTCTCTCTGTCTCTATCCCTTTCTCTTTCAGCCCGTTCTCTCTCTCTGTCTTCTCTTTCCAACTGAAGGGTAATCCTCAGCTCCACAGCGTCCCTAGAAGAGTCCTCATCAGGACGACGCTGTAGTTCCTTCTCCAGCTCAGTTATTCTCGCTTCCTGTTGGGTGGTAAGCGCGAGCGCCTCCTGTGTTTCCTTCTCCTGCCATACATTTAATCTCAGGCAAATAGCAATGCTTGCACAAGGGATTTTAAATAGTGAAACCCACACCTGTGCAGAAAGCATCCCTTCTGCCTCCGCAGCTCGTTGCGTGGCATGAGCAAGCTGCTCATGGAGTAGATCTAGCTCTGCAGTAGGAATCCATAGGCTGGAAGAAACACCATCTGCCCCCATCGCAGATGAAACTGCATCGAGCTGGGCACGCTGTAACACATATGAGATGACATTAAGTGGATAGCGTCATGAATCTCAAATCATACCTGGGGTGTATACAAAACACTTACTGATGAACCGAGAGCCGCTCGGGTGTCACTCAACTCTTGCTCAGTGTCCGCCAGACGAGCTCGTAAGTTCATTATTATGGTATCACGGGCATCCTACAGGTTATGACTTATGAGTTCACACAAACAAAAATAAAAAAATCAAAAACAAACCAATGAAAGAAATGGAAAAGACAAAAACATGGTTTCTTAACCTCTATATGCCCTCCAGACTGGAGCCTCTCAGCATACATTGCCCTATAGAGGTGTAGGTAATCCTCGCTGTCTTGTGCTTCCGATTCCATGAGCGTGCCACCCCTTTTCCAGTCTTCATATTATTCGGGGAAGCGCACCCTCCAATTGACACAGGTTGCCGGTCCACGCGTCTGCTTTCCGACGCTGGGAGATATGGTCATATCTACCCATTCCTGGGCTAGCCCTAGGGTCCGCATAGCTAATCACAGCCTGAGGGGCTCGATTTCATTTAAGCAATGGAGCCAGAGGTCCCGTCCGAATCAGGCGCGGCTTCCAGTAACCCATGGTTGGTCAACATCGACCATTTTCAAGAAAGGCCTCCAATTCACCTTTGATGGGTTGTACGCATCTTCTTGGTTAGCTAAAAAATGATGATCAAACAAAACAAACCAAAGAAAAGGGAGAAAAATTATCATACCATCGCTGCAGGAAACTCTTGCAACTCCCGCCTTAACACCATCAGTTGATAGGATAGAGGTGCTGTACTCATGATGGGTTGCCACCGTCTAGCAAGCGGGACCGTCATTAGCCGGCAGTGACGAGCTCTCCCCATTGGAAGGTAATAGTAGCTCCATAGCTACACCATCATGGGTCATTAATATCAACAAATTCAAGAAAAAAGGGCATAAAACAAAACAACGAAAACATTCTTTACCTGGATGAAGGGCGTAAACCCACTGAGTGTCATCTCTCGGTCTGCCCTTTGTGACAAACCTGTAAACAGATGAGCCAATACGGCAGCGCCCCAGGCGTATTGTCCTACTCTCTCCAGGTCTACAAGCAGCTCTAAGAAGCGACAGTGGATACTGTCGCCCTTGGAGCCCAATAGCAACTTGCCCAAAAGAAAGAGGAGGAACCACTAAGATCCATGTTAGTCCTCTCCCAGTTGCTGGTATCTACATAATATACCGCACGGGCACTCCTTTCTGCCCTTTCCATAAATTCTTCAAGGGATTCGTCATCACGCGGACGCATGTCAGTAAGCCCTAATGCTTCCATGATAGATGCTTTAGCTACTGACCTGTTTTTCCGACCATCTAAGTCCATCCCCAATAGCTTGTGGGCACCTTCTCGGTAGTCCGCATAAGTAACGCCAGTCACTGCTTCTCCGTCTACTTTGAGGCCCGTAATCCGGACCATGTCTTCTAGGCTGGGTACCATGTGCCCCCACGGCATCATAAATGCTCGACTTGCCGGATCCCATCTTTCACGTAATGCTTGAATCAGGGCAAGGTCGAGCTTGATCGGCTCGATTCTCAGAAAGGCCCCGAACCCCATCACGTCTAACCTTGCCTTCTGAAAGGCCGGGAGACCTCGATAGGCCGCCACTACCAGCTCCCACGATATGTGCGATCTCATCACAGTCTGCACATACAGATGATGTGAGAAATGGGAGCTTTGCAACGGAAAGAACGAAGACGAAAGCATGAAGTAAGGAATGCAAGGAGCCACTTACAAGTTGTGATAGGGTCCTCTCCCTCGATTGTCCTTCAACTTCTAAGAATCTCCTGGCACTGCTGCCCGATCTGCTCCTCTTCGAGGAGCGAGAGGACTCACCTTCTGCTCTGACGCTCGATTCACCCTCCATTCTGACAGTTGAGCAACACTCACTACTTCCCTTTCCCATCTTTCACTCCTCAACTCTACTCTCAAGCCTTCGATGTGCCGAAGATAAGAGGAAAGGGTGGTATTTATAGGATTGGAGAGACGGTGATCGGCATCTGTCCTCATCACCTTTAGCAACAGCCTTGGCGACAAGTCCTCCTCCCTTTACTCTCGCGCCCACTCTACCATGTGGAGTGACCGAGTCGGAGGCATGCTTTATTGACTTTTTGGCCCAAAGATTCCATGTGTTCCTTGTCCCGTTGTGACTGCTTTTCGCAAACACATGCCATAAGGGGACATTTCTGCGGGAAATCCGGATCCGTGACCCACGATGAAATCAATAGTCGATTCCCTTTGCAACTCATGGCTACGGTAAGTTCCACTCCTTGTGTGCCACGCAATAGCTTCTGGGAGTGAATCCAAGGTTTTATGATTTGATGTTTTGCTTGAGTGTGTGTTTCAGTTGATCGACCAGGCGGAGAAGGAGCCTTCATCACTTCGCCCGACCCATCAGGTTGTATCCTTCCATCCCAACTATATTATCTCTTTACTTGTTCTCTAAGCTTTCTACTGCATCTGCCATTGAGGACAATGTCATTTAAGTTGGGGGGGGAGATAAAAAAAAAGTTGCTCTCTTGTCTTGTCCCGCTAAATAATAATTTTCCCCATTTGGAGTCTTCTGATTCATGTCTCATGAAAAGTGATTCTGGAATGGCAACGATTAGGAAAAAGGATGATGGATAATTTCTTTACTCTAGCCGTGGAAATTTGATTTAAGAATCTCTTTAAAGTTCAGATGCACTTTCGAAAAATAAAATCACGTTGCACGCTAATGAAACAAGGACAAGCCTTCTGTTATTTTAGACAGACTGTCTGATATTCTGCATTTTCTGAAGAAGAGATCTGTTAGAAGCTTTCTGCCATACAAAAGTATGAGAAAAAAAAAACACACACCATGAAAAATGCTCCGATTCTGAGTAACCGGGCCTACTTCACTTAAGACGTGTTGAGGTTCGCGTCAAAAGGAAAAGGGAACTTTGATCTGTGGCACCGGGCCTACTTCACCTAAGACGTGTTGAGGTTCGCGTAAAACAGTGACGGGTAGTACAGCATCATGTGTGTATAGAAAAAAAAGAGAGAAAAAGAAAAAAAAGGAAAAGAGATCCCAAAAGGGACAAATGAAATAAGGTAGATAAAAAGTTATTATGCTTAAAGCTCTGATTAAGAAGTGCAGAATTGAAAGGCATTTGTTCGGAATAGCAACTGGAGGATGCAATTGTCTCTACTGTGAATTTAGTATTCCACTTGCACAAGTGCTACTGAATTTTGATTAGAATTCTTGATCATGTTCTTAAGGCTAGTCGGTGGTAATTAGTCCAGGTTCCTGATCTTTAGTTGACTCTATGAAAGATGATCTAGCAATGAGGCATGGATAATTTTAACTCTTGTTGGTCCTGAAATTCTTCATTAATTGCATTGCTAAGGGACTAGCAATGAGTAAGTTGGGGGGTGTGATAAGTGTGTATTTTTCCTTTTTAATTCATAATTATTCACATTTTTATGAGCTTAAATTATGATCAATATATACTTCTCACACTTAATGTTAATTTTGAATCAAATATTTAATTTTCTGAAATTAAATAAATTTTAATCACAATTTTTATGTATTTATGCAGGCACGCAATACCAGAAAAACTCCAAGAAAAAGAAAATAAAAGAAAATAAAAGTTATTTTTTAAACTGAGCCAAAAGCTCAGGGAGTTGTTCAAAAAGAATAGAAAAAATTTAGAAAAAAAAATAAAATTATTTGAGTATTTTTTAGAATTTTCTACTTATATATACTAGATATATATATATATATATATATATTATATATATATATAATTAAAAAAAATTCAAACCCCGCCCCCCCCCCCCCCCCTTCCCGCCGTCGCTGCCCGCACGGGCGACGAGGCGAGAAGGGGAAGGGGGGGGTCGTGGCCGGCGAAGGAGCGGCGCGAAGGAAGGCGGGGGGGCTCGTGGCACGCGAAGGCGAAGCGGAGACGCGGGCGCACGCGCCCGCGTGCGACACGCGGCAGGAGACGGCGGGCGCACGGCGGGCGCACGGCGGGCCCACGGGCGGCCTAACCCGTTCGGCGTCGGTCGGCGCAACGTGCCGGCAGAGAGAGGAAGTGAGAGAAATAGAGAAAAAGAAGGCCAAAAAAATGCGAGAAAAATCCGAAACAGATCAGAAAAAATTGGCAAAATGTGCAGCACATTCCAGCCTACCAATTTAGGTCAAAATTAGGTGCACTTGAGTTGTTTCACATGAGAGGGGGTGTTATGTGTTGCCCTATATAAAGGGCCTTCATGTGTAATGGAACTAGTTAGTTGTTAGGGATAGTTAGAAGGAGAGATAGCATAGAGATTTTCCATTGTATTCTTGAAGTTCTTCATTGTAAGTCTTAGTAGAGCTCCATAGGAGGGTTGGATCTTGATGTTTTACAAGCTTTTGGTGTCACCTTTGTAAGTTGATTTGATATTAATGCAAGGTTCTTTTTAAGCATTCAGTCTATTCTTGATTCAATTACTTATTGTTGTGATCCCCATTTCAAATTGTTGTCTTCATGAAAGTTGTTCATTTTCAAGTGTTCTTTAATTTATCTGTTTAGCATTTCTTCAAATTCGTCCAAATTCATAGAGTTAATACCCATTTTCTTAAGTGATGTCCTGTGCATTTACTGTTCATCCGTGGTGATACCTTCTTCCATTTCTTCATTTTGAAGTCTTTCTAGTCCTCAAATAACTCTGCGTTCTTCATAAGAGTTGTTTCTCTCTTGTAGATCTAAGTTTTATTCTTCTTGCACGTTGTCAAATTCCTCTTCGTTTGAGCTATAGAATTAAGTTTTCAAGGTGCTATTTTTCTGTCAATTACTGTTCATCCGAACCAATAGGTCATAGTTTTTCAAGTTTTTCCTTATCTTCCTTTCATTTTCTGTTTCTGTGTTCTTCATAAAAGTTCTTCATCTTTTCATTCTCTACAACTTTCAAGTTTTCCATTTTATCTAATTCCTTCTAGATTTCAAATTATTTTTTACCTTCCAAACCTCTATTTCAATAGATTTCTGTTATAATTGTCACTTGTGTTTTCACTTGTGTTTTGTTTCAATTTCAATCTAAACCTTTTCTTCACGGTTTCATCACACATACCCAAAGCGGTAATTCTTCTTCAAATCCTCTCACGGCGTCGACTTCCTAGGCGGAGCGATTTTCATCAAAGGCTCGGCGTGGAAACGATGGCATTCTTCACTCAATTGGCTAAATTTCCTTTACTTATCTCTTGTCATTTAAAGTTGCAATTTCAATTCCACTTAGTGATAATCACACTCAAAACACAAAATTTACTTTTCCAAACATAAGGGTATCTCCAACTTGAACTAAAATCAAACTTCTCTCCCCGTGGGATCGACCCGTATTCACCACTGTACTCATATTTTCAACAACATTCGAGTGAGTGAGTGCGGTTATAAATTTTGAAATTTGTGTGGCACGGCATTTTTAAACGACGACTGTCGAGCGCATCATCGGCTGCTTGGCCAAAGTGTAGGAAGAATCTGTTCTAAAATGGCCTTAACCGATTGAACCGTGGATAAGCTCTTGACTTTGACGACCCTCCCTTGGAAAGGGAATTTGACGCACTGATGTGCGGTGGAGGGTACGGCACCGAGTGTATCAATCCATGGACGACCCAAGATCGCCTTAAACATGGGGTCAATGTCCAGCACATAAAATTCCACAGGCATAGTAAGGGGCCCGAGCTCCGCTTGAATAGTGACTACCCCGTGACATGCTCTCCTTGAGTTGTCATTTGCTGCTATAGTGGTGGGGGTAGGTCGTAACAATTCTTCAGATATATTGCAAGCTCAGAGAGTACTGAGTGGGCATACATTAATTGAAGCCCCTGTGTCAACCAGTGCTGCCTCAATGCTGACCTTATTCAGAATAATTGTAATGCAGAGCGGCATCTGCCGAGCTCCTGGAGGTGCTAGCTCGGTTTCTGAGAATGTAATTGCCGGCCCTTTAGAAATAGTTGCTAGTGCTGTTGGTAAGCTTTCAACTGCCATGTCCTCGCTGACCATCACCTTCTGTAGGAAATCCCTGAGAGCGTCCTGGTGCAGGGTGGACCTTTTGATAAGTTCCAGAACTGATATCTTGGCGGGCACTCGGTCCAGATGGTGTAGCAAGTCATACTGAGTTCTTGGCAGAGGTTCGGCTTCTTCTTGCTCGGCTGTTGGCTGGGAAGACTGGGGATTGGAGGTAGTGGGGTAATTCCGATGGAACAACTTCCCGCTTCTTAGGGCGCAATTTGCCGCGGCGTCGGGAGATGATATTATTGGCCCGGTTGGGTGGATGAGTGGAATAGACTGTGTAGGAGAGGTGATTTGGTGAGGGGTGACGGTGGGGTTAACAAGAGATGGTGGCCGGATGAGTGGCGTGGGATGAGCGGAAGGTGGGGTGATGATGGGGGATGGTGCGGATGGTGGGAGGACGAGTGTAGGTAGGGTGACGGGCGGAGGATTGGATGAGGGGATGGTTATGACCGTAGCGGGGGTAACTAATGGTGGGTATGATGGCGCTATGGGTGGTGGTGGATTTGCTGGTGCGGGTGTGAATGGAAGGACAAGCGGAGAGGGTGTTGGGTGTGTAGGGAGGATAAATGAAGGAGTGAGGGGGTTGCGGTGGTTATGGTGGAGGGCCATTACTTGTGGTGCAGTACCATCATCATCAAAAGACCACTCGGTGTTAGGAGCCGGGGGTTGGACTACATTGACTTGCGCCGGCGCCGGCGACTGAGGTTGTGGAGCGGGCGGATGGTTTGGCATCGGATTTTGATGGATCCCCAGATCCTGAACCTGCTGTGCTTACTACTATTGTGGCGGCTGCTGCGGCTGCGGTGCTTGATGCTGCTGCACTTGCTGCCTCTGCGGCTGCCTTCTCTTTTCTTTAATCTCAACAATGGCCCTGTGCATTTCGGCCCAATCTATCCTCTATCCTTCATGAAGATCATATACTAGGTCCCGGAATTGAAAACATCCTTCAATGGTATGTCCCGGTTGCCTGTGGAACATACAATACTTCGTCTGATCAACGGCCGGATTCCAGTTGGGCCGTTCTGGAGGAAGCTGTATAGCATTAACCGACATAAGAGCCGAGAAAATATCCGTGAGGGTTTCTGGCAGTGGAGGATATTGTGCCCTCTTGGGAGCCAGGCGCTTGTTGTTTGGGTTGTTGTTATAGCCGTTGGGTGGAGGGACGTTGTGGTATTGCGGGGGTGGTGGTGGTTGCTGTGGTGAAGCAAATGTGTTTTGTGGAATGGTGAAGGTGGGCGGAGGGTTTTGCAGAGTGATTTGGAAGTTCTGTGGAGCGGGATTTTATGGAGTGCGGGGGTTTTGAGGGAAGCGGGAAGGTGCGTTTTGAAATGGAAAAGCAACGGCTTGAACCTGCTCATTCGTTTGGACCCCTTCTGTAACCGGCCCTTGTGGCTTCTTATGGTACTTGGGCTTTTGGTTTTCGAACAGAGAATGGATAGGGGAGTCCTTGAACTGAGTTTGAATAAAGCGCGCCCGGCTATATAGTTGGTGCATGTTGGCTATGTCGTTCATTGCCAGGATGTTTCGGAAGGTTGGAGTAGCATTTGAAATAAGTAGCTTGACCTTCTCTTCCTCCAAAATATGGCCGGGCACCCTAGCGGCCATCTGCCTCCACCTATCTGCATAAGTGGCAAACTCCTCATCTGTTTTCATCTTTTTGGCCACCAGATCTGTAAAAGAATATTTCGGGCCGACCCGGTCTTGAAACCGCTGAATAAACTTGTCTTTTACTACCTTAAAGCTCTCAACTTCTTCCAATGGCAGAGAATAAAATCATTCCAGTGCAACACCGTCCAATGATCGGCGGAATAAATACGCCATAAGACGATCATCATATTGGAATTGGGCCGATTCTTATAAGAAATCCCTCACGTGAATAAAGGGATTGCCGTTCCCGTCATATTTTCTATAATTGGGGAGCTCGGACTGGGGAGGGAACCGGATGTTTTGGAAACTAGGAACAGGAATATCTGCCAAGGATTGTGGGCCAACCCGTTTCTGGAGGAAGTCGAGTTGTTGTTGCGTGGTGGCCCATTTATCAAGTAATTCCTGCTCTCTGGATGGAGCAGGGGTAGCAAGAGATGATGCTAGAAGTTGAGGAGTAGAGGGGTGAATTGTAGTAGGAGGTGGGAGCCCATAAGAAGAAGCCGAAGGATAAACGGCCGACGTAGGGGGTCCATAAGAAGAATATTGGGCCCGAGATTGACCCAGATTGGAGTGGGCTTGGACCACCCCTGACTGAGGGTGCAGAAAATCGGAGGGACCCAGCAGGACTTGTGGACCCAGTGGGCTAGACAAGTGATGATCCATCTGAGTGAAAGAAGGGATAGGAGACTTCCCTTTGTCAAAAGATTGCTGGGCCGAAGCGGAAGATTGGCCCGTCTCCATGCCGGTGAATGTGATGGTCCGGGGTTGGACCGGAGTGAGATTAATTGGAGTGGGCTGGATGAGAGGATTGGATTGACCCTGCATAATCATGGGAGGGGAGATATTGGATCCTTGCATGGCCGGATAGACAGTTTGGAGTTGGGCCGGATCCAATTGGGCCATCATCTGGAGAATGGAGCCCGCAGAAGGAGTAGAGAAGGAAGGGGTAGCCTGACCACCTTCCATGAAGGTAGAGGACGGAAGAGGGGTCGTTCCCTCTCCAGAAGAGAACGAGGTAACCCTAGCAGGGTTTTCAAGAAGCCCTTGAGGAAGAGAATCCTCTTGGGAACGGGGAGGATTGAAAGAAGCCATGGTGGATTCGAAGAGCGGATTTGAGTAGCACTTGGAGAATGAGTTGACCCTAGGAGGTGCTTCCAACTGACGAAAACAACTCCACATGCAACGAACAACCTTAACCAGATGCAAACAAAACAACATAAACACACCACGAGCAACCAAACTTAGATGATTTATCATAAAGATGTAAGTAGTAAGAGATGAAGACACTCAAAGTCAACCAAGTTGTTTAATATGATGCTTCAAGATTCTTATGATTTCTCCTTTGGAACTTTAGTGGATGGATTAATATGAGCTCTCAACAATAGGTTCCTGACGGGAGATGGATGTAAAGCTTGGTTTGACTCTAAGTGTGACCACTCCTTCACTTATGCAACCCTAGACATGGGGTGGAAAAGGTACAACTGGCCCGGCGTCCGTGTGGGAATCCACGGCTCGCGGGGACTTATGGAGGTCCCTGGTGTGATTTCCTAGTCGGCCCCAAGAAATATGGAGACGAGAGGTCCGCACACCAAGGTGGGAAAATGCAATCTAATGTATGAAAGTATGAATGAACCTATGTGCACCAGAGTGCATGCAAAATCTAGCCTAGAATCTAGCAAACAAGTATGCACGCAATGATGTAAATATGTAGAACAATCAGGGAGAAAGTCAGATATCACCCAAGCAAGGAAATCACAGCAGAAACTACAGAAAGTAATGCACCTTGGGATGCGTACCTGTCTGGAGTATAACGATCTATAGACCCTGCGTCAGAAGATAATAACGGTCGAAGACCAGACCGCCAGAAGTAATATAACGCAGAGCACCAGGACCGTCGGATGAGCCAGAGAGCCCAAAAACAACCAGAAATAAAAGGGAAATCCGTGAAAAGCCCGCACACAGGATCAGGCGTATAACGGTCCAACGCCCATGCGTCAGAGTGGAGTAACGCAGGGACAGAGGGCCGTCAGAACACCCAGAGGACCAGAAATAAGATGAAGTAAGAAGGAGATCCGCGGACAATCAAACAAGGGAATGATGGCAGGTTTAAACAGAGATCAAGACACGATTGGCACAAGTTGTCCCACCGTGATCGCCAAAAAATTATATGTTGATTTGTTTTGCTTCTCTTCTTATTTTTGTTTTGATGTGTGATAAAGATGATAAGCAAAAATCAAAGATCTCAATCAACCCAAGGACATGTGAACCATGAACCTAGGCAACCAGAACAAGCTCTAGCATGGGCATGCTATCTCAATCATCAAACTAAACTAGGGAAATAAAGAAAAACACACGCCGGGGCGTGGAGCAAAAGCAAATAAAAACACACCGCAAGGGTGGAGCAAGGAAAGAGAATAAGAGATATGAGAGAGAAAGGGAAAGCTAATGCCCAATACCAAGAAAGAACGTGATCACCACCAAAGTAGAAACAAGCCAAAGACTTGAAAATACCTTGAAAATAGGTGGATGAAGCACCCGCCCACGAGAGAGAGAAAATCAGGGAAATCTACAGATCAATGGAATGTAACGGCCGAAAGCCCACGCGTCACTGAGAAGTGACGGTCGCTCGATGAACCGCTATAAGAATCTGACGCGCCTTCACAAGACCGTCAAATAACCTGCAGTAATAGCTTGTGGATTCTTTTAACTCCAACTCCTCCAGCCGGCCAGAAGACTTGGGCCTCGTGTGGTGAACCTGTAAACCGGCCAAAGAACGTGAAAACACAAGAAAACAAACCCAAATTAGCCATTTAAACAAGCGTAGTATCAATTCTCAAAGAACTTAAGATCATGCAAAAGGAAAGAGAAGTACCGGGGAAGTTTTGGTTTTTTAACCCCTCTGGGCGTTTTTTTTAAAAAAAATAGGAGGATGTTTAGATGATGAAAAACCAGGGAGAACGTGGAAAAAGAAGAGGGACAATGCTTTTGATGAAAGGGAGATGAGGAAGAACACAATATGTAATGATGAACTTTGAAAACCAATGGAACGAATACTCCCTTCACCGTGAAGCAGATGAACGTGAAAGACAATTGCCCTTGGTCAGATGTGACTCCAGAATGCGGCAGCACTTCGACGCGAACTCCAGATCTTCCTCTTCCGGGCCATGAAGTTAAGGGTGCTATTTATAGACCCTCAAACTCTTCGGTCGAGCAGAGGATAATCCAGCAAGATAAGAGAATAACTCTTAGCAAATCCCTGAAGATAATATCACCAAGAGTCCATAGAAACAAACAGAAGGTTCTGAGGATCAGATTTGGAAGAGAAATCAACAATTCAAGCTCTTATCTCGACCACGGAGTAGCATAGAAAAGGCCTGAACTGCCAGGACTCTCTGTTGGATGTAACGGCTAGTCGACAGACCGCCACATGAAAATAACGCGCCAGGGAACGTCCGTTACATTCAACCTTATCTCAAAAGAGATAAGATCAATGGGAAGAAGATCAAACAAGTTGGAATCTCGAAGGAAAGTAACGGCCAAGGCTGGACGCGTTGGAATAAATAACGGCTGCACGACAGACCGTTAGATTCAATGGATAAGCAAGAGGATAAGCTTTAGAACAAAGGCCTCAAACTTTAGGACCCTTCAATAAGTAACGGCCCGAGGATCATGCGTTATATGGAAGTAACGCCCCCAGGGAGGACCGTTATTAACAATGAGGATAAAAAAAAAGGTGCAAAGCTTGCTAAGCTCATCGAATAAAAGGCCACAATAAACCACACTCCAACCAAGGAGAAGACCCAAGAAACAGACTTCAAACTGATCAAGGAGACTCGATGAAGAGTGAACAACTCGGAGCATCATATGGATAAACAAGGAGATGACCCAACTTATTGGTCATAAAACGGGTGTCAACAGATGGCAAAGGTACCTCTCCCACCTATGCCGACCGTGGTATCGGCTTGCACGGTGGGGCTGGTAGAGTCCTCCAGTGTGGGACCATCAGGTATGTAGTCGAGTAGTTGGTCATTTCATGGTGGATTGCTCTGCTTTACCCACCTGTGCTGAGCTTTCATCGGGGTTGATTGCAGGTACCTCTTCCCCTCTTGAGGAGGGAGAGCTTCCCTGGGACATGGCTCGGGTAGCAGGAGACGAGCCTGCTATCGCAGCTTCTACTGGGGGCGATGAGGAGTTCGTCGACATTGAGGGGGTTTCCGAAGGGGATGCCCCAGCTGGTGAGATTCTTGCCTAACACCTCTGGCTAGGAAGTTATCTTCATGTGAGGCTGGATTTGGTAGTAGCCTGACTTGTCTTCTTGATGTACAAGTGCCTCTGATTTGCCTATGGCCGGGGGTTCATCGAAGACATCGTCTGGTTCTTCTGGCAGTGGCAGCACAACGATGGAGACTGACGAGAGCTCGAGCTCAAGCTCTTCTCCCTCTGAGGCCTCTTCTGCCGGGGATGCCGAGATGGAGACGATTTTGGAAGGTATATAGAGATCCTTCCCTCCTCCCCATTGGCTTTCCTTTAGAGTTTATAGCGGGGTGTTGATGCCATCATGTTGTGTCTAGGCCTAGAATCTGAGGGGGAGCGCGTGCCGGCTCCCGTCGAGGATGACCAGGGAGAGCCCTCCATCTCCTCGATGGCAGCTGGGGATGGCCGGATTATCGGGGAGGCCCTTCCCTCCCCGACTCCAGTGGGGGATGCCGCCGACGTGGGGAAGAGGTTACCCTCACCGACCCCGAGCGGGGATCTTGCAGGCGCGGCGGGAGCCACACCAGGTGAGAGTTAGGACATTTCTCAGGTTTTTCACCTTGTCTTGTCACAGGGAAGTCTCGGATGTTGTTGACTATTTGATGGGATTGTGCAGGTCCTTCCGATGTGCTGGCTGAGATGGGCCACTCTTCCCTGGAGCTGGGGATCGAGTGGCCTACGTCTGTTTCGCCACCAGAGACGCTGCTGGACTCCAGCGTGGGTGCGGCCTTGCTCCAGCGAGCCCGAGGGTACCTAGGAGGCGACCGCCTGCCTTCTCCGGAGGAGCTTCGGCAGCGGCTGAGGGACTGCACCTAGGGCTACCACGGCCTTGGCTTCCCGTGCGAGCTCTGGATGTCTGGCTTGGCCGACATCTGGGCGGAGTACCTGTGGCTCCTGGAGGCTCAGGAGCAGAGGGCTCTGCGGCTAGCGGCCGTTCGAGAGGTGCAGGAGCAGCGGGCTTGACTCGCGTTGGCGACTGCTATTGACACATTAAAAGTAATAACAATAACAACAATGATGAAATAATAATAATAAGACTACAATATTCTATTTCTGTTAAAATGTCTTATTTCTACTATATCTTATTTTCAGGAATAAAGAAGAAGATAAGAAAAGAAAAGATGCCTGGCTCCAATGGACAGCCGCTGAAACGAGACTCAAGAGCTCAGAAAATGCTCGGGACCATCCCTGGATGAACAAGATAGAAGCTCGGAAAGCAAGAAAGGCAGTCGATGGGTCAACCCCCACAAAATGAGAAATGAGCACAAATGGGCCTAAACAAACAAAAATGGACCAAATGATGTTAAGAAATGAGTTGAAGAGAACCGGCACGATGAAACCGGCACAATGAAACCGGCATGATGAAACCAGCACGGAAGTGAAATCAGCGCGCAAAAAGCAAAATAGCGCGCCGATAGCATCATCCGGGGCGCGCCGGGATGGACTTGCACCGAGAAGAAGTGGCCCAGCCCTCTTTATAAACCCTGGTCTTCAATAGACGAAAAAAGGACGGAAGAAATACTCACATCCAGACAGAGAAGAGACGATAGAACAAGAAGGAGAGCCAGAAAAAAAAGGGGGAGAGCCAGTAGGCAAAGTGAGGAGGAGAAGAGGAGGTTGTCTACGTATAAGGGTAGGGGCGCTACTGCCGTCGCTGTCCAACGCCCCCTCAGGGCTACAGTCTCTCTCCCCTGTTCTCTCTTTTATGTTTTCATTCTCTCCCCATGTAATAGCACAACCATTTTACGGCTTCTATCTTGTAATTCCGGCGATGCCTGATTTCACATGAATGAAAAGAATCGATTAATGCGTGTGATTCTCTTATGTCGTTGTAGTCAGATCCCCCTAACATCAATCCGTGGGTTTTCATGATCTATCTGTAGTTTTCTTCTGTCCGGCCGTTTCTCTCGATTACCCCCTGGGTGGTTGCCTTGCGGCTATTAAGCCTTCGCAGAGACATTGAGATTTTTATCCCAACTGTCCATGACCCTGAGAAGGTAGTATTATGCCCCAGGGATGTGGAGTTCTGCTCCGATCGACTGAGGTTATCTGCATGCTGAACCCCTCTGTGCTTAGTTGGATTTACCAACCTCTGATATAAGACATGAGCCCGAGACAGCCCATCTCGTGGCCTTCATGTCTCCCAAATCATGAGTAAAATCAATTTTGCATGGCCCCATCCCGGGGATATTAAATAAATCACCTTATGGCGAACATTACTCCGTAGGATCTCGGCCCCTTCAGCTCTCGGGCTCCGATATGTCCGTTTATTACGGATTCCGTTCCGGCATTCCGTGGATGGTTTCCTATACACCCCTAACGTGTTACAGAGGCCTGTGACAGACTATCACATGGCTTCTGTTCATTCTAAAATGGGGGAAATGTCATGTCTCCGTTTCGCAGTTACATGTCGATGTTCCACAGTCTCCCCTCAGATCTCTTTGTGGGTGAATAAGTCCCCTAATGGTTCACGAATCAGCCCTGCCAGAACTCCTAAAAACTTGCCCAAACCTCAAACCCCTGAAAACCCTCAAGAACAAACCCTTGAAATTCCCCTAGAGCAGACCTTAAATCCCCTGAAAACCCTCAAGAACAAACCCCTTTGAAAATCCCTTGGAGCAAGCCTTGAACCCATCAAGAAATCCCCTCGGCGCAGAAATCTCTCGGCGCACCCATTTCCTCTCGGTGCGTACACTCTCGTGCCGAGAGCTGAAAATGCGCCGAGAGCTGAAACGCACCGAGAGCCCTGCGCCGATGCCAATTCATGCCAAAACGCACGCGCCGATGTCCATTCAAGCTAAAACATCCTATACCGGTAGCTTCGCGTCGAGGCCATGCGCGCCGAGAGCCTTGAGCCGAGACTAACCCGCGCCGATTCTCACCGAATCCCTTGCAAACTTCCACCCTACCGTAAGAAGAAGAGGCCAGGGGCTTCACCCAAGGCCACGAGAGTCAGATTAACGGGGTTGCACCCCTACATTGGGTTGGCTTACAGATGGTGTCCCTTTTAACCCCATTGACCTACGGAGTTCTGCCACTGCATGTTCTCCGACGGTTTCCTTGAGGCCATATTAACCGAATGCCACGATGGTGGACATTAATTTATCTCTTCGGATTCCGGGCTATGTGCCCATCTTCTTTTAGATTTCATCCCGGCACTCCGTGGATGAATGTCCTATACTCCCTTTTGGCATAGTCCAAAATAAGGGGAGATGATGCCGGATTTTTGCCAGACATATCGATCAATTGTCAAACTGCTAATAAAATAAAACAACACAAAAAATATAATATAATAAACATAAACAAACAAAACAAATGATAAAATAATAATAATTATTATTATAATAAAATAATAAAAACAAGTGAATAAATAAACAGAATAAAATAAATAAATAAATAAACATATAATAATAATACTAAGCAAATAAAAATATTAAACAAAGAATCAGCAAGGGAGGCTCCCCTCGGCGCCAAAAGCACGCCTCCGAGGTGAAAGCACTCCGCCGAGATGAATTCACACTGAGATGAAAAATCACTGCACCGTGCATCCCACGCCGATACACTTTCTAACACACAAGCCTCGGGGTCAAACTCCAATCGGCGCCACCCATACCTCTCTTTTCATGTGGTTTTATATATAAAAACAAAACAACACAAAGGTTCCAATCGGCGCCATTGCTCTCGGCGCCACCCATCCATTGTGCAAGCATATATACATATATATATATATATAATTAAACTAACAATACAATATGCACACACCCCATTAATACAAGTGCAGCCACGTTCTACCCATTCCCCCTCATATTAACCAAAAGGAAAGAAGACTAAACTAAACTAACAAAATACAAACTCAGACGCTAACTAATCCACTCGCGTAACATATACCCCTTCTGTTAACAACTTAAACTAACACTCACATACAACTAAGCCTTGCATATACATACAACCCCCCCCATCCCATATATCCACAGGCATATAAAAAAATAATAATAATAACAAACAAATAACAAAATAAACATAATACTCTCATCTAAAATGGAGAAACAAAAAAATGACTAAAACAAAATAAAACAAACAAAAATAGATGAATAAATAATAAATAAGTAATGCAAAGAGAAAGATATAAATAAATAAAATAAGAAGAGAGAGTTTAAGAAAAGAAAACATAATAAACAAATGATGGCCGAATAAAAATGACAAAATAATAATAACAATAAAAGAAATTAAAAGGTGCATGCATCCGATATAAGAAAAATATAAAATAAATAGATAATGAACAAATAGTGAATGAATAATAAAAAGGGGAGGGCATAAAAAAATGATGAGAATAAAGGCATTCATGCATCTAAAAGAACGACAAGAATAAATAAAGAACAATGGCCGTGTCTGCTCCGGTGTCTTCTCCTTCCCTAGCCCCCGGGTATAGAATATTAACGCCGCTCCGACGAGTCGTGTTTGGTTCTCGGGACTCACTCCCATTTCAGCCAAAGCATGACCTTGTCCCGAGCCGATAACTTACCGAATCTAGTTCGTTCCGATCAGATTTCAACCGAATTTCCTCACTTCTCAAATATAAAATTTGTCATGCCTCGGCATACACTGTCCCGATAATCTCCGAACTTACTCGAATACGGTCACACCAAGCCCACTTCATGGGCCCATGTATGTGCACCGTAATGTCATACACAGCTTCAAAATAAAAAGACCCCGATAGCCCTCGGAGCAAGGTGGCGCTGCCGAAATCTCTCTCGAAGTTATAAATAAATGATCAAACAAATAATAAATAATAATACTAATTATTGTTATTTTACATGCTTGCATGATCCGATTCTCTGGTATATTAAATGGTGATTAACGGAAAGTCGGGTTACGCCTGACCGGAAGCTATCACTATGCATGATGGTGGTCCTCATACCTAAGTTCTCCGCCTCGTATTGGGAGTCAATTTAATAAATAAATACTACTATATTGTGTGCTTGCATGCAATTGCATCTTTAATTATATGGGCCCCATGGTCTTTATTTTGATGATTAATCAAGGGCTGTCCCTCTTTCGGAGGGGCGTAATTAACGCCGTAGCCTTTATGGTACGACGGGTTTTGGGTCCCGACACGATCACCCATAATTATCTGATCAGTCAGATGAGCGCATAATAAATTGTCATGACAGTGACTGGCATGCCTAATTAATAAACCAAATAAACAAATCAAATAAAATTAAAAAAATAAAATACATAAATAAAAAGTGTTCCCACAAAGCTGGCACGCCCGGTGGGACTCAACCTCCCTTCATCTTTTCGCCAAAATAGATGAACCATGGGGTCCCCGCTCAACTGCTTCAAACCCTAACTACTCGTTCGTCTTGTCTTTCCCCTTTACAGGTTGAAGCAATGGCGAACGGACTGTTTGGGCTTATCTTTGGCACCGAAATCATAGCCGACCATGCTGCACACGGCTATCTTGTCGTGCCAACTACCTTTGGCAACTTTCCTCCAGTCATTGGCTTCCCCAACTTCCTGGGAGTCGCATTCATGGATCTTCTGGGCGAGGAGAGCTCAAAACCTGTGAAACTGAAAACGAACAACAAACCTGCGGCCTCGTAAAGTGAGGGTCAAATCAAGAAAACTTGGTTGAAGAGCCCGGTGATTGTGAGCTACCACGTTCACCATATTACCTGCCCGACTGGGGTATATGAGAAGAGGCCCGCTGGGGGCAACAGAGAAAAATTCAAAAGAAGAAGAGCCTCTGCCACTTCCCGAGGCCGACTCTCGGCATCTGGGAAGTCCATGATGATTGGGGGCATCCGGATCTTCTTCAACGGCCATGATGCCAAAATTCTACCGGATCGGGTCATCCCAACTGTCCCCACCCACAACGCCTTCCAAGTGCTGGCTAGTACCCTGATGATAACAAGCAAAGGAGGTCAACCCCGAAATTGCTAAAATTCAGGCAGATGTGGATTCCTAAGAAGACCCGAGGCACTACGCCAGCCCTGCGGAACTTCAACAATTCTACTAGGAGAGGGGGTAGCAAAGTCATGCATGCAGAAGAGGTCGCAATCGCAACTCCTCCATTCACTACTAGGGTCTGTGCAAGGCAGGCTGATATTTCCAAATACTCAAGGGATTCCAATCAAGCTGCTAAACTGACACGGCTATCATACATGCCATCTGACCGGGACTAGACGCTGCCTCCTGCTATCACTTCAAAGCACAGCCAAGAAGATATGATTAAGAGGGTCTGAGAATATTTCTGTAGCCTCAGAAGTCCTGTCATGGGCCGACAAAGGTCACTCCGTGCCGTCAGGGCCAAAGAGGGAAAAGGAAAAGATAAGATGTCACCTGTGGGAGTGAATGAAAAGAAAAAGCGAGCTGGGGCTGGAAGCTTTGAAAGGCCTTCACAGAAAGAAGACATGAAAAGAATTTCAACAAATGAAGGGCCGACTCTCCTAAGTCAAGCCCAAAGAGGAATCAGAAAACACAGTGGAAGAATGCAAATCCTCACTTGCAACATGACAGGAGTGATGAGCAGACATTTCATCCTGCTGAATGAACCAAAAGAGCTAGTCGAGGCAGCTGAAAGAGAAGACCCAGTGATAAGATGAGGCCAGACTGAGGCTGAGTTACTACAAGCCGCTAAGGGCAAGCAGGCTGCTGAGGAAGAGAGCACTCCTCCCAACACCAAAATAATGGCATCTGAAGAAGAAGGGGTACCCCTATCCGGATGCGCCTTCAGTGAAACACTTGAGGGCATCAGTAGTAAAATAGCTATGGACCACACTGTCTTAATGATGCTGAAAAGGTATCAGCAGGAGGTAGAACTCCTGGAGAAGCAATTGAAAGAGAAGATTGAGCATGATGTGGCACCCGAGCAATCGGGGGCACGAGCCGAGCCGTCACGGGGAGGTTCCAACCCCACGGGTGCTCTTTCACATGCCATTCTGCAAACTAATGATCAGAGTTGGGTTGCTCCCTAGAATTATTCCCAGTCGCTCCAGCCAGCACAGCTAAAGCCACTTCAAATGCAGCTGCAGGTTCCCCTGTCGGAGCCTTTGCCATCTCATATTGCAACTCCAGCCACACAAGTAATGCAGCCCGCCCACCTCTGCCCTCAACCAGCGGTGCCAATTATGATGAATAAATCAATGGTGGAGAAGATGATCGAAGAAAGGCTAGCAAAGAGGGGTGGTGCTGATTTCGCCCCTTTTGACATATATGAAGTGACATATCCAGCCCACCATGCTACTAAAAGATTGCCACCTGGCGTCAACAAACTACCTAAATTTGACAAATTCAGTGGGCAAGGCTCCCCGAAAGAACACATTGCACACTACGTGGTAGTCATGGGTGACTTGGCGGCAAACGAGTCATACCTGTTGAAGTTCTTCGGGTCTTCTCATACAGGACCCACCTTTGAATGGTATTCTAGTTTGCCGACTGGATCTATTGACGACTGGCCAGATATGCAACGAAAATCCACAGAAAGATTCCATGTCACCGAGGCAGAGGTGACCATGGCTGAGCTACTAGCGACCAAGCAAGAAGAGGATGAAGCTACTGCAGAATATATCAAGAGATGGAGGGATCTTAGTATGAGATGCCGGCGCCCTCCGCATCTAGAAGACGCAATACAAATATGTAAACAAAATCTGAAGAAAGAAGTCCTAGAAAAGATAATTGGAGTAGAAATCTGGTCTTTTGACCGACTGATTAATGTTGCAACGGAGATTGAAGACTTCTTCGCAAGATATCCCTCAGTTTCTATCAACTCAAATCATCAGGCCAGGCAGGTTAATAAACGGCCAATGCTGAAAGCCATCCATGCTATTAGCCTCGGGGCAAAAAGGCACAAATGGGTACACAATCCTCCTCTCAATGAACCTATTAAATATCAAGAAGGGCCTCCTCAGAAAAATAAAGAAAAAAAGCTATATGCCTTCCCGAGGGACAAGACTCGAGCATTGTTCGAGTGGGCTATCAAGTATAACAAGATTACTCTGCCAAAGCCAAAGAGACCTGATAATGTCAGGAGAAGAGATTATTCGTATTTCTGTCCTTACCATCAAATCCTCGGACATCCTATTGAAGACTGTCAAATATTCAAGGATATCGTCCAAGGCTTAATAAAAAGAGGGGAGTTACAAATAGGAGAGTACAAAGTTGATCCCCCACGCCCGCATGAAATGCCTATGCCGAGGGCCTCAGTCAATATGATATCTATATGTCAACAGCTGCTTGAAGAGGTGCCAGAGGCTTATAGCCGACACACCTATGAAGATAATATCCTGAAACATGAAAAAGAGCAAAGAAACTGGCAAGTAATGCCAACAAGGAAGAAAACAAGACTGGTACCTTGTTTGCCTCCAGAGGTCCAGGTTTATGGAGTAGTGGCCCGGCCCACTCCACTCCCTACAGCTTCTATCTGCCATCAAACAACCTCACCAGCAATCATTAAAAGGCTAACGAACAGTAAGAAGAAACAAACCCCATCATGGGCATATGAAGAAACCAACTCAGCCATAGAACGGCTACAAGCCATTACAAATGGGCCTGACAACCATGAGCAGCCAAAGAACTAGCCTAGGCAGCTCAAGAAGTATGCCCCTCAAAGATGCAATGAGTCCCGCCAGCTAATAAAAAGAACCGAAGGAAAAGCAGAAGATCTGAATGCATTGAATAGCCCACTATGGGGGTAGTGGTCGACCTTGAAGAAAAAGAAAAAGAAGAATGCAAAGGCTAAAATAAAATATATTGCCATCTTCTGCAACACATTGTCAGCATCCTTCAGTGGGGCACAAACTGCTGATGAAGAAGATGAAGAAATTTGCTTTGTGCCAAAGGAAGCAGCTCCAACTAAAGTTTCTGCCTCTCACCCATCTTCCAGGTCTGGGAGGATTCCAAAGCAACACTCACCAGCTAATAAGAAGGCTCAATGTCATATTCCTCCTCCACCCAGAGGCATAGAACAAAGGGAGTCTGTCCCAACGGAGCTATCTACAGCCGACAATGATGGCAGGAGAAAATTCATCCTGCACAAATCAGAGGCGGGGGGCAGTAGCACTCCCGGTCCCTTCTTACAAGACCCTGCCATAATGGCACTACTACACCAGAAGCAGCAGGAGATTGAAATGCTACAAAGGCAACTGAATGAAATGAACATAAAGCCATCTATGCCACAACTGACAATGCATCTATATGAGACAGCCCAATATAGTGCTAGTGCATCTGAAGCTTCAACGCGACCAATGATGCCCCGAATAGTATATGATCATTCAGGGGGCATCATCCCTCAGCCATTCCAACCCACAGTCCCCTGCGTAAGTCAAGGGGCAACTAAGGCATCTCCGACAATGACGTTGATGAGGCCGCATATGCAGCCAACTGCCCTACACCCGAGATCAACAGGTCTAGCCACAAGGGACAAGTCAAAGGCGGGACAAACAATGAATACAAAGACAGCTGAAGAAGAAGTCACTGAGGCCGAATTACAAGCGGCCAAACAAAATGATAATGAGTCCGTCAAGGACTACATAAGCAGATGGAGGAGTCTTCGTGAAAGATGTAGGCACCCGCCAAGTTACAAGGAGTCTATCCAAATCTGTAAAGAGAATTTGAAGATGGAAATTCTACGTGTTGGATTTTTGTGACTTCCCTAGTGTTTTGATGATGAGCATCACTATGTTAAATATTATCTTTTTTAATCAGATATCTTGAGTAATGTTATGTATTTGAAATTTCCATGATTAACAGGAAAACTGCCAAGAGATAATACCTTGCATGTCCGTACTGTTCCCTTCATACTTCGTGTTGTTTGTGTTCACTACACTTCGTGTTGTCCTTTTGTACGTCGTGTTGTTTCAACTATGTTTGTTGGTTGTCTTCGTGTCGTTATTTGTTCCATCGCGTGCTGAACACTGCAGCACCTCGTGTTGCTTTCTGTGCCACCTCGTTGTAGATCTTAATTTAAAAATCCACTTAAATATAAAAAGCAATAGATATGATGAAAGCAATAAGATAGCACGGGGTGCTAATGTGGAGTGTGTGTGATCGCCAGAGACGCGAGGGTCTCAAGTAGAGATGAATATAGGGAGATGATCGCAAAATACCTCAAAAGATGCGGTTGATTGTAGGTGCTCCTTTCTCTTCAAATCGGCCGGCCGATGAAGAGAGTCCTTCACTTGTATTACCCTTGCAAAAAAAGCAAACACCAATGAAGAAATTGCATTAGATATGTGGTGAGTGTAGCATCAATTCATAGAAAATATATGAGCATGAAAGCATGTGCAAGAACACACCTTAAGGGTGGTTGCCCTTAAACCCCTATGCAAAGAGGGTGTGAGAGATGAATGCATGAAAATATGAATAAAAGTTAAAGGGAAAGAGTGCATGGGTTGCACTTAATGGGGAGACACCCAACGTGGTTGAGTTGAAAGAGCATATAAACACATGAACATGCATGCATGCATATGAACCGATGATAACAATGAAAGCAAAAAGAATAAATATGAGAAGATGAGCCTGTGCGTTGGCTTGGATTGATCGCTTGGGAGGGAGTCTTCCAAAGGATGAAGCTTGAGCGTATGAGGCCCCCTCCTTAACCAATGCAGCAGCGCCCTGTGAAGAAAAGAAAGAAAAGAGAAAACAGAAGAAAAATCGAGAGAGAAGAAGACAGAAAAAGAAAGAAGAAGAAGAATAAAAGACAGAAGAACGACGGGGGAGAAGAAGAAAGGGGCGTCCAACAAAGAGGAGTCCAACCGAACAACAGGGCAAATGGCTCTATGAAATAGGATTGGAAGAGATAAACATGGGCAAGAGTCAAAATAGGGGAGGATACGAATGGGTAAGAGCCCAAAAAGGGGAGGAGTCTAACGAAACAAGGACTCTCTGGGAAAAGGGCTGCGAAGCCAGAAGATGAAACACGCCTTAGGTCAGGGCGTCAATTGATTAATTGACGACTTACCAGAGGGCGTTTCTTTAAAACACGCCCTGCACAAGGGCGTTTCTTTCAAAACCAATTTTAGCAATAAAAACTCCCCATATTTGACAAATGTAAAACACGCCTTAATCAAAGCCACTTTTTAAAAAACGCGCCCCTGGGAAGGGCGTTAATTTCAAGAGCTCAAATGGGGAAGTCGGTCAAAACCAAAAGAATTAACGCCCTCAGATGAGGTCGTCCTTTCTTTAAGAAACGCCCTAGATTAAGTCATGTTTTAAGAAAACACGCCCTTACCAAGGTCGTGAATTCAAAAAATTCATAAAATAGATAAAATGGGGGAGAAATAGATAAAATGGGAAAGACACGCCCTAGACCAGGTCGTGTTTCAAAAACACGCCCCTGATGAGGGCGTGAATTCAGAAAATAGAGATAAATGCCCAGAAAATCCAGAAAAATAGGAAAAGGGAGGTAAATTGGGAAAAATAGGAGAAATCAGGGGCAATCCATGAAAAGTGGGAAAACCACTTAAATAAGCTGATTTGAGGGTCAAATGGGGCATCGCAGAGCGATATGAAATATACTCAAAATAATGTCAATTTTGGCGTGTCTACAGCTGCCCCGCCTTGGCGTCTGCTTTGCAAGGGAGCGTAGCAAACTGAAAAGTAGATACCAAGGTGTGATGAGACACGCAATCAACATCACTTGATGAGAATCAAATCAAAAGCACGAGATGAAGCAAATCTCGGGAAATCCAACGAAACCAACAATGTTTGGATAAAAGGGGAGATGTGCACGCGGTGCACGAAGGAGATAAAAATAAAATGATCAACTTCCAACGCGGTGGAAGTACCTCAGGTCACAAACCTGTAGATTTCACCATTGGGGAGCGATTACCAGCCAGTGGACGTGCTGCAGCCAAGGTGGATCAAAGGAAAGGAGATAAAAATAAGATGATAAAAATCCAAACAAGGAGTTTTCGAGAAAATGACCCAAAATAGCGACAAAACGCACTGAGGACTCAATTCGGCAAGGAAAATCTCATATCGAGAAAGATTAAGATCAATTCAACTCTCACATCAGCTTATCAGAATGATTTTTCAACAATTGTTTCAAATTCCTACATGAATGCATGCTGGGTTTAAAGGGAAAAAACAAATCAAATGAAAATATAGAATAATCAAGGATAATATTGTTAAACTGCCCAGACTGGGTCAAGAAACCAATTCCGCGAACTGATACTAAGCCGAAGCCCGTTTATCCGCGCACCAACTCGTAAAAGGGAACCATCGTCCCCAGCCTTGGACGGCTCAACGGCCTATCCGTGTGACTAAGACTCCTCTGGAATCGTCATTGTTTTTGATGAAGGGGAACTCAAATTCCAGTTTTGCCAAAGCCACAAGGTCCTTGATATAATCTAATAGCATATGTAACATATAGTAGAATGCATACAGGGAGAGATGGTAATAGCAATGAGCATAGGAACTGAGAAAATGAGGTGCAAAACCGGTGGGACTTGGATGATGCCCAGACGGCGGGACCAAGAGCTTCTTATCCTGCGCTCAAAAATTTCATTAGCCAAGATATAAAAGATATAACAAGCAATGAATAAGGCCTTTAAGCATAGCATAGCAAACATAGCCATGAATAACACATAGTAGGGCAAAGCATGGATAACATGAATAGCAAGTCATTGCAAAGCATCATTATTTGTTATGTTGTCATGAGGAGACAATCTGGCGAATCAAAATTGGAGCTGAATGATTGAAAATCAAGAAAATGCCTAGTGGCAAATGATCAGGAAAATTAGCAGGAGTTGATTGAATGATAATGAGATGAATAATCAAGATGATAACCGGGAGATGTAACAATCAAAATGCCCAGGGAGATATGAGGAATTGATAATCAAATGCCCAGCGGCAAGTCATGAAAAATGTCGGGAAGAATCAATGGATTGATAACAATGAGTGAAAGGGGACTCATCCCGTGCTCCTGGTCCTTGCAAAGTTTGTTGTTCCTGCAAAAGGCACCATCAGAAAATACAATGCAAAATTTTTGGAGTTTTGAAATATGCAAATTTTTATGAGTTTTGAAAAAGATATTCAAATTTTTATGAGTTTTGATCAATATGCAAATTTTTGTGGGTTTTGGAAAATATTCAAATTTTTATGAAGTTTTGAGAAAGGTATTCAAATTTTTACGGATTTTGGACAAGCAGCACCAAAGAGTGTTTTAAACCACTGGCTAGGGGTCCTTGTTCCTTCCCTTTTTGCTTAAAACTGCCCAAAGCTGGGCGTGCATTGCAAGGGGGCGCCCTATAACCAACCGTCTCTGATCAACGGTGCCCCTACCAAGGCCATACCCGAGAAACATTCGGTCTTGGAGGGAGAAGAGAAGAATAATTGGAGATAAGCTTTATGCAGGATGAGAGATATCAAGACTTGAATTCCTTCCAAGGTGTTAACCCTCAAAGAGGTAGTCTGTTGTGCTGGGGCTTTATGCCTTTGATTTTTAGACCCTTGACATGCATACGACCAGGGTTTTCCCTGCGGGGACTTTGCCACTCTTGACATGCCATAATTCATAATTGCAATTATCAAAATTCTGATTTGATTTTCATAATAGCCCTTTTTTGGCGAGATGTATATCATGAAATTCATATGAAAAACTCATATTGATTTTGATTTTGGGTCAAGACTGCCCCTGTTTGAGACTCCTCTCGTATTGGGATTTACCAAAGTTGGTCATCTCATCCGTCAATCTCTTGCACCTGCATTCGGCCGAGTAAAGAAGAGAAAAGACTTTCAGAAACTCATGGCATGGCCAAGGTAGCAACGATGTTTAAACAAAGGAGCCGGCTAAGGACGCCGTGAAGTGTGTGGAATGCCCAGCTAAGGGTTGCTCTTAACAAACGGGGAGAGAATGTTGAATTCCCAGCGCGGGTTCTTGTAACCAAAGGTGCTGCAAAAGCAAGTCTAAAGACTCTTTTTGAAAATGATGTAATTAAACAAAAGCCTAAGATAAAGGTCTAAAACACAACTCTTAGTCTTGTTAAGAAGCACTTGATCTTGAAAATCATGCGTGAAGTAATGAGAAAATGATATCATTAAAATGCATACTTACGCCAATATGTTACCTTGCAACCTTTGTAGAAGCAGCTGCCGCGAGAGGCTGATCATCGTGGGATTTGCCCTCTTTGGCAGTCAAAAGGATTGGCAGCAAAGGATTGAAAGTGGCTTAACAAGAAGGAGTGGTGCCAAGACCAGACTCAGACGAATTAAGGAAAAAAGGGAAGAGAGGCGAGGGCTAGAACTCCCTCATTAAGGCGCAGAGACCCTGATCACATGGAACAATCTACAGAAGGAGAGGAGAATTAGAAGGAGGAGTGAGGACTAAAGCCTCGAAAGCAGTGGGAGAAAGGGCAAATGCCCAAGGCAGTGGATGTGGAAGAAGTTGGGTCAGACCCAGAATCAGGAGGAATTAGAAGAAGAAATTGATATATAGAAAGAGACGGATCCGGAGGGTCCGGAGGTAAAGGAGGAGAATCATGAGTGGAGGAATACTCCAGAGGCTCCGGAGGGATGATAAAAGAAGGGACGCGATGCCCTGGGAAGAGATAGGGAAAAAGATAATGGAAAAGGAAGAGAAAAATGAAGGATGTGATGTTCAGGAAGAGTAGAAAGATGAATCGGAAGAAAGATGGAGGGTCCGGAGGTTCCGGAGGAATGAAATCAGGAGGGTCGCGATGCCCATGATAGAGAGAATAAGACGGAGAATCCGGAGGTTCCGGAGGAATAAGATAGAAAGGGGCGCGATGCCCTGAAAGGACGAGGGAAGAATCCGGAGGTTCCGGAGGAAGCAAATGGAAAGGGGCACGGTGCCCGGGGAAAAGATGGAGACAATCAGGTGGGGAATCTGGAGGTTCCGGGGGAATAAGATGGAAAGGGGCGCGATGCCCGAGGAACAGAGAAAGGAATGAAGGAGGATTAGGAGGAAAATCCGGAGGTTCCGGAGGAATAAGATGGAAAGGGGCGCGTTGCTCAAGGGGAAAGTCCGGAGGTTCCGGAGGAATAACCGGGAAAGGGGCGCGATGCCCTGGGAGAAAGTCCGGAGGTTCCGGAGGAATAGAATCAGAAAGGGCGAGATGCCCAAAGAGGAGGGATAAAATTCCTGGAGGTTCCAGGGAAATGGCAGGAAGGGGGACGCAATGCCCCAAGGGGAGTGGATAAAAGGATGAATATGAATAAGATGGGAAATGCGGAATATCCGGCGGTGCCGGAAGGCGGGGAAGATACGGGTTTGGAAACCCGGGAAGTAGGAGGTGCAAATGCATGCAAAATGATGGATGTAATGGATGCAATGAATGCATGAATGCAACAGAATGCATGAAATGCAAAGAATAGGAAGAATGTGAAGGGCGAGAGGATGAGATCCTCCTCCTAACCCTGGGAATGGCCCATGAAGGAAAAGTGATAGACATGGATGAATAGAAAGTGGAACAAATAAGGGATGGCTCCTTAGCATTAAGATAACTGCCCCTCCACGGCAGTGAGAGAATACAGCCAATTGGCTCAATAAAAGAAGCTTCAATAAGTGGCAACCCCCTTTGAAGGCAAAGATCAACAATGTGAGGGAGTTGGAGAGTTGGAACGGGAGCGTCGTGTTGCCCATTGAATGTGGTATATATGGAAAGTTGAGCAAAATGGGCACTCGCCCCTTGTAAGGAGTAATGAATTCGGATTCGGAAATTGGAACAAGGGGTGCCCTGCCCGACCCTTAACGGCATCAATGCCCGGCATGGCGGTGACTTGACTTCTTCGGCCGTGATTGGCACAATAACCCGGATTGGCATCGGCAAATGAATTCTGTATCTTGAATGGCACGACCGTGGCCAAAGTTTTCTTGCCCGGCTCTTGCTTATCCTTGGCGCAAGTAGCTGCAGAAGCACGCCCCTTCCGAGTAACAAAGGGAGGTGAGGCGGAGGCGGAAGGCTCCGTGGATGGTGGAGTTATAATGGAAAGTGTTGGCAAATGGGTGAATGGGGGCGGAGGTTCAAACACGTCGAGCTTCTCCCCTTGCTCGGAAGCAGTCGGGATGGGCTCGGGTGCAAAAAGGGGTGGATCCTGCTCAGGATTAGCCATGGGTAAGGGTAAAGGGTTCAATGGTGAAATAGGCAAAGTGGGTTTTAAAGGGATAATGGAAGGTCGAGGTGGAGGTAATGGGAGGTTAATTGGGGAAGGTTCAACGGTGGGCTCAATGGAGGCCGATGGTATGGAGGTTAAGGGTTTAATGGGCGGAGGTTTGATGGAAGACTCAGGGGAGGTTGATGGTGTGAAGTTTGATGGTATAACTGGTGAAGGTGTAATGTAAGCAGCGTCAGGGATAGGAGGAGACTTACAATGTGCCGGTGTGGGTGATTGAAGTATCGACCCATCATCGTAACACCAATTAGTCTCATAAATAGGGATTGGATCGGGGACGGTTTCATCCTGAGCAGGAGGTTCATCGAATGAAAGTGGAGGGAGCGGGAAGTTAAGGAAACTCGGAAGGGGTGCCTGCATAGCTTCATCATCATACATTGCTTCAGATTCTTCAATTGCCGGCTCTTCCTCGCTTGGAATGCCGAAGTCATAATCGTCCATCCTATCTTTCCATTCATTCTCCATCTTTGTAATTTCGTCTAAAGCGGCATGGAGAGGATTGACTGGAGTAGGAGGAGCCGTGACCCTCTTTATTTGTTCCTCCATCAAAGTAATCTTATCGAGCAAAGTTTGCTGGAGGGGTGTAACATGAACAACAGGAGGTTGGCAGGGCCTTGAAGGAGGAGGGGCCGCATAAAAAGGCCGTGGAGGGGAGTGGACGGGATGACCCGTAAAAGAACCCGGACGGGCCGGATTGCAAGGAGTAAAAGGGCCTCGGGGCCGTGATGGAGGAGGAATAGAAGGAGGCGGGTGTCGGACCACCCGAGGAGGTGTGTGAATAGAAGGGGATGGGTAATGGGCTACCCGAGTAGAATGAACAGGAGGAGATGGGTAATGGGCTACCCGATCAGGATTGGAAGGAGGAGGGGGGTGATGGGCCACCCGAATAGAATTGGAAAGAGGTGGGTGATGGGCCACCCGTGTAGAATTGGAGGGAGATGGGTGATGGGTCACCCGAATAGAATTGGAAGGAGGTAGGTGATGGGCCACCCGTATAGAATTGGAAAGAGGGGGAGATGCATGAGATGTGCCCTCAACGGCAGCCTTAAGGGCTTGGATCTGTTGAGGGGTAAGATGATCTAATGCATTGATGATTCGAGAGACCTTCTCGTCATTGGGAGGAGACGGTCCCGAGGGAATAATGGCCTGAAATTGAGTAGGTGGACCATGAGAATGGACATTGCCCATGGGTTGGGTATGACCATGAGAATAAGGACGTGGTCCCTTGAAAGAATGGTGAGAATGCTGATTAACATGTTGAAATTGAGGATATGAAGTGCTAGGTTGTGCATCCTCATGAATTGAATTGAACATGTTTCTATCATGGTAAGCCATTATATAATCAAAATTTCACAATAATATGCAAAGAAGCACACAAGTTGGAATGGTTACCGTGATTTTGATTGTTTAAACCTTGGTGAATTAATGAATTTTATGCAAATTGATATGATTCACACAAGGGGAACCTAGTTTCAATATGATTTAACTCCAATGCCAACTAGGAACACTCTCTCACCACGTGTAGGCCAACTAAACTCGGGACTCCAAAAAGGGTACAACCTGCCCGGCGTCCGTGAGGGAATCCACGGGTGCGGGGACTTATGGAGGCTTGGTTTAGGAATTTCCAATCCAAAGAGACGGAATGCTCAATGGAGGGTCGTTCCTTCACCAAGGGGGTGTGTGGCTCCTAATATGTGGAGAGAGGAAGTCTCCCAAACCAATGCAAAATGAATGAATGAATGAATGCAAGATATAAGCAAAAATATGATACAGTGATAAACAAAGGGGTTCGGTGAAAACACAGGAATAAGACGCCCTGGGGCAGGGCGCTACCAATCAAAAGACGCCCTTTGGCAGGGCGTGAATCACCGTGGGAGCCCACAGGCAAGGTAAAACACGCCTTGATGAGAGGCGCTACCAATAAAAGAGACGCCCTGGGGTAGGGCGTTAATTATCAACGATGCTCAACCAAATAAAGAGACGCCCAGGTGTGGGGGCGTCAAATCATGAAAACGCGCCCTGATGAGAGGCGCTACTAAATAAAAAAACGCCCTGTCTGAGGGCGTGAATTCACATGCATCAATATAAAGCAAGAACACCCAGAAATGTGCTGGAAAACGCCCTATCAGAGGGCGTGAAATAGGAAGCAGACGCCCTTGCTTAGGGCGTTAAATCAAGAAAAACGCCTCTTCCAGAGGCGTGAATTCACTTTCCCCAGAAAACTTCGCGGCCGGCAGTATCAACACCCAATCACACAATCATGGCAATCAACAGAATAAGCATGCTCATCAATTTTATTTAAAAAAAAAGGACTTTCTAAACAAAAACCTATCAAACTAACAAATCACAAGTGGGAGAGTACAATGCAAGTGGAGGGTGCCCGAGGGGCACAAAAGGAGACGCACCGAGGGTGCAATAGGGGAGACGGCACGCGCGGGTGCCTAAGGGGAAAGGGTAATGAAAGAAGAACACAAAGGGTCCCACCGTGATCGCCAATTTGTAGATCTTAATTTAAAAATCCACTTAAATATAAAAAGCAATAGATATGATGAAAGCAATAAGATAGCACGGGGTGCTAATGTGGAGTGTGTGTGATCGCCAGAGACGCGAGGGTCTCAAGTAGAGATGAATATAGGGAGATGATCGCAAAATACCTCAAAAGATGCGGTTGATTGTAGGTGCTCCTTTCTCTTCAAATCGGCCGGCCGATGAAGAGAGTCCTTCACTTGTATTACCCTTGCAAAAAAAGCAAACACCAATGAAGAAATTGCATTAGATATGTGGTGAGTGTAGCATCAATTCATAGAAAATATATGAGCATGAAAGCATGTGCAAGAACACACCTTAAGGGTGGTTGCCCTTAAACCCCTATGCAAAGAGGGTGTGAGAGATGAATGCATGAAAATATGAATAAAAGTTAAAGGGAAAGAGTGCATGGGTTGCACTTAATGGGGAGACACCCAACGTGGTTGAGTTGAAAGAGCATATAAACACATGAACATGCATGCATGCATATGAACCGATGATAACAATGAAAGCAAAAAGAATAAATATGAGAAGATGAGCCTGTGCGTTGGCTTGGATTGATCGCTTGGGAGGGAGTCTTCCAAAGGATGAAGCTTGAGCGTATGAGGCCCCCTCCTTAACCAATGCAGCAGCGCCCTGTGAAGAAAAGAAAGAAAAGAGAAAACAGAAGAAAAATCGAGAAAGAAGAAGACAGAAAAAGAAAGAAGAAGAAGAATAAAAGACAGAAGAACGACGGGGGAGAAGAAGAAAGGGGCGTCCAACAAAGAGGAGTCCAACCGAACAACAGGGCAAATGGCTCTATTAAATAGGATTGGAAGAGATAAACATGGGCAAGAGTCAAAATAGGGGAGGATACGAATGGGTAAGAGCCCAAAAAGGGGAGGAGTCTAACGAAACAAGGACTCTCTGGGAAAAGGGCTGCGAAGCCAGAAGATGAAACACGCCTTAGGTCAGGGCGTCAATTGATGAATTGACGACTTACCAGAGGGCGTTTCTTTAAAACACGCCCTGCACAAGGGCGTTTCTTTCAAAACCAATTTTAGCAATAAAAACTCCCCATATTTGAAAAATGTAAAACACGCCTTAATCAAAGCCACTTTTTAAAAAACGCGCCCCTGGGAAGGGCGTTAATTTCAAGAGCTCAAATGGGGAAGTCGGTCAAAACCAAAAGAATTAACGCCCTCAGATGAGGTCGTCCTTTCTTTAAGAAACGCCCTAGATTAAGTCATGTTTTAAGAAAACACGCCCTTACCAAGGTCGTGAATTCAAAAAATTCATAAAATAGATAAAATGGGGGAGAAATAGATAAAATGGGAAAGACACGCCCTAGACCAGGTCGTGTTTCAAAAACACGCCCCTGATGAGGGCGTGAATTCAGAAAATAGAGATAAATGCCCAGAAAATCCAGAAAAATAGGAAAAGGGAGGTAAATTGGGAAAAATAGGAGAAATCAGGGGCAATCCATGAAAAGTGGGAAAACCACTTAAATAAGCTGATTTGAGGGTCAAATGGGGCATCGCAGAGCGATATGAAATATACTCAAAATAATGTCAATTTTGGCGTGTCTACACTCGTGTCGCTCCATCTGTGTCACCCCTATGTCTTCGTGTCTTATGTTCTGGCCAAGTCTATACAGCCTCATCTTTACTTTCGTTCCAAGCCAAAGTCTACACATTCAGTTCCTTGGGCAAAGTCTATACATCGTGGCTTTGAACTCTCAGTCTGTACACTCTTTATTTCAAAGTCTGTACATTGTTGCCTTGAAGCCGTTCCAAGTCTATATATCCTGTTGAACGCAAAGTCTACACATCGCCTCACATCATATGAAGGCTGTACGTTGCAAGTGTCTTTCTTGCTTTGTGACCACACTTCGTGTCGGTTTTTGTTTTCGTCTTCGAGTTGGTTTCAGTCCATGTTATTTTCGTGTCGTCCTCGTCTTCGAGTCGTTCGTAAGTTCGAGCAATTTTGTATTCGAGTCGTTTTGTTTATGTC
The DNA here is from genome assembly GCA_022559845.1 of Amorphophallus konjac. Lineage (NCBI taxonomy): Eukaryota > Viridiplantae > Streptophyta > Magnoliopsida > Alismatales > Araceae > Amorphophallus > Amorphophallus konjac. The sequence goes on from CM040125.1 coordinate 18,872,761, forward strand.
TTCGTGTTGTTCCTTGTTTATGTCTTCGTGTTGTTTCTGTGTTTGTGTCTTCGTGTTATCTTTTGTGCTTGTGTCTTCGTGTTATCTTTTATGCTTGTGTCTTCGTGTTATTTTTATGTTTGAGTCTTCATGTTATTTTTGTGTTTGTGTCTTAGTGTTGCTTTTATGTCTTCGTGTTGCCTCTTTCTATCTTCGTCCAGGTTTCCTCTGATCGCGTGTCTTACTACCATTTTTATTCTGTGTTATTTCCTTCTCACTTCGTGCTGTTTTCATCTAACCTCGTGTCATTCTCTCTTTATTTCGTACTGTAGTAATATTGTGTATCTCGTGTCGTTCTCTTTTTACCTCGTGCTATTTTCATCTGACCTCGTGTCATTCTCTCTTTATTTCGTACTATAGTAATCTTGTGTATCTCGTGTCGTTCTCAGAATTGTGCATTTCGTATTGCTACCACATACCTCGTGCAGTTTTAGTTTTTGTGGCCCTGGGTTTTAATCGTTTTAATTCTTTGCAGGAGAAGAAGAAAAACAAAAAGAAGAAGGTGGTCCGAGGAAGAACATTCACCGGTGTCTGGGCTGCACGTGATCCGATACTAAAGGAACCAATGCTTTAAGGGCACGTGGCAAGAAGGTTCTGGATCGAGCGCGGGAAGCACACGCCTTGCATGCACCCTCCTGATCGCTTATAAAAGCACTGCCTCATCATCTATGAAATGTGGAGCTCCGAGGTTACAGTGAAGAAATTTGAGTGAGAGCAGAAGAGAAAGAGCCTCCCTGAGAAACTAGAGTGTTCCAGTTGAGAGAGAAGAGAGAGCAGAAGAGTGATCAGAAGATGGGTATTGACTACGGATCAAATCCGAAGTCTGCTGCTCAGTTTGAGCTACATTGTTTCCAGTTTCTGAGTTTTGGATTCCTTCTTTCTTGTTTTCATTTTTATCTGTTTTTCTTTCTTGATTGAAAGTTCTCGGTGTTACCTCCTGGTGTTCAGGGGAAGAGAGAGACGTGTTCTCTCTGGTTTACTTGCAACAGAGGTTGCAGTATTGTTCCCTCTCATAGAAGAGGTGTTCCCTCTGGGATTCAGAGGAAGAGAGACCTTGGTCTCTGGTTCTAGTGACTGCAGATCACTAGTGTTCCCTCTGGTTGGAGGAAGAGGAAATTATTTCCTGTTTCTAGGGACTTGGCGTCCTTAGGGTTCCCTCCGGGTTTGGAGGAAGAGGGGAGGGTGTTCCCCTGGTGAAGCTGTGAATCAGCCGTTGTCGCAGACTGAGTCTGCTTTGCTAGCAGGTGCTAGTGGAAGCCTCACTTCGATTTGAAGTGAGGGGTGGACGTAGGCAGACTGGAGGTCTGACCGAACCACCTTAAAAACCTCTGGGTACTCGTGTGATTATCTGTGGTGATTTTGTGGTGTGCCGTCTATCCACTCGAGCTATTGTCCGCACTGCCTTTTTGTGGGTTCAACTCCGAGATTGCTTGTTTTAAGTGAATCATTCTTCAGTAATTTTAATCGGTTGAAAACAGTGATCTATTCATCCCCTCCCCTTCTAGATCACTTCATATTTCTTGTATCACTTGGTATCAGAGCGGGTATTTCCCAATATGTGGTCCAACGGCCAGGGAAACGGATCCGCTGGTCCTCGCAGCTACATTGCTGAAGGGCAGTCAATCACCCATCCCCCTTTCTTCGATGGTAATAACTATTTTTTTTGGAAGAACAGGATGGAAGTCTTCATCAGGGCTCAAAGCCACAAGCTCTGGAGAGTAATTACAGATGGTCCGTACCAACTTCCACCGAACGAAGACATATGGACAGAGGAACAGGTTAAACTCTCTGCACTGAATTGGACAGCTCTTAGCATCATACAGTGCGCCGTCCACCCGGAAGAGTACTTGAGGATTTCAGCGTGCAAGACTGCAAAGAAAATGTGGGATGAATTGCAGTTAATTTATGAGGGCACATCTCAAGTGAAAGCTACCAAGATCAATATGCTTACAACTCAGTATGAGTTGTTTAAGATGAAGCCAGAGGAGTCGATCACAGAAATGTATGCTAGATTGTCTGTGATCATCAATAGTCTGAGAGGATTTGGAAAGGAGATTTAGCAAGAAGACATTGTCAGGAAGATCCTTAGGTCCCTAACTCCCATCTGAGATACTAAGGTGACCGTCATAGAGGAATCTAGAGATTTATCCACCATGTCAGTAACCCAGCTGATTGGGTCTCTCATGACCCACGAAATGAACTTCAGACAAGGGAATGATGGACATGACAGATAGGGAAAGAATGTTGCTCTGAAAGTCTCACGACATACTAAGAAGAGCAGCAGCAGCAGCAGCAGTGGTGGTAGCAGCGAAGACTCTGACGGATTCTCAGACCTGGACAAGGGCGAGCAGGCCATGCTCACCAGGCAATTCAGAAAGTTCTTGAGAACTAAAGGGAAATTCTACAGGAGAAAGAGATTTAATGCTGCAAGGAAGTCTCTGAACGAGAACTTGAGAAGAACCGGTTTGTTAAGAAAGTTACATGCTACCATTGTCAGAAACCTGGTCACATGAAAAGTGAATGTCCAGAGCTGCAAGCTAAGGCTCCCGGATACCAGAAGAAGATGGTGCACAAGAAGAAGAAAGCTATGCTGTGCACATGGAGCGACGAGGAGGAGGATCTAGAAGCCACCTCGTCCAGTGAAGGTGAAGAGAAGACTTGCCTCATGGCCAACCATGAGGAAGAGGTAATGAACTTATTTGAGAATTTTACTTTGGATGATTGGGAGGACGCCTATGGCGACCTGTTAGCTAAATATAATTTTCTAACCAAGGAGCACAGAATGCTTAAACGAAAGTTTCACTCTGTTTCTGAGGAACACTCTATTGCTGTTACGGACAACATGAAAACCAAGGAGATGACCATTGAGCTAGATCAGGCTAGAAGTGAGATCGAGAAGTTTAGAATGGAAAGAGAGGAAAATCTAGCTAGGATGAATGAGCTGAAGAGTAAAACTGAAGAGAGTAAAAAGGAGTTTAGACTGATTGCAGAAAAATATGAGGCGGTTAGAAAAGTTAATCAGGAACTCCAGGACCAATGTAATAAACTTCAGAAGGAGATTGAGGACAAAGGAAAAATGCTAGAAAAATTTACAGAGGGGAGAAACAATCTGGATGCCCTTCTGGGGTCGAGGGTAAACTTCAATAGGGAGGGATTAGGATACAATCCCACAAGTAAAAAACCCTTTGAATTCAAAACTGTCACGTTCTGCCCCGCCAAGGGCAAAGAAAAACTGGAAACCCCATCCTGTTCCAAATCTGTCTCTACATTGAAGGTTTCGACTAGCAAATCTATTTAATCCACTGGTCAGCAGGCTAAGTCAGGAAATCCTGAGACTAGAACTGTTCCTGTGCAACAGTTGTGGAACAAAGGTTTTCACAGGACCATTCCTATTGATGTCACTAGAAAGGTGAACAGCTTTGCTGAGAAAGTTCAGCATGCTAGTTATCAAGGAAAGCATGCAAACATGCACCACCTTCAGTACAATTTTCATTTGAACAAAGATGGTTACATGAATTATGCTCAGCACACACGTGTTTTCTCTAAGAGGCCAAACAACAATTTCTCTGCTTGGAAACAGCATAATTTTAATAGGAATAGGCTCATTCAACACCCACTGAGAAATGCCAAGAAGGAAGAATCAATCTACATGAAATCACTGAAAAGAACAATAAAACAAATGTGAATTCCTAAGTGTGATTTGGATAAATTGAAAACTGTCTTTGGACCCAATTTGAATTGGGTCCCACATTACTGTGTCTGAACTCTCGCAGGTTAGCCTGGCAGCCGAGCATAACAAGTGGTATCTTGACAGCGGCTGTAGCAGGCACATGACAGGAGACCGGTCCAAATTTAGCAAACTGAAAATGAAGTTTGGGGGCCTGTTCAAATTCGGTGGAAATAACAGAGGAAGAATAATTGGAATTGGTACAGTTGGTAAGTCCTCTACTAACTCCATTGAAGATGTGTATCTTGTAGAAGGACTTCAGCACAACTTGATAAGTATAAGTCAACTCTGCAACAAAGGACACAAGGTACTCTTTGACCACAATTCCTGCACTATTTTTGAGCTGAATTCTGATAACGTCATGTTCATAGGTCATAGAGTAAACAACGTATACATCGTAGACATGGATGATAATCCTGAAACTAACTTGTGTATGTCTGCTAACTCTGAACAGGTTGCTTTTGACTGGCATAGGCGTCTAGGCCATGCCAGTTTGTCTACAATGAATAAACTGTCTAAGCATAACCTAGTTAGAGGTTTGCCCAGAATAAGATTTCAGTTAGGGTCCAAGCTATGTGATGCTTGTGCACAAGGTAAACAAACTCGTGCAGTTTTTAAGTTGAGAACTGAGAGTCTTTCATGTAAATCGCTGCAGCATTTGCACATGGATCTCTTTGGTCCTACTCGCATACAAAGTTTGTCAGGTAAGAGATATGGATTAGTCATAGTTGATGACTTCACTAGATTTTCTTGGTTGTTTTGTTTAGCAAATAAAAATGATGCTTTTGGTCACTTTGAAGAACTGTTCAATAAAATCAAATTGCAAGGTGAACATAATATCATTACAATTCAGTCTGACCATGGAGGAGAGTTTGAGAACTCTTCATTTTCTGAATTTTGCTCAAGAGAGGGAGTGACTCACAAATTCTCTTCTCCCAGGACACCGGAGCAGAACGGAATTGTTGAGAGAAGAAACAGGTCAATCATTGAAATGGCCAGGACTATGCTGATTGAGAGTGGACTTCCAAGGAGATTTTGGGCTGAAGCTGCGAATACTGCATGCTACATTCTAAACCGAGCCTTGGTAAGACCTACTCATAGGAAAACTCCTTATGAACTTCTCAAGGGTAAGCAGCCAAACATTTCTTACTTTAAAGTTTTTGGCTCCAAATATTTTATTCACAACAATGGTAAGAATGGTTTGGACAAATTTGAAGCTAGAAGCTCTCCTGGAATTTTTCTCGGATATTCAGAAACCTCAAGGGCCTACAGAGTTTTCAATAAAGATGATCAAACTGTTGAAGAAACACCGCATGTAGTGTTTGATGAAAATTATTTCTCTAACAAAGTGATGAATGATGACAGGGAGCCATCTAATGAGGGAGATTTCTTGGAGAGAATTGAAGAAGAAGAGATGCAGCCAGCTGCTCAACCAGAAAACTCACAGCAAGAAGGAGCAGCTGAGGTAGGTGAACCCTCAGGTGAGATAATATTTCACAAAGACCACCCTATTGAAAATGTCATAGGCAATTTGCATGATCCTCCTAGGACAAGGTCTCATTTTAGAATTGTCCAAGAACAGGATTTAGCTGCATTGGTATCTCAGGTGGAACCCAAATCTGTGGAAGAAGCCTTAAAACATGATTCTTGGGTATCCGCCATGTGTGAGGAATTAAATCAATTTGAGAAAAATATTGTATGGGAACTAGTTCCCAGACCTGATAACACTCATGTCATTGGCACTAAATGAGTTTTCAAGAATAAAGTTGATGAGAATGGAGCTATTTCTAGAAACAAAGCAAGACTTGTAGCTCAAGGCTACAGTCAGGAATTTGGTGTGGATTTTGATGAATCCTATGCCCCAGTGGTTAGGATGAAAGCTATACGAATTCTGCTTGCATTTGCATGCTCTAGGAACATTCGGCTGCAGCAGATGGATGTCAAAAGCGCATTCTTAAATGGGGTATTGAAGGAAGAGGTATATGTTGAACAACCTCCAGGTTTTAATTTCTCTGTTCAGCCTAACATGGTTTTTAGGTTGAATAAAGCCCTCTATGGATTGAAGCAGGTTGCCCGAGCCTGGTATGAGAGACTTTCTGAATTCCTCTTGAGCAAGGGCTACACTCGAGGTAAGGTTGACCAAACCCTCTTCACCAAAAATCTCGGAAAGGATTTAATAGTGGTTCAGGTATATGTTGATGATATCATCTTCGGATCTAACAATTCAAAATTGTGTAAAGAATTTTCTGAATCTATGTCTCATGAATTTGAAATGAGTTTAGTTGGCGAACTAAAGTATTTTCTTGGGCTGCAGGTCAAACAAATGGAGGATGGTTGTTTCATAAATCAAACCAAGTATACTCTGGAGATGCTGAAAAGGTTTGGAATGACCAACCTCAAGACTATCTCAACACCCATGGGCACCAACTCCTCACTGGATTCAGACGAAAAAGGTAAAGAGGTGGATGCTAAATTATATAGAGGTATGATCGGTTCACTCCTCTACTTAACAGCATCCAGGCCTGACATTCAATTTAGTGTAGGGATGTGTGCCAGATACCAGTCTAGGCCTACTGAATTACATTTGGCAGCTGTAAAAAGAATCTTTAGATACTTATCTGCTACCCATGATCTAGGTCTTTGGTATCCTGCATCATGTAGTTTAGATCTCATTGCATATACAGATGCAGATTATGCAGGATGTAAATTGGACAGGAAAAGTACTAGTGGTCACTGCGAATTTTTAGGAGGGTGCCTAGTCTCTTGGGGATCCAAGAAGTCACACTCTGTGGCTCTTTCTACTGCTGAAGCTGAGTATGTGACAGCAGGGAGCTGTGGCACACAGGTTATATGGATAAAACACCAGCTTCTGGATTACTCAGTTGAGCTAGGTTGCACTTCCATCTTTTGTGATAATACTAGTGCAATAAACATTGCAAAGAATCCTGTTCTTCATTCTCGAACTAAACACATCGAAATCAGGCATCATTTTATTCGAGATGAAGTAGTTAGGAAGACCTTTGAGTTGATCCATGTTGGCACTAACTCACAAATTGCAGATATTTTCACTAAGCCACTGGATACTGAAAAATTTAGCACATTGCGCAGAGAATTAGGTATTTACAGAATTTCATAATTGAATAATTGATCTCTGAATAATCTGTCATGTGCTCTTGTGCTTACCTATACTCATTGTCTGTTGCTGAAAATAACCTCATTATGAGTGTCTGCTGATTCACTCGTATTGATTGATATCACTTTGTTTTTCCTTGAGTTGTTTTGAGGTATGTCTTGGTTAAGTCTGAGTTGGTGTCAAGGTCTCAGGGAGAGCTAGATTAATAATAGGTGTCATGCTCTTTTGGCCAAATCTGAACATACTTTGAACGGAATTTTGCTGAGCTTATAAGAGAATCAGTTTGAGTAGGTGTATAAAAGAAATTCTTGGATGTTTTATCCGTTAAGACTGTTCATCTAATTTCTTGTTGGAATTTCAACTGTTAGTCCCACTGAGATCAAAATCTGAATTCAAGACTATCTTCCTACATTGTAACTGACTTCTGATCTAGCCAGTACAGAATACCTACTTAGTTTAGTTAAGTCCGAAATGAGGTATATAGTGTTTTTGTCTGAAAAACTTTGGAGCTGGTGTATTGTTCTCAAACTGAATCAAGACTAATTTACAAGGTTTCAAGTGCAGTTTAATGAAAAATTCATGAAAGAAGTTTTAACAACCTTGTTAACTGTTCATTGAGAAACTGGGACTTTCATCAATGAAGTGAAAGAATCCCATGTCATGAGATGGCAGTATAAATCAGGCTCAATTAGCTGTCTTGATCATACAGAGCTATGGTACATATCTGGTTAGTAACTGGGGTGTCTGGCCTCTGGTAAAGGTGTCACCTTAATGTCAACACCAGTTAGAATACTATCTCTATCCTCTTATCAGAAGGGGTAATGTGGTCTTGCCACCAAGTAACTGGGGATTCCTGCCTCTAAACAAGGTGTCTCCCTAATGTCAAAGGTGTACTTGACAGATTTACCTTTGATCTTGACCATCTTTGAAAAATTTTCTTCCTCTTGGTATCAAGATCCTGCTCACTTGGCATTTAGGTCTTGGTTTGTTTGTTTTCAATACCACAGGTCTTTATTTTTCCTGACTTCCTTGCTTTATACTCTCTGAGTAAAGACTTACTCTGACCATACTGGTATCTTGTACCTTACTTGCTTAGAATCTGGTTCTGTGTATGGAGCGGATCTTCATTCACCATTTTGCACACAGTCTGACTAACTGATCCTCAAAATCCTCACATAAAATTAATGGCTTTCTTAATTGCTTAAACATATCAATAACTCTCCTTTATCAGCCATACTCTCTATTGTTTTCTCTCCACTGTCAGCAAGTTTCTTTTCGTGATATCTTCAGACCTGCCCCTAGTTTTGATGATGTCAAAGGGGGAGAGTGTCTTGCTTGTGTCTTATTGAGGGGGAGCGAAAGATAAGTGCTGAGGGGGAGCGAAAGATAAGTGCCCTGAGTTATCTAGTCAGAGGAAGGCGAGGAAGGCAGTTGTTGTGTTCAGGGGGAGCTCTTGGGTGTCGTCAGAGGAGGCGAGTGTGTTGTGTGTCTGCATTGCTTATCCTCACAGCTTATCTTCATGCACTTCATCTCTGTTATTTAATATAGTGTTGCCATCATCAAAAAGGGGGAGATTGTTGGATTTTTGTGACTTCCCTAGTGTTTTGATGATGAGCATCACTATGTTAAATATTGTCTTTTTTAATCAGATATCTTGAGTAATGTTATGCATTTGAAATTTCCATGATTAACAGGAAAACTGCTATGAGATAATACCTTGCATGTCCGTACTGTTCCCTTCATACTTCGTGTTGTTTGTGTTCACTACACTTCGTGTTGTCCTTTTGTACGTCGTGTTGTTCCAACTATGTTTGTTGGTTGTCTTCGTGTCGTTATTTGTTCCATCGCGTGCTGAACACTGCAGCACCTCGTGTTGCTTTCTGTGCCACCTCGTGTCACTCCATCTGTGTCACCCCTATGTCTTCGTGTCTTATGTTCTGGCCAAGTCTATACAGCCTCATCTTTACTTTCGTTCCAAGCCAAAGTCTACACATTCGGTTCCTTGGGCAAAGTCTATACATCGTGGCTTTGAACTCTCAGTCTGTACACTCTTTATTTCAAAGTCTGTACATTGTTGCCTTGAAGCCGTTCCAAGTCTATATATCCTGTTGAACGCAAAGTCTACACATCACCTCACATCATATGAAGGCTGTACGTTGCAAGTGTCTTTCTTGCTTTGTGACCACACTTCGTGTCGGTTTTTATTTTCGTCTTCGAGTTGGTTTCAATCCATGTTGTTTTCGTGTCGTCCTCGTCTTCGAGCCGTTCGTAAGTTCGAGCAATTTTGTATTCGGGTCGTTTTGTTTATGTCTTCGTGTTGTTCCTTGTTTATGTCTTCGTGTTGTTTCTGTGTTTGTGTCTTCGTGTTATCTTTTGTGCTTGTGTCTTCGTGTTATCTTTTGTGCTTGTGTCTTTGTGTTATTTTTGTGTTTGAGTCTTCATGTTATTTCTATGTTTGTGTCTTAGTGTTGCTTTTATGTCTTCGTGTTGCCTCTTTCTATCTTCGTCCAGGTTTCCTCTGATCACGTGTCTTACTACCGTTTTTATTCCGTGTTATTTCCTTCTCACTTCGTGCTGTTTTCATCTAACCTCATGTCATTCTCTCTTTATTTCGTACTGTAGTAATATTGTGTATCTCGTGTCGTTCTGTTTTTACCTCGTGCTATTTTCATCTGACCTCGTGTCATTCTCTCTTTATTTCGTACTGTAGTAATCTTGTGTATCTCGTGTCGTTCTCAGAATTGTGCATTTCGTATTGCTACCACATACCTCGTGCAGTTTTAGTTTTTGTGGCCCTGAGTTTTAATCGTTTTAATTCTTTGCAGGAGAAGAAGAAAAACAAAAAGAAGAAGGTGGTCCGAGAAAGAACATTCACCGGTGTCTGGGCTGCACGTGATCCGATACTAAAGGAACCAATGCTTTAAGGGCACGTGGCAAGAAGGTTCTGGATCGAGCGCGGGAAGCACACGCCTTGCATGCACCCTCCTGATCGCTTATAAAAGCACTGCCTCATCATCTACGAAATGTGGAGCTCCGAGGTTACAGTGAAGAAATTTGAGTGAGAGCAGAAGAGAAAGAGCCTCCCTAAGAAACTAGAGTGTTCTAGTTGAGAGAGAAGAGAGAGCAGAATAGTGATCAGAAGATGGGTATTGACTTACGGATCAAATCCGAAGTCTGCTGCTCAGTTTGAGCTACATTGTTTCCAGTTTCTGAGTTTTGGATTCCTTCTTTCTTGTTTTCGTTTTTATCTATTTTTCTTTCTTGATTGAAAGTTCTCGGTGTTACCTCCTGGTGTTCAGGGGAAGAGAGAGATGTGTTCTCTCTGGTTTACTTGCAACAGAGGTTGCAGTATTGTTCCCTCTCGTAGAAGAGGTGTTCCCTCTGGGATTCAGAGGAAGAGAGACCTTGGTCTCTGGTTCTAGTGACTGCAGATCACTAGTGTTCCCTCTGGTTGGAGGAAGAGGAAATTGTTTCCTGTTTCTAGGGACTTGGCGTCCTTAGGGTTCCCTCCGGGTGTGGAGGAAGAGGGGAGGGTGTTCCCCTGGTGAAGCTGTGAATCAGCCGTTGTCGCAGACTGAGTCTGCTTTGCTAGCAGGTGCTAGTGGAAGCCTCACTTCGATTTGAAGTGAGGGGTGGACGTAGGCAGACTGGAGGTCTGACCGAACCACCTTAAAAATCTCTGGGTACTCGTGTGATTATCTGTGGTGATTTTGTGGTGTGCCTTCTATCCACTCGAGCTATTGTCCGCACTGCGTTTTTGTGGGTTCAACTCCGAGATTGCTTATTTTAAGTGAATCATTCTTCAGTAATTTTTAATCGGTTGAAAACAGTGATCTATTCATCCCCTCCCCTTCTAGATCACTTCATATTTCTTGTATCACTACGATGGGTCATTGACTTTGAAGTCACGACCTTCAAATGTTTAGGTGACATCGCAGCTGAAGCTGAAGCAGTCCTTGCAAGGATTTGCCCAGCCTCCACAACCTCGGGTCAAAAGATTAAGCCAGCCAGCAAACAACCAGCACAAGAAGAAGGTTACACCTCAAATATGGAAGTTTTCAAACAGTAAAAGAAGAAAACAAAAGAGGCAGCTAACCTTGCTTCCGCCAAGCCGGAAACACAAGGGTCCTCATTAAGGGGTAAAATGATGAAGCTCTATTCATTCCCAATAGGTAAGACCTCGACTCTCTTTGAGTGGGCCCTGGAATACGGTAAAGTGGTGCTCCTGGAGCCGAAGAGATCGGACAATTCCGCAAGAAAAGATAATCCACGCTTCTGTCCTTATCACCAAGTAGTAGGACATCCTATCGAGCATTGCTACGTGTTCAAGGACATAATTGAAGGCCTAATCAGGAAAGGTGAATTACAAATGGGCGAATACAAGGTGGATCCTCCACGCCCACACCAAATGCCCATCTTCAGGCAAGTAGCCCCACGCGGCATCTCTGCCTCTGCTGTCCCTCACAAACTTGGCTAAAGCCAACATCTAAGCGTCATCCCGCAGCTTAAGTATAGATATTTTTAAAAAAAAGATAAAAAAAAAGAAGAAGAAGAAGGGAAAAAAGCATGTTCTGGGGGCAGGCACTAATGAAAAAAAGAAGAGATGAAAAGATCCTGATGGCCATATCTGTTGAGGGAATGGACACTCTATTTATATCCTGGTTTGTACCAGATAAAATTACCATCGTGGGATTTATGTGGTGGAGCGAACTACTCATCCCCTCCTTGAGGAGGTGAGCGCTCTCCTACACCCCCACCTTGGTCAGTTCAAAAAAAAAATCAATGAAGGATGATACGCCCGCACAGCACTTCATTATTAGGGCCACCCAAGTTGGCAGCTAAAAAAAAGAGAGCAAAAAAAAAAGACACAAATCCTGAAGCAGGTAGGGAGAATAAAATGACCGTCCCGTTTATGGAGACCGGGAGGACTTCGTCATTGTAAATATCAACATAAAATGGCCCACTAGGATGCATGGTGCCCTACCGTCTTCCCATCCTACGGGAAAATTCCTCATTTGTCCCACCGGGATTGACCTTCTACCCTTGGTATGAGTCCTGGGCTCCGGCCAATGCATTCTCATTGCCCTTTGGCATTCAACCGGCAATCACTCAAATACGCCAATAAATGTCACATTTGTCTGACGGGGCTCTCCCACCGCCGCTGTTTCAGACTTCTTGCCCAACGTGGACTCATAAAACCTTTTCCTTGGCACGAGGCACTCCGCCCTTGTCGAGCTCTAAAAATTTCCTTCTGTCTCGCCAGGCTACGTCTATAAAGTCTTTTCTCATTGACCTGAGGCGCTCCACCCTAGCCAATCTAAAAATTATCCTCTGTCCCACCAGTCTCGCCGGGCTGTGACCATAAAGCCATTTTCATTGGCTTAAGGCACCCCGCCCTAGTAAAGCTAAAATTACCCTTCGTACCACCAGTTCGGGCCTATAAAATCTTTTCTTCGACATGGGCACTCCGCCCTTGCCGAGCTCTATAAATCACCTTTTGTCCCACTGGGCCAAGTTCAAAAAAAAAAACTCTTGCCCCTTGGCATGAGGCACTCTGCCCTTGCCGGGTTCCAAAATTACTCCCAGCCCCACAGGTGCAATAAGCAATCAAATTCATCAATAATCCCACCGAATAAAATATCCTGCATCGCAAATGAGTCTTCACCAGAGGGATAAAAATAAAATAATAATAATAATAATAATAATAATAATAAACACAAAAAAATTAAACGAAAGAAAAAAAATTGAACGATGAAATGAAAATGATGATAAAAAAATAAAAATAAATAAATAAATAAATAATCAAGAATAATCAAGAAGAAGAATAATAATAATAATAATAATCAAAAAAATTAAACAAAAAAATAATAAAAACATGCCATAAAACTCAATAAATCTAACGAAATAAAAATAACCATCATCAAAAAAAATAATATTAATCAATCCAATGGGTTCCAAAAAAAACAAACCAAATAAACCCTAATAAAATCAGTCAACTAATGAACTCGATAAATCAAATAAACCTGATAAACTCAATAAAACTAAAAAAAATCCAAGAAACTCAACAAGTTAAACACACCTTGATAAATTCAGTTAACCCAATGTACTCAATAAACCAAATAAACCTAGCAAGGTCAACAGATTCAACAAATTCAATAAACCCGGTAAAACTCAATAAATCAAATAAACCCTAATGAAATCGGTCAACTCAATAAACTCATCAAATTCAGTAAACCCAACCAATCTAAACAAATAAACCAACAAAAAACCTCCAAACTGTACGGCGTCATGGCAATTCGCCTAAGCCGTTTAAAAAAAGAATTTACCTTGGCGCCATGCCCTTCCGCCGAAGCCAAGTTGTACGGCGTCATGGCAATTTGCCTAAGCCGTTTGAAAATTTCTACCTTGGCGTCATGACTTTCTGCCTAAGCCAAGCTATCCGGCGTCATGGCTCTGCTCTCCGCCTAAGCCGGTTAAAAAATCCTCCTTGGCGTCATGGCCTTCCGCTTAAGCCAAGTTGTTGGGCATCATGGCCTGCCGCCTAAGTCAAGCTGTCCGGCATCATGGCTCTCCGCCTAAGCTGGTTAAAAAATCCTCCTTGGCGTCATGGCCTTCCGCTTAAGCCAAGTTGTTGGGCATCATGGCCTGCCGCCTAAGTCAAGCTGTCCGGCATCATGGCTCTCCGCCTAAGCCGGTTAAAATTTCTGCCTTAGCGTCATGGCCTTCTGCCTAAGCCAAGCTGTCCGGCGTCATGGCCTTCCGCCTAAGCCGGTAAAATATTCCGCCTTGGCATCATGGCCCTCCGCCTAAGCCAAGTTGTACGAGGTCATGACAACTCACCTAAGCCGTTTAAATTTTCTACCTTGGCATCATGGCCCTTCGCCTAAGTCAAGCTGTTTGGCGTCATGACCTTTCGCCTAAGCCAAGCTATACGGCATCATGGTAATTCGCCTAAGCCGTTTAAAATTTCTACCTTGGCGTCATGGCCTTCCGCCTAAGCCAAGTTATCCGATGTCATGGCCTCCCGCCTAAGCCGGTAAAATATTCTGCATTGGCATCATGCCCCTCTGCCTAAGCCAAGCTGTTCGACGTCATGGCGTTCCGCCTAAGCCGGTTAAAAGTTTCCTCCCTTGGTGTCATGACCATGCGTCTAAACCAAGTCATTCGGCGTTGTGACCTCCGGTCTAAGCCAACAATCCTCTTTCCGTTGGCTCAGAACTATCATCCGAACCAATGAAGAAAAAGGCCCTTAGTCTTACACTGATCCTTGTCCCCTCCGAGGACTTACCACAGCATATAATGCCCTTTCTTCATCACTGTAGCGTCAACCACCCACTCTTAAGACGATCGTCCTGCGGGTGTATTTATTAAGTCCTTAAGATAAATATATATATATATAAATAGAAAAGAAAAGAAAAAAAATATAAAAAGAATGGAAAGAAAAAAATATAAAAAGAGATGAAAAATAGAGATAAAAAAGAAGGAAAAGAGAGACAAAAAAAGAGAGACAAAAAAGAGGGAAAAAAAGAGAAAGAAAGAGAGAGAGAGAGGAAAATGATATGATTTGCATGCCTACTTGCTTCACTCGCATGTTTGCCTGTAATATTGTATTCACACGTCCCCTTCAAATTTCTAAGGCCACACTCCCTTCCTAAATAAAGCTGCCCGATTCCAGGCATGTGTGTGTCACGGCATACGCTAAAGGATGAAAAGTCGATTCTCGGTAAGTGCATACGTCAAGGGGAAGAGAGTAGCTATGTTTCTAGCACAACTCGCAAGATACGCCCTCGATGAAACTCCCACACTTTACGCACAATATGAGCAATGACCCTTAACTATAGGGACATCGTAAATTCTTTTTAACACTTCATGGAAGCTTAAATCCCTACGCTCATGTGAAGGGTAATCGTGAGGAAGGAGTTGCCTGCCCCCTTCAAAAAAAAAGAAAAAAAATACTGAGGATGAGGATGAATCCTAGTAGTCGGGAATCCCCATTGAGACATATGAGGAAACTCGCGTCGAACGGTGAAGTCCGTAATAAAACTACTGTAAAGGATGAATCCTAGTAGCCGGGAATCCCCATTGAGACACATGAGGAAACTCACGCCGAACGGTGAAGTCTGTAATAGAATTGCTATGAAAGATGAATCCTAGTATCCGGGAATCTCCATTGAGACACATGAGGAAACTCACGCCGAACGGTGAAGTCCGTAATAAAATTGCTGCAAAGGATGAATCCTAGTAGCCGAGAATCCCCATTCAGACACATGAGGAGACTCGCGCCAAACGGTGAAGCCCAGCCCCAACTACTATGCTACATTCAAGCCATGCGGCCCACTGGTCGCACCATTCGACATCCCATTGGGTGTGGAGACCACTCCTGAACACCTGGTAGGCAACACCAACACAACCTCGCTCCGGGTACCATGGGTCAAAGCTTGTGCCCCGAGGAACATGGTCATACTATATAACATTACAAAAAGATGACGACCAGCCCTCGAGGTCACTCCCCACAACAGCAGCCCCCCCAAAAGGGGCGCGTCCACACTAGACTTAGGCCGACACCCTGGGGAGCGGCCCCTAATGCCATTCCCACATGGCCCCAAATCTCATCCCAGAATTTATCTCATCCACGGTGCAAGCGTAAGCCAACTCACTAGTACAAAAGAGTGCACAAGATCCGAAGAAATGATGCTCGAAGAGAGAGCAGGCACCATCGCGCAAAGGAGAGCACAAGTAGCTCCCATTAGAGCGCCAGCCACCAAGCCAATATCCTCCACATGTCCCAGTCTGAACTTGGTCAAAGTGGGGCCCAAAATAGCCAAAAAGGGGTTTTTATTGGTTTTTTAATCTCTTTCTCTCTCGGACCATCAAAGTGGTCCGTGTAAATCCCCCCGGGGGAGGTTTACACAGACCCACTTGGGTCCCATGATTTTTTCTTTTTCTTTTTCTTTTTCTAAAAAAATGGGTTTTATGCAGACCAGGCTGACCCTTGTCATCATGGTCCGTGTAAACCCCAGAGGGGGGAGTTTTACACGGACCAGGTTGACCTGGTCCCTATAAATCCCATCCGAAACAAAAAAAACAAAACAAACAAAAAATAAAAGGGCACCCAACCTTGTTCGGGTAAACCCCTGGGGGATTTACGTGGATCAGGGTCCATCTGATCACCCTGATCTGCGTAAACCCCTCTTTACATGACCCAACATGCCCAGTCCTCTTCCTTCTTCTAACATTACCTATAAAAGGTCTCTTAGAGAATTCCAAGGGACACAAATATAGACAAACAGATACTCACCTACACACTCTCTAGACACACAGGCAGCCACAGTTTGAGTTTGTTGAAGGGGTGGCTAAGGCTTGGCTTGTTGGCTTGTTGTTTGGCTAATTAAACGCTGAGGGTATGTCACATCAACACCCCTCACATGGCATCTAGTCAATTCACACAAGCACTTGATATGCATGATGCGTAATGGTAACGGTGAAGACACCCTCATGTCGGGTCCACCTACATATGATGCATGATGGTCTGCCCCTCTTGATCTTCGGCCGACTGTCCTTACTGCTCCTCCTCAGCGCCATACTCTTCTAGCATAGAAAAAGACAAAACGGTGATATTAATAAAACACACGGTGCCCTATGCCAGCTGCCAACTATAATGAACAGCATGGGCTTTCTAGACTGCCGCAACCATTTCAGGTTCCTATACACCTCCACACCCACGCTCTGATACCAACTCTAACAACCCAAGATCCAGGTACCAGAAAGGAATCGGTACAACCCGAATCCTGACCTGCCACCCACGAGTCGGGAGGCTCAGAAGGGTTATTTGGGCGGTGTGGAGATATATAAGAATCTAAAATAATTGCAGAACCATAAAGCATATTATCTTAATGTAGGAAATAAACAAACTACACAATTAAATAATTATATAGTCCAGAATATCTAAGTCCATAACAAGTACAGTCAACTAAATGAAAAGTACAAGAACACGGGGCACACCCCGTCTCTAACAAATTGGCAGCTAGATTGGACCACCGACACCATGAGGAGCCTCTGAAGTACTCCGCGCAAGCCTCACCTCGCCTGAAAAGTAAAGGGGGTGAGTCTCATATCATTGGCTCAGTAGGGGTCCCGCAGATCCCTACCTCACAACGAGAAACATAACAATGCGATAAACAAATAATGAGGATAATAAATATATAATAGAAGGAGGCAGTAAATAACAATAAAAGAGACCTACATGGGTACCACAGTACTAACCTCATAAACCACGAATCACACATATCACAGCTACACGAGGGTAATCTACATCCCGGTCATGTAGAACTAAGTACACGGAGCCGCCAAAATAGTAACCTCGTGATGAAAGGAACCAGAGTCGCTACCTCAAAAGAGACAAGAGTACTACCCACTAGAAGCAAGGCCGGATGCATCCACTGATGTCTTAGTTCGCGCCCCAGGTTTCTCCCTACTCGTCCCAGGCAAAAACTAAGACACACAACCACGTAACCACAGAACAATGACTAGTTGGGGTCACACTCGTAGGGGTGGGTCCAACGCCCCCAACCACGTATGCACACAGAAACTAACTGCTCTAAGTCAGATCCTCTAGCTAGTTTGCTCCCAGCCTGGACTCAGGCTGTAAAAGCAATGGGCCCTACGGTAACCAGCCTAAAAACTATCTCATCAGTCTCTACCACTCCCAAGTGGGTCCGCACATGCGTGCGCAAGAAAGCTACGACTAGTGGGGAAGGTCATTGGAGGTGAGAACTTGCTGAAGAAGCGGAAACCACCAGAGTACCACCGATTCGTACTAACCCAATTATAGATGTAGAACACACCACGAGGTGGCTCATGTCACGAAAGCCAAGAATCTCTGACTATATGGCCAACTTATTGACTGTCGATGCATATATAGAGCGCAAGCTGGAACCAGTGATCGTGTGAAATCCTGAAAATTTGAAGAATGTCCAACTAAGCTCTGGGCGGCCAATAGACTGGCCGCCCAGCCTCCTGGGTGGCCACCACTCAGTGGCCTGGGCGGCCAGCCCACTGGCCACCAAGAAGCCAAGGAGGCCAAGCCTCTGGCCGCCCAGCAAAGAAGGGCATGGGCGGCCAATAGACTGGCCGCCCAGATGCCTGGGCGGCCAGGGATTGGGCCACCCAGAGCAAACCCCTCCGGGCGGCCACCCCAGTGGCCGCCCCCAAATAGGGGCAGGGAGGCCAGTGCTCTAGCCACCCAGAAGCTTGGGCGGCCAAGGCTTTGGCTGCCTAGCAGAGAAGCCCCTGGGCGGCCAACCCAGTGGCCGCCCAGCCCTTCCAGGTGGCCAGACCTCTGGCTGCCCAACTGGGAAGAGGCGACAGCCATCTTGGCCACCTCTGGAGCAGGGACCCTCCCGTAACACATCCGGAAGGCCATCCCAAGCCCATCTTGCCCCCATTGCGAGCGGGAACCCCCGAGAAATACGGGAAACTCATCCTCGAGAAGATGGCATCCATAAAACATGATCTAGGCTAGAAATCGTGAAGAACTAGATCAAACTGTGCTCACGTCCCCGCACATGAAGTTTTCCCCAAAAACATAATTCACGCCACTCTCTCGCCCAAACCACTACCGATCAGAAGGGAAATGCGAGAGGGGATTTCCTCTTGCATAAAGGGCTAAGTACTGGTAGAAAAATCCCGAAAAGCTACAATTTGAATAGAATCTGAATTCTGACATTTTAAAAATTAAATTTATTCACAAAAGGAATCTGGAACTCACAGAAAATAAGATCCAAAAAACTTGGGGCGGTACAGATCGCCTCCTACTCTCTCGACCTTCCATAGTCCTACCCTCTCTCTCTCACTCCTGTCTCTCTCTCTGAATGTAGAGGATGTTGGTGTCGGAGGGGGAGATCCCCTCCAACACCTTCCTCTCTCTCTCCCCCTCCCCTGTCCGCCCACCTCCTCTCTGATGTCCTTCTCCTATCACCCCCTCTGCTAGCCCACCCCCTCTCACTCTCTCTCCGACCGCCACTCTCTCCTAGCCGCCCATGCCTTCTCAATCTCTAGATGTGGAGGATGTCGGTGCAGGAGGGGGAGATACCCTCTGATGCCCTCCTCTCTCTCTCTCTCTCTCTCTCTCTCTCTGTCCCTCGGTCGCCCACCCCCTCTCCTATCACACTCCTCTCTCTCTCTCACTCCTCTCTCGATCTCTCCATCAGGGGACACCGATGCCCTCTCCTCTCTCTCTCTCTCTCTCTCTCTCGCTATAATGCCCCGAATTTTTTTGATCATTTTCGCGGGTCCCAGAGTGTGTTTTGTGCTTTACGCGTATTTTTTCTTGATGTGTCTTCAGAACTCTGTGCAGGGTGAACCGACGCGTTCTCTGACTCTGGGATAGTACCGACGTGTTGGGCTCTTCCCGAGGATCGCGAAGGTAATTTTTCATATTTTTTGAAATTTTTGAAATTTTTGGGTTTTTATATAAATAACCCCACCTCACCCCCTCTTTCTCGCTCTCTCCCTATTCTCTCTTTCTCACTCTCTCTCGTCTCGGGTCGAGGATCGAGGCGTGGAGGCAAGTGGAAGCTCGGCCGCGAGTTCGTGTCCCGACAGAGTCCCAACGGCATTTTCTTGACGAATCGGCATCCTCGGTGCGCGGAATCTTCGGTGGAGGTAGGAAGATGGACCCCCAGCTCGTGTACTTCCATTTTCGCGAGTTTGGTAGGCCGTGGTGAGCCGAGCGGGCTTATTTGAGCATTTTGGGGAAAATGAATATTTTTGGAGAGTGAGCCGGATCTAGCGTTTTAATAGTATTTTTGGGGTTTAAATGGGTTCTCTCGATGCTAGAGAGGTTGGGGACTAGTTTTCCCTTGTTTTCCCCTTCACGTGGGCGTGAACGGGGCGTGGAACAGAGTTTTCCACCGAACTCGCCATTTTCGGGTTGCCGGAATAGAGGCGATCATACCAGGAACCGCCACTAGGTGAGGCGGCCCTCAGGGAGGCCGCCACTCTTCCGTTTCAACGTGTTTTGGGTTGCGGTCTCGCGATAGACCGCTACGTTGGCGTAGCGGTCCAAGCCAGACCGTTTCTCTTCCTGGTGTCCCTCGAAGGCAGCAGTCTCGAGTGGACCGCTACTTGCTGGCTGGCAGTCCAGATTGGACGGCCATTTGGAGTTGCGGTCTTAGGGATGATCGTCCCTTTAACCATGTGTTTTCGGCAGGTAGCGGTGGCGAGACCGCTATATGTTTCTGGCAGTCCAGAGTGGACCGCTACTTACTGGCTTGCGGTCCAGGGTGGACCGCCAAGCATTTTGACGGTCCAGGGAGGACCGCCACTTGGTTTTCCGTGTTGGTGTGTTCCGGCCGCGTTGTGTTGACCCCCGGTCAACCCGGTTGTGACCCAGTGGTCGACCTTTGGTCTCGTGGATGTCTCGGACACCCCGTGGGTTCCGTGACCGAGTTTTTGGGTGTCCAGAGATACTGTGCTACCTTGATTAGCGAGCCCATAGGTATGGTGGGTCCGGGTGACCCCCTATCTTCCGGGCTTTCGTGTTTTCGCTAGAACGAGTCACCGTGTATCGACATGTGTGCAGTGGGTTATTCTCGCACGTCAATGGCTTTTCAGGAAGTGGTTTCTGTGCGGGCCATCTGCTTGACCTTGGACTATGAGTCCAATCACCCAGACTGCGGGTTAGAGGGCTCTTGTGTTCCCTTTTTGAGGGAATGGTCTCGACAGTTGTGAACTGCCTCGTGATCCATCGTGTCGTGGTTTCGGACCTAAGGATTAGGCTAGACTGACGGCGCGGTGCTATCCTTGTACAACGGTCTTGACCCGAGTCGTG
Source organism: Amorphophallus konjac (assembly GCA_022559845.1). NCBI lineage: Eukaryota > Viridiplantae > Streptophyta > Magnoliopsida > Alismatales > Araceae > Amorphophallus > Amorphophallus konjac. The sequence continues at coordinate 18,893,491 of CM040125.1, forward strand.
TGACTCAAGGGCCGTTGGGTTTATTAGGTCTAGTAGACTATCCAGAGTCTGGTGGCTCTGAGCCACCTGGTACTCTGTGTTACTCGCAATGGGTGCGTGCGTAGTTTTTGGTGTTCACGTTTAGTTACCCCCCACTAGCTGTGGCTTTCCTACGAACGCGAGTGTGGACCCACCCGAGAGTGGTGGAGAGCTTTCCCGAGAGAGAGACAGTTTTTAGGCTAGTTACCATAAGGCCCCTCGCCTTTGCAGCCTGAGTCCAGGCTGGGGGGAAAATTGGCTAGAGGACCCGACTTAGAGCGGATGGTCTGTGTGTGCACACGTGATTGGGGACGTCGGACATGCGCTGATGTTGGCACTCAAAATATCACTCGCGGTGATCAAGCCTCAAAGACGAATGACACGGCCAACTGAAGCACAGAAGCCGATAAATATCAACATATTGAAGACTTCTCAAGTTGCCAGAGCCTCGAGTCACCCTGTATGAACATGGGGACTTCACCTCAGGGGAATCGAGATGAACTCACAACCAACCGGTAGTGCGACCAAGCCTTCCCAATGAACCGGCATCGACTCCGTCGTGCCGCATACACTACACCCGTTGTCCGACCAAGGACGACGATCTACCCGGTGGCCACCCACCTCATGAAAGACTCTCCTGAGATAAAAGAATGCCCTTGGCTCTTCAAAACGGAGGACCGAAGGCTCTGTCGGCAGAAGATCCTGGCTACCCGGCATGGGTACGGCTTCTCGCCAAGTGGGGCTCGTTAGTGGCCGAATGATCGCTCGACATGGGCGGAACTATCCCGGGTGGCATCTCACCCTCCAAGAAGCTTCGAGCACAAAACAGGCTGAGCCAACAGCACGAATCATAGTGCCGAGGGCCGTGTCAACGGAAAACCCGCGTGTTCAAACAAAAGACGTTCGAGGTTCCGAGAAGGGTCATACGTCATCATGAGAACTTCGACGAGACATCCCATCGAGGTTTCGAAGAACTATGGCAAGATGAATGTTCACGGCGATTCCCGGAACTATCCCCGGACTCACCGGCTAGCCCGTGACGAGTGGGAGATGCTAATACGGTGCGCCCTAAACCGGCGCGCCCCCCTTGTCCGGCGCCCTTCTATTCCGGCGCGCAAAAGGCTTCAAAGTGCCCTTTCCCCGGCGCGCCAATTCTCATGCCGGATTAAACCTCGAACGGCCCCTGTATAAATGGCCATTTTTTGAAATAAAAAAGGAGGGTTGGAGAGGGTGAACCAAAAAAAGAATTGAAGGAAAGGAAGAGGGAGTCTGAGAGCCAATTACCTTGGAGGGAGAGAGGGTTTTCTTGCGAGTGAAGCAATGTCTCACTGAGGGTCCTTCGCTGCCGCCTGCCCTCCTCTGCCTGAAGCCCTCCGGTGCCGGAGAAGAAAGGAGAGCCCGATACTCTGTTCTTTGGACAGGTGGGTTGTCTGCATTTTTTGGTCCTACCTACGATTTGTTTCCTCTCAATCGAATGTAAGCGAGAGGGGGGGGGGACGGCGATGATATGAGCCAACCTTCCCCCCCCCCCCTTCGCCATCTTTTTGAGTTGTTCTTCTGTGAGCCTCTCTGTAATTAGAATACGGTGGTTGTGCCATGATGCCGGCGCCCAATCTGTAACATATGTGTTGGACTCCCCCATTGATGGGATGATGGTATGAATATATGAATGTGATGGCGGAGTGAATGTTCAATGCCTTCTCTCTCTCACATATTTCTATCCTAGTTGGTGTATATGTCGGTTTCCTCCCCCGCGTGATTTCCGATTCTGGCTTCTCCGAGCCTGAAACATGCCCTGCGTTGTCATGGGCTATAGAGATGACCCCACCCCGGGTCCTTCACGTCGAGGTCGTGGCCGTGCATCACCCGATGGTTTCTGTATACTTTGTGGATAGAGTCGTGCCTGTGCACATGTCTCTTCCAGCCTTGATACGAGGTCCGGTTGCCATTCCATCTCCTCTTTGCATTGCTCTATTGCCTAGAGGAGTTGGAAGCCGCCTCCAGAACGGTAAGACCCGTCTTGTGATTATGCATTCCAGCCACTCGAGCATATGCGTATGTTTATAAATCATCCGGTCTGCATATCAGCTACCTTTCTCCGTGACTGCTGCTTGCCTTCTCCTCCGTGAATGGTAACCTAGTCTCGTGAGCATCAGCACCTTGACTCCGTGAATGGTGATCTTTCAATGTCGAATACACTCATTCTCCTCATTTATGGTTCGCAGCCACTGAACCATTCGAGTTCCGTTGGTTTTATCCCTGTCATCCGAGGAGGCGGATATTCCCCATCGTTTCATAGAACTGCGAATCGGTCGAGGGGACTCCATCTCTCAGTGGTGGATGCTTCCCAGGGGCAAAAAGGCTGATAACAATAGGGGCTTCAGCCCAACAATGTTAAACCCACAGTCTCCCAGGATTCTGTGGTGGCTAAGGGATGAACGCTCCTAGTAGGCTCGTCCTCGGGGCCTCTCTCCCTAATGCTCTCTTGCTAGTGGATGCAGTGCACGCTGTGGGTCGCCCACCCCTCGTAGGCCAGTCCCCGAGGTGTTGATTCCGTCAATAGCTGCCTCGTCCCTCTGTTTCCACCCACGGAGCTATGGTGCCCCTCGCAAGCTTGTCCTCGGGGTATCCTGTCCGATTGGGGTTTTGCTGGCTGCCACCATGCAGACTGGATGTTTAGGGGCTTACTCCACAAGTGGGTATGACCCCGTTTCTCCCCTGCAATCCTTCAGGGACGGGGGAGATGCTGCCCAATTTTTGGCAGAATTCTTCTAACATATGAGTTTACTCATATCCAAATGGCTTCAATAAAACATCTGTTCTGAGGACAAGGACCCTAGTGCTCGAGTATGAACCTCGCACTAGCTCATAACTTCGCCTAAGGGGGCTTTGGACTTCGATTAAACGAACAATCACCCTAATTAACTTCAAAACTCTCAACGAGTCCTAATAAACTTAAATCATTTCAAAATTCATCAAAAAATCAACTAAAACGGCGCGGTCCTAATCCGGCGCGCTCTAATACGGCGCGGTATCCCCCCACGCCGGATTAACAATAGACTCATAGCTTCATGATTTTAATTGGTTTGCTCCCGGCGCGCCCTAAACCGGCGCACCCCAATGCCACCGCGCCATTTTAACATTTGCCATGGCCGCGCCGGATTAAGACCCTTTTGCCTACGCTTGGCCGCACCGGGGAAACCTATCCCTACGCGCGGTCGCGCCGATTTTGAATCGTTGTGCCGTTCTAATCACTCACTCATCTCCGGAGCGATCTTCGCCTCCTATGGTCGAGATTAATAAACCCTAATCAGTAACAAACTAAGTAAGGGAAGGGATGTTCAAGTCCGAACCACCTTATTATCATGCTTCTACTATCATGTATGTTATCATCATGCTTCTGTTATCATGCCCATGTTACCACTTTCGTCTCCCTCGGTGGAGATTGATAAACTTGATTTATCATTGTTCATCTTCACAACTCTGTGACCATGCTTAGCGTTGTCATGAGCATCATGCATGCATGCCTGCATGGACCCCCTCCGATATATCAAATGGCACTGACGGAAGTCCGGGTCACTCCCGATTGGAAGTCTTTGCCATGCGCGATGGTGGTCTTCAGACCTATGTCCTCCACCACGTATCGAGGGTATCCAACTTAATGAACCATGCCACCCTCGCATGATAGATAGAAGCATCTCATGTGACCCTGTCACGTTCATATCTTCGCGTCTTTATTCCGGCCTCGACAGCCCGCTATCTCGGCAATTAATCAAAGGTTTTTCCCTCCTCGTGGGGGATGTAATTAACGTCATGGCCTTTATGGTGTGGCGGACTGCTGGTCTCGACCGAACCTCACTCTCGCCCGACACGGGTCAGAATGAGCGCATAATAAACTCGTCACGTACGTGACTGGCACGCCTGTGCAGTCAATCAGTCAGTTAATTATCGGTTAGTTAATTGGTTGATCGACGCGTAAATAAATCAAATAAGCCTGTCAATAAAACACCTGTAGAATAAGCGATCCCAACAAGTCTGGCACGCCCGGTGGGACCAGTGTCACCTTTCATCTCTTTGCCGAGATATGCAGGCTTCGAGGCCCTCCTAAAGGCTACTGATCGTCGGTTTGTTGGTCTTTACAAGCAAACAATGACGACAACAACTGGACTGACTGGCGTCAGTTTTGGCATGTCGATTGTTGCGGGTCATGCGCAAGGGTACCTGGCGGTGCCCACGGTGTTCGGCAGCTTCCTTACCGCTGTCGGCTTCCCCAACTTCTTGGGGCTGGCCTTCGTAGACATGCTGGAGGTAGAACCCTCGGAGCCCGTCGAGGGAGCTGTAAAGAATGTGGAGCCTCTGAAGGCTCTATGCTGCAACGACTCGCCCAAGAGTCCGACTCTGTTCGCCAGCTGCCTGGTGCACCATGCCGTCCGTGGGGTCCGCCCCGATGCTATCAGCAAGAACTCTGGAGGGCGTCAGCACAAACAACTCCGGAGAGGTACTGCCATGGTTACCGGATCTCTGTCGCAATCCGATAAATCCATGATGGTCGGTGGCATACGCGTCTTCCTCGACGGGTGCGACGCACGGATAGTCCTGGACCGGGTTGTCCCCACCGTCCCCATCTACAACTCATACCAAGCCCTCGCTGGAAGGAGGGCGGAAAGAGAAGAAGTCGGCCACTACGGCCAAGAGAAGTTGGCCCCCAGGCCAAAGAGATTTAAACAGGTGTGGGTCCCCAAAAGGGTCCAACCTATCCATCAAGCTACACATGTCCGCCGCCGCCTTGCTCACGACGGAATGGAAGGAAGGGAGGAAAGGGGCCTGGCCCCGAGAGAAGAAGAAGGGGTTACGGACCCTCCGCGCCGTGAAAGTTTTCGGGCCTACGCCCGCCAAGCCAACGTCCCTGCTGTGGGATGAAGATTCTGACAACCTATTGACAGAGCTCGGCTAGCTTACATCCCTCCTGCGGGAGGTCAACAACTATCCCCCGTGCTACATCAAGAACGGGGTCGAGAAGAGATGACCAATTTGGTCAAGAACTATTTCCGAGGGCTAGGCAACCCCTCGCTTGGTCAGCAGCGGCTGATGCAAGCAGCCGCAGCCAGTGAAGACTTCTGCCTACCAATGGCAGTTGAAGAAGATGAAAGAGAAAAGATGATGATGTCGTCAGTCGACGACGATGACTATGATGATGGCTTTGAGATCGAAGCCGATAAAGCCACCCCTAGATGGGAGGATACAAGAAGGACTTCTGTGTTCGAGAGGCTGACCTTCCCGGATCGGGCTAAGAGAAGGGTCCATCGACAGAGAAGAAGGATGCAGGTCTTCACCTGCAACATGGCCGGCATGCTCGACCGATACAGGGGACTTCCTGAAGACCCCCGTGAGTTGGCTCAATTGGCCGTAAGGCCGGGGCCGAATACTCGAAGAACAGAAGCCGCAAGGCAGCTCCTGGCTACAGCTAGAGGAAAACAACCCCTGGTCTCCCACTAGCGGAGTGAGGAAGCTGCTATTCTAACCGCCAATGTGGTGACGGCGGAAGAAGAAGATGACGTCCTCCTCGACATCCTGCCCGAGGGTACGTCCGGGGAAGCAACAGAAGCCATTCCCAGCACGGCAACTATGGACACATCGGTCCTGATGCTACTTCAAAGATATCGGCAAGAGATAGACTTGCTGAAGAAACAGCTGATGGAGAAGACTGAAAAGTCATCAGCTTCCAAGCCGCCCGAAGTCCAGGGTGAATCATCCCGGGGAGCGGTTCATCATGTCGACCCTCCGCCACTCTACACCTTGCCTCAGTCGTCAGAGCCAAGCATGGCGACAACTCAGCAGCGGCCACAACAGTCGCAGCCGTTGATGCCGTCGGTGCTCCCTCATGTGCATCAGACACCCCCGCTGTTGCGTCCTCCACAGGTGACCACTATGGTCACCTCGTACATGTAGCCGGCACACTTCTATCCAGACCCAGTCCACCCCACGGTCATGAACCAGATGATGGTGGAGAGGATGATCGAGCTGAAGCTCGCAGAAAGAAGTGAAGGTGACTACGTCACATTTGATGCCTATCGGGTGCCATACCCGCAACACCATGCTGCCAAGTGGCTTCCCCCAGGAATCAACAAGCCGCCCAAGTTCGACAAGTTCAACGGGAAGGGATCCCCGAAGGAACACGTCCCATATTATGTGACTGTCATGGGTGATCTGGCCACCGATGAATCATACTTGCTAAAGTTTTTCGGGTCCTCACTGACGGGGCTCGCATTTGAATGGTACTCCAGCCTCCCGACCGGGTCGATCAGCGACTGGTCGGATATGCAGAGGAAGTTCAGGGAAAGATTCCATGTTACGGAGAGGGAGGTTACAGTGGCCGAACTCTACTCGACAAAGCAAAGGGCAGATGAGACAGCCCTTGACTATATTAAGAGGTGGAGGAACCTCAGAATGAGGTGCAAGCGGCCCCCACATCAGGAGGACGCTGTGCAAATATGCAAACAGAACCTCAGGAGGGAGGTTATAGAAAAGATGATCGGAATGGAAATACGGTCGTTTGACCGACTAAACAATATCGTGGCCGAGGTGGAAGCCTTTCTGGCCAGACCTACTCCTGCATCAACTGTCGGCACAACCCAGAAGGGCAAGGCAGTGGAGCGGCGCCCGGCGCCTAAAGAAGCGAACGCCCTTGATATCAAGGCATTCGAACAACAGAAAGATAAGGGCAAGAAGGCGGTCGCCCCACAGCCTGCAAAAGCCCCAGACGGCAAAGAAGGTCCCTCGCTACGGGACAAGATGAAGAAGGCCTACTCCTTTCCGAAGGACAAAACCAGGATTTTGTTTGACTGGGTAACGGAGTATGGCATGGTCACCCTGCCAGAGCCAAAGAGGCCGGAGGACCTGAAGAAGAAGGACAGTCCAAGATTCTACCCCTACCACCAGATGCTGAGGCATCCAATCGAAGACTGCTATGTTTTCAAAGACATCATCGAAGGGATGGTGAAGAAAAATGAAATAGAATTGGGATAGTACAAAGTGGACCCTCCTCAGCCACATGAAGCCCCTCTTAGAACAGCAAGAGTCAACATGATCTCCCTATATCAGGCATTGCCCAAGGAGATCTCTGAAGCAAGTACGCGGAGCACTTATGAAACTCATTTCTTGGGGCCCGCAAAGGGACAGTAGGGATGGCAGCAAGCCCCTGCGAAGCACAAAAGGAAGAAAGCACCCCGCCCGAAAGTGGGGGCACATATCCGTGGTGTTACACCACGACCTGCTCCACCGGTGGCAGCAGCTGCATGGACCACTCCACCTGCAGCCATCAGGATACCTACACACAATCGGAGGAGACAAACTCCGCTGCCGATGGTCAAGGAAACCAATCCTGGGGTCCGCCGACTACAAAACCTTATCGAAGGGCTAGACGAGTACGTGCAACCCGAATTAAAGTCTTTGCTGGTGCGGGACCATGTCCCATGGCAAGAACTGGAGCAGCTCTCACTCGAGCAAAAGGAGGAAGCTGAGGCAGCACCCGATAAGGAGGGCAGTCTGTTCTGGGGGCAGGCACCTGCTGACGCAAGAAAGAGGAAGAAACAAAAGAAGAAGAAAGGAGAGGCCGCTAAGGCCGATAAAGTGCAGGTTGTCTCCTGTAATACTCTATCAGCACTCTTCAACCTGCCCGGAGAGGAGGAAGAAGAGGAAATTTGCTTCACACCCCATGCTGGGGAAGGCAAGGCCGAGGCTGCAACCGCTGCACATGCCACCCGGTCAGGCCGGAAATGGGGGCGCCAGCCGCCGCCCAACCACAACATCATATTCAGGGGAGAGCAGCCCTACAAGACACCTCCCCCGGAGGTCAAGGGGGTCCAGATCCCTCCTCCGCCAGGATTATATAACAATGAGTGGGGGCAAGACAGTCCCTTCATTCCTTGAATTTATGAAGATGTCTAAGGGGAAGCAGCCATGCCAGGAGGCTAACCCTGCGCCCGGGGATGTTCACCCGCAGCCAACACAATCTGCCGAAGCTCCAAATACAGATGGAGCTTGCCCTGCAGCAGCTAATGAAGAGCGCCAAGGATCCGGTACCAGCCAGAAAGGCGCCGAGTCCGAAGCAGATGAAGCAGGTCCGTCAGGGGCCGCAACTCAGGACTCTCTCAAGCCCAGGTGGGCTGAAGAGATGAAGCTTTCCAATGTCTGAGCTGGGAGCCGAATAATGAAGCTACTCAAGAAGCTCCCTGCTCAATTTACAATATGGGAGATCCTCTCTTTGAGTGAAGAGACTCAACAGGCGATCATCACTGCTCTGCAAACGCCTGCTCATTTTGAGACCTGCTTGGCTGAAGCAATGCCGGAAGCTAGCATGACCTTCACTCCAGAGGATATGTTGCTACCTACCATCAGCCACAACAGGCCGCTGTATATGAAGGGGCACCTGAATGGAAGGGAGCTGAACAGGATTCTGGTTGATCCTGGTGCAGCGGTCAACATCCTGCCCTATAGAATATACGAGAGGCACCACTTCAACGTGCATCTCGAGAAAGTCAGGGATATGCGCATCACCGACTTCAATCAGAAATGTGAAGTGTCAATGGGGGTGGCAGAGTTCACACTCACCTTGGCAGATTTCACTACGACGGTGCAGTTCCATGTCATCAACTCCCACACCTCGTACAAAGCATTGCTCGGCCACCCATGGGTGCATGAGAATATGGTGGTGCCCTCCACGCTCCACCAATGTATCAAATACAGTCTCCAGGGGAAGGAGGAGAGAATATTTGTTGACCTCCACCCTTCGAGGTATTTGAATGTCACTTGGCGGACGCCAACCTATATGCGGGGCCTTCTCAGAAGACCTCTGAAGCTAAGACCCCTGCGGGGGCATCAAGAGGCGCATCTGGCAACGATTGATATCCACCACCGTCGCGCGGATATGTCAAGCCCAAGGTGGTCTCCCATATCACGGCATCCGGGGACGTGGGCAGAATAGCACCTCCAGCATTATACGCCGAAGCTAATGAAGTGCAGGTCGATCGGCAGCACAATTACATTGGAGTCCCGGACGGCCTCACCAAGCCGATTCCCGGCCTTGATAACCCCACTGTCGAGCCTTTCAAAACTTGGGAGGTGACACAGGAAGATGGACCCAACAGCTTGTTCTATACGGCTGAAGAGCATCCTACTCGGGAAGACACAGATTGCTGCCTCCTCGAAGATATAGACAATCCGTCAGTCCCCGTCAAGGGTCTGGCATTCACAACCAGTCGGATGGCCAGGATGTTTCAGAAGCAGCACGTCCCCTCCGATCAGTCTCAAAAGCGCAAGGAAGCTTTCCAGAAAATGTGGTATCCCGTAAGTCTGGATAAGGAAATGAGACGCGTCTCTCAGCACCCGGGGTTGGGCTTCACCCTGGAAGAATATTACTACAGTGGCCGATACGAGGTGGACACTATCTCCGCCTTCTACCCTGCTGAAGATAGCCCACCGGGGGCAACTTTTGATGAATACCCAGCGGGAGCTAAATATGCTAACCCGGCTTAGCCCGGAAATCAAGAAGCGGAGACCGTGATTCCGTGCCGATGCTGGGAACAGGTCTGTCCAGGAGAGATGGCCCTTCAGGCCGAATTTGATACGGCTAGAAGTAGCGAAGCCGAAGATGTTGAATAAATCGGGACCTCTCCCTCCAGCAGAGTCCTACTGATATTGACCTCGGCACATCTCATGCCAATCGGGGAAGCCTCAGCCGACTCCGACCAAGAGGTATATGCTGCCAAGGAAGGGAATGCTACTTCTATTGAAGATACAACTGCCTCAGAAGGCGAGATCTCATTACCCTCTACTACAAGGCTGGGATGCTGTCCCAGCCCAACGATAAGCAGGCATCAATCTGTCACGGCTGCAACCCCAACTACAAGGGCTGAAGCTGCTCTCTCGCCCTTAGAGACTGCAACGGTAGTGGATTTGCTGAAAGAGAAATATGCACGACCGCTATTAAATGAAGCAGAGGACTTCCGAGAAGCTCTGATGATGTCAAATGAGGAAGTCGAGGTCCTCGACCCTGAAGATGGTATTCCAGATTTCGTCGACCTCCAACCGGCACCTCCAGAGATAGAAGATGGAGGTCAAGCTACAGTCGACGAGCTGATAGAAGTCAACTAGGGAAGTGAGGAAGACCCTAGGCCTACCTTTCTTAGTGCCCAATTGTCGTCAGAAGAATGGGAGCTGTACATCCAGCTGCAGCAAGAGTACCAGGATTGCTTCGCCTGGACATACAAAGAAATGCCAGGTCTGAGCCCCGCAGTTTCGCAACATGAGCTGGCAATTAACCCTAAAGCTGAGCCAGTGAAGCAACCGCCGTGGCGCATGAGGCCGGAGCTCATCACTCAAATTTGTGCTGAAGTCGACAAGCTTATTGACGTGGGATTTGTCGAAGAAAATCAGTACACCACATGGCTGGCGAATATCGTCCCCGTGAAAAAGAAGAATGGACAGATCCGGATATGCGTTGACTTCCGAGATCTGAATAAAGCCTGCCCCAAGGATGACTTTCCGGTGCCAATAACGGAAGTCATGATTGATGCTACAACCGGCCATGAGGCCTTGTCATTTATGGACGGGTCATCCGGCTACAATCAGATATGGATCGCGGAGCATGACCGGGTCCACACCGCCTTCCGAACCCCTAAAGGCATCTATCACTATAAGAGGATGCCATTCGGACTAAAGAATGCTGGCGCAACTTATCAGCGCGCAATGACCAGAATATTTGATGAGTTGCTCTACCACAAGGTCGAGTGCTACATAGATGATCTGGTGGTCAAGACCAGAAGAAGAGAAGACCATCTGCAGGACCTCCGAATTATTTTTCAGAGGCTGAGGCAGCATGAATTGAAGATGAACCCTTTGAAATGCGCGTTCGGAGTGTCGAGCGGGAAGTTCTTGGGTTTCATCGTCAGATACCGGGGAATCGAGATAGACCCCGCAAAGATCAGAGCAATTCAGGAACTGCCTGCGCCAAGGAACCTCTCTGAGCTGAGATCACTGCAGGGCCGCTTGGCTTATATCCGGCGTTTCATTTCCAATTTGGCAGGGCGATGTCAGCCTTTCCACAAATTGATGATGAAGGATGTTCCCTTCTACTGGGATGAAGATTGCCAGACAGCCTTTGACAAGCTGAAAGACTATCTGAAGACTCCTCCAGTGCTGGGCGCACCGGTGAAAGGACGGTCGCTGATATTATATGTAGCCGCCACACACAACTCTCTGGGGGCAATGCTGGCCCAGGATAATGAAGAAGGGAAAGAACAAGCCCTCTACTACCTCAGTTGGAGACTGGTCAGGACTGAGGAGAGGTATACTTATATCGAGAAAACCTGTCTGGCACTGGTTTTCACAGTCAAGAAGCTTTGACACTATATGTTGTCGCATGAAATTCGCCTGGTATCAAAGGAGGACCCGCTGAAATATATTATGTCCCAACCAGCACTCGAAGGTCGCTTAGGCAAATGGGCGGTGATCCTTATGGAGTTCGATATCTTCTATGTGCCGCGAAAGGCTGTTAAAGATCAAGCTATCGTAGACTTCTTCGCCGAGCACCCGGTACCAGAAGACTGTCCGCTGGAACCGAAACTTCCTGAAGATGAAACCTTGGAAGTCGCTCCAGTGCAGCCCTCTTTGTGGCAGTTATACTTTGATGGCGCCTCCAGAATTGATACCTCGGCCACTGGGTCAGCCAGGGTCAGAGCAGGAGCAGGCATAGTCCTGAAATCTCCAGAAGGAGAAGTTGTGCACACATCTTGCTCGATAAACAAGCCGTGCACGAACAATGAAGCAGAATATGAAGCCCTAATAATTGGGTTGCAGATCGCACTGTCCATGGGGATTCAGATGCTGGAAGCACTTGGAGACTCCATGCTAGTTATAAAGCAGCTGGAAGGAGAATTCGATGTGTGAAAGCAAGAGCTCCTCCCCTACCATCAGCTGGCAATCCGTCTGATGTTGAAATTTTACTTCATCAGCGTCAAGCATGTCAACCGAGGACAGAACGCTCAGGCGGACGCCCTTGCTAAATTGGCCAGTTCTTTGGCAGTCCCGCCAGACACAAGCCTGAACATAACAGTGATCAACCGCCGACAGGTCCCCAGTGCGACGGAGGTCTTGGCCGACGAACCAGAGAATGAGGTGGCAGCCGTCGAAGAGGTTCAACAACCCGATTGGCGAGAACATCTCTTACGGTGGTTTCAGCACCAGCAGCTCCCAAAAGAGAAAGAACAAAGAATGAAACTCCTGAGGGTCAAGGACTCTTACGAGATGAGAAACAGAACCTTGTTCCGAATAATGGCAGACGCCCGAAGAAGAGTTCTACTTCGTTGCTTGTCTTCAATAGAGGCTGGGCAGGTGATGCAAGAAGTCCATGCGGGTCCAGCTGGGGCGCATCAGGCCGGCCCGAAAATGAAAATCGAGATAAAGAAGTTGGGTTACTATTGGCCCACCATATTTGATGACTGCTGCAAGTTCGCTAAGGCTTGTCAGAAATGTCAAGAGCACGCCAATGTGTCAAGAAGACCTCCAGTGCCACTACATCCTACCTTACCAAGCTGGCCATTTGCTCAGTGGGGCACGGACGTGGTAGGGCCACTGCCAGCATCTTCATCAGGGTGCAGATACATCTTAGCAGCTACAGACTACTTCTCCAGATGGGCGGAAGCAGTTGCGCTAAGAGATGTGACGGGAGAACTGGTTGCAAGATTCTTCCGGCAGAACATAATATTCCGGTTCGAATTCCTAGCCGAATTATCTCTGACAACGACAGCCATTTCAGAAACCAGAAGGTTTACCGGCTAGCTGACAAATATAAGATTGACTGGAGGACGTCGTCCCCCTACAACCCTCAAGCCAATGGACTTGCAGAAGCCTTCAACAAGACACTATGCACATTGCTGGCAAAGACTGTCAGGTCCAATAAAAAGGACTGGGAAGAAAGATGTACGAGGCGCTCTAGGCCTATCGTACCGTCTATGGGTCCGAGGCTGTGGTGCCGATTGAATTAGAAGTCCCCTCGCTGCGAGTTGCCATCCAACATGGACTAGTCAGCGGTGAACAAACTAATGCAGAAAGAAGATTGGAAGAGCTCGCCGAGCTCGAAGGAAAGCATCTCCGTGCGCAACAAAACATTCAACTCTACCAAGCTCGCATGGCCCGTGCTTTCGATAAGCTGGTCAAAGGTCGAGAATTCAAGAAAGGAGACCTGGTAATGGTCAAAAGAAGAGAAGTAATGGCCTCCAACCCCAAAGGGAAGTTGGTCGAAAACTGTGTCGGACCATATATTGTCCACCGAGTATATGAAGGGGGTGCCTACATCTTGGTAGATCACAAAGGAGTCGTCTTGTTCTCTCCCCTCAATGGAAAGCATATAAAGCTATATCACACGGCGCAACCGACATTCCCTCAGTGATCGAAATACTCACCTTGGTCTAGTGGCACTCCGCCCTGACCAAGCTACCTCACCTTGGTCTAGTGGCACTCCGCCCTGACCGAGCTACCTTTACCTTGGTCTAGTGGCACTCCACCCTGACCGAGCTACCTTCACCTTGGTCTAGTGGCACTCCGCCCTGACCGAGCTACCTCACCCCGGTCTAGTGGCACTCCGCCCTCACCGAGCTACCTTACCTTGGTCTAGTGGCACTCCGCCCTGACCGAGCTACCTCACCTTGGTCTAGTGGCACTCCGCCCTGACCGTGCTACATTTACCTTGGTCTAGTGGCACTCCGCCCTGACCGAGCTACCTCACCTTGGTCTAGTGGCACTCCGCCCTGACCGTGCTACCTTTACCTTGGTCTAGTGGCACTCCGCCCTGACCGAGCTATCTCACCTTGGTCTAGTGGCACTCTGTCCTGACCGAGCTACCTTACCTTGGTCTATTGGCACTCCGCCCTAACCGAGCTACCTTCACCTTGGTCTAGAGGCACTCCGCCCTCACCGAGCTACTTTACCTTGGTCTAGTGGCACTCCGCCCTGACCGAGCTACCTCACCTTGGTCTAGTGGCACTCCACCCTGACCGAGCTACCTTACCTTGGTCTAGTGGCACACCGCCCTGACCGAGCTACCTTACCTTGGTCTAGTGGCACTCCGCCCTGACCGAGCTACCTTCACCTTGGTCTAGTGGCACTCTGCCCTGACCGAGCTACCTTCACCTTGGTCTAGTGGCACTCCGCCCTGACCGAGCTACCTTACCTTGGTCTAGTGGCACTCCGCCCTGACCGAGCTACCTTTACCTTGGTCTAGTGGCACTCCGCCCTGACCGAGCTACCTTACCTTGGTCTAGTGGCACTCCGCCCTGATCGAGCTACCTCACCTTGGTCTAGTGGCGCTCCGCCCTGACCGAGCTACCTTCACCTTGGTCTAGTGACACTCCGCCCTGACCGAGCTACCTTACCTTGGTCTAGTGGCACTCCGCCCTGACCGAGCTACCTTACCTTGGTCTAGTGGCACTCTGCCCTGACCGAGCTACCTCACCCCGGTCTAGTGGCACTCCGCCCTCACCGAGCTACCTTACCTTGGTCTAGTGGCACTCCGCCCTGACCGAGCTACCTCACCCCGATCTAGTGGCGCTCCATCCTGATCGAACGATCCTTAGCCCGGTCTAGTGGCACTCTGCCATAACCGAGCTCGCATAATATCAACAACATTGCCATTACGGGCCATACACCCGAATCGGCTCAAATCTATCCTTTACGTCAGCATTATTTCCTTGCTGATGAATAAGCCCTTTTTCTCGGCGCAAGACTTCGTGTCCTAGCCGACCCTTACATAACATTGCCAATGCGGGCCTTAGGCTCAAACTGGCTCAGATCTATCCTTTGCATCAGCATTGTTTCCTTGCTGACGAATAAGCCCTTTTTCTCGGCGCAAGACTTCGTGTCCTAGCCGACCCTTATACAACATTGCCGTTACGGGCCCTACGCTCGAATCGGCTCAAATCTATCCTTTGCGTCAGCATTGTTTCCTTGCTGACGAATAAGCCCTTTTTCTCGACGCAAGACGTCGTGTCCTAGCCGACCCTTATACAACATTGCCAATGCGGGCCTTACGCTCAAACCGGCTCAGATCTATCCTTTACGTTAGCATTATATTCTTGTTGACGAATAAGCCCTTTTCTGGCGCAAGACCTCGTATCCTAGCCAACTCTCTCAGCATCCTCTTGTTATATGAGCAAAAAAAAAGAAGCAAAAAAAATGGGGTTAAAAATAGAGATACCCCGCCGGACTTGTTACTGTATTCGGAACAAGGGCAAAAATGGCTATAGCCCGGCTGTGGCAAAAACCCGAAAGGGCGTCGCAGGCAAAATCGGGTACCCCGCCACGTGAAAACTCGGAAGGGCGCATGAGCAAAAGTAAGAGGGGGCTGGCCTCGGCGAAAACCCGAAAGGGCGCTTAGGTCAGTAAAGTGGTAATCTAAAAAGTTCCTCTTTATTCTCCTCCTAATGAGACTCCCAAAGGACAACCATCAAGAGTCCCACCGGAGATCCCCTTTACCAAGCCCATGTTCGACCCTCGTCATCATCGGCGAGATCGGTCGAACTCTACCCTTGACTCGGACCTTCCGTCCTTGTCAATGAAGATACCCTTGCCTCGACGTGTAACCCATGTCGATGAACAAACCCACGTTCGACCCTCGTCATCATCGGCGAGATCGGTCGAACTCTACCCTTAACTCGGACCTTTCGTCCTTGTTAATGAAAATACCCTTGCTTCGGCTTGTAACCCATGCCGATGAACAAACCTGTGCTCGACCCTTGTCATCATCGACAAGGCCGGTCGAACTTTACCTTTAACTCGGACCTTTCGTCCCTGTTAAGAAGTATATAGTCTTTGCTTCGGCATTCAACCGATGTCGACGAACCGAACCAGGGCCCGACCCTTGTCATCATCGACAAGGCTGGTCGGCATTCTAGCAAGACAAGTTCTCCCATGTTCTGGATTCTCCTTGGAATAAAAAAAAACAAAAATGGGGTTAAAAATAGAGATATCCCGCCGGACTTGTTCCTGTATTTGGAACAAGGGCAAAAATGGCTATAGCCCGATTGTGGCAAAACCCAAAAGGGCGTCGCAGGCAAAATCGGGTACCCCGCCACGTGAAAACTCGGAAGGGCGTATGGGCAAAAGCAAGAGGGGGCTAACTTCGACGAAAACCCGAAAGGGCGCTTGAGTCGATAATGTGATAAAAAAAATGAAATAAAAAAAAATGATGATGATGATGATGTAGTAACGAGGTTACCCTCGTTCATCATTCCACTTTTATCTACCTTCTCGGCCCTTGTCACCATCAGCAAGACTGGTCATCTTTTCGGCCCTTGTCACCATCGGTAAGACCGGCCATCTTTTCGACCCTTGTCATCATCGGCAAGATCGGTCGCTACCCCTTCCGGTACTTGTCACCATCGGCAAGACCGGCTACCTTCTCGGCCCTTGTCACCATCGGCAAGACTGGCCATCTTTTCGACCCTTGTCACCATCGGCAAGATCGGTCGCTACCCCTTCCGGTCCTTGTCACCATCGGCAAGACCGGCTACCTTCTCGGCCCTTGTCACCATCGGCAAGACCGGTCATCTTTTCGACCCTTGTCACCATCGGCAAGATCGGTCGCTACCCTTTTCGGCCCTTGTCACCATCGGCAAGACCGGCTACCTTCTCGACCCTTGTCACCATCGGCAAGATCGGTCGCTACCCCTTCCGGTCCTTGTCACCATCGGCAAGATCGGCTACCTTTTCAGCCCTTGTCACAATCGGCAAGATCGGTCGCTACCCCTTCCGGTACTTGTCACCATCGGCAAGATCGGCCACCTTTTCGACCCTTGTCACCATCGGCAAGATCGATCGCTACCCCTTCCGGTCCTTGTCACCATCGGCAAGATCGGCCATCTTTTCGGCCCTTGTCACCATCGGCAAGACCGGCCACCTTTTCGACCCTTGTCACCATCGGCAAGATCGGTCGCTACCCCTTCCGGTCCTTGTCACCATCGGCAAGACTGTCTACCCTTCTCGACCCTTGTCACCATCGGCAAGACCGGCCATCTTTTCGACCCTTGTCACCATCGGTAAGATCGGTCGCTACCCCTTCCGGTCCTTGTCACCATCGGTAAGACCGGCTACCCTTCTCGGCCCTTGTCACCATCGGCAAGACCGGCTACCTTTTCGGCCCTTGTCACCATCGGCAAGACCGGCTACCTTTTCGGCCCTTGTCACCATCGGCAAGACCGGCTACATTTTTGGCCCCTGTCATCATTGATAGGACCGGTCAACATCCCCCTAACATGGACCCTTCATCCTCGTTAAGCAATTAACTTCTTTTGCTTCGACATATAACCTCTGTCGATGAATAAACCCTACCCTCAATTTCTGTCAGCGTCAATGAGTCTGGCTGACAAGCCATCTGACCTTATTTCCCAGCCCTAAGGGGCCTCTATAGTTTTTGGTCCTTCAAACTTTTGGCCTACGTTAGCCATTGCTTGGTCCCGAGAATGGTCACGGCGCGGTGGAGCGAACACCTCACCCCTTTGCTGAAGGCGTGAGCGCTCTCCTGGCCTAGTGACTCACATACTCGGACTAGAATTGACTGGCGAGCGGAAATGGGAAGGAAAAGAATAATGAAAGAATGGAGTCGTCATTTAACAGTAAATGAGGAGTTTTCATTCCTATAAAATAAAAAGATACATGTTACGCGGGCATACCCCGGAATACATAAAGTCCATCAAACAGGGAGGGGAATAGAGGGGACTATGGCAGCAGGCGTCGGAAGATGTCCTCCAGCTCCGGAATACCCAAAGAATGATGGCGGGTCAGTTCTTGCAGCCGAGACTCGGCGACCTCTAGCTGGGACAGTTTCTCCTCGAGGGAAGCAGCTTGTCCCTCGGCCATTTCTGCTTCCTCTATCTTCTGGACTTCCAGACGCTCTATTTCTTGAAGCTCAGCCTCTGCCCTTGAAAGTTCGGCCTGCAGCTCTGCTATCCGGGCCGTAAGGAAACTTCGGCGCTGCAAAGAGGCACTGGCATCATCCCTCATCTGCGCCGCAGTCCCTTTCAGAGAGACGAGAGTCGCTCGGCATTCAGCTCGCTCCAATGTTATGGCCGTCAGCTGGTCAGTTACCTCTCGGCCTAAGAACTCTCTTCTGTTCACATATTTCAGCAGCAGAATTACCCATGGAGTCCAGTCGTCCATGGGGCAGCCGAAAGCCAACAGCGAGCGAGACAAGTGCTCTATCAAGCCCCTCAGTTGAACATAAGTCAAATCTCTGCTGGCCGCTATGGTCTGCTGAAGGGTCCCTAAGAACTGCCACACGAGGTCACTCGATGACTGGAGACCGAGCGGTGACGTCTCGGGTAGTTCGAACTCCACTCTGCTGTCCACGGTGGCCCAGATATCGTTGCTCGTCCCAGAAGACGACGACGGCATGATCTGCAGCGCACTTGCATGGGGAACAACTGCAGTAACTGATATGGTAGCTGGAGTCTCGATGACGGTGACTTCCCTGCCAGCCCCTTGGGATGAAGCTGCAACAGGGACATCAAGGGCCAAGGACATCTGCTCCTCGCCTCCAACTTGACTGACCCCCATATGGCCAGTTTCAGCAACAAGAGCCAGGGCCCCAGTAGTCCCGGCTTCCTCTTCAACGATCTCTCCCGCCTCTACCTCGGGGGGGCCACCCTTCTCTGAAGCCGACTGTCGTGCGACTTCCAATGGCCGGGAGTCCTCGACTGCCACCGACTCGTCAGCCCTCACAAATACTCCAGGTCCTGCTGGACCCGCTGCCGCTGCATAGTCCTTGGGATATCGCAGTGCGATAGGCCGCAAGACTGGCGGGAAGGTTGCATGACCCACACCTAGAGCCGGGAGGGGTATCTGCACCGTTATGGTTGGCAGCACCACCTCAGTCTGCACCAGAAATATATATATCAGAGAGCTGAAAAGAAAAAGAAAGGAAGGGCAACAAGCGCCGATCACGGGGGGTTCCTCACCTCAGCCGGCACTAGGCTCAAATCTCCAAGGGCGACCTCTGCAGCCCCAGCCCCTTCACTTACAAGTGATCCTGACGGCCCAGGACCGCTCCATGACAACCGGGGCGGGCTGAAAGTCAGGTGATCACTTTCATAAGCCGAAAATGCCCCGGCATCCTCAGTCTCTGTGTCGACCGGTGGGAACTCCTCGTCACTAGAGCCGCCACCGTAATCGACCTGCTCAGAGGAAGAAGACTCCTCTGCTCTTTCTGGACGCTCCACCATCGGAGCAGGAACCTCACCAGGAGGAGCATCACCCTCAGTAGGGACTTCCTCCATGCACTCCGCACTAGGAGCAGCAGTTGATGGGATCTCAGGGGCAAGCTCGCCCTGCTCCCCAGCAATAGCTTCCTCTGCACCCTCTGCTCCCGGAAGTAATGACGGTTGCATATCAACTGAAATTTATGGCAAGAAATAGTCAAGCCGACTGAAGACATGAAGACTCGCGGTGGTGTCGCGATTAAACTATAAATTACCTTCCATTTCCTGTCTGGGCGTTGGAGAAGGCAGATCTCTCTCTACGGGAGCAGTAAGGATTTCCTCTGCCCCTTCCCTAGCCACGGCGCCTACCGTCGCCTCCAGCCCGATGACCACAGCGACTGTGTCGGCAGCTATCAACATGGATTAGCCGAAGCAGCCAAAGTGAGCCAATGAATTCTGAAGAAATGAAGAGCTTACCTTCAGCTTCTGGCCCCTACGCGCGGGAAGCCTCGAACTCTTCAAAGGATACAACCGGAGGAAGAACAGTTGTTGGTTCCTTTTCTGCGGCCTTCCTCCGGCGTGCCCATGTCACTCGGGTCACTGCCGCTTTGGCCTTCCCAACGACCTCCCTCAACTGGGATCGGGTATGCTTTCTCGAATCACCAGGAGGCAGTGGCGTCGTGGTCGGGATCGGCTCGGGAGCCTCGAAGTATGCTGGCTTCTGAGCTTTTATTATTAGCTCCCTAAAGTGCCGAGTCTCCTCCAAAGTGGGTCGGACTGCACATGCACGAAGGTGAGAATAATACATGACAATGAAGAAAAGAAGTTGGCCGACGGGCCTAAATAAAGAGATAGAACATACTTGCTGGCCCCGTGTAGAAGGGGAAGAGAGGCCAATAATACAGCGAGGGCACTTTGTCTCTCGAAGCTGCCTCGCGAATAAGCCAACATAAATCTCCTATCTTTTCACTCGGCTCGGCCAGCAGCGCCAGGTCCTCGTGGCCACGAGAAGACAGGTGATAATATAAGCTCAGGTGGTCCAGCCCCCATCTGTCAGCATACTTGAATGAGATATGAAGGGGCCGGTCCAGAATGGCTTCGCTAGGACCACCCACTGAAAGACCATGCGATCGAAGGAGCGCAAATAGCCAAGGGGTGTTGTCATATAGAGCATCCCGCCTGTCTTCCCTACGGATGAAAGTCCGATAGGGGTGCAGCCTGTCAACCTCGGGGCGCCAGTCAGCCACAACCGAGATGGGTTCCTCCACCGGCAGAGGGAGTTGCTGAAGAACCACCCTCTCGCTGCTTACCCGGCATAGACCCCGAAGCGTTTTCACATAGTCATCCTTGCTGATTGTGGGCAACTTCGGGTCGACTTTTGGTCCTGCAACTTTTCACGGCTTTTCGGGCATCCAGATAGGCCCTCACTTCCTTGTTGGTCCAAGATTTTAGCTTCTTCAAATAGGAGGGCTCAATATCAAGGGTTGGCTCCGACTGGGAGTCCAGAAATCTATGCTCTGCTACGGCCCAACACTCTCAACGGGAGCTCCTGTAGAACCCCGTCCGCGCGTTCCACCACTTGATATACTCAAAAGTAGCGCGAGGGAAGCGGGCAGGGGTTGGCACCCTGAAAGAAACATCTTCTCGACGGTGGAAGAAGTCCCACCATATCCGAGCATCATCATTTGAAACTTGCCCGGCTCTGTGCCTATTGGGCAACGCAAATTGTGAAGAGGAATGCGGAATGTGCTGGTCATAGCAAAAGTTCTGGCTGAAGCGAAACGGATAATACGGCTCTAGCCATAAAATGCCACAATTTCAGAATACAAGGACGCTTGGCCTGATAGCCAGCGCCCAGTCGACCAACTCCTGCTCAAGGATGGGCCTTGTGCACTTGGCCCAAGAGATTGGATGGATATACTCCTCTGTCTCGAAGAGCTTGCACTGCCTCGTCCTGTTCACCAGCGGGCTGGAGTGGGCAGCTAAGCTCCAGAAGTGAAGGACCCCAGGTGAATCTGTGGGAATCCGGGCCAACTTGCCCCGAAAGGCGAAGAGTTGCTCCGCTAGTGAGGATGGCTCGACACTCGCGAACTCTATCATTCGCGGGATAAGATGAGCTGACTGTAACGCCCGAGGGGCAGCCTCCGGAAAAAGGGTACAAACCCAAGCATTGAAGAAGTGTAACGGACCAACCGTCCGCAGATTCCTGGGAAGACGCGTCTTGTGCAGGTCTCCCAGCATTTTGTAAGTAAGGCACAAAGCCACTGGGCAAAGGGACAGCTTAGTACCCCAAGCCATGAGACAGGCGGGATAGATAGCCTCTGCTCTAATCACGCTCTCGTCGCCTTGCGGGAGAGCGAAGGAACAGATCCAATAAACCAGGTACGCAGCGCAGTGTGTGACTGCGTCGACACCAGTGGGGTTCGGGTCCTCCCTCTGCCCTCCTCTTGAAGATAATGACGATGCGGCCTGTCGTCGGACTCTCTTCTTCCTTTTCGGAGCCATCGGCGCTATTGGGGGGAAGTCCTCGTACTTCTTCTTCCCGCCAAAGAAATATTGGAGCCAGGTGCCCATCCGCACCCTCCGCTTCTCGCCCGGCTTCCGAGCTTCCCTCGTGTCATGTGACGAGTGGTAAAGTGTGCGGTACGCCTTCATCAGATAGCGATAAGCGTGGCCCGCCAGATACCGACCCTCACCGTCGGTCTGATCCTTCAGCCAGTCAGGCCAGCAGACTTCCTCGTACGGCTCTCCGTCGATGGGTAGACCGCTAAGCTATGAGAGGCTCCATAAATCCAAAGAAGTTTCTCCTTCCGAGGTATAAAAACTGTTGTACTCGTGGCAGAATACTTCGATCATGCCACAGCATAAGCCTCGGGAGATGGGGTAGCGGTATCTTGAGGCGTACACGCTGTGATAGACGCCAGCCCTGGTCAGGAGGGGAGCGTAGTGCTGCAGCACATAATCCGTGAACTCCACTGCTCCAGGTCTGAATGCATGGGCGTCGGTGGCTCTCAGCTCGGCAAACCACCCCACGGATATTTGATGCTTAAAACGGACCGCCAGGCAGTCCAGCAGAAAAGATTCTTCTCTATACCCCCATTTCAACGGGGCAAGAAACAAGCCAAAGATCGGCTTCTCCCGGTCCACCCTGCCTGCGGAATCATTCCACCGAGCGGGTACAAATTCAGGGGCCCTGGTCAGCAGCCCATCTTCTGGAGCCAGATCTTGCAGTCCAAGCACGACACTCCATTTCCTGACTTCGCCGGGAAGATAAATAGGCCTTCCCCGCACTACACAGTCTGTTAGACTATCCCTCTCCACTAGCAAGGCTTGCTCGGCTTTGCGGACGAGGAACAGGTCTCTTTTTCCCTGAAGGTTGAAGCGCCGGAGGAAGGACATCAGATGTTTGTCCTTGGGGTGATCCCGCCTGATAGCGCCTTCCAGGTCATAATGAAAAGAATCACCTCCAAGGATGAGGAGACAGCTAGTGTCCACCGTATCGATCTCCGAATCCGAGGACTCTGCAACTACAGCAAGCTGATCGTGCCCCCGATCAAGGGAATGGACGTTCTCCCATGTCACCACGGCACGGGAAGCGGAAGAAGAAGAACCAGATGCCATGTTAGCTGTAAAGAAGCACATCAAACAATAAACAAAGTCAGAAAATAGTTGATCAAGACATTACACCGAGGCCAAATTTCTGATAAAATTTTGGCAGAGTCTCCCCAGCACGGGAGATTACCAAAGAAAAGCGGGAACACATCCACTAAGGGAATGGCCCCTAAAAGTAGCCATCGACATTACACCGAGGCCAAATGGGACACCCGGGGGAATAGCTCCGAGGGCAAGCCCTACTAGGAGCCTCCCGGGGCCCAAAGAACGGGTTTAAAACCCAAATAAACAAACACTCCACTCACCCCTAAGAATCTCGCCTGCACCCTTAGGTCACTCGGCGTCGCGGGAGGAGAAGAAAGTGAAGAGAGAGAAAGGAAATTTGCAAATGAACAGTGATAAAGAGAAAGAGAAGGTTGAAAACCTTATATAGGGAGGGGGGTTTCTCCGTTAATCCGGCGCGCTATTTAGCGCGCCGAATTAACACCCCCTAAATCAAAAGGCGCGCCACTTTAGGGCGCACCGAAATAGCTCCTTCCAAGAACCAAACGGTGCCGGATTAAGGCTCCACTGACCGGGACCGCGCCGGATTAATGTCCGAACGCCTAGGGGTGCGCCGGATTAACATGTAAAGCTCAAGGGCACGTCGGATTAGCGTCCAAGGCCATGGGGCGCGCCGCATTAACATTCAAACGGCGCCGGATTAGCATCCGTGCCTGATTAAGGGCCGTTCCGAGCCTCCGTCAATTGAAGAGGAGATCATTCCAGGCGAAGCTCATCCTTCGGCCTTGCTACACTCGTGCCTCGCTCGCAACACCCATGGCTGGGGGCATTTGTTGGCACTCAAAATATCACTCGCGGCGACCAAGCCTCAAAGACGAATGACACGGCCCACTGAAGCACAGAAGCCGATAAATATCAACATATTGAAGACTTCTCAAGCTGCCAGAGCCTCGAGTCACCCTGTATGAACATGGGGACTTCACCTAAGGAGAATCGAGATGAACTCACAACCAACGGCAGTGCGACCAAGCCTGCCCAATGAACCGGCATCGACTCCGTCGTGCCGCATACACTACACCCGTTGTCGACCAAGGACGACGGTCTACCCGGTGGCCTCCCACCTCATGAAGACTCTCCTGAGATGAAGAACTCCCTTGGCTCTTCAGAAAAGAGGACCGAGGCTCTGTCGGCAGAAGATCCTGGCTACCCAGCACGGGTACGGCTTCTCGCCAAGTGGGGCCCGTTAGTGGCCGAATGATCGCTCGACATGGGCGGAACTATCCCGGGTGCCATCCCACCCTCCAAGAAGCTTCGAGCACAAAACAGGCCGAGCCAACAGCACGAATCATAGTGCCGAGGGCCGTGTCAGCGGAAAACCCGCGTGTTCAAACAAAAGACGTTCGAGGTTCCGAGAAGGGCCATACGTCATCCTGAGAACTTCGACGAGGCATCCCGTCGAGGTTTCGAAGAACTGTGGCAAGATGAATGTTCACGGCGATTCCCGGAACCATCCCCGGACTCACCGGCTAGCCCGTGACGAGCGGGAGATGCTAATACGGCACGCCTAAACCGGCCCGCCCCCCTTGTCCGGCGCCCTTCTATTCCGGCGCGCAAAAGGCTTCAAAATGCCCTTTCCCCGGCGCGCCAATTCTCACGCCGGATTAAACCTCGAACGGCCCCTGTATAAATGGCCATTTTTCGAAACAAAAAAGGAGGGTTGGAGAGGGCGAACCAAAAAAAGAATTGAAGGAAAGGAAGAGGGAGTCTGAGAGCCAATTACCTTAGAGGGAGAGAGGGTTTTCTTGTGAGTGAAGCAGGGTCTCGCTGAGGGTCCTTCGCCACCACCTGCCCTCCTCTGCCTGAAGCCCTCCGGATCCGGAGAAGAAAGGAGAGCCCGATACTCTGTTCTTAGGACAGGTGGGTCGTCTGCGTTTTCCTGTCCATCCTCCGATTTGTTTTCTCTCAATCGAATGTAAGCGAGAGGGGGGGGGCGGCGATGATATGAGCCAACCTTCCCCCCCCCCCCCTTCGCCATCTTTTTGAGTTGTTCTTCTGTGAGCCTCTCTGTACTTAGAATACGGTGGTTGGGCCATGATGCTGGCGCCTAATCTGTAACATATGTGTTGGACTCCCCCGTTGATGGGATGATGGTATGAATATATGAATGTGATGGCGGATTGAATGTTCAATGCCTTCTCTCTCTCACCTATTTCTATCCTAGTCGGTGTATATGTCGGTTTCCTCCCGTGCGTGATTTCCGATTCCGGCTTCTCCGACCCTGAAACATGCCCTGGGATGTCATGGGCTATAGAGACGACCCCTCCCCGGGTCCTTCATGTCGAGGTCGTGGCCGTGCCTCACCCGATGGTTTATGTATACTTTGTGGATAGAGCCGTGCCTGTGCACATTGTTGTGCCCCTGTGATTTTGATGATAGCAAACACTATGAGTTATCTGAACATCTGTGACATGATTTTGAACTCTATGATTTTGATGATAGCATATCATGAACATCTGTGTCTGAATGATTGTTCTGCTTTGGGCATATGAACTGTACAGGGTAGTTCATGCATACAGCAAGTCCATACATTCTCTGCTGTAATCTTCATGCATATGCCAAGTCTACACATTGCAGCCTAGTCTATACATAGTCAGCATAGAAAGTCTATACATTTCATTGCAGCATGCACACACAAGTCTACACAGTGCTCTTCATTCATGTGCACAGTTCGTGCATCAAGTCTGTACATCGCCCTAGGTTGCATTATCAAGTCTGTATAGAGTTGACAGTATGCCTGAACCTTGTTAGATGAAGTCTACACACTCGCCATCATGCATATGCTAAGTCTATACATGCATCTATTGATAGTTCGTCAAAGTCTGTACAGAGTTCTGCATAGTGTACTGCTAAGTCTGTACAGAGTCTTTTGCATCATTCATCAAGTCTGTACACTGCATTGCACGAGCTGAAGTCTATACATTATCTAGCACACACACGTTCTAAGTCTGTACAGCATCATCGTCTCACTTAGCGTCTCTGTGCATACCTTAAAGTCCATACATTGCCTGGCACATTAACTCAAAGTCTGTACAGCCTTGTGTCTCATGTTGCGTCTCACTTAGCGTCTCATGCTAACTCTGTACATCGTCCAATTATTCACGATGTCTTGGCTAAGTCTATACACTGTACCGTCTTACTTAGCGTCTCACGCTAAGTCTATACAACGTCTGCCAGCAAGTACATCATTCTGCATCTTATGCTGTGTCTCAGTCAAGTCTGTACATCGTGCATCACTTGATGTAAAGTATGTACATCGTCAGTATAGTCTATACACTTGCCTCTCATGCATATCCAAAGTCTGTACATCGGCAAGTCCATACATTGCCTTGCTTCATACAGCGGAACTGAGCAAGTCTATACATTCCTCATCTTTACCTATGCTCAGTGTTTTTAGACTTCCACCAAGTCTGCACATTCCTTACAGCAAGTCTATACATTCGCTGTGCATAGTCCATGAGCAAGTCTATACATTCGCTGTGCAGTCCATGAGCAAGTCTATACAGTCGTTGTGCATAGTCCATGCATTCACTTCAAGTCTGCACATTCTCTGCTGTCTATGCATCGGTCAAGTCTGTACACAGCTGCAGGCTATAAGTATGTACAACCCATGTTCTTCATGCATTCACATAGTCTGTACATCGTTTTACGTCGTGCATACTTTGGTTCCATGTCTACACACTCTGCTGATATGCTTATGCATCATGATAACAGTCTATACACTGTCTTGTTGCGAGCATAAAAGGTCTGTACATACCTTGCATGCCTGATCATTTATGTTTGTTGTGCATCTCCTTCAAGTTAAAGTCTGAACATTCGTCAGTGAAGACTATACACACTTCAGTGCATATGTGCATCTCCTTCAAGATAAAGTATGTACACTCTTTATCTCTAAGTCTATACATTCTATTGCATATGCATCTTTAATACTAAGTCTACACACGGCGGTCTTGAGTTACCCAGCAAGTCTGTACATCTCTCTAATATTCTCTTATGACTATTTGACAGGTATATCCTCCGAGAAGAAAGATGTCTGGGCACGTGATCCGAGGTTGGCACCTGGCACGTGATCCGAGGACAAAGAGGGCACAAGCCCTACACACGCCCTAGCTGTTGCTGATATAAATACGAAGCTTCCTCCATCAGAAGAAGACTGATCGAAAAAGGAGAGAGTGATCGTGCAGAGAAGATCGAGCAGAGAGGCAGAGAGTAGCAGAAGAAAGAAAAGAAGAAGAAGAGAAAAGCAAAGAGGCAGAGTGTGAAAGCTTAAGAAGAAAAAGAGAAAAGAGAGCTTGCAGGAAGAGAGAGGCAGAGAGTCGAAGAGGAAGAGAGAAAGAGAAAGATAGAGAGCTCGAGGAGAGAAAAGAAGCTTCATCTGAAGATTAGTTCCTACTGGACCGTGGATCAAATCTAGGCCAGACAGCTCCTGCAAGAGCCACATTATGATTTCATTTTCAGCTTTCTAATCGCTGTATTTTTGTTTATTATTATTTTTTCTTTTACACTTCCTTGGCTTTGTTCTTCCGATCCTCTGATTTGAGGTCGGGTTCCCTCCGGTTTGGAGGAAGAGAGATTTGCGTCTCTGGTTGCCAGTGACTGGGTGTCACTGGTGGTTCCCTCTGGGTTTCAGAGGAAGGGAGTCACTGACTCCGGATTTGCAGGTAGTGGTTGCTACCTGTGGGTTCCCTCCTGGTGGAGGAAGAGAGACCTCGGTCTCTGGTTTGCTAGTGACTGTGAGTCACTAGTGGCTTCCCTCTAGTTTGGAGGAAGGGAGGATTGGTCCTCCAGTTGCAAGCGGCTGGGTGTCGCTTGTGGGTTCCCTCCAGGGTGGAGGAAGAGAGACCTCGGTCTCTGGTTTACTAGTGACTGTGTGTCACTAGTGGTTCCCTCCGGTTTGGAGGAAGAGGGGAGGTTGTTCCCCTGGTCAAGCTGTTTGGCAGCACTTGTTTGCAGACTGAGTCTGCGGTTCTAGCTTGTGCTAGTGGAAGCCTCACTCCGGTTTGGAGTGAGGGGTGGACGTAGGTCTGTGGACCGAACCACCTAAAAATCCTGGTGTTCTATGGTTTGCTTTGGCGTTCTATTCCACATCTTCTACCACCCTTCGCAAGATGCTTCATGAGTGCTATATGTTTGATGGTTGTCTCACTTGACTCATTTGTCAGCCTACAACGTTTGGGTTTTTATATTTTTGCAATATTTTGACTCTGATTATTTTAATTTGGGCAATTTCGAAGAGGGATACATTCACCCCCCCTCTGTATCCATCGCACCGATCCTATCAGTAATAGTTTGACATGAGTCAGTGTGACTCATAGTGTTGCCATCATCAAAAAGGGGGAGATTATTGTGCCCCTATGATTTTGATGATAGCAAACACTATGAGTTATCTGAACATCTGTGACATGATTTTGAACTCTATGATTTTGATGATAGCATATCATGAACATCTATGTCTGAATGATTGTTCTGCTTTGGGCATATGAACTGTACAGGGTAGTTCATGCATACAGCAAGTCCATACATTCTATGTTGTAATCTTCATGCATATGCCAAGTCTACAAATTGCAGCCTAGTCTAAACATCGTCAGCATAGAAAGTCTATACATTTCATTGCAGCATGCACACACAAATCTACACAATGCTCTTCATTCATGTGCACAGTTCGTGCATCAAGTCTATACATCGCCCTAGGTTGCATTATCAAGTCTGTACAGAGTTGACAGCATGCCTGAACCTTGTTAGATGAAGTCTACACACTCACCATCATGCATATGCAAAGTCTATACATGCATCTATTGATAGTTCGTCAAAGTCTGTACAGAGTTCTGCATAGTGTACTGCTAAGTCTGTACAGAGTCTTTTGCATCGTTCATCAAGTCTGTACACTGCATTGCACGAGCTGAAGTCTATACATTGTCTAGCACACACACGTTCTAAGTCTGTACACGGCGGTCTTGAGTTACCCAGCAAGTCTGTACATCTCTCTAATATTCTCTTATGACTGTTTCACAGGTATATCCTCCGAGAAGAAAGATGTCTGGGCATGTGATCCGAGGTTGGCACCTGGCACGTGATCCGAGGACAAAGAGGGCACAAGCCCTGCACACGCCCTAGCTGTTGCTGATATAAATACGAAGCTTCCTCCATCAGAAGAAGACTGATCGAAAAAGGAGAGAGTGATGATGCAGAGGAGATCGAGTAGAGAGGCAGAGAGTAGCAGAAGAAAGAAAAGAAGAAGAAGAGAAAAGCAAAGAGGCAGAGTGTGAAAGCTTAAGAAGAAAAAGAGAAAAGAGAGCTTGCAGGAAGAGACAGGCAGAGAGTCGAAGAGGAAGAGAGAAAGAGAAAGATAGAGAGCTCAAGGAGAGAAAAGAAGCTTCATCTGAAGATTAGTTCCTACTGGATCGTGGATCAAATCCAGGCTAGTCAGCTCCTGCGAGAGCCACATTGTGATTTCATTTCCAGCTTTCTGATCACTGTATTTTCGTTTATTGTTTTTTTTTCTTTTACACTTCCTTGGCTTTGTTCTTCCGATCCTCTGGTTTGAGGTCGGGTTCCCTCCTGTTTGGAGGAAGAGAGATTTACGTCTCTGGTTGCCAGTGATTGGGTGTCACTGGTGGTTCCATCTGGGTTTCAGAGGAAGGGAGTCTCTGACTCCGGGTTTGCAGGTAGTGGTTGCTACCTGTGGGTACCCTACTGGTGGAGGAAGAGAGACCTCGGTCTCTGGTTTACTAGTGACTGTGAGTCACTAGTGGTTTCCCTCCGGTTTGGAGGAAGGGAGGATTGGTCCTCCAGTTGCAAGCGGCTGGGTGTCGCATGTGGGTTCCCTCCTGGGTGGAGGAAGAGAGACCTCGGTCTCTGGTTTACTAGTGACTGTGTGTCACTAGTGGTTCCCTCCGGTTTGGAGGAAGAGGGGAGGTTGTTCCCCTGGTCAAGCTGTTTGGCAGCACTTATTTGCAGACTGAGTCTGCGGTTCTAGCTTGTGCTAGTGGAAGCCTCACTCCGGTTTGGAGTGAGGGGTGGACGTAGGTCTGTGGACCGAACCACCTAAAAATCCTGGTGTTCTATGATTTGCTTTGGCGTTCTATTCCATATCTTCTACCACCCTTCGCAGGATGCTTCATGAGCGCTATATGTTTGATGGTTATCTCACTTGACTCGTTTGTCAGCCTACAGCGTTTGGGTTTTTATATTTTCATAATATTTTGACTCTAATTATTTTAATTTGGGCAATTTCGAAGAGGGATACATTCACCCCCCCTCTGTATCCATCGCACCGATCCTATCAGTTGGCATCAGAACAGGTTGCTGTGCATTGGATCCAACGATCCGTAGCAGATCCTGCATCTCTTGTGGTGCATTTCAGAGTGGGTTTCTTGTGCTCGGTGTTTTGTTTCACTGGTTTAGTAGCTTGATTTGCTCACCTGCTTACTGTGCATTTATCATCTCTCGATGGCTAATCCCCCAATATTCAGAGGTGATGACTTTGATCTATGGCTAGAAAATTTGCATCGGTATGTAAGGACAATTGATCCTGACCTTTGGAAGGTGATAACTCACGGTCCTCATAAATTATCAAGGGATATATCTAAATGGACTGATACGGATAGATTGAAGGATTCTGTCAACTCTAGAGCATTAGACTTAATGAAAGCATCACTTGACAGGGCTCTAATCTCATGTGTTTCTTCTTGCAGGTCCGCCAAGGAAATTCTAGAGAAACTGAAGCTTACCAGGAATCACAACACATCTATGATGGTGGACGTTGATGGACAGCAAGAAGAAAATGAAGAAAAAGATGAAGATGAGGTATCTTCTAAATTTGAAAATTATGATATGGATGATTGGATTGAAGCATACAGTGATTTGGTTGATTCTTACAAAAAATTGAGAAAATGAAATAAATCTCTGAAAAAGAAGTTGAATAATCATGTGAATGTTGATTCTGGAGGTGAGGACATGGTAATTCTGAAAATAGAAAATGACATATTTAGAAGACAGTTAAGAGATTTTGATTCTATTAGTTCAGATTTAGATCATTTGAAATCTGAAAAATAAACTCTTATGAAACAAATTGGATTACACAAAAAGGAGAATCAAGAGCTTGTTTGTGAAATTGTTGAACTAAAGGAAAGACTTAGCTTAACTGATGATGATCAGGCTCATAACAATGATGTTGTTCAAAATGAAGAACTGGTGAGAAACTTAGAGCTTGTCAACTCTGAATTGGAAAACATGAAATCTGAAAATGAAATACTCAAAAACTAGCTCAAGGAATTTGAACACAAATCAATGAGTCTTGAAAAAGAAAACAGATTGATTTTTGAAAAATTGGAGGTTGATAGAGTAATAAATTTAGAGCTTCAGAAAAATCTCGACAAACTTCAGTCTAAAAAATAACAAGAAATGTTTTATGAATGTCAGTTTTCATCAGATGATTGGGTGCTTGATGATGAACTCACAGAGCAAAACAATAAGTTGAAAGAGGAAATCAACAAACTGAAACATCTAAACACCCAGCTGACAGATAGGTTATTGACAATGGAAAAAGGCAAGTGTGTGAGCATGGATAATTCTGATAGGTTGGTGAATGCTGAACAAGAAATTGAGAGTCTAAAAATCATCAACCAAATGCTGAGTGGAAATGTCACTTGCTGTGAAGAAAAGATAGCAAACTATGAGCTTACAATCACATCCTTTCAACAAGAAGTTGATGATAGGTCCCTATCTGAAGTTGACAATGAAATAAAGTTAAAACAGGAAGTAGAAAAACTCAAAAGTCTGAATGATGCCTTGCATCAACAAGTCATTTCCTGTGAAACAGATCTGTCCAAATATGAAGCTAATATTGCTGTCTTAAACTCTGAGATTCAAGATTTGAAAAATTCTCTATCAAAATTTGTCAAAGGAAAGGACAATCTGAATAAGCTTCTTGGAAATAATGTTAGTTTTCATAGAGAGGGACTGGGTTACAGTCTGACAAACAAAAGGAGTAATGGGAATAAAACGTCTACTGTGTTTGTGAAAGCCTCTAATCAGAACACAACCTCTGCTCCTTCTGTTTTTCAATTCACTGCACAAAAGTCCACTGTCAATTCCAAATCTGCAGAACAAATTCAAAAACTGAAAAAGAATGAAAATTCACTGAAAAAGGACAAAGATGTCTCTGTTAGTACAAAGAAAGCTACACACAAGTCACATGATCTCTCACACACTCACCTTAAAAAGTGATCCTGTCATTATTGTGGAAGATTCGGTCATATGATGCATAACTGCTATATCCTGAAATCTGATGAATTGAATGCTCATAATAGAATGAAGAAAATTAAAAATTCAGAAAATACTCATATGCATTTTATTGAAAGCTCACCCAAGAATCAGTTTGCCTAGAAGAGGCAACTCAAATGTTCCCATTGTGGACGATCTGGTCATACAAACCATGATTGCTGGTTCTTGAAGAAGAATGAGTTTAAGGCTCCAAGGAGAACCACTGTTCCAAGGGGACCTAATGGCCATCTATCTGACAAGCCTGGTAATATGGCTGCTGAACTCTGGTCAGGTTTTCATAGAAGAAATTCTTTTGCTTGCTCTCACTGTGGGAAGAATGGCCATACAGTCAAGAACTGTTGGCATGTTAAGAAGAACTCTGTTAACCCCTATGTTGTCAAATTCCCAGCAAAACCATTTGCAAGATTCTCATGCTATAACTGTGGGAAGCCAGGCCATAGATCTGCTGAATGTTGGCTGATTAAGAATAAGAATCAAACTGTTCATGCATACAACAGAAAATCTTATGATCACGTTTATAAACCTCATACTGCTGTTACTATGCATCATAAGAACCAGAAACCAGTCACATCATGTAGATATTATGGAAAGTATGGTCACTCTATGGACAATTGCTACCTGATGGATCATGATGACCATGTTGCTAAGATTTTGTTTAGAACACCTGTCAGGGCTAACGCAGGATCCAAAGCTGCTTGGGTCCCTGCAAGATCAAAATGATCAAAAACTTTGCGGGTGTGTCTTGGACTGAGGAATAAAGAGGGGTAAATTAAACCAAGGTACCCAAGTTGATAAAGCACCTTTCAGGTAAATTCTCTGCACTTCCTATTCTTAGATTTACTGCATAGCATGTTAAATCTATTTTTTACACATTCTTTAATGTTCAGCATTGTCAGATTTGAATTTTCTGAACTCTCCTCATACATGATTTGCATATTAATGATTGTCTGAAATTGCATATGCATACATATAGTGAATGCATTGCACATCATCATTCTGAAATCTCCAAAAAGAAGTAACTGACTACATATAGAACTACATTGGCACTGCATCACTTTGCATAACCCTGGTATATTAAATGGTAAGCTACTAAAAGGCAGGTGAAATCTGTCTGGAGGTTCTTACTATGTGTGAGATGGTCTTTTAGACCAAGATCTCCGCCTAGTACCATGGGTCATATTGCTTGATAGGGCAGTCTGTATGAGCATGAGTCACATAGTCATATGTTCAGCCCTCAGTGCAAACATTGCATGTCTTTGCATACATGTAGTTAATTGCATTGCATTTCCTTACATTGAAAATTCTAAAAAGAAATGACTCATTGCATCTAGACAGGGGGAGCATTCCTATTTGATCACTTCTTCACCTCTTGAACTCCTTCTGTCTAGCAATCTGATCCATTCTCTTGGCAATTGTGTGGTTCACTTGAATTCCCTGCTGTCTATACTTGTGTAGCTATTTTGTCTGTATTCCAGACTCAGCTATTGATTCTGCCTGTTGTGAATTCAATTGCTAGCTTGTTCCTATCATTCACATTTCTTCATATCTTGTCAAGTCTGGTCCAAGCTAATCTGACTGAATTTTAGTCTTTAATGCTGGCTTCTGATTGCTGTCTGCTATTCTCTCAATAAAAATACTTTGTTGACTCCACTGATTTCCTGACAATGTCAATGATTCATCTGAATGAGGAAAGATTTTAGTC
The DNA here is from genome assembly GCA_022559845.1 of Amorphophallus konjac. Classification (NCBI taxonomy): domain Eukaryota; kingdom Viridiplantae; phylum Streptophyta; class Magnoliopsida; order Alismatales; family Araceae; genus Amorphophallus; species Amorphophallus konjac. The sequence goes on from CM040125.1 coordinate 18,927,415, forward strand.
AGTGCACCCTAGTCATAAATCAGACATATTCTGAAAAGAAGAATCTCCTATTATACTGGCTTAAGAATATTTTGATAAATCAAATTGATTTAAGTCTAATGTATTTCCTAAGTCTAGATTAAGAATTCTTGAAAATATCTGAATCATCATGCTTAATAAATCTTAACCAATTGTCTCATGAACTTCATGCAAAACCTTCTGAAATCTGAATTTTAAAAGACATGGCTATCTTTGGTTAAGATACATGTAGAAAATATTGTTCTTAAACAATTAAGTGTACTGAGCTTTGTCTGGAAAACTTGAAAATATGAGAAAGAAAATTATGCAAGAGCAATGACTTTGGTCACAGAGAAACTGGGTTCTCTATCAAAGAAATAGAGAAAGCCCATGTCATGAAGTGCCATAGTTATCTCTCTTTTTAAAAATATTTGAAACTCTGGCAGAGCAATGGCATGGTTGTGTTGAGTAACTGGAGATTCTGACCTCTGATCAAGGTGTCTCCTCATGTAAAAAGACACTCCAAATTACTAACTATGTTCTCTTTGAGAGGCAATATGGTTGTCACACTGAGTAACTGGGTCACTTCACCTAAGACGTGTTGTGCCCCACGTAAAAAGGTGTTGACTGAACCAAACTTGCTCAGGAAGAATAAATGCTGATCATTAGAAAATTCTGAAAAGCTAAAAACAAGTTCAAACTCATTTATCTCTGTTTAATCTCAATATTATATTGTGTAACTTCCATAGGAGTCATTGAATTTAAATGAGTAAGATGGAAGGAGGTTAAACATGAATATCAGATGAGGTGTTGGTTCATTTCTATTAAAAGGTGTTTCAGATATGAGTATTGAATTTTCTTGATAAACTTTGAATACATCACTCTTAAATCATGATGGTAAGTTTAAACTCATTCATAATCTATTATAATTGAAGAATCTGACTTTCGTTTACAAAGATTTATGAATTTGGTGTGCTAATGAAAATCTTTCTTCCTCATTTATTCATTGTGCTTACAGATTGTGGTAATCCTTGAGTGCCCATGTGTTCTTACTGATAAATGTTTCACCTCTTGACATACCTCAACTCTTTTCTGGCTTTAAGGGGGAGGTTATCCTGCTTGTCACTTCTTGGCTATCCTTCACATGTTGTGCATGATTTTATCTGGCTGGTATAGGAGAGCATACATCTGCAACATTCTTATGATTTGTGCTTCATTGTTTTAACTGCCTCTATGTCTTTCATGTCTACATGACTAAGTCAAAGGGGGAGTATTTGATTTATTCATATCATGTTTGCTTATTTTTCTCATCTAAAACTATTTTTCTTTTTGATGAAGTCAAAGGGAGAGAATAGTTTGACATGAGTCAGTGTGACTCATAGTGTTGCCATCATCAAAAAGGGGGAGATTGTTGTGCCCCTGTGATTTTGATGACAGCAAACACTATGAGTTATATGAACATCTGTGACATGATTTTGAACTCTATGATTTTGATGATAGCATATCATGAACATCTGTGTCTGAATGATTGTTCTGCTTTGGGCATATGAACTGTACAGGGGAGTTCATGCATACAGCAAGTCCATACATTCTCTGCTGTAATCTTCATGCATATTCCAAGTCTACACATTGCAGCCTAGTCTGAACATCGTCAGCATAGAAAGTCTATACACTTCATTGCAACATGCACACACAAGTCTACACAGTGCTCTTCATTCATGTGCACAGTTCGTGCATCAAGTCTGTACAGCGTTTGCCTAAGTCTATACAACCATCAGTTGTTAATTGAACAAGTCTATACATCGTGTGCTTCAAGCATTTCCAAGTCTGCACATTGGTGTCGTCTGCACACATGTCATAGCAAGTCTGTACATTGGTGGCAAGTCTGTACATTGCCCTGCTTCAGGCACGCTAAGTCTATACAGCCTTTGCATTGCACATAAAGTCTATTCAGTCTTTGCATTGCACACAAAGTCTATACATTCCTTACCTTTACCTATGTTCAGAACACTAAGTCTGTACATCGTCGGCTTGTGCATGCATCGTCTTACAAAGTCTGTACATCGGTGCGTCTTTCTTAGCGTCTCTATGCTTCAAGCTTTCCAAAGTATATACATTGTTATCGTTCAGCGTCTCATATGCATATTTGAGTTGAAGTCTGTATAGCCCAAGTCTGTACATCCACCGTCTCATTTGGGGATCGTTCGTTCAGCAAGTCTGTACATCCGACCGTCTCATTCAGCGTCTCACGCATTTATCAAGTCTATACATTCTTCACTGTAAAGTCTGTACAGCGCCGTGTTCACATGTTTCAAAGTCTGTACAACGTCCTTCGCATGCACGTGTCCGTCTTACCCATCGTCTCGTGCATCATCTCATGCATTCACTTCAAGTCTGCACATTCTTCTGTTATGTCCATGCATTATCTTAGCAAGTCTGCACATCCCATTTGCACTAAGTCTGTACATGGTCCTGGCGCTCGCAAAGTCTGTACATTGACTTGGCGCTCGTAAAGTCTGTACATCGGCTTGGCGCTCACAGAGTCTTGATGCGTCTATGTGCATAGTCCATGCATTGTCAAGTCTATACAGCGTCTCTCTTAGCATCTTGTGCATGTAGCATAGAAAGTCTGTACATTCGTTGACAGACTCATGCATAAACACTAAGACAAAGTCTGTACATTCGGTGACAGCTTATCTGAGCATCTCATGCATTTAATGTGCATACTTTCATTCTATTGTGCATCCTTCAATACAAAGTCTGCACATTCATTGCTGATATGGTTATGCTGATGTTCAGAAAGTCTATACATGCTCTGCTCATGGCTTAGTATTTCAATCCATGTTCATTGTGCATATGTGCATCTCCTTCAAGACGAAGTCTATACAATCCCTTCCAAGCATTCAAGTCCATACACTTCTTGTGTCTGCATCGCATTCACTTCAAGTCTATACACTCCTTGTGTCTGCATCGCATTCACTTAAAGTCTGTACACACTTTAGTGGTTAAAGTCTGAACATTCTTCAGTAAAGTCTGTACACACTTCAATGGTTAAAAGTCTGTACATTCCTTAAGTCTATACATTCTATTGCATATGCATATTTTATACTAAGTCTGTACACGGCGGTCTTGAGCTACCCAGCAAGTCTGTACATCTCTCTAATATCTTCTTATGACTGCTTGACAGGTACATCCTTCGAGAAGAAAGATGTCTGGGCACGTGATCCGAGGTTGGCACTTGGCACGTGATCCAAAGACAAAGAGGGCACAAGCCCTACACACGCCCTAGCCACTGCTGCTATAAATGCGAAGCTTCTTCCTCAGAAGAAGACTGATCGTGAAAAGGAGATTGAGATCGAGATAGAAGGAGAGAGCAGCAGAGAGGCAGAGAGCAAAAGAAGAAGAAGAAGAAGAAAAGAAAAGAAGAGCAGAGAGAATAGGAAGAAAAAGAAGAAGAGTGAAGATAGACTGAGAGCTCGTGAAGAAGAAGAAAAAGAGAAAGAGAAATAGAGAGAGGGTTCGTGAAGAAGAAGAAAGAAGACTCTATTGAAGATCTGTCTACTGGACCGTGGATCAAATCCAGACCAGTCAGCTCCATGGGAGCCACATCTATGTTATTATCCTTTACAGCTTTCTGATCGCTGTGTATTTTTCCTTTCTTATTTTTTCCTTTTCATTTGATCACCTTGTTCTTCCGATTCTCTGGTTTGAGATCGGGTTCCTCCTGTGGACTCAGGAGAAGGGAGACTTGGAGTCTCCGATTGCTAGTGACTGGTGTCACTAGCGATTTCCCTCTGGGTTTCAGAGGAAGAGAGACCTGGGTCTCTGGGTTCCCCTTCGATTTGGAGGAAGGGAGGATTGGTCCTCCGATTGCAAGCGGTTGGCTGTCGCTTGTGGGTTCCCTCCTGGGTGGAGGAAGAGAGACCTCGGTCTCTGGTTTGCTAGTGACTGGGAGTCACTAGTGGTTCCCTCCGATTTGGAGGAAGAGGGGAGGTTGTTCCCCTGGTCAAGCTGTTTGGCAGCAATTGTTGCAGACTGAGTCTGATGTTCTAGCCTTGCTAGTGGAAGCCTCACTCCGGTTTGGAGTGAGGTGTGGACGTAGGTCTGTGGACCGAACCACCTAAAAAATCCTGGTGTTCACTTGTGGTCTGATTTTTCTTATGTGTTCTTTTCATTGTTGCGCTCATTAGATGCTTGCTTAGGATCATGTGAGGGCTAATTGAATTGTTGTCTTGCTTTGATCCTTCTAAGTATTCTCAGTATATTTCTACAACAGTTTTTTATTCCGCATATCTGAGCATTAGAGATTTAGTTAGGCAATATTTGAAGAGGGATACATTCACCCCCCCTCTGTATCCGGGCCTTGCACCCTATCAATTGGTATCAGAGCAGGTTGTTGTGCATTGGATCCAACGATCCGCAGCAGATCCTGCATCTCTTGTGGTGCATTTCAGAGCGGGTTTCTTGTGCTCGGTGTTTTGTTTCACTGGTTTAGTAGCTTGATTTGCTCACCTGCTTACTGTGCATTTATCATCTCTCGATGGCTAATCCCCCAATATTCAGAGGTGATGACTTTGATCTATGGCTGGAAAAATTGCATCGGTATGTAAGGACAATTGATCCTGACCTTTGGAAGGTGATAACTCACGGTCCTCATAAATTATCAAGGGATATATCTAAATGGACTGATACGGATAGATTGAAGGATTCTGTCAACTCTAGAGCATTAGACTTAATGAAAGCATCACTTGACAGGGCTCTAATCTCATGTGTTTCTTCTTGCAGGTCCGCCAAGGAAATTCTAGAGAAACTGAAGCTTACCAGGAATCACAACACATCTATGATGGTGGACGTTGATGCATAGCAAGAAGAAAATGAAGAAAAAGATGAAGATGAGGTATCTTCTAAATTTGAAAATTATGATATGGATGATTTGATTGAAGCATACAGTGATTTGGTTGATTCTTACAAAAAATTGAGAAAATGAAATAAATCTCTGAAAAAGAAGTTGAATAATCATGTGAATGTTGATTCTGGAGGTGAGGACATGGTAATTCTGAAAACAGAAAATGACATATTTAGAAGACAGTTAAGAGATTTTGATTCTATTAGTTCATATTTAGATCATTTGAAATCTGAAAAATAAACTCTTATGAAACAAATTGGATTACACAAAAAGGAGAATCAAGAGCTTGTTTGTGAAATTACTGAACTAAAGGAAAGACTTAGCTTAACTGATGATGATCAGGCTCATAACAATGATGTTGTTCAAAATGAAGAACTGGTGAGAAACTTAGAGCTTGTCAACACTGAATTGGAAAACATGAAATCTGAAAATGAAATACTCAAAAACCAGCGCAAGGAATTTGAACACAAATCAATGAGTCTTGAAAAAGAAAACATATTGATTTCTGAAAAATTGGAGGCTGATAGAGTAATAAATTTAGAGCTTTAGAAAAATCTCGACAAACTTCAGTCTGAAAAACAACAAGAAATGTTTTGTAAATGTCAGTTTTCATCAGATCATTGGGTGCTTGATGATGAACTCACAGAGCAAAACAATAAGTTGAAAGAGGAAATCAACAAACTGAAACATCTAAACACCCAGCTGACAGATAGGTTATTGACAATGGAAAAAGGCAAGTGTGTGAGCATGGATAATTCTGATAGGTTGGTGAATGCTGATCAAGAAATTGTGATGAAATTTGTGCACATGTCTCTTCCCGCCTTGATACGAGGTCCAGTTGCCATTCCCTCTCCTCTTTGCATTGCTCTATTGCCCTGAGGAGTTGGAAGCCGCCTCCAGAACGGTAAGACCCGTCTTGTGATTATGCATTCCAGCCACTCGAGCATATGCGTATGTAGATAAATCATCCGGTCTGCATATCAGCTACCTTTCTCCATGACTGCTGCTTGCCTTCTCCTCCGTGAATGGTAACCCAGTCTCGTGAGCATCAGCACCTTGACTCCGTGAATGGTGATCTTTCAATGCCGAATACACTCATTCTCATCATTTATGGTTCGTAGCCACTGAACCATTCGAGTTCCGTTGGTTTTATCCCAGTCATCCGGGGAGGGGGATATTCCCCATCGTTTCATAGAACTGCCAATCAGTCGAGGGGACTCCATCTCTCAGTGGTGGATGCTTCCCAGGGGCCGAAAGGCTGATAACAACAGGGGCTTCAGCCCAATAATGTTAAACCCACAGTCTCCCAGGATTCTATGGTGGCTAAGGGACGAATGCTCCTAGTAGGCTCATCATCGGGGCCTCTCTCCCTAATGCTCTCTTGCTAGTGGATGCAGTGCATGCTGTGGGTCGCCCACCCCTCGTAGGCCAGTCCTCGGGGTGTTGATTCCGTCAATAGCTGCCTCGTCCCTCTGTTTCCACCCACGGAGCTATGGTGCCCCTCGCAGGCTTGTCCTCGGGGTATCCTGTCCGATTGGGGTTTTGCTGGCTACCACCATGCAGACCGGCTGTTTAGGGGCTTACTCCACAAGTGAGTATGACCCTATTTCTCCCCTGTAATCCTTCAGGGACGGGGGAGATGCTGCCCAATTTTTGGCAGAATTCTTCTAACATACGAGTTTACTCATATCCAAATGGCTTCAATAAAACATCTGTTCTGAGGACAAGGACCCTAGTGCTCGAGTATGAACCTCGCACTAGCTCATAACTTCGCCTCTGGGGGCTCTGGACTCCGATTAAACGAACAATCACCCTAATTAACTTCAAAACTCTCAGCGAGTCCTAATAAACTTAAATCATTTCAAAATTCATCAAAAAATCAACTAAAACGGCGCAGTCCTAATCCGGTGCGCCCTAATACGGCGCGATACCCCCCCCCCCCCGCGCCGGATTAACAATAGACTCATAGCTTCATGATTTTAATTGGTTTGCTCCCGGGGCGCCCTAAACCGGCACACCCCAATGCCACCGCGCCGTTTTAACATTTGCCATGGCCGCGCCAGATTAAGACCCTTTTGCCTACGCTTGGCCGCGCCGGGGAAACCTATCCCTACGTGCGGTCACGCCGATTTTGAATCGTTGTGCCGTTCTAATCATGCACTCATCTTCGGAGCGATCTTCGCCTCCTATGGTCGTGATTAATAAACCCTAATCAATAACAAACTAAGGGAAGGGCTGTTCAAGTCCGAACCACCTTATTATCATGCTTCTACTATCATGTCTGTTATCATCATCCTTCCGTTATCATGCCCATGTTACCACTTTCGTCTCCCTCGGCGGAGATTGATAAACTTGATTTATCATTGTTCATCTTCACAACTCTGTGACCATGCTTAGCGTTGTCATGAGCATCATGCATGCATGCCTGCATGGACCCCTCCGGTATATCAAATGGCACTGACAGAAGTTTGGGTCACTCCCGATTGGAAGTCTTTGCCATGCGCGATGGTGGTCTTCGGACCTATGTCCTCCGCCACGTATCGAGGGTATCCAACTTAATGAACCATGTCTCTCTCGCATGATAGATAGAAACATCTCGTGTGACCCTGTCACATTCATATCTTCACGTCTTTATTCCGACCTCGACAGCCCGCTATCTCGGCAATTAATCAAATGTTTTCCCCTCCTCGTGGGGGATGTAATTAACGTCATGGTCTTAATGGTGTGGCAGACTGCTGGTCCCGACCGAACCTCACTCTCACCCGACACGGGTCAGAATGAGCGCATAATAAACTCGTCATGTACGTGACTGGCACGCCTGCGTAGTCAATCAGTCAGTTAATGACTGGTTAGTTAATTGGTTGATCGACGCGTAAATAAACCAAATAAGCTTGTCAATAAAACACCGGTAGAACAAGCGATCCCAACAGCTGACGAGCGCGACCCCAACCAGTCCTTGTTCCGTGGTTACTATACGGTGTCTCAGTTCCTGCTGGGCCGGAGGGAGACACCTGAGGCACGGACTAAGACATCAGTGGACGCTTCCGGCCTTGCTTCTAGTGGGCAGGTACTCCTGTCATGTGACGTGAGGTTCTCGTGACTCGAGGTTCCGTTCACGTCTGCGAGACGTGGTTTTACGTGGAGTTTTGGGTGTTTTCCCGATCCCGAGGTCTAGGGGTTCTGGTGAGCGTCACCGAGGGCTTTCCCCTAGACAACATTGAGTTCCCGACAGCATGGTCGTTTTCCCCCGTAGCGTGGCTATGGTGGTTCGTAGTCTGGTGGTCCCCCGATTGGGAGATCAGGACGTATTTTCTGGTACAGTAGGAGTAGCTGTAGAGCCGAGGTTTTATCGGCCAACGTGTTTACTGTTTCTGCTGTTGTTGTTCTAGCTATAGTTGCTGCTTTCTGAGTCACCGTTGTTTTCGGTTGGGGTTCCGCGGCACCCCTATTGAGCCAGTGACAGGAGGCTCACCCCTATTTTTCAGGTGCGACGGATCTTCCTCGAGGTTCGAGGGTGCTGTGCGGAGATTCTTAGTTGTCAGCTTGCCGGGCCGAGTGTTCACTCGGTGTTGAGTATGTTCTTCTGCCTTAGACTGTACTTTCTGTTGGACTGGACTCTGTTGTAGTTGTTTATTTATTTCTATTAATTATTGAATTATCTTGCTTTATTTCCTATTTCTTTGTACCTCCACACTCCTTTTCAGCCCTTTCGAGCCTCGGCTCGTGGGCGGCGGGCTAGGATTCGAATGGTATCGGGTTCCTTTCTGATGCGGGACAGGTGATGCGACCAGACTAAGACCTTCGACCGACTCAAAGTACGGCCAGCACTAGGACACTAAGGTAAGCCGAGCGGCTGACTATCGTGGCATTCTCCGGGTTGATACGTCTCTCAACAAGAACTCTAACTAGCCCGACGGTCATCCCTTGCGAGGGAAACATGGGATTGCAGTAGTTAAGGAACCGCTGTCGCCTAGAGGTTTCCAGTTCGGGCTCGGTGCTCGACTGGGCCTATGGAACGGGCACTCACAACTCACAACCATGGCGATTTGAAGCTAGCTATCGGCCCTATTCTCACAAACGTAGCATGATAGAAAATATAATAAATAAGTAATTTGAGTGTAGGAACGAAGCGCGTACCTCTACGACTAGTGTGTGGGGAAGAAATCCCGGCCAAATCTGACAACCCCGATAAACACAATTATTAACCGTACAATTTCAGAACATGATGCCCACTCCACGCAGGGAGGTAAAGGGATACAAACACAAATTTGGGGTCACTGGAACTCGGGTTGACGGGCCGCACTCGCAGGAGGCAAGGGAGGTGAGTCGGGGCCGATCGAGTGAGCCGATTGGAAGCCGACTGGGTTCTGCCCGTGTAGGTCACCCGGCGCAGCAGACTTCCAGGGAGGTAAAGGGATTATTAACCGTATAATTTCAGAACATGATGCCCACTCCACGCAGGGAGGTAAAGGGATACAAACACAAATTTGGGGTCACTGGAACTCGGGTTGACGGGCCGCACTCGCAGGAGGCAAGGGAGGTGAGTCGGGGCCGATCGAGTGAGCCGATTGGAAGCCGAATGGGTTCTGCCCGCGTAGGTCACCCGGCGCAGCAGACTTCCAGAGGTCGATATGCCTAGATCCGACGTTCGATCGGAGTGCCGTTTGTTGGATAATGTCGGTGACAGGATGAAGAATGCCTGGTTGGAACGGCGCAATCAGATCTGATCAGATCTGGGCGTGGCAGCAACTGTACTCAGCCTCAGGTTCTGCTCGCACAGAACTGCACAGAAGAGCTAAAAATTACAGGAAAACTAGCTCCGATGTCGGAATGGATTGCTTCTTGTTGGAGATCGTCGGCGACGTCTAGAGTAAAATGCAGACCAAAGGGCTCGAGCATATCTGAGAGGAAGGATACGGGGCAGCTTCTTAAGTTGCCTCTGATTCTGGGTCGGATCTGCATAGGGTGGTCGGTGCAGTCCCACGAAAATCCTTGCCACGACCAGCACAGACCTCAGAACAACACGAGCTCAGCGGCAACGCGAAGAGAACATAAAATCCTACGACCACTAAGAATCTCATATCCAAAGGGCTTGGGAGTAAATCCGTAGAAATTTTGTATCAGGAAGTTGAGGATCTGCAGGCTCAGACAGACTTGCGCGAATTCACGATCAGAATTGTTGCTGGCGATCCAAGGCTCCGATCGAGGCAAAACCAGCGCCAAATTCTTCCTGACTTGTAGGAGCAGCTCTGGTAAAATTTTTATAACCAGATACAAGCAGGAAGGGGATGATAAAGGGGGGCGAGTCACACGCCAAAAAAATCTCGTCACAGGATTGGGGTCTAGGGCATCACACCCAAGAGGGGGAAAGAGAATCACTCTCTTACACAATTTTCTCTCAAAATGTCTTCATTAAATTTTGAAATATGTTTACAAGAGATGATATATAGGGGAGGGGAAACCCTAGGGAGAGGATGGGAGGTGGAGGAGGGAGGAGAGAGAGGGGGTGCGCCCCCTTGACTAAAGGGGGGAGGGATGACCAAGGGGGGGGGCAAGAAGCTTTCTATTTTTGAAAAATGAAGGGAGGGGAGTCAAGGATGGTAGGTGGCAGCCCCTCCTTGGACCAAGAGAGGGGGGGGCGCCCCCTTCCAAGCCTCCATTCTCTTAGCCCCTTTCACACCTAGCACACTAATCCCATGACTTGTTCACATTTAACCCCATTTGACCCATTCATACCTAGCCCATGGGCCTTTTCACACTTGGCCCTTTTAAAGCCCAAGAGAAAAGCCCAATAGCTCTAGACCACTATTCTAGCCCATTAACTCTAATCTAGCCCAGTAGCCCTTACACAATAGTATAACCAATTAATTGTCCACAATGACAAAATAGGGCCCAACAAGGCTAAAAAATGTGAAACAAAGATGATAGCTTGATCGACGCGTCCATGTCCTCCTCGAGCCGAAGAGGCTCCGACGTGTCCTCGTCCACCTGCGTGTACTGCGGCGTGTGTCCGCACCAATTTTTCTCGGGTGGGAGGAACTCAACCCCATCGAGTAAGGGTCCCGATGCTTTGCGCTCTCTACATGTGATCAAGGTGTCGTCCGGCATAGGGCGTCCTCTCCAACGCACTAAGAAGTGTTGGTAGGCTCCGTTCCTGGTGGTGATCACATGCTCATCCAGTATACAATCTATATGCTTGCGTTGAGGTTGGAAGAGGGGGACTCTCGAGTGGTGTGTCACTCACAACAGGAGGAGAAATCCCAAAAACTCACTAGAGATCACCGCAGGGTTTCGATATGCTGCCAGATCTGAAACATTGAACGTCGAATTGACACCATAGCCGTCTGGTAGTTCAATAACGTACGCATTCGAACTCACTTATTTTCGGAATCGGAAAGGGCTGGCATCGCAGGCCTTGAAGTTTCTTTACGGTTCCCGAGGGGAAACCGTCCAGGTATGACCCTGATCATGACATACTTTCCCTTTTGGAACTCACGGGTACGTCGGCGTGCATCAGATAACTCCTTATACGTGAATTGCTGGCCTTTTGTTGGGACGACTTTATGCAAACTCCATATGCATGACAAACAAACTGTATAAGCAAAACTGACTCATACATGACCCTAGACAAACCTAGACACCCATAGTAATACTCGCATACAAACGACGCAGCCCAAAGTTTGGGACTCCTAGACATCTAACATGTACCTACTGACTTCTTAATGGGGGTTCAGAGGTTTGGGAGGATCACACCCAATTGCACATTGTCCTGGGACTGAGTACCCGGGACGACATCGTGCTCTTCTAAAAGCTCATCAAAGAACTCCTTCGCAAGTTCTGGATCCGGCTCATAGCTGACCGGCACTAGCTCCGGTGTGGGGTCGAGAGCTGGAGTGTCTGAAATAACCAACGAGTCCCGAGTGGGACACTTGGCTGCAAAGTGGCCAATCCCATCACACCTATAGCACTGGTCACGTGGCCCTGTGCTAGAAGATGCTCCACCGGTCATTGGCCCCTTTCCCTTGTCTTCTCGACGGGCCGGGGGTGGTGGGAGCTGAGGTCGGGCAGGCAATGTGGGCTGCTGAGGGCGGGGAGTGGGGAATGATGCTTGCTGGCGAGGGGGAGGGTCCCTTGGAGAGAGAGAGCGAGGTTCGAGAGTAGTGGGGTCCTGGCGAGGGGGTTCTGAAGGACGAACCACCGGAAATCGACTATAGGAACTAGGCGTCGTACGAGAGTCGGACCCACGCTGATGGATGGTCCCCGATCGCTGGACAGGAGCGAACTCTGACTCAAACTACTCTAACTCGAGAGCAGCCTGATATGCGGCCTCCAGGGTGGTCACATTGTGGCAAAAGAGTTCATACTGAAAGTGGGGCCGCAGCCCCCGATGGAAGCGGGAAACAGGCATCGTGCTCTCTTCTGAGACGTCACATCGTAAAAAATATTCATCAAACTCTGCGATGTACTCGGACACGGACCTGTCCCCTTGGTTGAGATTATGCCACCTATCAATGAGCCTCTGACGGTACGTGGTAGGAAGATACTTAGTTCTAAGTCTATCCTTCATCTCATCCCAAGACTCAACCTGGGGCTCCCGACGCTGCAATAGCAAGCTCTCCACATTGCGCCAATAAGTTTACGCTTGCCCTAACAGCTTCATTTTAGCGAACTTGACTCTCCGGTGGTCTGTCATCTCGAACCACTCGAAGTATCAATCCATATCGGCCTCCCAATCGAGATAGACCTTTGGGTCCAAAGACCCGTCAAAAGTGGGAGGGTCTGCTCGCACGCTCCTAAGGACTCTATCGTCCTCTTCATCTCTCGGCTAATGAAAGCCACGACGGCGTCGGCCATACCCCTCATAAGCATTATCGGACCCATAGTCCTCTAGACCAAGGTCACGATGCTGTCGTTCGATGGCTTGGTGAGGGGCGGGCTGAGGAGCGGGTGCAGGCTGCTCCTGTGCCGTGGGAGCGGGTTGGATCTGGGCCTTGGGAGTGATTTGGACTTGGACCACCGCGGGAGCAGGTGCAGGCGGGCCCTGGGCCGCTTCTGGAGGGTCCCCGTGTGACAATCTATCCAATCGTCCATCCAGACCTTGGACAGATTTGTCGGATGACTCCATGCATTCCTCCATGACTCTACGGTGACCATACATATTGTCGGAGAAGCTCCGAATGGTAGCCTCGGACTGGTCCAACCGAGCCATGATGGACATCATCGCCTCATGCAAGGAGTGAAAGTCTCCCGAGGCGGCGTCCCGTGGGTTTGCCATAGACGTGGGGCGATGGTATTGGGTACCTCGCCGGGTGGGCATGCAAAGACACAAAGGTTGGAATACACTAACTAATGTAAATCGAGGAACCTAGATTCAACCAATATACGGTACTAGGCGGAGGTTTGATCCGAAGATCGCACTCACGCAAGTGTGCTACCTTCCCAATAGGCGTAACCTATCGTTCTGGGAACACCTTTTGATATACCGGGTATTGGGATGAAATGCAACCTAGGACAAGATGACCTAGACAAATATCACCCTAGACTTAAACTTGCTCTGATACCGATTTGATGCGAGACGGGTGACGCGACCGGGCTAAGACGTACGACTGACTCAAAGTGCGGCCAGCACTAGCACACTAAGGTAAGCCGAGCGGCTGACTATCGTTGCATTCTCTGGGTGGAGACGTCTCTTAACAGAAACTCTAACTAGCCCGACGCTCGTCCCTTGTGATTGAAACACGAGATCGCAGCAGTTAAAGAACCATTGTCGCCCAGGGGTTTCCAGTTCGGGCTCGGTGCTCGACTGGGCCTATGGAACGGGCACTCACAACTCACAACTATGGTGATTTGAAGCTAGCTATCGGCCCTATTCTCACAAATGCAGCATGATAGAAAATATACTAAATAAGCAATGTGAGTGTAGGAACGAAGCGCGTACCTCCACGACTAGCGCGTGGGGAAGAAATCCCGGCCGAATCCGACAACCCTGATACACACAATTATTAACCGTACAATTTCAGAACATGATGCCCACTCCACGCAGGGAGAAAAAGGGCTACAAACACAGATTTGGGGTCACTGGAACTCGGGTTGACGGGTCGCACTCGCAGGAGGCAAGGGAGGCGAGTCGGGGCCGATCGAGTGAGCCGATTGGAAGCCGACTGGGTTCTGCCCGCATAGGTCACCCGTCATAGCAGACTTGCATAGGTCGATACGCCTAGATCTGACGTCCGATCGGGGTGCCGTTTATTGGATAATGTCGGTGACAGGATGAAGAATGCCCGGTCGGAACGGCACGATCAGATCTGATCAGATCTGGGCGTGGCAGCAACTGTACTCAGCCTCAGGTTTTGCTCGCACAGAACTGCACAGAAGAGCTAAAAATTATAGGAAAAATAGCTTTGGTGTCGGAATGGATTGCTTCTTGTTGGAGATCGTCGGCGACGTCTACAGGAAAACACAGACCAAAGGGCTCGGGCATATCTGAGAGGAAGGATGCGGGGCAGCTTCTTAAGTTACCTCTGATTCTAGGTCGGATCTGCATAGGGTGGTCGGCGCAGTCCCACGAAAATCCTTGCCACGACCAGCACAGACCTCAGAACAACACGAGCACAGCGGCAACGCGAAGAGAACAGAAAATCCTACGACCACTAAGAATCTCATATTCAAAGGGTTTGGGAGTAGATCCGTAGAAATTTCGTATCAGGAAGTTGAGGATCTGCAGGCTCAGACAGACTTGCGCGAATTCACGATCAGAATTGTTGCAGGCAATCCAAGGCTCCGATCGAGGCAAAACCATCGCCAAATTCTTCCTGACTTGTAGGAGCAGCTCTGGTAAAATTTTTATAACCAGATACAAGCAGGAAGGGGGCAATAAAGGGGGGCGAGTCACACACCAAGAAAATCTCATCACATGATTGGGGTCTAGGGCATCACACCCAAGAGGGGGAAAGAGAATCACTCTCTTACACAATTTTCTCTCAAAATGTCTTCATTAACTTTTGAAATATGTTTACAAGAGATGATATATAGGGGAGGGGAAACCCTAGGGAGAGGATGGGAGGTGGAGGAGGGAGGAGAGAGAGGGGGGTGTGCCCCCTTGACTAAAGGGGGGAGGGATGACCAAGGGGGGGGGGGGCAAGAAGCTTCCTATTTTTGAAAAATGAAGGGAGGGAAGTCAAGGATGGTAGGTGGCAGCCCCTCCTTGGACCAAGAGAGGGGGGGGGCGCTCCCTTCCAAGCCTCCATTCTCTTAGCCCCTTTTACACCTAGCACACTAATCCCATGACTTGTTCACATTTCACTCCATTTGACCCATTCATACCTAGCCCATGGGCCTTTTCACACTTGGCCCTTTTAAAGCCCAATAGCTCTAGACCACTATTCTAGCCCATTAACTCTAATCTAGCCCATTAGCCCTTACACAATAGTACAACCAATTAATTATCCACAAGGACTAAATAGGGCCTAACAAGGCTAAAAAATGTGAAACAAAGATGATAGCTTGATCAACGCGTCCATGTCCTCCTCAAGCCGAAGAGGCTCCGACGTGTCCTCGTCCACCGGCGTGTACTACGGCGTGTGTCCGTACCACTTTCCCGATATCCAGATCCTGGGTCATTACAGTTGGTATCAGAGCGTGGTTGTAGACGTACATGGGAATTCGAGATATTGCAGTGATCAGAGTCCGTAAGGTCCAGTACAGTCGGCAGCTGACATAGGGTTTCGTGTATATTTTTCGCTTGGTTTCTCGCTTGAGAGCTTGAGGGCGCGGCATTGCCATTATGAATGTAGTTGCTGTTTCGTGGAATGCCGGTGTGGGGCTCGAGGGATGTGATAGAGAGATTTCTTCTCGATGGGTGGTGGCCTCGATTGTGCTGCGTTGGGCAGAGGTTGCCGGCAGGCGTGTTGCTGCGTTCGAGGAATTTGCAGCGAGGTCAGGTGGCTGGTGCGGATTGCTCGTGGTTAAGTGGCCATGAGTGTGCTCTGAGGGAGCTATTATAGAGTTTGGCCACTCCAGTCTGAGGTTATCCTGCCCCTGAGGTGTTAAGGTCGTGGTTTGAGGCGTCGGAGCGGGTGCTCTGGTTGAGAGGTGCGCTCTGATAAGCGGAGGATCTTCTATTGAGTTGCTGATTGTCGAGCCTGATGTTCTTGTCATGCTTGGTGGCGTCAGAGATGATGTGTCGGTCCCGATTATTTTCATGAATTTTGAGGTAATATTGGGCAGAGATGTCACAGTGAGTTCTTGCTCCTGCGCTTCTGCGTGTGAATGGGTTGTGTTCACTCTGGGTTTGGTTTAAGATGTGAAGGTTCCGCGGCGAGTTTGGGACTCGAAGATGAGCGTTGGCGGTTTCCGGTTATGGCTCGTGTTGCGGCTCTTGGCGTGGCGTATTGTAGTTTGAGGAATTAGAATGGTGCATCGCGAGGTGCTATGAATGTGGTCCGATGGAACACTTGGCGAGTGATGTCGGAGGAGCTGACCTGACGGTAGCAATGGTTTTCTGGATGCTAGAAGGTGATGCTCCCAGCGTGCGTGAGGTTCAAGGTCAGGTCGAGCGTGGAGACCTTCCGTTGGTCAGAGGTATATTGAGTTTTTCCCTTGGTTGGAGGAGATCGCGTTTTGTCAAGGTTCGTCGTCTTGCATTGTGTGTCCGGATTGGTTGACCTTTTGTGTGCCATGAGGTCCGTGTGAGACGTGTCCTGTGTTTTGGTAAGGTGGTTGTCTGCGAGAAGCGTTGCCCATTCCCTGATGCGTAAGGACGTTGGCACTGTTCCGGAAGGATGAGTGCCGGCTGGGCGGTGTTCTTGAGAATTTGCGGTTGGTGTTGTGGTTTCCGATGTGTGGAGGATCGGAGCCTGTGGTGTTGCAGAGGATTGTCGAAATGGAGGATCCCGAGTTGTCGTTGTGGTGGCTGTGCGTGTGGATCAGAGTGCGCGGATCGTAGCGTTGGTTGCTACGGGCGGATTTTCTTAGGATGTGTAGGACGGCGGAGGATTGATTCCTCGGTATGAGACGTGTTGTTGCCGAGCCGTTGCTCGAGATATTGTGGTTGTGGCACCGGCAGGATGGAGAATTGGGGAAATATGTTGGCGAGTGTGCCGCATGAGTACCCTATTTTTGTGTTGAAAGCTGTGTCCGTGGATGAGGCTGTGTTTGAATGAGTGATCTCTGAGAGATTATGGGTCTCAGTTGGTGGCGGCGAGTGGCTGGTTGGGTTGACCGAGTGGTCGACCATGGTAAGATGTGTATTGTCTGGGGACCCGTGTATATTGGTCGCGGCGTCGTCGACCAGGTTGCTATGGTAGCAAGTGGCACTTGGTTGCTTTGGAGTCGTCTGCTGTGAATTGTTCAAGTTGTGTCTCGTGGCTCAATCGTAAGAGTGGAACCGAGATTGGCAGGCGTCCAGTTGGAGTAATTGAGATGAGATAGGATTTGATGAGACAGGATGGTGGTTGATGCCTGTGATAGGTCCTTGAAGAGAGGTTGACGTGGAATGGTGATCCCTGGTCTACGACCAGCAAGGGAGGATTCCCCTGTAAGTCTGAGTCGAGTGACGTGAGGGCCGAGGAGAGATCCTGTCATGTGATTTCGCCGTACTCCCCTGAGAGGGTAGAGTTGGCATGATGATAGGTCGGGATGTGGTGTTGGTCTGTGCGTGAGTCAGCAGGATGGCCTATTGCGATTTGGATCATGCCTGTTGAGCCAGCGAACCCCGTTGACGAATGTCTGGTGACCGGTGATTGGTCTTTCATAGACAGAAGATGCTGGTGGTTGCGCATCAAGAACGGTGAGAGCCGTGCGCAAGCGAGACCTTGGTGGCCGTTTATGTGATGTGCCTTTTTCCGGATGGGATATGGGCATTGTCGAAGTTGCCTTCTGGCAGAGTTGGTCCGGTGCTGTTGTGGCGTTCGGCTTGCCAGGTGTGAAGTGGTCCTTGGCGTGGAGCCGACGGATTTGTGGCGGTCAACTGGTAGAGAAGCTGATGTTTGGTGGGTCCACCGACCATAGGATGGATCGGTAACTATTTCTCGTGACGAGGACTGTGTCTCCTCAGCGAGCGAGATGGTGGCAGCGGTGCCATGATTGGTTTTCATTGTGACTGAGGTGATGTCAGACTATGTCCGTTGGTGTATGCCTGCTCTGAGGGCTGGTGTGCGCGGCATGCGGAGCAATGTGTCGTTCGTGATTGTAGTCTGGCTGGGTCCCTCAGGTTAGGAGCTATCGTGAGAATCGAGATTTTCTGTGTTGGGGGTCTGATGGCGTTGTCAGTTGGTTAAGACATTCTTCCCTTGTGTTCCCGCGTTTGTCCTGAATTTCGAGGATGAAATTTTTTTAAGGGGGGAGGGCTATAATGCCCTGAATTTTTTGGATCATTTTCGTGGGTCCCGGAGTGTGTTTTGTACTTTACGCATGTTTTTTCTTGATGTGTCTTCAGAACTCTGTGCAGGGTGAACTGACGCGTTCTCCGACTCCGGGACAATACCGGCGCGTTGGGCTCTTCCCGAGGATCGTGGAGGTAATTTTTCATATTTTTTTGAATTTTTGAAAATTTTGGGTTTTTCTATAAATAACCCCCCTCACCCCCTCTCTCTCCCCATTCTCTCTTTCTCACTCTCTCTCGTCTCTTTCTCTTCCCCTCTCCTCTGGACGGTCGACGGAGGTGATGGCGGGCAAGGTGGCGACGACGTGGGGGCGAGGAGCATGAGGACGGGTCAAGGATCTAGGCGTGGAGGCGCGTAGAAGCTCGGCAGCGAGTTCGTGTCCCGGCGGAGTCCCAACGGCGTTTTCTTGACGGATCGACGTCCTCGGTGCGCGGAATCTTCAGTGGAGGTAGGGAGATGGACCCACAGCTCGTGTACTTCCATTTTCGTGAGTTTGGTAGGCCGTGGTGAGCCGAGTGGGCTTATTTGAGTATTTTGGGGAAAATACATATTTTTAGGGAGTGAGCCGGATCTAGCGTTGTAACCACGTTTTGGGGGTTTAAATGGGTCCTCTCGGTGCTAGAGAGGTTGGGAACTAGTTTCCCCTTGTTTTCCCCTTCACGTGGGCGTGAACGGGGCGTGGAACGGAGTTTTCCACCGAACTCGCCGTTTTCGGGTTGCCAGAATAGAGGCGGTCATACCAGGAACCGCCACTAGGCGAGGCGGCCCTCAAGGAGGCCGCCACTCTCCCGTTTCACCGTGTTTTGGGTTGCGGTCTCGCGATAGACCGCTACGTTGGCATAGCGGTCCAAGCCAGACCGTTTCTCTTCCTGGCGTCCCTCGCAGGAAGCGGTCCAGAGTGGACCGCTACTTGCTGGCTGGCGCTCCAGATTGCACCGCCATATGGAGTTGCAGTCTTAGGGATGACCGTCCCTTTAACCGTGTGTTTTTGGAGGTTCGAGGTCCTGGCGAGACCGCTATATGTTTCTGGCGGTCTAGAGTGGACCGCTACTTACTGGCTTGCGGTCCAGGGTGGACCGCCAAGCATTTTGACGGTCCACGGAGGACCACCATTTGGTTTTCTGTGTTGGTGTGTTCCGGTCGCATTGTGTTGACCCCCGGTCGACCCGGTTGTGACCCAGTGGTCAACCTTTGGTCTCGTGGATGTCTCGAACACCCCGTGGGTTCCGTGATCGAGTTTTTGGGTGTCTAGAGGTACCATGCTACCTCGATTAGCGAGCCCATAGGTATGGTGGGTCCGGGTGACCCCCTATGTTCCGGGCGACCCCCTATGTTCCGGGCTTTCGTGTTTTCGCTAGAACGAGTCACCGTGTATCGGCATGTGTACGGTGGGTTATTCCCGCACGTCAATGGCTTTTCGAGAAGTGGTTTCCGTGCGGGCCATGTGCTTGTCCTTGGACTACGAGTCCAGTCACCCAGCCTGCGGGCTGGAGGGCTCTTGAGTTCCCTTTTTGAGGGAATGGCCTCGGCAGTTGTGAACTGCCTCGTGAGTCATCGTGCCGTGGTTTCGGATCTAGGGATTAGGCTAGACTGACGGTGTTGTGCTGTCCTTGTACACCGGTATTGACTTGAGTCATGTGACTCAAGGGCCGTTGGGTTTATTAGGTCTAGTGGACTATCTAGCTAGAGTCTGGTGGCTCTGAGCCACCTGGTACTCCGTGTTACTCACGATGGGTGCATGCGTAATTTGTGGTGTTCACGTTTAGTGACCCCCCACTAGCTGTGACTTTCCTGCGCACGCGAGTGTGGACCCACCCGGGAGTGGTGGAGAGCTTTCCCGAGAGAGACGATTTTTAGGCTGGTTACCATAGGGCCCCTCGCCTTTGCAGCCTGAGTCCGAGCTGGGGGGAAAACTAGCTAGAGGATCCGACTTAGAGTGGATGGTCTGTGTGTGCACACGTGGTTGGTTGGGGACGTCGGACCCGCGCTGACGAGCGCGACCCCAACCAGTCCTTGTTCTGTGGTTACTGTACGGTGTCTCAGTTCCTGCTGGGCCGGAGGGAGACACCTGAGGCGCGGACTAAGACATTAGTGGACGCTTCCGGCCTTGCTTCTAGTGGGCAGGTACTCCCATCACGTGACGTGAGGTTCTCGTGACTCGAGGTTCCGTTCACGTCTGCGAGACGTGGTTTTGCGTGGAGTTCCGGGTGTTTTCCCGATGCCGAGGTCTAGGGGTTCCGGTGAGCATCACCGAGGGCTTTCCCCTAGACAGCGTTGAGTTCCCGACATCGTGGTCGTTTTCCCCCGTAGCGTGGCTAGGGTGATTCGTAGTCTGGTGGTCCCCCGACTGGGAGATCGGGACGTATTTTCCGGTACAGTAGGAGTAGCTGTAGAGCCGAGGTTTTACCGGCCACCGTGTTTACTGTTCCTGCTGTTGTTGTTGTTCTAGCTATAATTGCTGCTTTCCGAGCCACCGTTATTTTCGGTTGGGGTTTTGTGGGACCCCTACTGAGCCAGTGACAGGAGGTTCACCCCTGCTTTTCAGGTGCGGCAGTTCTTCCTCGAGGTTCGAGGGTGCTGTGCAGAGATTCTTAGTTGTCAGCTTGTCGGGCCGAGTGTTCACTCGGTGTTGAGTACGTTCTTCTGCCTTAGACTGTACTTTCTGTTGGACTGGACTCTGTTGTAGTTGTTTATTTATTTCTGTTAATTATTAAATTGTCCTGCTTTGTTTCCTATTTCTTTGTACCTCCACACTCCTTTTCAGCCCTTCCGAGCCTCGACTCGTAGGCGGCGGGCCAGAATTCGAATGGTATCGGGTTCCTTTCCTAGTATCCGGATCCTGGGTTGTTACACTCTCTGACCGTCTCCCTCCCCTTCTTTGGTCCCCCTCTCAGCTCACCAACCCACCCCCTCTCTCGTCACCAACCCATCCCCTCTCTCTCTCACTCTGTCCCTCTGTACTTCCAGCGGATGCTAGCACCGAAGGCGGTGGAGGGGCGCCCTACTCCCTGTGCGCTCGCTCTCTCTCTCTCTCTCCCCTACACTTCTTTCTTTCTCACCTTCAGTGTAGTTTAGAGATTTAAGTAGAAATAGGTTAGAGATTTTCATCTCCCTCTCCTAATTTTCATTAACTAGAGTAACGACTTGATCACGGTAGGAGCATAATAGCTTATTCTTAAAGATTTTGGGATGTTATAATAAGTACGATAAAAGTAGAGATATATGAATAATTTTGAAAGATTACGATAGTACAAAATTAATTTTCATAAATTCAATAAATCTTTAATTATTCACGTAGGTAGAGCGTCGAAACTTCCTTTCCCAGCCACAACTACCCCGGTAGAGCCCAAGCACCGTCACTCCACGTAGCTTCCAGAAGACGTCAACGTCATGGGGTTGATGCGGTGATATTTGGCACGCCGCTACCAACTTTGCGGTGGTGCAAGTTTGTCGTCACGTATATAATAGACAGCTCATCGGCATGACGGCCGATGCGTGCAAATAATACTAAATTAAAGAAGATATGGACGCTTTGCAAAGCTTTTCGTGCTTGATGCATGGCATCTCGAAACCACCCCATCACAGGATATAATTAAAACTTATGCATTGTGTTCTACAAGAAATTAATCAATTAACGTACCCCGTGGTACGAAGCGTGGGGTATGTACGTACGTCTTCTCCAGAGCTGCCGTCTCAGAGAGGGCACCAACAGTTGTCGTCTCCACGCACAGAGACGAAGGGGAAGAGAAAAGAAGGCACAACAACGTACACTAGCAAAAGCAGCGCAAGGGGGGGGTGTCCTGTGACTACCTCAATGAATGGTTGGAATTTTGCATGCTTGCTCCGTTCCATGAAGAAGAAAACACAGACCACGGCAAAGGTGGGAAGGGAAGCGGGGTCCTGCCACATGCGGTAGTAGGTCATCTTGCAATCAGGAACAACATGAAACCAATGGAAACAACACCTGACTTCTGTAAGTATCAATCATACAACAAGAAGTAGTGTAGTGTCTTTTTACTTCAACCGATGAGCCAAGTGACGGTAAAAACATGCATGGTACAACCAGTGCACTTTTTTGGAATTCATATACGTGTTTGTCAAAAGGACAGAGACACCCCCCCCCCTCGATGTCAAAACAAAAAACAAAGCCGTACGTGCGCACGTAGAGATAATTTCCTAGCTGCTCCCTCGATCCGTTTGTCTCCAGCCAGCCACAGTAAGGGAAACTGCTGGGAACAGCGGGTTATTTGTTCTTGCCCGGCCACCATGCACAGTATCTAGCTAGCTAGATTTCTCTCCCATCGCGACGTGGTTAATTTCCGGTTCGTATCAATTCCGCCATGCATCGTTATGAAGTGCTCTGCAACATTTTAATGAGGGCAGCAGGCGTGATGATGATGATGCTGGCAGTGGCGGAACTCTACGAGTCTTCCCCTGTCTGCATGCTGCAAGATGACAAGTCTAATAATTGGGGAGGGGTCAGTTACTCGGGCTTTCATCTCTATCCAATTAAGTTGCCAGTTCTCTCGTGCATGTGGGAGCCGTCCACTCTCTCTCTCTCTTTCTTCTCTCGCCAGCTGCCGCAACGTGCCGTGTTGCTTGTTTCCTTTCTGGAAAGCTGAGCGCTGGCACCTTTACGATGAAACAATTGGCTTCTTCTTCCCCATTCTGATGGACACATCGATCTTTATCAATTAATGGTGTTACAGGTAGCATTGCCCTCAGGCCTGAATGATCCTTCTTTCCAGATAAGAAGCTCGACGGAAAATGTCCAGCAATTAAATATTTGTGTCACGCATGCATGAATTGGTTACGTGTGTCTGTTGGTTTGTTCATCTAGCTAGGCTATTATCATGAGTTGGATTAGGGTTTAATTTTATTGGACTTGTGAAATCGTAAGAAACAAGTCCGAACTAATTGAGAATGCCTGTGACATAAGTAAAGTCTGCGAATTGGGTTCCCATTTTTACAAAGGTCACTTTGATAATAAGTTAGAATAAATTAACTCGGGTGAACCCGAGATGCGTTATTTATGAATTTTTATATTTTTAATTTAGTACATATCTTACTCAGAGTCGTGTAAGATATTCATGTAAGAGAAGTGCAATAAATTAACCCTGAATTAAGAGTCTTAACTCTCTATCTGACTCTGAGTGATATATTTCGACTGTCATATTTGAATAATTCATTCGCTCACGAATAAGTCATCTTAATTCATCTTATTTCATCGCGAAGATGACCCTTAGTAAGATAGTTAATTACAACTCTAAAGTTAGACATAACCCCTTGCCCGAAAGAAAAGATCGATCCTGAAAGAAAAAATAAGTAATTCCATCCGATATTTCGTACGTGGGTATTCGTCGAATTCAAGCGAAAATACGCTTTGATTTCTTGATTAGATACTCACATGATAGGTTACCCAATAAATTAAAACTCTCCATTGACTAGCTTGGGCAAACAGCCGAAGAGAGTGGGGACTCCTGCCTCCAAAGTGGGGGGCATCACTTTGATCGATTGAGGTGAAGAGGAAAAGACTTGTGACTACTGATGAGATGGACGAGTTATTTGACGTCCAACGTACATTCGATCGTTAACTTTCTCTTACCGAAGGTGACAATTCTTTTCCTGTGGGGAAGTGGGGTGTACGTTGTGACACTCTCCATAGTGGTACACTTACAATTCCAGCTCTCAAACTCGTCCCGTCACGTCCCTTTTTTTTCCTTGTCCATATAAAAATACAGGTGCACAACTACTCGATCCATCAGTCCCTTCCCCTTCTTCCATCTCTCTCTCTCTCTCTCTCTCTCTCTCTCTCTCTCTCTCAAACGATCTAAGTAAACTGCAGCCCCACGAAAGCTACATGCCATCAGATGGGAAGCTGGGCCCCTTTAGTTCAGGTTCGTAATTAACAAGTTTTATGATCACCCGTTTGTTGTCATTAAATTAGTGATTTCTATCTTCCATCATATAAACTAGGATTTTTTTCATAGAAACCATCGTTATATGTGAAATTATAAAAAAATCACTCTTAGAAATGTATTATCATACATATCACTATATAAATTCTAATTGTGCAAAACTATCATCCGAGTTAACTTCTATTGACAGATAGTCGAATATTCGACGGAGATTCTAATATTCCCGTTAAAGAGGAGTAAAATGACCTAAATGTCCCTCCTCTCACCTTCCCACCCTCCGCCGTCCACCGACGTCGACCACCCCCGCCGCAACCTCCAGCACCCACGCCTCCCCACATCCGCCGCTGCCGCCTCCCAGACACCATCGCACCCTGCGCCCCCACACCACCAACCACCTCCCCCACGGCTGCACCTCCACATCGCGACCGCCGCGACCTCCAGCACCCACGCCTCCCGCCTCCCCACGTCCGCCGCTGCCGCCTCCTAGGCACCGTCGCACCCTGCGCCCCCACGCCGCCAACCACCTCCCCCACGGCTGCACCTCCACATCGCGACCACCGCAACCTCCAGCACCCACGCCTCCCCACGCCACTGCGAGCCCGCCACCTGCCGCTGTCCTCCCTTCGCCTGTGAATCCGCCACCATCGCCCCCCCTCATACCGTCGCCGTCGAGCCCAACACCACCACCGCAAGCACACAGGGACCCCCCCCCCCCTCGACCCTCTCCTTCTCTCCCTTATTTCCCCTGCTAACCCACCATCGTCGTCCCACCATCCCCCTCTCCACTCCAACCCCCCTTTCTCTGTTACTTACCCACCGCCAGAACACTCACGTCGGCCGACCTCCTCGCCTTCACCCTCTCTTTCTCCCCAGCCGCGAGCCCCACCGGTCTCCACGCCTTACCCTTCTTATTCACAGCCGCAGCACCCCATCGCCACCACCTGCAACCTCCACAGCCCGTGAACGACTCCCCCCGTCCACCTCCCCAGCCAACGTGCCAGCCAACGTGCCTCACCCTCTCTCCCTCTCTCTCTTTTTCTCTCTCTCCCCTGTGATATCTCACCCTCTCACCCCCTCTCCCTCTCTCTCTCTCTCCCTCGATGGTGTAGTCAGCTACGAGGGCCACTCCCGCCCCCTGGTGGCCGTCCGGGCAACAGAGCTCTCCGACGGCTCCCTGTTCATCAGGTGCGAACGAGTGCCACGGTTAGATCTTTAACCGGGGCTAGTATGGACATTTCCTAAGCTTAGTCAAAGTTAACTGTAGTTAAACCCAGGGCTGGTCACGCGCGGTTACTCATATGATAATTTTGCACAATTAGAATTTATATAGTGATATGTATGATAATACGTTTCTAAGAGTGTTTTTTTGTAACTTCACATATAACAATGGTTTTTATGCAAAAAAATCCTATAAACTAATTACCCACGTGGATTCCCACACATAAAAAAGCATAGCCTTCTTTTGTGTATCAATCATTTCTCTTTTTAATCCTTTGTTCATACTTCAAAATTTTCTATTATTCTCTATTGAATCAAAGTAACTAGAATATTCTTCTATGTATTTCTCGGTAAATAGTACGAAGGATTATGATATTGCCTTTTTTAATGCAATCAATCATGTGTTTGTTATAGTATAACTTTCAATATAGCATGCTAGCCATGCCCCTATTACCGTTTATATTAATAAGGCGAGATATATGGACATGTAATATATATGCTTCAAGAAGACTAGTTTTTGCAAAAGCATATATTAAAAAAAATAAAAAGCTAATGTAATATTAATAATAATGGATGATTTTTCTGTTTGAATGAATGAACGAGTAATATTGAATTTTTTAGTGCTGAGGAGGGAGAAATTTGTCAGACCTATTATGACCTATCATTGATCGGTTCATAGTTCAAGATGCCGCCTACCAAACGCCACACAAGATTGGCCCAGCATCTAGGCACGTGCTCCACGTACATTCATGCCCCACGTTCCTCGTGGCACTTTATCAGATAGCCATTGTAGAGAATATGTGCGGAAAGATACAGAGAAGTATAATATACAGTCTCACATAGAAGAGTAAAATAGGCAAAGAACAGAGCAAGCACATAAGAAAGAACGCACCGGATTTACGTGGTTCGATCGGAAAGATAATTTCGATCTACGTCCACGGACAGGATCTCTTCACTATCTTTAATTTCAATGGTAACAGTACAATGTCAAAAGCATTTAAGGCCTCCCCAAGCCAAACTCTTTTCTTCTCGGAGGAAGAACGGAGAAAAATAATTTTTATTTTTTTTATTTTTCCATGACTATACCATAGACATCCCAAACCCACAATATAAAATACTCCTATTGCACCTGGGACTCTATCCCAAATATCCTGAACATGGGCTTCACATATCTAAACGTGTGGGGCCCATGTTTTTCCTTTTCCTTCTTCTCCGGGCCGTTGCGAGGAGGACACGAATGTGGGATCTCCCACGTTTTCCACCATGCACACGTCAACATTTCTCCCACTTGAAGACATGTTCAGCCATCAATCAAATCACCATCAAGAGATCTCGCCACAAACAACTCGATCAAGTAGCTCCAAGTCTAAGAGAAGCTTTGCTTACATTGAACTTCTCTCGGCTCACCGGCTTCGTCAGAACATCTACTGGATTTTCATCTGTATGAATCTTCTGTAAGGCTCTGTTTGTTTGCAGAATAGGGTCGGTTTAACCCGGATACCCCACCCTTATACTCATCCTAATCGGTTTGATTGCGCAGATCCCATATTCTGGCTGGTATCCGGGTTAAGAGCCGGTATCCGAGTTAAGGGCCGATTAGGTTATTCGAGAGAAAAGGCGGAATAAGATAACCCCGGTTACGGTATCCCTTGGTGAAAGTAAATTTCCGTATTCTTTGGAATAACCTAACCTCGGTTATAGTATCCCCCTTAACCTATTCTGCAAACAAACATGGCCTAAGAGAATTAGACCATCTTCCACCACATCACAAACAAAGTAATATTGAACATTAATGTGTTTGGTCATGAAATGGAAGGCATGATTTCTAGCCAAATGCAAAGCACTCTGACTATCACAATAAGCCTTCATCACATCAAGTCCCACCTTGAATTCTCCACATAGTCGCCGTAGCCAAATAGCTTCTTTACATGCATGTGTAGCTGTCATATATTCTACCTCTATGGTAGATAAAGCAACAACTGACTGCAATTTAAAAATCCAACTGACCGCAACACCTGCCATAATGAAGACATAACTTGCGGTAGATCTCCGTCTATCTCTATCACTAGCAAAATCAGCATTAACAAAACCAACACAATTTAAATCCATGTTACCAAAACACAAGGTAACATCAGAAGTGCCCCTCAAATAACGAAGGATCCACTTCACACCCTTCTAATGATCACGACCAAGATTTTCCATATACTTGCTGACTACTCCCACTGCTTGAGCTATGTCAGGCCTTGTGCATACCATGGCAAACACAAGGCTCCCTACTGCAGATGAATATGGTACCTGAGACATATTTATCCTTTTTATTTCTGTGTTGGGACACTGATCAGATGATAACTTCAAGTGAATAAGAAATGGAGTACTCACTCGCTTAGCATTCTGCATATTGAAACGTTGCAGAACCATTTCAATATAACTTTCCTGTGATAGCCAGATCTTCTTATCCTTCCTTCTTCTCAGTACCTTCATCCCTAGAATTTGGTTCACAGCACCCAAGTCCTTCATGTCAAACTCCCTAACCAACTGAGCTTTCAGGGTGGTAATATACTTTTTACCGTTGCCTGCAACAATCATATCATCAACATACAACAATAAAATATAAAAGCATCCATCACGAAAATCACAAAAATAAGCACAGTGGTCAGCTTCACATCTATGAAAAT
This sequence comes from Amorphophallus konjac, assembly GCA_022559845.1. Lineage (NCBI taxonomy): Eukaryota > Viridiplantae > Streptophyta > Magnoliopsida > Alismatales > Araceae > Amorphophallus > Amorphophallus konjac. The sequence continues at coordinate 18,955,511 of CM040125.1, forward strand.
CCAAGTTCAAAATTAAGGAATCAAATCGTTTGTACCAACACCTAGGCGCCTGTTTTAAACCATACAACGATTTTTTCAGCCTACAGCAAACCAAATTTTTATTGTTTTCTTCAACAAAGCCTTCAGGTTATGTCATATAAATTTCTTCTTTGAGTTCTCCATGCAAGAACATAGTTTTCACATCCAACTGTTCTAACTCTAAGTCAAGAACAGCTGCCATAGCCAAAACAACTCTGATAGTAGACAGACGAACAACTGGAGAAAAGATTTCTTCAAAATCCACACCTGGTTTTTGAACATATCCCTTCACTGCCAACCTAGCTTTGTATCTTTCAACATTATCATCAAGGTCCTTTTTCAACTTGTAAACCCATCTACAACCAATTGTCTTTCGACCCTTGGGTAGCTCTACAAGCTCCCATATTTGATTTTTATGTAAGGACTCCATCTCCTCTTCCATTGTAGCTCTCCAGCAACTAGCATTATGACTTTTACAAGCCTCTTTATATGAAATAGGTTTGTGCTCTTCTTCCAAACATGCATAAGCAGTAACAACATTACCATGAGACTTATCTGTCATAACATAGTCAATGAATCTAGCTGGAGGCTGAGTAGTCCTCCTGGGTCTACTAGAACTGGCCTGGGCTTCAAGAACTGGAACCTCATCTTGCTGATATGAAGCTTCTTCATCATGCTCAGCAACTGGTAGATGATTTTTAGAATCTTCTCCATCTTCATTTGACTGATTTTGATCTCCATCAGATACATGTTCAATCTGTACTCCTTTTCTTGGTTTCTGTGAACATCCTTGCATAGACTCTTCATTAAAAACATCTCGGCTGATGACAACTTTGTGGGCAGCAGGATCCCACAATCTATACCCCTTTGTTCCTGTCTGATAGCCAAGAAAAATACATCTCCTGGAATTTACATCAAGCTTGGTCCTCTTTTCTTTAGGAACCCAAGCATAAGCATCACACCCAAAAACACGAAGGTTAGAGTAATTGACAGACTCACCTGTCCATACTTCTTCTAGAGTTTTCAAATCAACAGAAATAGTGGGCAACCTGTTAATCAGATAACATGCAGTATTAACTGCTTCAGCCCAAAAATATTTCTCTAACTTAGCAGTGCTCATCATGCTTCTAGCACGCTCCATGACAGTCCTATTCATTCTCTCTGCAACACCATTTTGCTGTGGTGTACCTGGAACTGTTAAGTGCCTTCTGATGCCATGTTCACTGCAAAACTTTTGAAACTCTGAAGAACAAAACTCACCTCCATTATCAGTTTTCAAACATTTTATTTTCAGCTCTTTCTGATTTTCCACCAGAGCTTTAAAACTCTTAAATTTTTCAAAAGTCTCTGATTTTCTTTTAAGCATGTACACCCACACTTTTCATGAAAAATCATCAATGAAAGTGAGAAAATAACGATTACCTCCTATTGACTCAATAGGAGCCTCACATGTATCTGCATGAATCAAATCAAGGTAATTTTTACTTCTACTAGTAGAAGAAGAGAAAACCAATCTATGTTGCTTGCCATATAAACAATCTTCACAAAAGTCTAAAGAGGAAGACTTTATAACTAGACGAAGATCCCGCTGAGCGAGTGCCTGCAATCCACGCTCACTGACATGGGCCAAACGGCGATGCCAAATCTTTGTAGACTCAGTCTTTGCACTTGCTGTCATTGCTTCTCCTACCAAAGTCTCACCAATCAACCTGTAAAGATTTCCATCCAGTTCTCCCTTCGTCACTACCAGTGCGCCTTTCACCACTTTCAACTTTCCTTTTTCACCAGTGAATTTTAAACCATGCTCATCAAATTTTTTCAAAGATAGCAAACTTTTCTCAGACCAAGAACATGTCTAACATTAGTAATAATGCGAACATATCCATCAAACATTCTGATTCTAACATCTCCCACTCCAACAACACTGCAATGACTGTCATCACCCATGTAGACAACACCACTACTAGCTACATGCCCTGTAAGTATGGAGCCACTCCCTATGAGGAGTCATATGGAAAGATGCACCAGAATCCAAGATCCATTGTCTCAGCATGTCCACCTTCTCTAATGCAGACAAAGCATCACCATCTACAAGGCTATCAAAATTTTCAGCCAAATTTCCTTTAAAATTACTAGGTTTGGAATTTGAATAAGAACTCTCACCATTATTCTTTCTTAGTCGGCAGTCTTTTTTCAGATGTCCGGACTATCCACAACCTCAACACTTCATCTTCTTCTTCCCTCCCTTTGATTTTGATCTAGATCTGCCTCTGTCTGCTTGCCCTCTTTCAATAGACCTTCCCCGTGTAACCATCACATCTCTAGAGGAATTTTGTCCAGATTTTCTCCTTAACTCCTCAGTTAGAAGCGAAGACACCACAGAATCCATATCGAGAGTTGCAACATGACTTAGGCTCACGATCAAATTATCCCAAGAGTCAGGCATAGAACAGAGAAGTAAAGTGATTTTTTTCTCAGCCTCAATTTTAACATCTAAAGACATTAATTTGCTGACCAAAAAATTAAACTGGTTGAGATGTTCATGTACCGATTCTCCTTCTTTCATCTTCAGATTGTACAACTGCCTCCACAAGAAAATCTTGTTCACTAGGGATTTACCCTCGTACATAGTATGAAGATTATCTCACAATGACTTTATCATCGTCTCGGTAGTCTGAACATTGAACAATATCGAATCTTCCAACGCCAGAAGAAGATCTGTGCCAAAGCCATCTCATCTTTCTCGTCGAACTGTGCATCATACATGCCTTCTGATTTCTTCTCTTTTCCCTTGAGTGCAATAGTGCAACCGTCCTTCACTAGAACAGCGTGCATCTTCAATTTCCATAGTGCAAAGTTCGTTCCGTCAAAGCGCAGAAACTCGTACTTGGTCGTGCTCTTCGCAGCCATCAAGAAAATGCACAAAACACACTTCTCACAACCTTCAACTCTGATACCAATTGTAGAGAATATGCACAGAAAGGTACAGAGAAGTATAATATGAGAAGAATAAAATAGACAAAGAACAGAGCAAGCACACAAGAAAAAACACACCAGATTTACGTGGTTCGATCAAAAAGATACTTCCGATCTATGTCCACGGGCAAGATCTCTTCACTATCTTTAATTTTCAATGGCAACAGTCCAAGCTCTTTTCTTCTCAGAGGAAGAACGGAGAAGAACGGAGAAAAAAAAATTTCAATTTTTTTTATTTTTTGAGGGCTATACCATAGACATCCCAAACCCACAATAAAAAAGACTCCTATTCCACCTGGGACTCTATCCCAAATATCTTGAACATGGGCTTCACATATCTAAATGTGTGGGGCCCACGTTTTTCCTTTTCCGTCTTCTCCAGGCAATTGCGAGGAGGACGAACGCGGGATCTCCCACGTTTTCCACCATGCACACGTCAATAGCCATTATGGCTATAATGATTTTTCTTGTAGTGCCAATGACTCTGCACCCTCACCTCTCGTACAGTGAGCGAACAAGTAACCGATGATCCCACGATCGGACAATCCATTACTCCACTACAACGTCTCCAATAAGTCATGAAGTAATAGAAACATACGGACTCAAGAGAAATCTTTTAAGTGAGACCCTAGACAGACACTCAGAGGACAATACGTAACCCATTCATAGATATCACCAAAACTACTCACATTTATGAATATCTATTCTCTTTGTCCAAGCACTCCCCTCCCTCGTCCAAGCACTCATATCCACACTCCGAGCATCATTTTTCCTTACCCAAATACTATTCTGGCTTAAATGTCGGATAATTACTCTCTGAGATTTTTCACAGAACTCTTTCAGACGTGCATGTTTTTATATGACCGTATATTTTCTCGAAACTACTTAACTCTCTCACATAAAAAAAAAATCAAAAAAAATATGATACTAGATTCGAAATATCATATTTTTATCTCTACAAGTATATTATTTTTATATTATAGTATTATTTTAAAATAAATTTTAAAATATCATATAATTGACCGCCCTAAAGAAAAATCCCGCGTTCACCCCTGCCGGACAGGATAGTGAAAGCCTACCATCCACCCCTCTCCTCCACAATTGCTCGCCCTTCTTCCTTGACCTTCCTACTACTACTATATGGAAGGATGTGTTGACCCTGTCTCTAATACTGCCTCACGCATTCAAACACCTTGAAATCTCACGTCAGGCTTCAAGCTCCGTGGACTCTTCCTCGTCGTTGCCCCCCCCCCCCCCCCCCCCTTTCCCACTCCATTTTTTAAATAAGAAAAGAGAACTGGAGATTAAACTCGACACCTCTCGAGAAAGAAAGAGAGTGTTCGCTCCGTCACTAACAGAGGATATTGCTTTATTATTTTGATTGTTAGCTAGGGAGGATAACAAAGACCGTGTACATCTTCGCATTTACTTCACTAACGAAAACACAGGTTATAATTATAGATACTCATTAACTAGGGGCTTTCTAAGATGAGTCAGATTTTTGACGATTAGATCCCAAAAACGTCGTTAGCTGCAAGAGTTTGCTCAGAATTGTCTATGTTTATAATTAAGGGTGTCGGAACCAAAATAACCAGAGAAAATTAATATTTTGGATCGGTGAACTTGCTAAACTGGACACTTGTTATAGGGTTGACGTGACGTTTCGCAAATCCAGTCGCTTTTATATATAGCTGAAGAATGTTCATGCACTTCGAGGATATTATTTTTAGACACCACTATAGACCGGACAAGATATATATATATATATATATATATATATATATATATATATATATATATATAGGTACGTATATCTTGCAAAGATATCATGCACAATATTCAGCTAAACAAAGAAGCCCATTAGTTAATTAAATAATCTGCGACTGTTAATTCTACATATATATATATATATATATATATATATATATATATATATGCTACGACGACGACAAAAAGTGTCATATCTGCATGCAGACTGCACGCGTTAATAAATTATATAAGTATACGTGGTTTCTCTAGGTTCACCGAACCTCATCAACCATTCTAAAGAGAAATGTGCTCTCTCTCCCCCACCCACCCCTCCAATTAGAACATTTTTTATGATTAAGAAGGATAACAAAGGCCATGTACACCTCATGTACCTCACTCACTAACTGAAACAGATGTTCTTCGGCAACCAGGGAGACTCTCTTCCCAAAAGGAGATACACTTAGTTTTGAGATCCCAAGGTAGTAGTAGAAGAAATGTTCTCACTTGTTGGAGATTATTTTAGAAGCTATTATATATTATGTTCTTAGACCAGAGGCAAGGTACCTCGTAAAGATGAAGGACCCAATATTAGAGGACGTGCACCCATATATGACATTCTTCCAACGCCAACTTTTGATGCTTATGTTCTTAAAAAGAACCTATATATAACATTAATATGATAACTCGTAGATCTTCCCACCATCTAAAAAAGTCCGGTAAGTAGGCGAATCCAAATTAATTAGAGCTAGAAGTGGCCTCTATAATATATATATATATATATATATATATATATATGAGAAGGGGAGAGTTCGTCCGGCCCAATAAGATCCAACACAAGTTGGCCCACAGTCCACTACATGGCCTGCCAAGGCACATAGGTCCAGACCTCGTACGTCACGTGCGCCCTCATCCTTCGACGATGAGTGATGTATGTCTCTAGAGATCATCACCTCATTAATGACGAAACAACATAGACGGTAAAGAAATATTGGCATATCAACTTCCACGCCTCCTCTCCCTTATTAGGTGAGCCAACATGTGACTTACGTCTCCACTACTAGGATAACCCCACCATCACCAAGGCAGAAGGCAAAAATAAACAAGACGAAGTCAAAGAGGACCCTATAAATAAGATCTTGGTCATACGGCCAGGGAGGTATAAAATCAATACCCCTCCAACTCTCACCTCTCTCAAGTCTCCCACCCTTCTCATACTGAGCTAATCCTATGCCTCCACTCTCAGTGGACTGGTCTCCACGTCTTTCTTTATCCAATGCTCAGTCCAAGCACTCTCATTCTCCTCAGACCTTTGCTCCCTCCTCGGCCAAGCACTAAGGCACGGCCTCCGGCCCCAACGTGCCTCTCCCCAAGCGCTCCATCTCTATGTCGGCGATCGTCTTGCTTAAGGATGAATGTCCGCTGAGACCCAAGACTCTTTTTGACGCTATCCTGTACTTATATATTACCCTCGGTGTTGACCTCATTCTCCCTCGTTGAATAAATTTTAGAGATGTAACTCGCGGTTCAAGATAACACACTCGCACATGTGTGTGTGCGCGCGCGCGCACGTGTGTTCACATGTTTATCCCGAAATCATTCTACTGTGTGTGTGTGTGTGTTCACATTTTTATCCCGAAATCATTCTAATGTCTCTGTGTGTGTGTGTTTGTGTGTGTGTTCACATTTTTAGCCCGAAATTATTCTACTGTGTGTGTGTGTAAGGCAGCAGTTGTCATGTAGTATTGTTTAGATCTCATCAAATACAAAATAGGGTGATTAAAGCTTCAAGATTTCATTCACATTTTTATCCCGAAATCATTCTACAATGTGTGTGTGCGCGCGCGCGTGTGTGTTGTTTAGATCTCATCAAATACAAAATATGGTGATTAAAGCTTCAAGCTTTCATTCACATTTTTATCCCGAAATCATTCCACAGTGTGAGTGTGTGAGTGTGTGTGTGCGTGTGTGCGGTCACTCATTTAGACCGAGACACAAATAAGGCAGCAGTTGTCATGTAATTTTGTTTAGATCTCATCAAATACAAAATATGCTGATTAAAGATTCAACCTTTCATTCACATTTTTATCCCGAAATCTTTCTAGAGAGAGAGAGTGTGTGTGTGTGTTTTCACATTTTTATCCCGAAATCATTCTACTGTGTGTGTGTGTGTAAGGCAGCAGTTGTCATGTAGTTTTGTTTAGATCTCATCAAATACAAAATAGGGTGATTAAACCTTCAAGATTTCATTCACATTTTTATCCCGAAATCATTCTACAACGTGTGTGTGCGTGTGTGTGTGCGCGTGTGTGCGTGTGTGTGTGTTTTGTTTAGATCTCATCAAATACAAAATATGGCGATTAAAGCTTCAAGCTTTCATTCACATTTTTTTCTCCGAAATCTCTACAAAGCCTCTTCACTGACATTCCCAACTCCAACCAGTAGTGGAATTTGCATTCCCTCCGGCCATTAGATACACTGGAGCACCCCCGAGTGTGTGGCATTTATTCACTTGCTAGCTCCTCCTCGTCCCTTGCTCTGCCCCGCACAAGCTAGTACTACCGCGCAAGGTCTCGTAACCATCAACATCACGGTGGAACCATGGATGCGGGAGCACCACAGTCCCGACATGCCCATCTTTAATTACTGTTGTTGTGGTGGTCCATCATGCACATGGAACTCCCCCGACCAAACAACCCCCCCACACACCCACACCTCCCCTTTTGACAATTACTTACCACGTACACACATGGGACAAGAGTACCATCCCGGTGAACCCAACAAGCCCCCTCAATAATTGAAGGTGAACAGGAGGCTCCTCCCCGGCAATAACACTTTTAAAACACCCCCTCCCACCCCCACTGTTAGTCACGTTGAGAGGTCCCCCCCCCCCTCCACAGAAATCTCCAAAAATTTTATCCAACTTAATTAGTCCCCACGTCACACTAAAAACTCCATCATATGCCAAAGGGAGAGAAACAGTGATCAATAAACATGGGTGATGGGTGAAGTGTGAGTGTTTCGGGGGGGGGTAGGGGGTTGCTTGTGATATGTCAGAGGGATAGTTGAGGTGGTGGGATCCTTTGTGTGTGCACGTTGATCTGCCCTTATCCGGACAACGTGTTGGGCGATTGGGGCGGTTGTGTAGTAGGGCCCAAGAGCGGTTTGGGAGTTCTAAAATCCAAGATACAATTTATTTATTTATTTTTGTTTGGAAAAATACTAGTTTCTTAAAATTAGAGACTTTAGGAAAGTAAACATTGATATTAAATTTCTTTTTTTTTCTCGTTCAGATAACTTGTCCCGGAAGTTTATTAAACCTCAAGTCTGATGACTTTTCTGTTTTAGCAGAAAAAAAGGTAAGCTTCTCCCTCCATCTGGATATTTCTCTCTCCCCCAATAACAGCCATGACTTTAGTCTTAATTCATGAGGGATTTGATTTTTTTTTAATTCTCAAGTAGTATTAAGTTGTTTTAAAAAATCTAAAGAATAAAAAATAGGAAACCCTAAAATGAATCGAGCGAGTCCAGGTTGTTAAACAATCCAACTGAGTTTTCTACTTGGGTGATATTTAAAAAGAGTTCTTGTGTTGTGTTGTGTGTGTGTGTGTGTGTGTGTGTGTGTGTGAGAGAGAGAGAGAGAGAGAGAGAGAGAATTAAACACGCAAAATATAAAATAATAATTGAGGGTCTGAGATCAATCGGATGCAATTGAGAAAATAAACAAATGGTTACATGGACAAAGGACACCACAATATGGCATCGATTTCTATATCCTTTAACATCTTGACAACGATGATATCCTTATCCTAAAATCGCACATGAATAAGATGTATCCTAATCATCGTTCCTTCTAAGTTTCCGAGGGAACGCACGCAGTTGGGCTTCTTCTGACGGACCAACATGCGCGCGGTACTTCATTCGGATCTTTTTCTCTGACCTCCTCTCTCTGGAAATCTTTGAAGATGAATATGGATAAGGATTTTGCCATCATAATGTTTTGAAATGGGTTTTGTAATAATATTGATTGAGTACGGTTTACGTTAATCAAGTTTATAATACACTCTGTTATGATATGAGTTTCAAAGATGAAGATTTCATGATGCAAGTTCAAAAATATTTATGTTATGTAGCATTAGATGGCCCGAAGAAAAATTGCGTATGTTGCGGATAGCGAATATTCCTTTCACAACAAAACTATTCTCTAGATAATACAACAAAAACCCTCTGTCGTCCCATTTGGGCACATTCACTGGTGTAACCTAAGTGACATGGCATGCATCCCCACCGGTGCGAATTACTCATATCACAGTGACCCCCATATAAGAATATTTTGAACGAAAATCTCTAGATATATTTTTTTTTCTTTTCGGTCAGAGTTTTTATAATTTTTAAATAATCTCTCGACCATTTTCTCGAATTAGAAGGTTTTGTAGACTTTTCTTGAAAATTTACGACCTGCCCACGTAGGTGGATGCTGTCTAAACTCTAGATGAATATTAATCAAAGTTCACCTAAAACCATAAAGATACCAGGAGGACGTGAGGGAATTCTTTATATAGGCAAGATTTGTATTTCTTTTTCATGCTGACCTCGCTATCTCTCTCTCTCTCTCCCTCACACACACACACACACACATTTGACAGATGGAAGTATGGTCGAGCGAGTCGTCAACAAGCAGTAACCGTTATAATCCGCTGCCTCTTCACCTTTTTTTTATTTTTATACTGGACTTCCGTTGTTTCCTTGGAAGCATCTAAACGCAATACAATGGGCTCGAACATCACTGGTCCACAAGTTAGCAAATGGCTTCCATTTCCGAACAAAAGCAATAAAAGAAATGTGTATGGAATTAAACAACAGCTTTCTATCCATACAAAGCATGCGTCCACATTCGATTCAAAAGCATTTTTTAATTCTCAAGCAGCTTTTGTTTTCTGCACGGAACAAAAGAAAAGGAAATCTTAGAACAGCCAAAAAGAGGAACTCCAAGTATGAAAGAAATGCTACTGCAGATCCAACAAAGACAAATTGGAGGGGACCTACAGATATTGCTATCATGAGGATCAAAAATACAAAACAAAACACATTACATCTTTACAAGTCCAACTCCATCCGAGCGTTCTCTTCAGAAGCTGCTTTGATAATTGAATAGGGCTCGAGCTAGGGTGACTTATTCACATTATTCTACCTAATCGAGTAATCGAGTTTGGTACCACAGATAAGTTGAACCGGGTTGAATGAGTTATTCCAGGGTAAAGTAGAATAACTAATTCGAGTAAAATGGTCAAATTGGTTATTCTAGGTAAAATAAGATTACTTTCCATGTATTTTTTATCTATTCTATTTTTAAATTATTTTATCTATTTTAATTTTCTTACTCTAGGTAGAATAAGAAAATAGTTATCAAACTAGAAGAGGTTAAATCCTGGAATACCCTACCCGAGCCTACCCTAACCCGCTTATCCTGTTCGTTTATCAAAGTAGGGAATTTGTCCTCAACATTTTGTGCAGTTAAGCTTCTCTTTTTCTTTGTCTAACTAAAATAAAGTAAGGAATTCTACATTTAAAAGTATAAATCAAGCTAGCTCAGATATTGTTCCTATTAGAATAGTTCCACAATGAAAAGGGACAAAGTAAAACGTGTTTAAAATAATAGAGCCCTCTCTATTCAATGTCTTAAGATTTTAAGTTGGATGGCCCAAATCTAAAACTACAATTGTTATCGAGCCCATGGTAATAATCCGGTCTACACAGTACACACTCCATATTTGTCATAGTCCACGTGACAAAGCCTAAATTGACATATCGTAAGAAGACACATTAGAATAGCCCCCACATTAGAAAAGGGACAAAGTAAAATGTGTTTAACATAGTGGAGATCTCTCCATGCAATACTTTAAGACTTTGAGTTGGATGGTACAATCCAACAACTTCAACAATTTCAAGTTAGTCGCCGGGCTTTAGTTTCACATCTGTGGAATTTTAGCCTTCTCAAAAGATATAAAATTGAAACATCCAAAAGAAGTTTGAAAGAGCATTAAATGTCTCCTCTAAGAACTGGATTGGTTAGCCCTCATCATTCTCTACACTTTTATTTCATAGATGGGGTAACCAGATGCATTTTCTACATATGAGATTTTTGGCTTAACATTGAAATACAGAGGAACAATAATACTCATCAGATAATTAATCTTTCACATATGATGCTATAGAGAACATCTGGAAGCAATGAACTCACCCGTTTTTCTTCTTCCATCTTAGCCTTTATGTAGGAGTAGAGAGCAACTCCACCAATAGCAATGCAAGTTCCGATGCCAGTTTGTGTGGAAATCTTGTTGCCTGTACATAGTTCAAGTAATAGTCATTAAATTCGAAAAAAGCACAATTTGGAGGTGAGAGTAAATGAAAAATTGAGATTGACAATGAACAATTAGCACATACCGAAGACTATGATTGAGAATCCAATCACAAAGACACGCTTCAACACATTCCCAACAGCATGTGTGAGTGGAGCTACTCTCTCCAAGGTGTTAGTCGCGACCTGAGAAACTCCATATAAATGAAGATATTAAAAATTCCAGTAATAGGATAATGATTTCAAACATGCCATTTAACACTTTAGCCACGTTGGATATAATGTTGAAGATAACCTGACTTCAGATATGTTTTGACTCTTTTGACAATGGTAAATCCTAGAATCTTCAAACCAGTAAACAGATCAACATAAAAGAGTTTGGTCAATGTTCCACATTCTCGGATACTATTTTTTTCTGCAACAAATTGGTGGATTGTCACAAAACAACCTTAAAAGCATTTGCCTATACTTGGTACTGTCTATATGATTGAGGTATAGGGAACGTACAAAGCACAAAAAGTTATTAGACAAAGTCACAAAGAGTAAATCAGAGTACAGTTAGTTACATGAATGTTAATGCAGGCTACATAGAAGAATCATAAAATAGTGGGAGAAGATGCCCGAAAGGAAATAAGGAACAGACTCATACATCTCCTTCAGTTTAAAAATCTATGTCCACGCATGAAGCACATGGAAAATTAGTCAATGGCCAGCATGTAAGCAGCCAGGATATGCCAAGCTAAGCGCTACCATATGCCTCATATGTGCAGAACTACAGAAAAACATAGGCATAACAATGAAGTATGAACACAGACCTTCGATCTTTTGAGAGCCAGATCTGTGCTTGTGATGTATTTGAGCACTTAGCGTGCAATTAAAATGATTGGAATTATTAGACAAGATCCTCATAATTTCTCACAAGTCCTAATCATAGACCCAGCTGTCACATGGACAAAAAATATATGATGCACTCTTCCATGCTTTGCCAGTGAACTTACCATTTTCTATATCCGACCAAAACGAGAAACATGGAGAGGCAGCACCTATCATGCAAATCATTTGCAGTTTGCATGGTATTCACACCCATGCTCGTGCTTGTTCATACAAGCATGCTAACAGAATTATAGACATAATAGCATAGAGTTGCAGAAGAAAGGGAAAAAGAACGAACAAGAATACCTGGTTGTAGAGATGATAGAACATTCCAACCCAGAACAGATCAGTAAGAAACTTGGTTAGGCCTACTTTGGCAATTGCATCCTTAAAGCCATGTTGAAGCAACTGGGGACCCTCAACCTGTGCAATCAGTGAGAAAGGAGAAGAGGTCAAAATCTTTGTCCAAGTATTGCATTATTAGATGCTTTCTAATACAGTGATGAAAGGGCTTAAACATGAAAATGTTATAGAACATACACATCTACAAAGCATGGTGTCAATCTGCCCTTGGGAGCCAAAATTAAAGGCGTCAAGCATGATATAGATATAGTTTTCTTTTTGTGGAGCTTAACATGTTTTAATAAGCATGTCAGGCAGTAGATGAAAGAGAATTTTGGTGGTTGCTGAAGTGCCTATGCCGCTTAACTAGTGGGCAACCCTTTATGTGCCTATGTGGGCTTAAGTTGGACCGGTGCCCAGATGTGTCACCATGCAAGCGGGACACCAGCTAAGATGGCAAGCACAGGTGAAGTGGACCATGTTGGTGCCAAGGCAGCTCCCTTTACATCCCGCCTGTGAGGATGCAGGAACATCCAAATGATGAAACAAAGCCAAACACCCTTAAGTAACAGTCTCCCCAAAAAGTTAATTCGGTGCTGAGTAGTAATGTCCCTATGAGGACTCCACTTGGAGAAATGCAGAAAAAAGGAACACAAGTACGATAGTGGTAAAGACGTGAGAAGGATTCAACACAACAATGTTTCCCCACAAGTTCTAAAAATACCTGGAGCTTTTCACCTTGTTAGAGATATAAAATGTACAAGGGAAACGTTACTTCATAAGCCATCTACACCAAAATTCAGTGATAAGATTTAATATGAAGAATATTAATGTATCCAACTTGCCGCACAAATTTATAAATGCATGGAACTACAGAAAAATACGCTTCCCTAATCTTTCTCCCAGAACAGAGGGTACATATCTCAATGAAATTAGAACTGAGAATTGCCACAAATTAAGCTCAACTTTTATAAATGTCAGAAAATTTACAGCTGTCACAAAAGTACTGCTCGTGGAATTTATTGGAATTGAAAACTTTACTTACAATGATGGCTGGTGGGATACAAGCTATTAAGGCAATTATGGAAATGTACGCATAGAGATTTGTGCTATCCATGTCAGTCTGCAAAAAATGAACACGAGGCATAAGAGAAAGGGAAACAGAGGGCGTAAAGTGTAGCATTAGAGAGAGAGAGAGAGAGAGACCATGGCTTTCTTGGAATAGATGCTTCTGTACGTAAAGGATATGTTAGAAATCATGGCACTAATAAATCCCGTCCAGTTGAATGACAACTCAGTGAGAGAAGCCATGGAAACACCTGCAATTATCTAGGGAAATCAAGCCTTTTTTACAAACATTATGATTCACAGATGACATGAACAAAGATTAGCCAATTATAGGCATTTGTAAAGAACTACCGGTCACCAGAATTTCAGCTAATAAATCTGACAACGAGTCTACGATATTGTCCAGAAGTTGGTAACCACCTTATATAAACTTGTGCATAGTTTAAGTTTTGGTTAATATGAGACATGCTTTAGGACAATCTAAATGAAGAATATAATGACACACTGAAGGTTTCACTAAGCATACTGACTATGTGATACGAAAGATATGGGCAAAACAACACATATCGGGATGTTGATAAGTTGATGAAAAAGTGTGTTTATAATAATAGTAAAGCCCACATAGAAATTGGAAAAAAACACAAATGATATCAGGCTTTATGCTGGGTGTTAGGAACCGGAGTACCTGTAGAGATGGACAAACAATAGAGGAGGAAGAAAGAAGGGGGAAGAGAAGATCAAACCACAAGAACACTGGAATTTACGTGGTTCGGAGGCGATGTGCCTTCCTACATCCACGGCCGCACTGAGATCTCTTATTTCGCACACGCTGTCTCGATTACAAGGGATGCTGCCTTTATATATAAGGAGCCTAGGGCAACCCTCCTGGGTGAAATTACAATAATACCCCCCAAAATTTTCGCCAACAATCTCCGACAATCTCTTACTTGGAGACTGATCTTAAAACCAGCAATCAAGTCTTGTAATCCTTGCTCTTTCCACGATTCAGAAACTCAATGCGGCACCTCCAATCTTCATCATCCATGGAGCCCAACTGAGGCCATGCATAGCCTCAGTTTTTCTGTAGTCATCATCTTTGTCAACATGTCTGATGGATTTTCAGCTCCACATATCTTTTCAAGTGACAAAGTCCCATCATCTAGTAGCTCTCTAATGAAATGATATTTCACTTGTATATGTTTTGTCCTTGCATGAAACACTGGATTCTTTGCAAGATGGATTGTACTCTGACTATCACAGAAAAGAACATTACTACCTTGTTTTCTGCCCAACTCTTCAAGAAAATTCTTTAACCAAATCATTTCCTTACTAGCTTCTGTAACTGCAATGTATTCGGCCTCAGTTGTAGAGAGAGCCACAATCTTCTGTAATTGAGAAACCCAACTCACTGCGGTTCCACCCAAGGTGTAAATGTATCTTATTGTGCTCCTTCTGCTATCCACATCTCCAACCAAATCTGCATCCACAAAGCCCTGTAAATTGAGACCACTCAGTGTGAAACACAAACCCATACCTGTGGTACCTCTCAAATACCGCAGGATCCATTTGACAGCCTCCCAATATTTCTTGCCTGGATTTGCCATGTACCGACTCACTGCTCCCACTGCATGTGCAATATCTGGTCTAGTACAAACCATAGCATACATTAGACTACCTACAGCTGAAGCATAAGGAACTTTGTTCATGTATTCATGTTCCTCCTTTGTCTTGGGTGATTGCTCCTTTGAAAGCTTGAAGTGATTCGCCAAAGGTGTGCTTACTGCCTTTGCATCCTGCATTTGAAATCTGTTCAGCACCCTCTCAATGTAGCTTCCTGAGTTAACTTCAAGGTTTTAACCTCTCTATCCCGAACAATCTCCATCCCGAGTATCCTTTTTACGGGTCCCAAGTCCTTCATGTCAAACACCTTTGACAATTGTTCCTTCAACATGTTGATCTCTTGTATGTTTGATCCTGCAATTAACATATCATCCACATACAAGAGCAAAATAATATAGCAGTCATCAAGTTTCTTGAGATAGCAACAATAATCAACTTGACATCTACTGAAACCACTGCTGCACATGAAACCATCAAATTTCTTATACCACTGTCTGGGGGCCTGTTTCAAACCATATAGACTTTTCTTCAACTTGCACATAAGGTTTTCTTTTTCACGGACCTGAAAACCTTCCGGTTGTAGCATATAAATATCCTCATCTAGATCACCATGAAGAAAGACTGTCTTCACATCCAGCTGTTCTAGATGTAAGTCTTCAGCTACCACAATACTCAACACTAGCCTGATTGTGATTAGTTTGACAACAGAAGAAAAAATCTCAGTGTAATCAATACCTGCCTTCTGCTGGAAGCCTTTCACAACTAACCTTGCCTTGTACCTTTTGTTGCCATCACATTCTTCTTTTAACCTATACACCCATTTATTATGGAGTGCCTTTTTACCCTCTGGTAAAGGAGTCAGTACCCAAGTCTCATTCTTCTGCAAATAGTTCATCTCCTCTTTCATAGCATGCTCCCACTTGACAGAATCCTTCATTTGTATTGCTTCACTGAAACATTCTGGCTCACCATTATCAGTCAATAACAAGTAATGCAAAGAAGGAGAATACCTTTCAGTGGGTTTGGGTACTCTATTAGATCTCCTTAGTGGTGGTGCCGGTGTATAGGGTTCTGGTTGTGTCATGACATTCTCAGACTAGCTTGAGTTCTTTTTGGAACATCTTCCTCTAAGATTTCCTCTAACTCCACCTGATCTTTGACTTGCTTCCCTGCATCATCAGATTCTACAACAGATCTGTCTTTGTACAAGACTTTTTCATTGAATATCACATTCCTTTCTCGTATGATTTTTCTATTCTGATCATCCCAGAAACGATATCCAAAATCATCAGAACCATATCCAATGAAAAAATATTTCTTAGACTTAGAGTCTAACTTGTCTCTGTTTTCAGAATTAATAAGCACATAGGAAGTACAACCAAAGACTTTTAGATGTGAAAGAGTTACCTCATTTCATGTCCATACCTCCTCCGGTAGCTTGCCATCCAAGGGGACACATGGTCCTCTATTTATCAGGTATGCGGCTGTACTCACTGCATCTGCCCAAAATGTCTTGGGCAAACCAGCATGAATTCTCATGCTTCTGGCACGCTCATTCAGTGTTCTATTCATCCGTTCTGCAACACCATTTTGCTGAGGTGTTCCTGGAATGGTCTTCTACATTCGAATTCCATTCAGTGCGCAAAAGTCTTTGAACTCCTTGCTGTCATACTCTCCACCATTATTTGACCTCAGACACTTGATTTTCAAACCAGTTTCATTTTCAACTAGAGACTTCCACCTTTTAAAAGTAGCAAACACGTCAGATTTATTTTTCAGAAAATAAACCCATACCTTCCTTGTGGAGTCGTCGATGAAGGTGACATAATATTGTGAGCCTCTAAGAGATGATACCGATGAAGGCCCCCACACATCCGTGTGCACAAGCTCCAACTTTTCAGACTTGGATGTCTAACTTACTTTGGAGAAGCTAACCCTTTTCTGCTTCCCAAATACACAATCTTCACAGAATCCGACATCTACAGTCTTTAAACCAGACAACTTTCCCTTCGCCTGCAGTACCTTCATTCCCTTTTCACTCATATGCCCAAGTCTGCAATGCCAAGTTTCTGAATCACTATGAGAATCAGCCACTGCAACTGTGTCTCTTGTATTTGTTGTCATGTACAAAGTACCCATCTTACTGCCTCGTGCTATGATCATAGCGTCTTTAGTGATCTTCTAGGAGCCACCTACAAAGGTAGTGATATAACCTTCACTATCAAGCTGCCCCACAGAAATCAGGTTTCTCTTCAGCCCAGGCACGTGTCTGACATTATGCAACTTCCATGCAGTCTCATTTGCTGTCATGATTTTCACATCTCCCTTCCCCACAATATCCAAGAGTTCATCATCAGCAAGATAGACCCTACCAAAATTACCAGCAACATAATTTTCAAGGCAATCCTTTTGTGAGGTAGAGTGAAAAGATGCTCCAGAATCTAAGATCCACGATTCTATAGGGCTGTCAACACTCAGGACTAAGGCATCCTCTATTTCTTCTGTTGTTGCATTCACAGACTCTTCCTTTTGGTTTGGATTTTGGTTTCGATTTTGGTACTTCTTCTTCGGTGCTCTGCAATCTCTTTTCAAGTGCCCTTTCTTACCACAGTTCCAACAACCATCACCACGAAATCTCGACTGACTTCTTCCTTTTGACTTAGACCTACCTCGATCTTGACTACGCTGATTTGCTCGTCCCCTGCCTTCGACATTCAAGGCAGAACTTGATGATTCACCTGATTCTTTCCTGCGAATGTCTTCGCTTAGAATCAAGTCTCGAACCTCATCCAGCTTCAACTTATTTGAACCTGAAGAACTACTCACAGCGGTCACAGTCGCACCCCAACTTTCTGGTAGAGAGGAGAGCAAAATCAATGCCCTAACCTCGTCCTCAAAGTTGATGTCCACCGAACTCAACTGACTCGTGATCAGATTGAACTCATTGATATGATTTGTAACAGAAGCACCTTCGACCATCTTCAAATTAAATAAACGACGCATCAAATATACCTTATTAGAGGCGGATGATTTTTCATACATATTTGATAGCGCCTTCATCAACCCTGCTGTGGTCTTCTCGTTCACGATGTTGAACGCAACGTTTCTGGCCAACGTCAACCGGATGACCCCCAGAGCTTGTCTATCCATCAGATCCCAATCTTCCTTCTTCATCCCTTCCGGCATCGTACCAGCAAGAGGTTGATGAAGTTTCTTCTGATACAGGTAGTCCTCCATCTGCATCTTCCAGAAACCAAAATCTTTGCCATCGAACCTCTCGATCCTGACCTTTCCCTCTTCTGCAGCCATCGCTCCCACTACTCCCCCGAACCAGAACCTGGCTCTGATACCAGTTGTTAGGAACCGGAGTACCTGTAGAGATGGACAAACAATAGAGGAGGAAAAAAAAGGGGGAAGAGAAGATCAAACCACAAGAACACTGGAATTTACGTGGTTCGGAGGCGATGTGCCTTCCTACATCCACGGCCGCACTGAGATCTCTTATTTCGCACACGCTGTCTCGATTACAAGGGATGCTGCCTTTATATATAAGGAGCCTAGGGCAACCCTCCGCGAAAGGACAGAGGGGAGCCTACCAATATCCGGATCAGACTCCACACTCCTCCAACACTGGGGTGGTCTAATAACTAGATATAGTAACAAATGAATTGTAAATAGAATTCCTTTTATAGTTTTCTAGCCACATGTCAATCTGTCAAAAAATAAATACAACAACAGTATTAAAGAAAAATGCACGTTACCGATAACAACTGGTGCCAGAGAGAGCCAAAGTGTCAAGGGTATCTGTTGGCCGAGGATGAACTGAGAAGCTGCGGCATTGAAGAAGGGCTCCAGAGCTGACATAAATCAATGTTTGCCTAATCAAACTCTAAGCAATGGGAATTCCGGTTCTCTCAACAAACAGAACAATGGCTACTGTTAACATGTCCACATCGCAAGCACAAGTAAGATGGTCACCTTTGATTGTATGGGTGAATGAAACTGCAACAGTAGCAAATGAGACGTTGCTAGTCACATGCCCCAGAGCATGACAGAGAGCAACCGGAATGAGTAGCTTCAGCAAGTTCGAGTCAATAGGCTACAAATAGAGCAAGTCTTGTCATTTCAAAGAAAACCTTTTTCTTCTCCTATTCACGTAGTTCATCTTAATTCATGCAGGATGTTAAAAAATTAAGCAAAACTCCTGAAGTTGGTTCACGAATTATGGATATCACAATGTCAGCCAGAGATTGCTGTGCTTGGCACCTGGTAATATATGTACCTTTGATGTACTTTTCATTATTCAGATCAGGTGAACTCGTACTATACACCTACTTAATCCAATTGAAAAGTGGGCATACCCGTTATTTTCTTCAGTTAATGACAGAGGGCTTGATTATTCTTTTTTGTTCTGCTTTCATGTTCAGATGACGGACTCCTCTTTCGTGTACCTAACAGGGGAGGGGAATCGCCATTTTCCCATTCTTGGGAATTGCATCATAAGCCAAGGCCATACAATATCTCTATTAACGAGTGGCAGATGCTACTCCACATTAACGCAAAACTCGCCAAACAGGGCCCTCCATCGCCCTCGGATCAAAATAGATTTCCAGAAATCCAAAAACTCTGCCGGTTCGGTTTCTACTCACAGCGCGTTTGGGGAGGCCGACGACCCAGCTGACCAAACAGTACGCCACGCCCACGCCCAGGTGCACCACCGACACGAAACTGGTTCGCCAAGCGGCAAAACGATGGGATCACTGGTGGTCAATACGAGAGACCAGAAGCAGACCAAGTCCAAAGAGATTGGGGGGAGAGGGGGTCCCCCGCGAGGGCTCACTTACTAGGGATACGGGAAGTAGTTGTATATCTTCTTGTTGATGATGTTGAAGATCACATTCAAGAAGTACCTGCGGAGAAACACCACCACACACTTCAATGTTCTAAGCAGGTCAAATGGGACACTGACGCAAGTGTGAGCGGAGCAGCTGCTCCATGTGTCTATCAGAACCGATCTTGAGCTTACCACATGAAGAAGAAGAATCCGGTGACCAGCGCCGGGTACTTCTGCGCGAACCCGACGGCCATGACCTCTCCTTCCCTGCAATTTCAGAATCATAGGAAACAGGGGAAGTTGCAGAGAAGCAGTTAAGGATCTGGATAGAAATCTGCGAACACTTGACAACTGAGGAACTGAGGAAAAGGATGGAGAGAGGTGACTGAAACCAAAGGGACTGAGTTCCGGCGACGGAGTCGGAACGGAGGAGACGGACCTCACCCGGCGGAATCGCTGCCTTCGGCCGGGGAAGAGGAGGCGGCTGCAGCGACGGGGAGAGGACGCTGTCGCCTAGTGATACTGCACCGTCCCACCGTCTCCAGGGACCCCTGGAGCAGGAGCCCCGGGCGGAGCTGCCGGCCCCAGATGAGGTTGCCACCATCAACAAGAGAACCGCCAGATCGCGCGCCCGTGGCGAAGATGCCGAACGCCGTGCCCCTTGGCATCCTTCTCGGCCGGAGCAGTCCGGAGATGCCACCGCCGGTGGCGGAGAACGAACCCGCCGCCGCCATTGGGGAGAGAGAGAAGCCGGTGGGTAGAGGGAGGGGAAACGAAAGGGACGGGGCGAGAGTATGCGTGTGTGGTTTCGGGCGCGCCGAAGAATTTCTATTCTCCGATCAGATCTTGGGTGGGGGGCATGGGGCGCGCGGGGTGTCACCGTGCGCGACGGGGGCTACTTTACGCGCCTTCGCTGTGCGTGTGCACGGAAGAAGCCGAACGGGGCTTTATGGTGCATCTTCGTCGGTGCGTCCGTGGGCGCAGGCGCAGAGCGCCCAACCAATGGGGAAGCCCCGCAACAATTCAAACACAGGCGAGGGCATAGGCGAGTCTTCCACCCGGGACCCGACTTGTTGGGCGCCCGTAATATCTGCGCTGTTCAGTTAGATCCATTTACCCGTTAATAGACAGAAAAGTTTGGTAACGCCGTTCCTCGACACCACTTGTAACACAACTGATGTGTCACGGTCTCTGTCAGACCCCTCTCTTAATATGCGTCCAAAGTTAATTTATTAAAAATCCCTCCTTATTTTCAATATGTGGCCGTGTTATCCGCTGTAACTACTCAACCAGAGTCGCAGCAGCACCAGCCAATGCCCTTCGATTACTACTCGGCGGAAAATGGCCTTGATCAGCTGTATCAAGATCTCTTCGAGCGAAGTCTGGTTTTCATATGAGAAGGTTTTCCCAAGCATCAAAACCGTTACACAAGGTGTGTCGAAACGGTTGAGAAGAACGTTAATCCCACTTTATTATCGGAATAGCGCTCGCGGATTCTTCACCCGACGAGAGAGAAATGTGGGGAGCGCACACTCTCCCCTCACACACACAAATTTTATCTAGAGTCGGGCACCGTGTTCAACCCTCTAAGGTCGAACACGGTATCCTCAACCGAAAAACAAAGCGGCCCTAATGGTTCAATGTCTGATTTTACCGAGAAGACTTCCCCCAGTGTGAGGAAGAAGAAGAGATATTTTTCATAGCTTTAATCGGCAGCCATTGGATGGGTTAGGTCTATCACATACTTTGTAGACTCGTAATATTATATAGGGGTGAACACGGTTTGATTTGATTTGATTTGAAGAGAAATTTTTTTAAATAAAATCGAATCGAATTAAGGCTTCAACCAGAATCGAACCAAATCAAACTACTTTGAAATCAAACCGAACCAAATCATTTAATTTGATTTAATTTGGTTTGATTTGAACTATATTTATCTCCCCTTTTAAAAATTAGATTAGATTCAAACAAGAACAGAGAAAGATAAGATAGAAAATGTTTTACCAAATAAAGTAAATATTAAAAATATAACATACAAAGTTAACTTATAAGAACAAACTCCATAATATTTTCATATAAAAGATTAAGAACTTCAGTTCTAGTAAAATGAAAGGTGATTTGAAACCTATTTCATAGAGTCATAAACCCCATCAGAATGGTGGGGATTGGACTTTTTGAATTAAGATTTATAGTTACATATATACTTATATTAACTTGACAAAAATATCTTTAAATTCGGGTTATTCGGTTCGGTTCGATTTCTTAAATTTTAAAATAAAATCAAACAAAAACTTTTAATACGGTTCAATTTGAACTTGAATCGAAAATTTTTAAATTTCTAACTCAAACTAAACTGAATCAAATCCGTCGGTTCTATTTAATTTTCGGGTTGAACTCGAATAATGATCAGGTTAAAATAAGACGATCAAATTGATACGAGTCACACTCGAGTCGTTTCGAATTAGATTATACTTTTTTTAAATTAGATGTATCATGTCGGATTAGAGAAAATTTGATCTAATATGAATCACAGAGTCGACGAACCGATCTATCATATGTTAGTGCCGACTGTAACATAGAGGTTTATTTGTCAACTTTACGATGGTTTAAGATAAATCATTTATTGACAGATCTGTTCTAAAGTAGAATGTGAAAAAAAAATCTAAAATTAGGTCTGTTACGCATTTGTCCAGAAAAAAGAAAGTACAGAAAATTTGGATATAAGAATGTGTGAGCATGGGTTATACGCCACACCGGCTTACTTGTACCTCTGAGCGGGCATGTTGCGCCATGGCGCATTTTTGTCAGGTTCTCAGATTCCTAACGAACCCAGTGGCCCCACCGTGGGAAGACGTTGGTGGTGATGCGCACAAGGGGATGAGTGGGGCCGACAGCGTCATCCTATTCCTAATCCCAAAGGAGAGGCCTTCGGCCGCGCGCTCGTCCCGTCCAACCGTCGCGGCCATCGGGATGGCGAGCCCCGCGTGAGGCCGCCAGCGAAAGGGGAGTCTGGGCTTTTTGGATCAGGTTAACGACGACACCGTTTCTTTGGCTCGGATTAGAGGTTATTTGCTGCCTCCTAGTATTTTAAGAGAAACACGAAATCAAATAGAAAGGTCTAGTGTGTACAGCTCAGTGCTATGTTTCCTCGTCTCATTTGCATTGTTTATCCTTTCCATAATTACTATTTCTTCCTAAAGCTTCCCTCTCTCACTAGCCACAAAATCGTCATCCGCTCTATATTATGGTTTGTCAACTCGGTGATACGTGCCAGATCGGATCACTCTAATTCGGTACGATACACTCGAGTTACATGCAACTCAAGTCGACTCGATCTGACTCATCTCACTTTGATAACTTTTTATTCCCCCACTCCAACGCCCTCTCACCCCGGCAGCCCTTTCTTCTCTCACCCCAGCACCTCTCATCCCGTCAGCCCACCTTGGCACCCCCACACCACCCCAGGCAGCCCCTCACAGCGGCCGACAACGCCCTTCCTAGCCGGATTCTCACCGTCATAGCTAGATCTCGTCTGTCACCGTCAGATCCTTGTCGCCACCGCCCGATTGGAATCTTCATCAGAGAACACTTGAAATGTCGCAAAGAAGAGTAGAGAGATAGGGAAGAACGACTCGATCCGAGTCTATTCCAAGGGATCCGAATAAATCTACCAGAGTCAACTTGACTTGGACTGGGTCAGCGAACCATGCCCTATATTAATTTAAGCCGTAAGGTCGCCATCTGCTCCATATCGCTGCCTGGACCTCCAAGTACCTGTGAGCGATGTCACGCGGTTCGGGGAAGAGCGGAGAAGACGCGGAGCGTGCGCGGGCTCCTCTTTTTTTGTTTGTTTGTTTGTTACAACACAGAAATAAGAGAAGAGAGAGAAGGGGCCACCACGGGAGATTGCTCCGGCGGGGCGAGCGGGACAAGTGTGATATAGCAAGATATGGGGGTTAAACGGCCATAGCGGGAAGTGACTCGCCGCGGCCTCGGGGGGACGGGAATGGTGCAGAAATTAAATAACAAGAATTGAAACGGCCATTGGGGAAGTGACTCGCTGCGGCCTCGAGAATATGAGCAAATAATAAGATGACAGAATATAAAGAGAATACAAAGAGCGGGAATTTAAACGGCCATTGGGGAAGTGACTCGCCGCGACCTCGAGAACATAAACAACTAAGAATATAACGTATAAGAACGTGAATTTAAACGGTCATTGGGGAAGTGACTCGCCGCGGCCTCGAGAATATGAGCAGAATATAACAGAATAT
The DNA here is from genome assembly GCA_022559845.1 of Amorphophallus konjac. Taxonomy (NCBI): domain Eukaryota; kingdom Viridiplantae; phylum Streptophyta; class Magnoliopsida; order Alismatales; family Araceae; genus Amorphophallus; species Amorphophallus konjac. Next base: position 18,979,620 of record CM040125.1, read on the forward strand.
AAAGAGAATATAAGAACGGAAATTTAAACGGCCATTGGGGAAGTGACTCGCCGCGGCCTCGAAAATAAGATGTGATCGCCAGAGGCCGAAAGACCCCAAAATAAGAAAGTGATCGCGCCTACCTCAAGGGCGAGAGATGGCGGGTTGCTTCTTCCTCTCCCTCCGGCCGGCCGACGGAGAGGGCTTTCCTCGGCTACCCTTGCAAAACAACGACAAACAAATGACAAGTGGATTAGAAAGATGGAGGTGTAGTATTCAAATCCTTGCGATAAAAATAACGAAATGATGGCAAGACACACACCTGGTTGGTGTTATCTTTTAAACCCCTCTCGGACCCGAGTAGGAGTAAAATGAGATGATGGATGTAAGAAGTGTATAAGAAAAGGCGCCCTTATGAAGGGGGATAGGGGATGCAAGATGATGAATGCAAAAGAACTACGAAGAAAAGGAAAGAATTGGCTTATTGGATGTGCCGATGGTGAAATCCGGCGGAGCTCCGGCAGCGTGGGGATGACGTGGAAGCGCGGTGGATGAAGACGACCTTCCTCTCGCGAGCGTGAGCACCCGAGAAGCCGGCAGAACCTCCACCTACAAAAGAACCCACGGGTTAGAAAATGACTCCGTAGCCTCTGGGCTCCGGCAGCCTATCGGATCACTTTGAAGCTCTTTCAGAACTGAGGGGGTGGGCCTCTATTTATAGGGCTCCGGAGGGTGGAGGCGTCCAGGACCCTGGACACCTCCATCAGGGCCGAATTAATATTTTATTCTATTTTTATATATTTTTTTGGAATAGTTTTGTGGAGGCGTCCAGGGCTCCGGACGCCTCAAACAGGTCCACCGAAAACCGACGACGGCCGCACGCGGTTTGGCATAACCGTGGTTTTGTGAGCGGCGCCTCGTGATTCAGAAATGGGCGCGTCCAGTTGACTGGACGTCTCTATAATTTGAATTTTTTCACACACGACAAACCGTCGTTCGGTGAGCGGCGCCCGTGAGAGAGTTGATGGAGGCGTCCAGGGGCCTGGATGCCTCCATAAATATATTATTTTATTTTTTTTATTTGTCTTTTGTGCCAAGGCTGGCATTTTGATTTTTTTTATAATTATTTTTATGGAGGCGTCCAGGGGCCTAGACGCCTCCATTAATATATATATATTTTTATTTATTTTCTAATTTTTATGCCAACTGGTATTTTACACACACACATTTTTTAGTTTTGTTTTTGTGGAGGCGTCCAGGGGCCTGGACGCCTCCATTAATATATATATATTTTTTTATTTAGTTTTGGGCCCTGAGAAAATAATAAAATAAATTAAAAAGATGGGGGCGTCCAGGGGCCTGGACGCCCCCATTAAGACCCACCCGGGTCCTCAAATCAGACGTCGGCGGCCGCCCGTCAGACACCCTTCCTGATTCCGGAACCTCCTGATGCGTCTGACTGGTGTTGACGCTGTCCGAATGCCGTGACGGGACGATTCCGAATGCCGAAAAAGGCAGAAGAAGACCCAAGAAAAGGAAGCACTCGAGTGATTCGAAATGCGTAAGCCGTTGCGGGGCGTTGTATAGTAATATGAGACTTTCTCAGGAGACGTCAAGAATTGCGTGTCTACAACTGCCCCGCCTTGGCGTCTGCTTTGCAAGGGAGCGACACGTAGTGGAATGGTATCGAAGTGGAGTGAAATGAAGTGGGAGCGGACTGATAAGTTGATGCCAAGGTGTGATGAGACACGCTTGACGTTACTGTTTGGAATCTTTCTTGGAGTTTCAATGAGGCGACCTTGAAGAAGGTCTTTCAAATATAGACGATTGTTCGGACGGAGATCAAATAAGGGAGGGTGAGATGCGTGCTCAGGCACGAAAAAAAAGAGACCAACTTCTCGGTGTGGAAGTACCTGGGTCATAAACCTGCAGGTTTCACCTTTGGGGAGCGGTTATCAGTCAATGTGGAAGTGCTGCGGCCAAGGTGGGTCAAACAAGGTCAAAAGTAAAGGAATATCTGAGGGTCTGTCCAAACAAGGGTCTCCTTTGGAAGAGCAGCGTAGGGCTGTCTCAAGGAAACTCAGTATTTCATTCGGAGTGGAATATCTCATATTTGTGGGAATTGAAACACAACGGCTTTCACAATCGAATCACTTGAATGATCTTCCGCAATAAATCAAAGTCCTATATGAATGTATGCTGGGTTTAAATAAAAATTTAAAACAAACTAAAATAGAAAATAGCCAAGGATAATATTGTCAACTTGTTAAGAACGGGTCAGGATATCGATCCGGTGAGCCGACACTGGGTTGGGGCCCGTTTATCCGCACACCAACTCACTGAATGGAACCGTCGTCCCCATGCTACCATAAATTAACGGCCTATCCGTACAACCCAAATTCTCCCGGGATCATCATCGTTTTTGTTGAAGGGGAACTCAAATCCCAGATTCGTTCGGGCCGCAAGGTCCTTGACATGTTCTAGTAGCGTAATATACTACGATGCATGACAAGGTGGGATCAACCATTGAAAGGTGGGACAGGAGACTGGACAACGATGTCCGTTAGTAAAACCTGCACAGGCCAGCATGGATTAATAACATCATAAAGTAGCATATTTATAACAGAATCACACCACAATGGAAAGGAAATCTAGCCAAAATCCTGACACTGACTGCTGATGTGACATGTTCCGTCCTATAGCGATCTTCCCTTCCTATAAGAACTCCCCTTAGGCTAGTTCATTCAAATGCACCAAGGTGGGTTTTGGAAGCTCAGGAGAGGAAAGAGAGGAGAATCTAGAGATTTCAGGATGGAAGGAGAGTCTTCCCGCGTTATGAAGAGGAGCAGGCCTAGCAGCGAGATCAGGCGACTCTCCGACCTCGAGGGTCATCTGAGTGGGACGATCATGTCGCATATGGTAAGCTGATTCATTTCAAATTTTTCATGTGAACCTTCTTCTTACTTCCTTCCTTTCTTCTTCTTTCTTTTCTCTTCCAGTCATGTCCATTCTTCCCAGGCCCGAGGAAGTTTTCCAAACTGCCATGGCTTTCAAAGCTAACTTCCAATATCTCCATTGACATGAGGGCCATACTCTCGAAGTGGCATCTGCAGGGGCTCCTTATTCACGCCAAGCATTACGAGAAGATTCGTATGGACTGGGCGGCTATGGGCGCACTAGTGGAGATCTAGCATCCCCAGACCCACACTTTTATCTTCCCGACCTACGAGGTGACGATCCTCCTCGAGGAGGTGGAACTTCTGCTCGGATTGAAGAAATTCAAGAGTGACGGGAAGGTGAAGGCTATGCGGATGCTGACACGGGGGACTTCTGAAAGCGTCCTTGGAAGCTTCATGCCGCCCGACGCAGCCCGAAAGGTCCGTGCTCAAAAGGGGATCGATCTCCAAAAGCTCGCGGAGTGGGTCATGGACGCCCTGAGAGGGTCACCAGACGATGACTATTTGGAGGGAATCATGAAGGGGTTCACCATTTGTCTGGCGGGTGCTCTCTTGTTTCCTTATACCGACAACATAGTGGAGGAAGACCAACTGAGTGCTATCTGCGGGATCTGGAGTGGAAAGAGGGTGGGACCCGCCGTCCTTGCCTATCTTTACAGCGGCCTTACTGTCTCGAGCATGGGTAAGCCTCCTTTTGGTTGCGCACTTGTCTTAAATTGCTGGCTTGATCTGCACTTCAAATTCGACCACCGCGAGGGAATGCCAACTGCTTCGAAGCTTTTCCAACAAAGCCCGCTTCACCACATAGCCGACGTGTTAGGCTTCGGTGGTACTATAGTGAACCGCGTTCCGTGGCTGAAGAAACGTGAAGATTGGCGGTCTCACTTCCGCACCGTGACACAAGGCTTCTTCACTTGCGCACCGGCATGTTTGCTTTCGCTTGATCTCCTCATGAGGCCTTCTCCCGAAGTTGATCTTCAACTGATCGGTGCGACCGAGTTCGTCCTTTATAATGCGCATCGGTGCTGCCTCCAGATTGGCATCCCACGCCATTCGTTCCCGCCACCGACTGGCATCGTTCCTTTGAAGAAAAGGGAGTTGGGCACTGAAGCGGACGCGAAGGAAGCGAAGGCCATTAAAGCTCCCTGGAAGACAAGTGTTGCGGGAAAGGCCTTAGCGCACGTGGTGGAAGAATGCGAGCCGTGGAGGACTTATGTAACCGAACTGGGGAAGTTAAGGCCTAAGGCGCCTAAACCCCTGATGTAGCTCATTCTGCTTTTCTGATGGAATAAAATCCGGCATTGATGTTTTGGGACCCCCGTCCACTTAATTATTATTATCTCTTTTTTTTGTGATTTTTCTTTTTTCTTTGTGTTTTTTTTATTTGGATTATACATACTCTTATCTTTTTTACTTTTATTTTATATATATATATATTTTGAAAAAAAAATTATTATAGGGGCGTCCAGGGGCCTGGACGCCCCTAATTTTTATTTTTTTTATTTGATTTTTGGTTTTGGGGGCGTTCAGTGTCCTGGACGCCCCAACTTTTATTTATTATTATTTTTTGTTTTTTTTTTGTTTTGGGGGCGTCCAGGCGCCTGGACGCCCCAACATTTTTGAATTTTGAAAAAAAATAAAAATTATGGGGGCGTCCAGGCGCCTGGACGCTCCAAAGAAGGTAGCTTCTATATATAAGGGCCGCCCCCCCCCCCCCTTTTACTCATTTACTGTTCATTCTGACGACCTAGTCACCCTAGACGACCCATTCTTCGTCCCAATGGAGCGAGGAGGATCGAGCCAGGGTCCACAGAAGCGGAAACGACGGGCTCGTCGTCCGAGGAGGCTGAGGGATGATGCCGAGGAGGCTGCTGCGGCGGAGGAGATTGCCGCGGGTGAGGAGGCTCTTCCTTTGGCCTTGGAGGCTGCAGTGGACGCTGGCGACGCGGGAGAGGACGAGCACGATCCGGTAAGCCCCTCGGAACTCTCACTCTGTGGTTCAATAGGCTAAACGGACGGGTGAGAGGCTGTGAGAGAAGGCCGGGGAGTGAGGGAAAGGAGGCGTCCAGGGCCCTGGACGCCTCCACATTTTCTTTTTCTTTTTTATTTTTTTTATTTATTTACAAAAATAATAGAAATATAATTAAAAATAAGGAGGCGTCCAGGGCCTGGGACGCCTCCATGATAATATATATATTATTAATATATTTTTTGTTTTGGTTTTGGGGTTTTTATAAAAATAAAAGAAAATAAAGGAAAAGGAAAGGAGGCGTCCAGGGGCCTGGACGCCTCCATAAAATAAATATTTTTAAAAAGAAAAATAAAGTAAAATGAATAAGTTGTATATACAGTGTTATTGTTTATTATTATTCATGATGCTGATGTGTTCTCTGTTGGTTTTGTGGTGTGCAGGGCGTGATGAAGGGACGGATCAGCTGGTCCCTAGTGGTGGCAGCATACCGTGGGCTGCCGGACTTCCAGAGGGCGCGTGTGGATGCCATGGGCTTTGGAGCTTTCCTTAGGATCGAGCCCTTCCGGCTCGACCTTCCTCTTATCCAGGCACTGAGGGAGCGGTGGCACGCACCGAGCCGGGCGTTTCTGATGCCCTGGGGGCACATGGTGCCGACACTGGAGGACGTGGCTCGGATTACCGGGCTACGAGTTGACGGAGAGGCAGTCAGCGGGGTCACCTACCCCGACTACCGAGAGAGTGCCCTGGACCTGCTGTGGTTAGAGACGAGCGTGACTGATAGAGACAGTAGGGTAGTTGGTCGAGTGGAGATCATGGAGGAGCTCGGATTCGTCGACCCGCGCCAGTGGGTTAGCGAGACTGGAGCGGAGTTCTTGGCTCGACTAGAGGGGGATGCTCGTGCAGCTTTCACCCAGGATCCGAGCGAGAGGGAGCTGGTGGATCTAGACCTTCGGAGGTTTCTTTTCTTCTTCCTGGGCCGCCTTCTGCTGGGGACGAAGGGGGACGGCATCCACTGCCGCTTCCTCGGGATTCTGGCGGACCTTGACAGAGTGGGGCACTACGCGTGGGGAGCGGCTCTGCTTGCCCATTTGATTGCTGATCTCTCCCAGACTTCGGAGAAGGAGACGACAGTCAGCGGCTTCGCACCTTTTCTCCAGGTAAACATTTTATTTATGCATTCCCACAGTTGAATATGCAATTATTGTACTAATGATGTATGATGGATGCAGGTGTGGAGCTATTACTATTTCCCGATGGGGAGGGCTAGGCATGGGAACAGGAGGGCCGTGCCTCTGGCGCGGCGGTGGAGGCCGGTCGTGGTTGCAGCACCCCACGGCTACCAGCTGGCATCACTTCGTCGGGAGCTGAGCGAGTATCCCGAGGCCATGGTATGATGCGTATGATTTTTTTGTGTTTATGCATGTGACTGAATGGTAACTAACATGATGTATGTATGGTGATGCAGGTGGTGTGGAGGCCCTACCTGGGCATGGGCGATGCTGGCCAGCCCTGGGTTGTAGTGGGTCTTCCTCGTTTCAGGCGGGACGTGTGGGTCCATTGCCTGAACGAGATCGAGCCGCTTCGGCTGAGGCTGGTTATGAGGACGTTGGGGCTAGCCCAGGAGTGGGTCGATGTAGAAGAGCTAGCCCGCATTGGGCGGAAGACCAAGGGGAAGGCGAAGGTTGTGGACTGGCGTACGCGCTTCCCAGCACAGTACCAGGACTGGCAGCAGGGCGGGGTCCCAGTGGTGTCCCATGTACATGACAGCACAGACTACATGAGACGGTACCGAGCTACGTATGGGGACCGCCTCTTCCTTGGTGGTATGGCAGGGGTAAGTGAAATGAGAATGCTTCACTCTTTTATATGTATATGCATGTGGTACTAACTTACGTGCAATGCAGGATGCTCGTGATACCATGATCGCCGACCTGCGGGCCCAGTTGGCGGACGCCAGGCGGCAGTTGGTGGCCATCCGACAGGAGTTGGAGATCCTGGTGAGTTTATGTGATGCATTTTTTTGTGACCTGGATTTTTGATGCTTAGCCTTTGACTGACGTTTGCCCCGTGTTTCAGCGGGCCCACCAGACAGCGGCAGCCGGGACGGCTGGTGGAGCGGGTTCCAGTTCACGGGGCCCTCCTCCGGAGGTTTCTGCCCTCCAGGAGCAGCTGGCGTATGCGGTGGCTCAAGCTGAGGAGGCCGAGCGTGACCGCGAGGCTCGAGTGAGCGCTTGCCTGACCTTGACTCTCTTCTGGCTGCTCTCCTTCTATCACTGTTGTTCTCTTATGGTGCATGCGTGCTTTGACAGGTGGCCGAGATTCGGGAGGCCCTGGCGCATGCTGTTCGTGCCGAGCAGGAGCGCGACGCTCGGGTGGCGGAGCGTGACGCCCGGATTGCAGAGCTGGAGGAGGAGCGTCGACGGGAGGCTGAGGAGCTCCCTCACGACGTAGTGGATCTGCGGATCGCCCTCGAGCTGTCGAGGATTGAGGCGATGAGGAAGAGAGAGGAGAGGGAGAGGGATAGGGAGAGCGTGGAGAGAGAGAGAGGGAGAGGGATAGGGAGAGAGAGAGGGAGGAGCGACAGCGGGATCAGACTGAGAGGAGGGCTCTAGAGGCCCAGCTGCTGGAGCTCCGATTGAGTCTCGGCACGGCGGAGGGGAGGCTTCGGGAGAGCGAAGAGCGGTACCAGAGGGCGAAGGAACGCGGGGCGCGACTTCGTCAGTCTGGTTCTTTTTCCATGGGCGGCTATCTGGTTTCTTCGGCCGAGGAGCGTCGTCGCGCCTTCGAGGCTGGGGTGCCACCGCAGGGCGAGGCGAGCACGGCTTCTCAGGGTTCGCAGAGGCCCCCTAGGGATCCCCGGCAGAGGAGGGAGGAGAGAGATGACCAGGAGGGTGATGGTGAGAGTTAGAGAGTTGCTTGTACACGTCACCCTTCTCACTGTATGATGTACTTTTGTCTATTATATGAAATGAAAATGGCTTTCTTGTGTTGTGTGTACTTTTCTCTCTCCCACACTTTCTTCTTTGCACTGAGTTATCCTTCGAGGCACGCTCCACGAGACCTTACCCTGAACAGCGGGGAACTACGCTTTGCACGGGGGGATTCTGTTTCCTTTCTCCCCCTTTTGGGCGCGTCCAGGCGCGAGGACGCGTCTTAGTCCTTGAATTCAAATTTAAAGCGTCGGGTGGCCTTTCTTCTCCCGTGCCTTACCCGCAAACGAGCCCGCCTTCCACCGAAACTCGCTTGCCCCTTTTTCGTCTTCCTCCTCTTTTGATTGATGGAGTTCGGTGGGCCCGATCATGGTGAAGGTGGAGAGGGACGAGGAACTCCTCGCCCGAGGAGGGACGCGCCAGAGCACGGAACGGCGTCCATGGAGGAGGAAGGGCCGCTTCGGGCCCCCGAGGGACCCGAGGGGCCCGATGGCGCGGGAGGAGGTGAACACGGCTCGGTGAGTGCTTGGTTTTCCCCCTCTTTGATCCATTTTGAGTTTTGAAGTAAGCCGTGCGAAGGGAGAAAGGGTTCGGCTAGTGTCGCACTTAAATGATGGACGCGTCCTAGACAGGGGACGCGTTCTTTTTGACTGATGTGGGACCCCTTTCTTGGTGCAGGACATGGCAAGGACCCTGGGTCTGGCCGATGAGTGGGCGAGTGCGGACGAGCCGAGCCACGTCAGGAGGGAGAGTCGCGGCAAGGCGAGGCTCGAGGACTGGCCCGTACGTCTCCCTGGACAGCAAGGGGGTGTACTGGTGCAGGACAGTGCCGACTTCCTGCGGCGGCAGAGAGAGAGTTACGCGGGGCTTCCCCAAGCTGGGGACACGCGTGGCATCGGCGGCTCGCGCGCCCAACTGTCAGAGACTAGGCGGCAGCTGGTCGTCGCTCAACATGAGCTGTCGCTCCTGGTAAGTTACGTGCCGCACTTTTATCTTCAGATTTTGGAGTTTCACTAACGGCCGTTGTTTATTTTATTCCAGCGTGCCCAGCAGACAGCGACGGTGGGAGTGGCTGGCGGATCTTCCAGTTCCTCGGCCCCTTTTCTCGAGATTGCCTCCCTCCGGGAGCAACTTGCCGGTGCGGTGGCCCGCGCGACCCAGGCGGAAGAGGAGCGTGACGCCTGGGTGGCGACTGTAGCGGAGCTGCGGCATCGTGGTGAGGAGAGACCTTCTCCAGACATCCTGGAGTTAAGGGTTCTTCTGCAGATGATGAGGAGAGAGGCAGAGAGAGAGAAAGCCGAGAGAAGGTCCGAGCGACAGCGGGATCTGACTGAGAGGAGGGCCTTGGAGGCCCAAGTGAGGGAACTCCAGCTGGGCCTTCAGGCCGTCGTGCAGAGGCTAGGAGGGATGGAGACGCGCTACGAGAGAGCGCGAGAGTTCGGGGAGTGACTCCGCCAGTCCGGTCGCTTTGCCGCCAGTGGCTTCTTCGCCACGCCAGGGGAGGAGCAGCGAGTCACTGCTGCGGAGCAGGCGCCCAGAGGCGAGGCAGGTGCTACTGCACGGGGATCCCGGAGGCTTCTGAGGGACCCTCACCTCGGGGGAGAGGAGGAGAGTGCCTAGAGAGATGAGTGATGGTGAGGATTGGCGAGCTAGTGGACCCGCCACCTCTCTATGATTGTAGTGTTTGTGACAGCTTATGTAGAATTATGAATGGAATGATTTGATTTTCTGCTGCTTGTTCGTTCTCTTGTGCGTTCCTTCTTCCCTACACTTCTTTTCCTTTGCACTGTTCCCATGTGATGGGTCTGCCGAGACTCCGCCTCAAGCGGAGAATCGCGTCTTGTGACCATTTTCCACGGGAATCTGCCGTCGAAGTCAAAAAAAAGACGGCCCTAGTTTCTTTTCCCAACGTTGTGTCAAATTTTGCGGACGTCCTCCAAATCATCATAGGGTATCTCTAGACAACATAGGGGCTATTCGTCGTATTCTTCGTCCAGTCAATCACCCTGTGCGTGCGGTGAAGTGACACACGGGACCGCATGGCAGGTGCCTCATTGCGAGGGCTATCATCAACAGGTGATGGAGGCAATCTTGGCCCGCACTCCTTCTGTTTCTATAAATTCTTGTCCCTTTTATTTTCCCAGGTATATCGAGAGCTAACTCGAGGAGCACAAGTTCTCACGGGAGAGGAGGAGTTTGAAATTCCGAGGGTTGGATGGAGGGCGAATCTTCCCATTCCTCGAAGAGAAGCAGGTCCAGTGGTAGTAGTTCCAGGAGGCTTTCAGACCTTGAAGGGCACTTCAGCGAAAGGGCCCAATCACAACTCGTAAGCCAAGTTTTCTTGCCCCTTTTCATTCATTCTTCCTTTCTTCTGACCAAACCTCACCCCCATTCCTTGTATGTGTAGGTTGTGATGAAATCACAAATCTTATGGGAGTTGGTAGTAGCAGCGTACAGGGGCCTCCCAGATTTTCAGAAGGCGAGGCTAGACGTGATGGGATTTGGTACCTTCCTTCAGATCGAGCCGATCCAGCTCGACCTGGTCCTGATCCAAGCCTTGTGTGAGAGATGGGACCTAGTGAGTCGGGCATTCCTGATGCCGTGGGGGCACATGGTGCCCAGCTTGGAGGATGTGGTCCGGATCACAAGCCTGATGGTAGAGGGCGAGGCAGTGACCGGAGTCACTTACGCGGACTACAGAGAAGGTGCCCAGAAGTTACTGGGTTTGGACCTAGATGGTCGGAAAAATAGGTCGGTAGCTAGGGCGTCCCAGATGGATGCATTAGGGCTCACCGACACTCGTCGGCGGGACGATGAATCCTCAGAAGAGTTCATGGAAAGGATGGAAATAGGATACCGTGCCGTGTACTGCACAGATTTCGGCAACTGGGAAAGATGCAACATAGATTTGAGGAGATTTCTCCTCTTCCTTTTGGGGAGATTGGTACTGAGCTCGAAAGGGGACGGTATCCAATGTTGCTTCCTGGAGCTGCTGTCAGACCTTGAAAGAGTAGGGTATTATGCCTGGGGAGCCGCCATGCTGGCACACTTGTTTGCAGGCCTATTCCAAGAAACGGATCGTGAGATAACTGTGAGTGGTTTCACACCATTCATCCAGGTATTTTTTTTTGGTTTTGCTTGTTTTGTATTTTTTTTGTGTTTTTGTAAAGTACTGACGACTTGCGCCGAGCAGCTGTGGAGCTATTATTACCTCCCTATGGGGAGAGCTCGGCATTGGCGACCCGTGATGGTGCCGTTAGCCAGGCGGTGGGAACCCATCATGAGTGCGGCACCCCTAACCTACCAACTGATGGTGCTAAGGCGGGAGCTACAGGAGTTCCCTGCAGCGATGGTAAACTGGAGACCCTACTCAGATATGGTCGATGCCGACCAGCCGTGGGTTCTAGCAAGTCGTGCCCGGTTCGGATGGGAACTGTGGATGCACTGCCTGAATGAAATCGAGCCGCTTCGGCTACGATTAGTTATGAGGACTTTAGGACTGGCTCAAGAATGGGTGGATTCAGCGGCGCCACCTCATGTCGGGAGAAAGACGCGGGGACCGGCGACCTGCATTGACTGGCGCGTGCGATTCCCCGAACAGTACGAGGACTGGCAACGGGGTGGCACGATTGTAGAATCACAGGCGCGGGATAGCGAGGACTACTTGCGTCTATATAGGACAAAGTACGCAGAACGGTTCCAACCCCGGGGACTTGTGGAGGTAGGTTTCCCCTTTTCTCTTCTTTTCTTTCTCCTTTTCTTGGTTTTCTGGTGAAAATGCTGACTTGTAAGGCTGCAGGATGTCCGGGATGCCATGGTAGCGAATTTACGAACTCGCTTGGCAGAGATGGAACAACAGTTGGATGATGCCCACGGAGCTACGAGCGCCTTGGTAGGTGTACAGTACTTTCCTAATTAAAACCCCAGATTCCAGATGTTGGCTGCTAATTCACGCGGTCGTAGCATGCCCAGATTGGCGCGGCTTCCCCAGCGATGGGAGTGGGTGGTGCCTCTTCCAGCTTGTGGATTTCCACCTCAGAACTTGACTTGCTTCATGAGCAACTTGCTCACGCCACGCAGCGTGCTGCGGAGGCAGAAGGGATGCTCTCTATACAGGTAAAAGTTTCAGTGTTGAGTTCTCCTTGTTTATGCCTTATCGTGTATCTGAGATGGTACACTTGGCAGGAAAAGGAGACGGAAGAAGCGCTTGCCAAGGCTGCGCAGAAGGAGGCTAGGATAGCAGAACTGGAGAGGGAACTACGGCGTCATTCTGATGACGACTCCTCTAGGGATGCCGTAGACCTGAGGATCACTCTCCAGTTGGAGAGGGAAGACCGCGAGAGAGAACGTGCAGAGAGAGAAAGAGACGCAGAGAGAGAAAGAGCCAACAGATTGACTGAAAGGGAGGAACGAAGGGCCATGGAGGCCCAACTATTCGAACTCCGAATCAGCCTTGGTCTTGCTGAACAGTGGCTGAGAGATGGTGAGGAGCGCTACCGAAGAGCACGAGAGCGTGGCTTTCGTGTTGGTAGCTTCTCAGCTGCTTCCGTGGATCAACGCCGGGATGTGGGAATAGGAAGGGGAGTATAGAGCGGTAGGAGTACCGCTTTTCGTAGTTGGGTAGCACCTTTAAGAGCGTTTTGCCCAGAGAGTAGTGGGACGAGTAATGCAGAGAGAGAGGGCGGAACTTGATGTAATTTTTTTGGTTTTTGGAATAAAATACAAGGTTCGGTTTGTTTGTTTTTCACCTTTACTTCAGTTGCCTGAATCCCTGCATATATCACTGAAACAAACAAATCAGAATTTCTGTTCTGACTTGGCCCCTTGCTCAATAAGCAAATGGTCACTGTGACTGTCCTTGATAACTGGTCAAGGGGCCAAGCCTTTATTTTAACGAAGGCAAGGGAAAAGAGTGGTGATGATAAATGCGACATGCAAGCACACGAATGCAAGCGGTATTAAAGTGAGATGCTGCACGCAAATGTAATCATGCAAAATTGATTTATTTTTCTCTTCTTCTTTTTTTATATTTGGCATTTTTTATTTTATCATAAAAAAGATTTTTTTGTTTTTGTTTGCAAATATGTACATTTTTTTTCTTTTCCATTTTTTTTGCTTTTATAAAAAAATTTTATTGCTAACGCCCGGCAAGCACTCAAATGGCACCTAACCTTCGTGAGAACAGGGGTTTCTTACTAACCTCCCAGGTATCCTAAGTGCACATCTAGGTTGATTTGGGCCTCTAGACCCCTTGAATGATGATCCCGCCGGCTAAGGCTTACCCTGATGACAATACCGTCATGCCATGCTTAGGCTCCCAGTTGCTTCCGACCACAGGAATTCACCCAAAAGATGTTTGAGGTAAAAGATTTGCCCGACCCGGGTCTGTTTCCTCACAACTCTAGATGGTATATGATGGACCACCCTGGAACCCTAACGACCAACCGCGCGACGCTGACCCGAAATCAGACGCCGTCGCACCCATAGGTGACGCGCTTGCATTGGCCTAAGCCCGAGGTTAAACAAGAAGACATCAAGGTGGTAAACAGGGGTCTTGACCAGCCAGAAACACAGAGACTCCTTCACAGCGATAGCTTTCACTTTTCAAAGTAGGCAACCAAATGTGTATATTAAAATAAGGTCGCAGACCCTGGGCAGTTTTCACCTTTCAGAAACTCCATCGAACCTTCATCTTTAGAGGGAGAAGGAAGAGTGTAGGGGATAAACCTCCTGAGAGGACCGGCAAAGCCGTTAACCCGGCGAGCGAATAAGGGCCCATTAACTCTTTCCTTTCAGACAACTTCGGACCAAATCTCGAGCGTTTACATTCCACGGCCCCTTTTGTGGATTCAGACTTTTGCTTTGAGGGGTTCCGTTTATCGCAACAGGCACGGTCACGACCAGGCTTTTCTCTTGATTTTGATTTTGTATTTCTTTTTGTGAGGGAGATATAGTCGTTTGACGTTTGTGGGCTCCCTTTTCGTATGCCTGCGGGGACACTACCCTCTTCTCGTGCTCTGATCGATGCTCGAGGAAATGGATCCTACTCTTGCCCTTGGGGTTTGAGTTTCGGTTTCTCATGCTCAGCGTTTTAAGGGCGCCGACTGTCTCATTTGGTCGAAGGGAAAAGAATAAAGATTACAGCTTCCGGAGATCTTCTGGGTGACGCTCCACCGTAGGTGATGCTACCGACCTTTTTTTTGAATAAAATACATAAGTGAGCACATGTTGGCTTCCTTCGAGCGAGCATAGGCCGATGTGGCCGGACAAGGATCTCCACGGTTCTGGCAAACCAAGACCCGGTGCCTACCAAGCCTTAATGGGCCCTATCCTAACATGAAGGTTAGATGCAGGGACTTAACTACATGGTGACTGCCAGGCATCGGCATTTGAATTTTCCATATTTTTAGTGGTTTTCAAAATTTCTTTATTTTTTGATGTTTTTATCTTTTCATCACTTTTTTTGTTTGTTTTGTGCTAAGGGTAGTATTTCTTAAGATAAAGCCCATTCCAAGGGTGGGATAACTCGGTCCCTTCGGCGTTGATTAGCTTGTAGGCGTTGCCAGGGTACACGGCTTGAATTACAAATGGTCCTTCCCAATTGGGTTGGAGCTTAGAACGCGGACCTCCAGGTTTGACAAAAATTCTTTTTACGACCATCTCACCAACTTTAAATTTTCTCTCAACGACTTTCTTTTGGTAAAAGCGAGCGAGTCTATTTTGATACACACGCGCGTGTTCGGCAGCGGCCAGTCGCTTCTCATCCAAGAGTTCCAACTGGGCGAGGAGTGAATTACGACGATCGTCGAGGGGAAATTCCTCGTCCAATTGTACCCTGAGAGAAGGGATCAGAGTCTCATACGGGACTACCGCTTCCATACCATAAGTAAGGGCAAATGGAGTCTGCCCGGTGGGGGTACGGATTGAAGTGCGATAGGTCCATAGAGCTTCGATAAGCTTTTCTGGCCAGTCTGAAAACTTACTAGACTCGCAGGTTTTTTTGATGATTTTGAGCAATGTTTTATTGGTGGCCTCCGCTTGGCCGTTACCTTGTGGGTAATAAGGCGATGAATGATGCAGTGCAATTGCGTACCTTTTGCAGAGGTCCTGTAGGTCCTGAGAAATGAATTGTGGCCCATTGTCGGTGACGATTGTGCTTGGGACGCCGAATCTGGCGAGGATGTTCTTCATGATGAACTTGCAGACTGTTGACGCCTTGATTTCCGCGTAAGCTTCGGCTTCGGCCCATTTGGTGAAGTATTCCGTCGCAGTAAGGATGAAAGATTTCTGCTTGGTGAGGGAATTAGGATCACCTAGGGGACCAATGATGTCGAATGCCCACATGGAGAAAGGCCACGGGGAGGATATTGGGTGAAGTGAGGAAGATGGTGAATGGATTTTATCGGCGTGAAGTTGACACTTGACACACCTACGGACATAGACAGCACAATCCTCTTCCATAGTGGGCCAGTAAAAATCTTGCCGAATGATCTTTTTGGCGAGCATCTGACTATTCACGTGGCCACCGCACACACCCGAGTGCGTCTCTTCTACACACTTCCAAACCTCATCGTCACCAAGACATCTTAACAGAATACCAGTATGGCTCCTCCTATAGAGTAGACCTCCAACCAAAGTATATTTCTGAGCCACCCATCTTATGGCTTTCTTGTCCTCTGTGGTGGCCCCTTCAGGATAAGACTGATCTTGGCAGTATTTGACAATTTCATAGAACCATGGTTTCTCTTCGTCAGCCAGTTCTTCTTCGGCCTCTGCCAACATGATTTCCCTCTTCTCAAGGATATCTTCCTGCAGGATCTTCCTTGCTATCCTGTCTTTGATATTTACGCAGGAAGCATCATCGATTGCAGGGGCGTGAAATTTATAGATGGAAATGGACTTAAACCATCTTCCTAGAGGGAACCTTATGGATGATGCCAACGAGGCGAGGGCATCGGCGAGAATATTCTGATGACGAGGGACATGAACAAAGATCAGTTTGGTGAATAGTTTGGCAAAGGCAGCAGTGAGTTCTTGGTATGGCTTGAGTTTGGGATCGCGAGTGCGATATTTAGTGAGCACCTGGCGAAGGATGAGTTGACTATCACCTACGACTCGCAACTCAGTGATACGAAAAGAATGAACGAGTTCTAGGCCAGCTAGAAGGGCATCATATTCAGCTATATTGTTGGTGACTGGAAATTTGAGTTGGTATGCCAATGGGAATGTGAGGCCTTCAGGCGACAGGAGGGCGATGCCGATTCCTCTCCCTTGAGAATTCAGAGCTCCATCAAAATATAGCGTCCACATTGGCTCATCTGATTGGTTGATGGACATTAGTTCCTCATCTGGAAACTCTGATTGGACGGGATCGAACTTGGGAAGAGGATGGTGAGCGAGATGCTCGGCTATGGCATAGCCTTTAATCGCCTTTTGCTGGACGTAGATGATGTCAAACTGAGAGAGAAAACTTTGCCAGTGTGCTAATCTATCCGTAAGGACAGATTTCTCCAGAAGGAATTTGATAGGATTCATTCGAGCAATCAAGTGGACCTCGTGAGCCAAGAAGTAGTGCTTCAATTTCTGCACTACCCAAACGAGGGCAGCACAGGTTTTCTCCATGCCGGTGTACTTCTGCTCACAGGGATTGAGAAGTTTGGACAAGTAATAGGTTGCCCGTTCCTTGCCTTCTTCATCAGCTTGTGCGAGGATGGCTCCTACGGAGTCATCCAAGACTGAGACGTAAAGGATTAGAGGTTTTTCCGGTTTGGGTGGAATGAGAACGGATGGACTAGCCAGATATTTGGTGGGGACACCGGGTCCACTACTGGGCCCACTACTCGGAGCCGACGCCGCATTGCCCCGACACCGAGCTTATGGCTCGAAGGAGATCCTTCTTGAAGACTCGGCCTACGGCTATGGTGTTATACTACGTATCGAGTATGTGTGTATGTATACATGTATCTCTACATGTATTTTGCTTTTCGTTTTATTAGGCTAGTCTAAGTCAAATAAACACATGTGTAATTTTTATATTTTATTTGGTTAAAACCCACAAGTCAAATATTGGGTGGTGGGTTGTCTTGTTAGGCTAAGGGCATAAATAAAATTAGTAGAAGTTAGAGGGTCTTGTTGTTATAGCTTTCCTCCTATATAAAGGAAGGCAATGCTTGTTACGTATAATGAACCATATGAATGAAAGATTGAGTTTAAGGAGCTTTTGCCCCTTTGTTCTTCTCCCTTCCCTCATTTCTCATTTTTGTGAGATTCGAGTGTCGCCCGGTGTGAGACCGTCCGGCGTGAGGCCGAGCTGCGTGAGGTAGCAACCTATCCGTCCCGTCCGTGTCCTGGAGCTGCCGACGATCCGTCTTCCACGTCACCGCCGCATCAAATTGGTATCAGAGCCTAACACGGCGCCTCCCCCGACGTCCCCGACGTCTCTCTCTTTCTATCTCTAAATTATTAGAAGTGAAAAAAAAAGAAAAGAAAAGAAAAGAAAAAAAACGAGAAACTCACGGTTGAGAGAAAGGAGTGGAAAAAAAAATTTGAAAAAAAAAATCATATTCTCTCACTCCTTCTTTTTTCTCTCTCGGTTCTCTCTCTGTTCATCTTTCTCTCCCTCTCAGTTGTCTCTCTCAACGCAAAGCAGAAGAAAGAGGTGAAAAAAAAATTTTTGAAAAAAAAAAGGAAACCCCCCTGCGTTCTGTTCTCTCTCTCTCGGTTCGAAGAAAAGTTTAAAAGAAAAAAAAAATTTTTTCCTTCTCTGTTCGCAGGGGCCGGGCATCGTCGCCCGTGCCCCTTTCAAAAACTCCCGCCACCGCGCGACGCCGCCGGGCCCGCCCTGGCGCCCCGCACCCAGCCAGGGCCCACCCGAGCCCGCGCACCCGCGAGCGCGCCCGCCCGCACCGCACGGCTCGCCAGGCCGCGCCCGCACCGGCCCGCCCGCGCCCGAGCGCGCCCCCGCCTGCGCGCGCCCCGCCGCCGTCCGGCACGCGCCCTGCGCGCCCGACCCCTGCGCGCCGGCCACGCGCCCGGCCCCGTGCCCGCCGCGCACCCGGCCGCACCGAGCCCGCGCCATCGGGCCCTGCACCTGCGCCCACGGCCGCTGCCGCCTCGCCGCTTGCGCCCGCAGGCACCCCCGCGCCCGCCCGGCCAGGCTGCCACCGGTTCGCCCCCGCGTACGGACCAACGACCGCCGGTGCTGGCTTCTCCCCCCCCCTCCCCCGTGTTGACCGCCTCCTTTGGTGACTTTTAGTCACATGCGAGAGACACACGCAGAAGAAGATTGGGGTAAGGTCAAAAAAAAAGAGTTGATTAATATATATTAGATATATTATATTATATATATACTTATATCTATATCTATACCCCTTGATTAAATTGGTAATTGTGGCATCCGAGTCCACAACTGCGGATCGATCGGCGTCTAAGTCGTCCGGTCGCCGACACACAGTCCGTAATTTACGGAGTGTCAGTGCCCAAGAGTCTCCCTGCGCGGAGAATTTAGACTGATTTGTTCCCCTGCGCGGGAAATTTAAGCGATTTGTAATAATTCAATCATCCCTGCGTGGAGTGAATGCTTTGTAACCGCTCAAGCTTCGTCGACGCCGTGCGGGCCCGCACGTCCCCGCTCGCCCTCGTCTCCGGTCGGAGCTAGACTTTTCAGTCAGCTAGGTACGTGCTCCAAACTTGCTCATTTAGTATCTTTTCAATTGCCGCGCGACGAAGTAAGAGAGGGCCCGATCCATGCAGCCAGTCTTCTGAGTGCATCGCTGTGGACGGTGAGAGAGTGCTTGCTTGCACCTATCCTTTAGGCCCTAGACTGTCACATTAGGGCACCCTAACTATCAGGAGGTAGTTCCACAAACTACTTCGCCTACGGGCGAGCAACTTCCCCTGACCGGTCCCTTCAAATTGGCCCTTTGCCAATTAGCCAACAAAATTTGGGTCATAGCTTGCTAATTATCGGTCCCAGGACTGCATCATCTAGGTCCAAGGTCGTGCATGCCACGTTAGTCTAGGAATTCATCTGGCCGTCTAGAGCGCCCTTCAACACTACAACCAACGATGGATCAGAAGAGCGTGAGTGCTATGTTGGCTCAGCTCGAGCATAACCTTCTGACCCATTTTGAAGAATCCATAGGCCAACTACGAGCAGAGCTAGATGAGAGGATCCGAGCCTTAGAGGATCGACTAAAGGGAGAGGAAGGACGAGTGAATGGCCATGGCAATCCCGTAGCCAATTCTAGGGAGGATAGAGAGCAAGCCCGCCCGAATCAGGCTCCCCAAGGTAGAGAACAAGAGGATCGTACACCTCGAAGGAGGGACTACGATGATGAGGAGATCATCCTACGGAACGTCAAAATTGACGCTCCCAGTTTCGATGGGTCCCTCACACCAGCCAAATACCTTGAGTGGGAGGCCGGGATGGATCAATATTTCGATTGGCATCACCGCATGGCCCCTGCCACTAGGGTGAGGTTTGCCAAAATGAAACTCTTGGGTCAAGCCAAGACCTACTGGTGTAATGTGGAGAATCTCCTAGCCAGGAGACGAGAGGAACCCATAAACACATGGGAAGAAATGAAGGAGAAACTGAGGGAGAAATACCTGCCACCCTCCTACCATCAGCGTCTTCTAGACCAGTGGCAGAAACTCACCCAAGATGGAAAGTCCGTGGACGAGTACATCGCCAAATTCGATGACTTCTTCCTTCGGAGCCAAGTCATGGAAGACGCCTCTGTAACTCTCTCTCGATTTAGGGCTGGCCTACACGAGAGCATCCAACGGGAGCTTTTCTTGCGAGAGGTCAACACCCTCGAGCACGCCTACCAGGTTGCCCGAGATGTTGAGCGATTTCAAAGAGTGGCCCCACCTCGGGTTCCCACCTACCGCCAACCTGAGTCTCGGAACCCCATGGTCCGTTACACCGAGAGAGTTGGCCCCTCCACTTCTTATGCCCCTGCGGCTACCCCGCTACGGGTCGTTGCCCCTACCGTTCCTTTCACAAGGAACCCCTTACCTGCACCCGCTGCATTGCCCAGGCTGGAGTATACTCCACCGATTGATAAAAGGGATGACAAAGGAAAGGGACCCGCCCCTGGCACTTCCCAACCAGCCCCCATCTCAGGAGTCCGTTGCTTTAGGTGCCACAACCTAGGGCACATTGCCACCAACTGCCCCACCCGAGCCTTGGTCATCGCCGACCCTCAGCCTATGGAGCCTCCACCTCAGGAAGGAGAAGACACTGAGAGATATATGGCCGATCCTGACCTCATAGCCCAGTTTGAGGAAATGGATGCAGGGTTTGATGAAACGCATGTCGAATACATGCAAGTGGGAGATATTGCCGAGAGCTCTAGCCAGGGTAGATTAGGTGTAGTTCGCTGCATCCTAACACATCCCCAGGAGGACGACTGGCGTCGAAGCTCCATCTTCCAAACCTACATCATGGTGAAAACCCAACCCTGCAAGGTGATCTTTGACAATGGGAGTTGTATCAATGCGGTCTCTTCAGACTTTATCTCCCGTCTAGGTCTACCTACACACCCTCATCCTAGGCCCTACAACGTGGCGTGGGTTGACGACACTTCGATCCCAGTCACCACTACATGTGTCATTCCCATACAATTTCAGTCCTACAAAGGACAGATTTTGTGCGATGTAGTGCCTATGAAGGTCGGAAGCATCATCCTAGGACGACCGTGGATCTATGATGTAGACCTCACAACTTTCGGTCGATCCAACCAATGTTCCTTCTCCCACAATGGGAAGAAGATCCAGTTGTACCCGACACCCCCAAAGGTGACCTCGGGTAAGAGTCCCACTTCTACTCCGGGTAAGAGCTCCACCTCCTCCACCCCCACCGGGACTCCCAAGGTTCCGGAGAGTCCCCAAACTCCCAATGAAGGGAAACTTCTCATTCCCTATTCCCCTACACCTATCACGCCCGTTCCTAAGGCCCCCAAGGTTAGTCATGACCCTGTTAGGCGCCTTAGCTTCATAGGTGTCCGTGAGCTGACTAGAGAGGTTACCGAGGGTGCCCCTGTTTGGGCTGTTGTCATCACCATCACACCTGAGGAGTCCCGAGTCTCAGTTCCACCCGAAGTCCAGACAGTCTTGCAGGACTTCGAAGATATTTTCCCCGAGGACTTACCCTCTAAACTCCCACCCATGCGTGATGTACAACACGCTATCGACCTTGTCCCCGGGTCCACCCTCCCCAACCTCCCCCATTACCGGTTGAACCCCAGGGAGCATGCTGAGCTCCAAAGGATTGTCGAAGACCTTATCCAAAAGGGTTTCCTCAGGGTGAGCAAGAGCCCGTGTGCTGTCCCTGCTTTGCTCACACCCAAGAAAGATGGTACCTGGCGAATGTGTGTTGACAGCCGCGCCATCAACAAGATCACTGTCAAGTATAGGTTTCCCATTCCTCGCCTAGATGACATGCTTGACATGATGAGTGGGGCCACCATCTTTTCCAAGATTGACTTGAAAAGTGGCTACCACCAGGTCCGAATCCGACCAGGGGATGAGTGGAAGACGGCCTTCAAAACAAAAGAAGGTCTGTATGAATGGCTCGTCATGCCGTTCGGGCTATCCAATGCCCCCAGCACGTTCATGAGACTTATGACAGAAGCCCTTCGTCCCCTTATTGGTCGCTTTGTTGTCGTCTACTTTGACGACATTCTCATCTATAGCCACAACCCTCAGGACCACATCCATCATTTGAGGGAAGTCTGCCAAACTTTGAGGAGAGAAACCCTGTATGTCAACCTTGGGAAATGTGAATTCATGACCGACCGGGTTAGTTTCCTCGGATTTGTGGTTTCGAGTCACGGAGTATCTGTGGACCAATCCAAGGTCCAAGCTATGGTCGACTGGCCTGAGCCCCAAAACGTCCACGACGTTCGAAGTTTTCATGGGCTAGCCACCTTTTACAGACGCTTCATAAAGAGTTTTAGCACCATTATGGCACCCATTATAGACTGCATCTGTAAAGGGAATTTTGAGTGGACCCAAGCCGCCTCACATGCTTTTCTTGCCATAAAGGAGCTTATGACCAAAGCCCCTGTCCTACGCCTGCCAGACTTTTCCAAAGTCTTCGAGATATCCTGTGATGCATCGGGCGTAGGAATAGGAGGAGTACTTAGCCAGGAAAGTCACCCTGTGGCTTATTTCAGTGAGAAGCTTTCTGATGCAAAGCTTCGATACTCCACATATGATAAGGAGTTCTATGCCGTGGTCCAAGCCCTCAAACACTGGAGACACTATCTCTTACCTCAAGAGTTTGTCTTATATTCAGACCACGAGGCTCTGAAATTCCTTAGCTCTCAGAAGAGCTTAAACCTAAGGCATGGTCGGTGGGTAGAATTTCTCCAATCTTTCACATTTGTCCTAAAACATAAGGCTGGAAAAGAAAATAAGGTGGCCGACGCCTTGAGTCGAAGGGTCTCCCTTCTTTCCACTGTTCGGGTAGAGGTCACTGGATTCGACCGCATGAAGGAGCTCTATGGAGAGTGTCCTGATTTTGGCCCTGCCCACTCTGCCTTATCTGCTGGACCCTCGGCAGCCTTTTCTGACTATCTACTCCAGGATGGTTTTCTATTTCGAGGGCAGCAACTCTGTGTCCCGAGGACTTCTGTTCGGGACTTTTTGATTTGGGAAATACATACTGGAGGTCTTGCTGGTCACTTTGGCCGCAACAAGACCATCCATTCTGTGGAGGAGCATTTTTATTGGCCTGGCCTGAAGAAGGATGTGGCCAAGATTGTAGCCCAGTGTCGGACATGCACTATGGCCAAACAGGTCAAACAAAACACTAGTCTCTACACTCCTCTCCCCATTCCTGATAGACCTTGGGTTGACATCAGCATGGACTTCATCCTTGGTCTACCTCGTACCGCTCATAAACATGACTCCATCTTTGTGGTAGTTGATCGGTTCTCTAAGATGGCCCACTTCATTGCATGTTCCAAAACATCTGATGCATCTAGAGTAGCCCACTTATTCTTCGATGAAGTCGTCCGTCTGCATGGTCTTCCCCAAACCATAGTGTCTGACCGGGATGTCCGGTTCACTAGTTATTTCTGGAAGACACTTTGGCACCTCGTTGGCACTAAGCTGAAATTTTCCACTGCCTATCACCCTCAAACTGATGGGCAAACCGAGGTCGTCAATAGAAGTTTAGGGAATCTCTTGAGGTGTCTCGTAGGGGATCATTCTGGCACTTGGGACCTTCTTTTGCCCAGGGCCGAGTTTGCATATAATAGCTCGGTCAATAGGTCCATCGGTATGAGTCCATTTGAGGTTGTGCATGGATACAAACCTAGGAAACCTGTGGATCTCATTCCCCTTCCCCTCGAGTCTAGATCGTCCAAGTCAGCTGAGGAGTTTGCACAGCATGTCCAAAGTCTGCATGAGTCAATTAGCAAGCAAATAAACCTCAGTAATGAGACTTATAAAAAATTGGCTGATTCGCATAAGCGTCACCATGAATTTCAAGAAGGTGACTTGGTTATGGTACGGGTCCGACCCGAACGACTCCCCTCGGGAGCCGTTAAAAAGTTGCAAGCCCGTAGTGATGGACCCTTCCCAATTCTGCGGAAGATTGGCTCCAATGCTTATGTTGTGGACTTACCTCCCGAATATGGGATTAGCTCGGCTTTTAATGTGGCAGATCTAGTGGCCTACAAGGAACCCCCAGCGATTCCTAGTGACCCTTTCGAGCCTTCTCCTCCCATTGAGAGTGAGCCCACCCCTGTGCGTCCCACAGCCTCGAGAGTACCGCGCGAGCACATTGAGAGGATACTGGATGAGCAGGTAACCACTACACGGAGCAAGGTGTACCAGCGCTACCTTGTCCGTTGGCGGGACCGTCCACCTTCTGATGATTCCTGGATCAGCCGGGAAGATCTCCAGCGCCTCGATCCAGATCTGCTGGAGCACTACCACAGCAGTGTCCCCCCTTACTCGACGGAGTCGAGTTCCAGCCGCCCCGGGAGGGTTGGTGGGGACACCGGGTCCACTACTGGGCCCACTACTCGGAGCCGACGCCGCATTGCCCCGACACCGAGCTTATGGCTCGGAGGAGATCCTTCTTGAAGACTCGGCCTACGGCTATGGTGTTATACTACGTATCGAGTATGTGTGTATGTATACATGTATCTCTACATGTATTTTTCTTTTCGTTTTATTAGGCTAGTCTAAGTCAAATAAACACATGTGTAATTTTTATATTTTATTTGGTTAAAACCCACAAGTCAAATATTGGTTGGTGGGTTATCTTGTTAGGCTAAGGGCATAAATAAAATTAGTAGAAGTTAGAGGGTCTTGTTGTTATAGCTTTCCTCCTATATAAAGGAAGGCAATGCTTGTTACGTATAATGAACCATATGAATGAAAGATTGAGTTTAAGGAGATTTTGCCCCTTTGTTCTTCTCCCTTCCCTCATTTCTCATTTTTGTGAGATTCGAGTGTCGCCCGGTGTGAGACCGTCCGGCGTGAGGCCGAGCTGCGTGAGGTAGCAACCTATCCGTCCCGTCCGTGTCCTGGAGCTGCCGACGATCCGTCTTCCACGTCGCCGCCGCGTCAATATTTCTTTAACCCTTCAAAAGCTTTCCAACATTTAGAATTCCAGTGGAATTCTACTCTTGGCTTGGTCAACTCGTAGAGAGGTCTACACCTTTGTGAATGTTGGGACACAAACCGACGAATAAACTGTAACCTCCCGATTAAACCTCGGACTTCCCTCAAATTCTTGGGAGGCGGCATATCCCTGATAGCCTTAGCTTTGTCAGGATCTATCTCTATCCCTCTTTTGCTCACAATGAACCCCAGCAATTTACCTGACGACACACCAAACACACACTTCTTCGGGTTCATTTTCAGTTGGAACTCCCTTGACCTCTGCAAGACCTTAGCCAAAACTTCTGGATGTTCCATCCTGCTCCTTGATTTTACCAATAAGTCATCCACATACACTTCCAGATATATGTGCATCATGTCATGAAATATGGCCATCATCGCTCTTTGGTAAGTAGCTCCAGCATTCTTTAATTCGAACGGCATGACCACGTAACAATATGTTCCCCAAGGGGTAGTGAATGACGTCTTTTCCTGATCCTCTTCTGCCAAACGAATTTGATTGTATCCCGAAAATCCATCCATGAAAGAGAGGGTTTCGTAGCCTGCCGTGTTATCGATCAATACATCAATGTGAGGCAAGGGAAAATCATCCTTTGGACACGCGCGGTTAAGGTCCCGGAAGTCGATGCAAATCCTGACTTTCCCATCTTTCTTCATGACCGGGACAATGTTCGCCACCCATTGAGGATAAAGAACAACTCTAATGAACCTGGCTTTGTGGAGCTTATCGACCTCTTCTTTCATTTTCAAAGCCATCTGAGGGTGAAAACGCCTTAACCTTTGTTTTACCGAGATGGACCCTGGTTTTAGGGTTAAACGGTGTTCGACCAAGGTTGAATCCAGACCTGGCATATCCTCGTAGCTCCATGCAAACGTGTCCTTATATTCCTTGAGAACCTCAATTAATGCCTCTTCTTCAGAGGGTGGTAAGTTGTCACTTATGAGGATGATCCTAGGGTCTTCCTCAGTTCCCAAGTTGACTTCTTTGGTGGATTCTTCTACGGCGGTTGACGGCTCGTCGAATCTCCTCATTCCACTAGCGTATGCGCCCGCCGCATCCTCATATTCTTCACCCTCATCTTCAGTGGGGCATTCTTCATCCGTGATCTCGTAGACTCCATGCCCTTCATCAGATGCACAGTCGCCCTCGCATTCTATTTCGGGTAGGTGGATGGGATTTTCTAACAACTGGGGGATGGCAAGAAGGGCCTGACACCTGGCGGCCAAATCCAGAAGGAATCGATGAGGGATGTGCCTACCCTTGGATTTCTTCATAGGTACTACCCTTGGCCTATCATTCCTAGATTGACTGACAATATTTACAGAAGAAGAGGAAGACGAAGAGGATGGTGTAGAATGTACAGGAGAAGACCCCTCAGAGGAGGGGTAGAAAAGGTCGCTCATCGGACCTTGGACGGGTGGTCCGCAAGGCGGTACGCACCCGTGGGAGATGTAGGAGGTTTCCTCAACGAAGATGTGTTGTTGGGGAGTTTAAAAATTGACGTTTTTTTTTCATTTTCATTTTTAATGACAAAGCAGTGAAAAGAGATTGGAGGAGAGAGGAAAGTGGTTATGGCTAGAGGATTGTGAGGCTCATAGAGCAGATCATGGTTGAAGACCTGGCGCGGGTTGAAAAGCTCGCGTAGGTATGTAAGCAAAGAAGGGGACCTGGGAAGATCATCAGACAATTGTCTGGCCCAGGAAGAAGATATCAGCAAAGGCTGAGACGAGTGGATGGAGAGGATGGCGGCTAATGAGCCGTCGACGGCATTGTTGAGGACGGATGAAGATCCGTTGATGACAGGGTCCTTCTGGCGAGGACGAGGATAGTTTGGAACCTTGGCAAGAGTGGTAATATTCTCTGATATTTCGGAGATCAATGGTGGTCCTTCAAGCTGCGGAGACGAGAACATCCTTTCCAGTGCAACGGAAATGTCCCGTATGTCGAACCATTTGTCCCACTCGCATTCCGGATCTTTGATCTTGCCTCTTTTGGTGATCCTTGGACATTTTTCAGCCAAATATACAACATGTGATCCCCCATATGCTTCTTGTGGGTGATCCCTCATCTGAACAACGGACCCTCTGTTGAAGTGGTTTGATAGAGTCCACGTGAGGGGCTTCCAATCTGCCTTGAACGGTCCTTTGAAGCCTAGGCCAAACCTGCGGTTCGGCCTAATTTCCTTTGGCGGTTTGAGCATACCCTGTAACTGTGCGCCCAGACTTTTTCCTTGTTGATAGCCGATGTTCCTCATAATCTCCCAACCTTTGGAGTGAAAAGGGAGACATGATGTTGTGGTTGCCCTGACCGGCTCCTTTGGTACTAGTGGAACATGAGACGGATCACGTACGTCCAGCAGTGACAATATGGGCCGATGAGACGGCCAAACAGAAGGCAGAGAGGTGTTGATAGCATCCACTGTGTGAAGGACGGGTGTACTGACCACTTTAATAATTCTCCCATTGTAAGGAAACTTCAGGCACTGATGGTTGGTGGAAGGCACAACGTCCATGGCTTCGATGTAAGGGCGACCCAGTATAGCCTTGAATGTGGGGTCCATGTCGAGGACATGGAATTCCGTGGGAATTGACATGGGGCCTAGTTCTGCCTTCAGAATAATCATCCCCTGCGGCGGCCTTTTGCTATTGTCATAAGCCGTGACCGTGATCGAGGAAGGTCTTATTTGTTCCTCGTTGACCCCACACAACTGAAGAGTGCTCATGGAGATCACATTTATGGATGCACCCGTGTCTAAACCCGTGTCCACAAGACACGGGTTTATGGATACCCCATTAATTTTTATTGAAATGCACAATGCATATTTCCGAGCTTCCTTGGGAGCGAGCTCGTAGTTGTGAAACATGATGGCTGGTTGTATGTCTGTTGGGGTCAGGACGGTCGAAATCTTCTCCACGGGGAGGTCTTCATTAACCATGACCTTTTGAAGATATTCCATCAAGGCCGCCTGGTGGGATGTGGATCTTTGAAGTAGCTCTAGGATGGAGATCCGGGCAGGTGTCTTGTCCAAGTGTTTCAATAGATCATACTGTGTTCCAGGGATAGCTCTTTCTAGTTGTTCTGCATCATCCTTCTCTGGCTGAGATTGCTCGGGATTCTGACTGTTGTGGGGGAAAACCCTGTGAAAAATCCTTCCACTCCGGAGCACCATTGCCTGCGGCTTTTGTACCTCTGTGGGGGTAGCAGTGGGTTTTAACAGGGGTTTGAGGGGTAGTAGTGGAGGAATGGTTGATGAAGCATGGGTGATGACGGGAGCAGGGATTCTGATGAGGGGTTTGTTAGGTGGCGGCATGGTGGAGGTAGAGGGGATATTGCGCGGATTATGAAGGATAAGGGGTCTAGAAGGTGGCAGTGGAGACGAAGTAGGAGTGGGTAGGGCTTGAAGGGGGCAATGATTTTGAGGTGGGTGATGGTTAATGAGTGGTTTTGACGGCATTAGTGGTGATACGGTGGAGAAAGACGGGGTTATGTATGGTTGACGGATGATAAGGGGTTTAGAAGGCGTAGGGGTAAATGTGGTAGAGGTGGATGGTAAAGTGGGGGAGTGAGAGAAGATGAGAGAGTGTGAAGGCGTAGTGGAGAGTGTCGGTTGATAGGAGGTCGGGGTGCGGATGAGAGGGCGCAATGGTAGTGGAAATGGTGATGGTGATACTGATGCGGGTTGATGAGAGAGAGGTGCTACCCGGGCAAGGTGAGGGGGTTGCATGACGATAGGGTTGGAGGTAGAAAGAATGGAGGTACTTTCCTGGTGCCACACCTGCTCTCTCCCGACTTCCGGGAAGGAGGAGATGGGGTTAACCTGATGATTGGGCTGTTGGTGCTCCGGTAATGGATTCTGGATTATGCCCATGTCGGGCTGTTGTTGTGGGGCCTGCTGAGCCTGCTGTTGTTGTTGTGGTTGCTGTTGCTGTTACTGTTGTAACTGCTGCTGTGGCCTATGAGGGGGTCTCCTAGCCTTGAGAGCCGCGACGTATCGTCTCATCTCATCCCAATCTATTTGATGTTCATCATTCATATCATGGATGTAATCTTTGAAATGGAAGCAGTAATCTACTGTGTGCCCCGGCTGCCTGTGGTAGACGCAGTATTTGGAGGTATCAACATTGGGTGGCCACGCGGGCCTTTCTCTGGGTAGGGCGAGTTGGTTTGATGCCATGAGGGCATTAAAAATGTCTGCTAAGGTTTCCGGCAATGGTGGATAGTAGGCTCTCTTGGGACCGAGCGGCCTCCTTTGTTACTGTTGGGGACCATAGTTCCCCGGGGGTGGAACTTGGTTGTACTGAAGCGGTGGTTGTTGTTGCTGAGGTTGTGGTTGTTGTTGCTGGGGTTGGCGTAATGGAGGCATATTATCCTGGGGTGGATTATTTTGGGGTGGAGGACGAAGAGGGAAAGGACCTGGTTGGGGTGGAAGTCGGGGCATTTGTGGAGGCCTTGGGTTGACTGCATAGTTGGCATTGTTGACCGCACTGACTTGCTCATTTATCACGACCCCTTCCGTGGCTCCGCCCGGGACACCAGCGCCTGTCTTTCTGACCACTTTGGGTTTCGGCGACTCAAACATGTTCATGATAGGAGAGTCTTTTAGCTGGGTTTGGATGTACCGGGCCCTTTCATAGAGTTCCTCCATTGTAGTAAGTTTATTCATGGCCAGGACATGTCTGAACTGTGGGGTTGCATTAGACACAATCATCTTCACTTGTTCGGGCTCGGAGAGGGTATCCCTTATTCTTTCCGCCAGAGACCTCCATCTATCAGCATATCGGACAAAATCCTCGTCGGGTTTCATCTTTTCGGCCACTAGGTCGGTAATAGAGAGTGAGGGACCGACCCTATCCCTATATTTCTGCAAGAACCTTCTCTGGACTATTTCAAAATTCTCGGCCTCGCGGGGCTCCAGAGAATAGAACCACTCAAGCGCAGAACCATCCAATGATCTCCGAAAGAGGTATGCCAGGGACCTTTGATCATTTTACCAATAGGAGGACTCATACATGAAGTCCTTGAGGTGAATGAAGGGGTTGCCGGTACCATTGTATCTGCGGTACGTGGGCATTTCGGAGGGAGGAAGATGAATGACGGGAAGGATTGGCAAAGCAACCTCCGGGGTGGCTTTCACGTCCACCATTCTTCTTAGATTTTGAAACTGCTCGTCCATGCGATTGAACCTATTGAGGAGCGATTGGGTGAGCTCCTCTGGAGGTGAAGGTGGCACTTGCCACTGGGGGAGAAACTGTCTCCCGGAGACTTGAGGGGGAAACCCCGAATGAGAGGGAGCTGTCGGACCACCGACAGTTGGCCCTGGCTGAAGCGGTGTGTGGGGAACAACGGGAGTTTGAGATTGTGACGGGAATTGGAATGAGGGTGGTTGTTGGCTCGCTTGACCTTGAAGCGAGGGAGACTGGATGGCTTGCGCCAATGAGGGAGATGGAATGGCCTGCACGGACTCTTGGAGAGGTGCGATGACCGGAGTTGATTCCTGGGGCGTGGGGGAAATAGATTTCCCCTTTAGAATGGCCTGGAAGGCCCGGAACTGTTCAGAGGTAAGCTCCGTGTTGGCGAGGATGCCCAGTAAAGAAGAGATATCCTGTGGTGGGGACGTGTCCCCGGTAATAACCTGCACCTCATGCGAGGGGTCATGAGAAGGACCCGAGTCCATAGCATAGACTCGCGGGTCGGCTGACAAACCACGGCTAGGGTGGTTCTCCTCAAAAGACTCGTGAGACATGCTCACAGTTTTTCCAGAACGTAAAAATATACACTAGCAAGTAGGTAGCAGAGATTATCAAACAAGTGGATGCCTTTACGCCCTTTTTTGTGTTTTGATTTTGATGATTTTTTGTATTTTTTTAGCGAGATCCGAAGTTCACACAAAATGGGGACCCTAGTTTGTTTTTGTTTCACCGCCGTGTCAGCTACGGTCTCTCGTCTCACCACGAATGAAATGACTAACTCCGGGGAACTTCAATGGTACAACCAGCCCAGTGAACGAAGAGGAGATTCTTCGATGTCGGGGACTTACGGAGGTCCCAGTGTAGGAGATTCTAGTCCGTTGAGAGGAATTCCCAAACGGAGAGTCATTCCTTCACCGGGAAAGGGTGATCCTCAAAAAAATAAAAAAAGGATAGAAAAGAGGAATGGATGTATGCAATGGAATGCTGACAGATATATAGAGTAAGAAAACAACAGAAATAACAGACATATAATAAACAAACAACCAATCACAACTGATAGTGCTGCCGTGAGCACAACGGGGGCGCGCGCGGGCGCGAAGGTGGAGAGGCACGGGTGGTGCCGAACTTGCAAGGGTAGCCGAAAGGAAGCAGTAGAGGTCCCACCGTGATCGCCAATCTGTGAGCGACGTCACGCGGTTCGGGGAAGAGCGGAGAAGACGCGGAGCGCGCGCGGGCTCCTCTTTTTTTGTTTGTTTGTTTGTTGCAACACAGAAATAAGAGAAGAGAGAGAAGGGGCCACCACGGGAGATTGCTCCGGCGGGGCGAGCGGGACAAGTGTGATATAGCAAGATATGGGGGTTAAACGGCCATAGCGGGAAGTGACTCGCCGCGGCCTTGGGGGGACGGGAATGATGCAGAAATTAAATAACAAGAATTGAAACGGCCATTGGGGAAGTAACTCGCCGCGGCCTCGAGAATATGAGCAAATAATAAGATGACAGAATATAAAGAGAATACAAAGAGCGGAAATTTAAACGGCCATTGGGGAAGTGACTCGCCGCGGCCTCGAGAACATAAACAGCTAAGAATATAACGTATAAGAACGTGAATTTAAACGGCCATTGGGGAAGTGACTCGCCGCGGCCTCGAGAATATGAGCAGAATATAACAGAATATAAAGGGAATATAAGAACGGAAATTTAAACGGCCATTGGGGAAGTGACTCGCCGCGGCCTCGAAAATAAGATGTGATCGTCAGGGGCCGAAAGACCCCAAAATAAGAAAGTGATCGCGCCTACCTCATGGGCGAGAGATGGCGGGTTGCTTCTTCCTCTCCCTCCGGCCGGCCGACGGAGAGGGCTTTCCTCGGCTACCCTTGCAAAACAACGACAAACAAATGACAAGTGGATTAGAAAGATGGAGGTGTAGTATTCAAATCCTTGCGATAAAAATAACGAAATGATGGCAAGACACACACCTGGTTGGTGTTATCTTTTAAACCCCTCTCGGACCCGAGTATGAGTAAAATGAGATGATGGATGTAAGAAGTGTATAAGAAAAGGCGCCCTTATGAAGGGGGATAGGGGATGCAAGATGATGAATGCAAAAGAACTACGAAGAAAAGGAAAGAATTGGCTTATTGGATGTGCCGATGGTGAAATCCGGCGGAGCTCCGACAGCGTGGGGATGATGTGGAAGCGCGGTGGATGAAGACGACCTTCCTCTCGCGAGCGTGAGCACCCGAGAAGCCGGCAGAACCTCCACCTACAAAAGAACCCACGGGTTAGAAAATGACTCCGTAGCCTCTGGGCTCCGGCAGCCTAACGGATCACTTCGAAGCTCTTTCAGAACTGAGGGGGTGGGCCTCTATTTATAGGGCTCCGGAGGGTGGAGGCGTCCAGGACCCTGGACACCTCCATCAGGGCCAAATTAATATTTTATTCTATTTTTATATATTTTTTTGGAATAGTTTTGTGGAGGCGTCCAGGGCTCCGGACGCCTCAAACAGGTCCACCGAAAACCGACGACGGCCGCACGCGGTTTGGCATAACGCGTGATTTTGTGAGCGGCGCCTCGTGATTCAGAAATGGACGCGTCCAGTTGACTGGACGTCTCTATAATTTAGATTTTTTCACACACGACAAACCGTCGTTCGGTGAGCGGCGCCCGTGAGAGAGTTGATGGAGGCGTCCAGGGGCCTGGACGCCTCCATCAATATATTATTTTATTTTTTTTATTTATCTTTTGTGCCAAGGCTGGCATTTTGATTTTTTTTATAATTGTTTTTATGGAGGCGTCCAGGGGCCTGGACGCCTCCATTAATATATATATATATATTTTTTATTTAGTTTTGGGCCCTGAGAAAATAATAAAATAAATTAAAAAGATGGGGGCGTCCAGGGGCCTGGACGCCCCCATTAAGACCCACCCGGGTCCTCAAATCAGACGTCGGCGGCCGCCCGTCAGACACCCTTCCTGATTCCGAAACCTCCTGATGCGTCTGACTGGTGTTGACGCTGTCCGAATGCCGTGACGGGACGATTCCGAATGCCGAAAAAGGCAGAAGAAGACCAAAGAAAAGGAAGCACTCGAGTGATTCGAAATGCGTAAGCCGTTGCGGGACGTTGTATAGTAATATGAGACTTTCTCAGGAGACGTCAAGAATGTCGTGTCTACAGTACCTACCACATCTGGGGAAGTTTTCCATCGCTCTTCCTAGGCAAGTGCGGCAATCTGGGCATCCACCCCTGTTGGGCACTCGCCCGAACATCTTGAAGACTATGACAGTGCTGTTGGTATTGCAACATGAGGCCATGGTGAGAACGTTTTAGCCAAGAGGCACACGCTGCCCTCAATGATGTGGTGCTTAAAGTGTAGTCTATGATTTCAAATGGTGTAATTCTTTGCCGGATATAGATAAGTTACGTACGGAGAGTTCATGCAAGTACCGATTACTATGCATGCCCTCAGTCCCCGGATAATAGTTCCGTATTGATTAAATGAGTTGTGGTTCATGTGTTTATGACCCTGGGCCCTTGTATCTCAACACCGTAGTTTTGTAGATTCAACATGGTATCAGAGCTGGCCAAATGACCTAACTCCTGTCACTTCCACCCAATTAATATTCACGGCCCATCCTGATCGTAAGGGAGAGCATTAGAATTTAGACATAGTCCCTGGATAATAATCCTGTATTGATTAAATGAGTTGTGGTTAATATACTTATGACCATAAACCTTTGTATCTCAACACCGCAATTTTATGGATTCAACACCACTCAACCTAATCCATCTCTTCTTCCAATTAACTTATCGCATGGGTTCCTGAACCGAACATGCATAACAGCAATTTATTCACTTTTTCCTTTTTTCCACTCGACATAATTCTAGCATAGTCAAAGTTTGCTTTGACCCAACTCAATTAATCCCTACTAAAAATTAATTCGTTCTATGTATAGAAAAATGTAGCCCAAAAAAATTTGGCAGATCAAGTTTAAACCGAGCGCAGACTTTAATTTATTACTACAACATCGAATGTTGAACTAAACAATCTGATGCTATGCACACGTAATGTGACCCATAATTTTTTTTTAGGTTTTTAAAGATATACTCTTTATAATTTATTGGTAAAAATATATCTCTTTTATTTTCATATTTTTTTAATAATTTTTATATTAATCTAATGCCAAAAAATACCCCTGCCTCCATTGATGATTTACGGAATATTCCATTTTTATTCTATACAATTGAATTTTGGGATGAAAATATCCTTATCATACAAAGCTGTTTTTAACGTGGGCGAGAGAGGGGGAGAGAGAGAGTTTAGGAAAGATTTGAGATATTTTTGACTATTTCTAATTTTAATTAAAAGTTGTTAGGGTCAAATAAGAGATTCTAATGGAATGCGAATAGTTGGTGGTGGCAATAGTTTTTTTTGAGAGGATTAGGATGTAGTGAGTTAATTAAAAATAATATGAAAAAAGGGAAACAATTCTGCAAAGATACTAGTAAGGAAGGTATGTTTGTAATTTATTTTTTTATTGTGAGACGCATTACTCTGCACCAGGGTTTGTAATCCCAGTTCGGGACAGCCCGGCCCGACCCAGGCGGTGGGCGGGACGCCCGGGCAGTGGATCGTGACCAGGACGCTCCATATATTTAATATTTTATTTTAAATATAAAATATTTTATAGGTAAGATGATTAAGTGTCTTCATCAGTTAACTCACCGATTACAAGTGTTATTTTGATTTCAACAGATTCGAACCCAAGACATCTTAAACGAAGTACACAAATCACTTAACTAACTGAGCTAAGAATTTTGTTATATTATTATATATATATTATATATAAAGAGTCTTTTTTTATTTTAATATTTGATGAGATGGACTGAGACGGAGCGGGACGGTACCATCCCGTCCCGTCCCGGGCCGTGACCGAGACGGCCAAGACGCCCGGGACGACAAATCTTGACTGCAGTGGTATTCAACAGATTTAAACTTAAGACGTCTTAAACGAAGCGCACAAATTAATTAACCAATTGAGTTAAAAAAATTGTTATATTATTATATATATATATTATATATATAAAGAGTCTTTTTTTATTTTGACATTTTACGAGATGGACTTAGACAGAACGGGACAGTACCATCCTGTCCCGTCCCGGGTCGTGACTAGGATGGTCGAGACACCCGGGACGATAAATCTTGACTGCAACTGGTGCAACAGCACTTGTCCTAAACCAGTGGGGGTATTGGTCAATTTTTTTTTTTCAAAAGAATAGGTCACATCGGGGTGCCAACGAGGTGGATGTCTGTAGATCAAACTATTTAAAAAATGAAAAAATAAAGATCATACATACTAAATGGGTTAGCAATTATCGGCCTATTATTTAAGAGATATATATATATATATATATTATTTTTTAACTGTCCGATCATCCATAAAATTATATGAACATATATCTAAATGAAATCAAACATTGAAAAAAAGATTTTTTTGTATAAAAATTATTATTATTGGTGAATTTATAGAAAAATATTCTTAGAAATATTTTAGTAGACATATCATTGTGTAAATTTAAATTATACAAAAATATTATATTTATTAATAGGCATATCAGTTTTTGTCAAAAATTTGTAAAAAAAATCACACTTAAATGATATTTATGTAATATTTTAATTAATCTAATGTTATGTCTATTAATCTATTTTAAAGAATATTTTTTCATAAGTTTACCTCTGATAATAATTTTTATGTTTCAAAAGGAAATTGGCTGTGCCGTCAACCAAAACCTTCCATGGCCGACTATTCAAACTGAATGTTTTTAAGTTTTAACTGATTTCCTTTACCTGGCCCAAAAAAACTGATTCCTTTTATTTCTTCAGGACAATCCGGCCAACTCCGGAGTCTGACTTATGCAAAGAAAATTTTGATTATTTCTTCGTAGTATGCAGACCAATTAAACATAGGTAAGTAATCAAGGCAATATGTAATACCTTTTCGAATTGTTGATAACCTTCCAATCTGATTTATCCCTTATTTCATCGATCATCTTCTCCACTTGTTCGGTTCATCGTTGAAGAGGAACTCGTGAATAAGAAGAGTAAGGCTCAATGCACAATCGGGTGTACTGTGCATCCTGAGTGTGCAGTGAGTTTAAATTATTATTTTTTATTTTTTAAGATAGTCTTTAAGATATTCTAATTTAAAGTGTAAATTACGTTATTATCAGATTATTTTAAAAAATAAAAAATCATATCAAATGAATAATGTTACCTCTATTTTTTTTAAAAGCGATATATTTTATTTTTAATATTTTTAAATAATTCGAGAGTGACGTGACTTACACTCAAGTCAGAATATTTTAGAAGTTATTTCAAAAAATTTTAAAAATAAAAATATTAAAAATATTATACAGTCAAAATATACGGAACATCCTAAATATGTAACAAGTCAAACTCAGATACGAAATAACTCAGACATGACTTCAGCCCATTTGTATATTGGGCCAAGTGTACATGGATTTCACTCGTATCTAAGGTTGTCAATGGGTCGGGTCGGCCCGACATGTCTAGCCCGATTTCGAGTCATGTCGCAAGGTCTTTTTCGACTTGTGAACTTTTAGTCGGGCTTAAAAGTCTGGTCCGACTAGACTCGCGGGTCGGGCTCGGGCTTTGAATTCGACCCGCGGGTCGGCCCGACATGTTCTCTTTTTTTATTCTCACTTCAAATTTTAAAAATTATTTAGTTACAATTATGTTAGTTTACTTAATTAGAAATTTTAAAATTTTCTTTTCACACAAAATATGTAATTAATATCAAAAGTTTAATTAATTTAGTGAGATTATAAATTTTATATTATTAATTATATTAATTTTTTATTTTATTATTTTATTTAAGTTGTCGAGTCGGGTCGGACCTTTGTCGGACTTTATATTTTTTACATAATGTTGGGCACGACCCGGCCTGGCACGACATAGGTCGTGCCCTTGCCAGGCTCGGGCCTTAATCTTGATAAGTCGGGCTCGGGCCGAATCTACCTAAATCTGACCCGACCCATTAACAACCCGAGCATGACTCATTGACAGCCCTACTCGTATCTACGAGTGGTGAGACAAACTCCTTTGTCGGGCCTGCTTGATAGATAAGTGGGTTAGAGGGCAAATACGCCGTTTGACCCCTCCCACTCGAATGGTCTGCCCTTTTTTTTTAACTGAAGGTAATACTTGTAAGGTGGGGAACTAGGGAGTCCGTTCATTCCTTCATTGCGGAAGGGATAGGACGTGTCACCCCGGCCACCAGACAAGTTAATTTCCAATAAGAAATGCAGAAAGAAAACGAATATAACATGGGGAGATACAATGGACGAGTATGATCCAGGTGAGAGGGAACACCCTGTCAAAGATGATAAGAGGGGCCAATACAACACAACTGCAAAGCCCAAAAAATTAAAAGAAGAACATAACCAACGGTCAAACCCATCGGCGACTAGCAAGACAGAGCAACCAGTCAAACCCATCGGCGGTCCCGAGTGAAACTAGTGGAGTTGGATCTCCTCTGAGAACTCCTGGCAGACGGAGGGCGGAGGGGGCAGCCACAGCATCACTTGCGAGAAGCTTGGCAGGCGCTCCTGGCAGAGACGCAACCCTAGAGTTGGGAAGGGCCTGCAAGTCGGGCGGGCTTGCCGGGGAAGACGACTGAACAGAAGTGGGGCCAGGAGGGCTTCG
Organism: Amorphophallus konjac; assembly: GCA_022559845.1. Lineage (NCBI taxonomy): Eukaryota > Viridiplantae > Streptophyta > Magnoliopsida > Alismatales > Araceae > Amorphophallus > Amorphophallus konjac. The sequence continues at coordinate 19,017,023 of CM040125.1, forward strand.
GTCCACCGCACAGCCGCCCACGGTGGTAAAAGACGGAGAAGGGCCTTGGGGACCAAAAGTCGACGCACCAGTCGCAGAGGCAACCGATGCCTGGAGGAGCTGGTGCCGGCGGGGAGCACTTATCGTCGGGGAGCACCCACTGTTCGACCAAAACAAGGTAAAATCGCTTGTTCGACTCGGTTAAACAGGAGATTATCAAAGTCGGGGAGCGCTGTTACTGACAAATAAGCCAGGCGAATATACCGTTCGAACCGGCAAATATGCCAACTTATCATTATCTATTTTGTTTATCTGCTGGATATTTTTTCTCTCAAGTGCAGTAAGGAAAACGTAGTACAGTGTTTTGATAAAAAAAACCCCATTTTGCTAGGTTCTCTTGCATATATATATATATATATATGTATGACCATGGTGGGGTTCATTTGAAATGACATGCACGGTATTATTGCCGTAAAAAAAAAGGGATCACCATTTAACTGGATTCATGCCTACAAGCGGGACCTCCCTTTCAAAAAAAAAAATTATTTTGATACTCACTTTTGTCCTATTGGAACATGGTTTGCAGGATCGAGTCGGGACGACTTGACTCGCACGACCGGACCCGACTCAGACGATGGGCGAGACGTCCGGGCCTTAGGTCGTGATCGGGACGCTTCATATATTTAATATTTTATTTCAAATATAAAAAATTTTATAGATAAGATGGTTAAGTGTCTTCAGTGATTTGGGGGTGATTTAGATTTGAAACTCACCAATTACCTGTGTTATTTTGATTTCTTTTTAAGATTTTCATATAAAAACTTAAAATCTTAAGGGCGTTCAACAATTCAAACCTAAGACGTCTTAAATGAAGTGCACAAGTCACTTTAATCAACTAAGCTAAAATTTTTGTTATATTATTATATATATATTATATATATAAAGAGTCTTTTTTTTATTTTGACATTTTACGGGATAGATCGAGACAGAGTGGAACGGTATTGTCTTGCCCCAAGCCGTGATCGAGACGGCCGAGACACCCGGGACGACAAACCTTGTGTAGAAACATCTTTATGAGAGAGAGAGAGAGAGAGAGAGAGAGAGAGAGAGAGAGAGAGAGAGAGAGAGAGAGAGAGTATATATATATATATGGCCTCGTGTCTCCTTTCAAACGGTAGTGAGGGAAATGGTTTCAAAGAATAGTAAAAGGCTTGTGAAGGTCCAAGATTGACAAGTTACTGACTTCCAAATCGAAAGTATTCTTTTGGAGTTTTTTAGAATCAATAGAGTTACGAATAAATTAGACTATCTTGATCTTGAGATTAGAAACTACCGTAAAAAGAAAGTAAAGGTAGAGGAGCATCTCTTAACTTTTGTTGTTGAATCTCGTAACACTTCTCATTCTATTGTTAGTACTCCTTATGAAAACACTCTCGTTGATTTCTTGTGTACTTTATCAAAAAATCTAAAAACACAGTCAGACATGCAGACTTAGTACGTGATGACTTCGAACCCGGACAAAATCGACCGAACCCTTTGAATTTTAGCACAAGTAATAGACTTGCAAATAAACTTAGAATATCAAGTCCTAGAGACAGGCGGAGGCAGCGACAATGACTATGTCAATACAGACTAAATAAACATCTCTCCTAGAAGCTTCCTCCTAGTTTCCTTCTTCAAAAAGGAAGACATCTCTCTTGTTACCTTTCCTGTAGCACTTTGGTAGAGGGAACCTGCGTGGCAACCCTATAAAATCGTGTTTAGGTCATAGAGAGTCGAGTCACTAAGTCATGACGGTCATTCAAATATAACTATTGAGCCTCGGGGAATACTTGCACGTACACAAAATATATATCCTTTTTCTTATGACCTTGACACACAATTCTTAGCTTGATGATGTTTCTGAAGCTATTAAAACATAATGAAAATATTTTCCCGGGGCAAGTTTGATCTATTGTTTCATTTGCTTTTTGGAAGGTGACTTCGACTAAATTTGAAAATGTTCATCATTATTTTAAAAATTATTATTATTATTTTTACCGCATCCAATTCTTCTTGTTTGCACTCCACGTCATGATCATTTAGATCTTTAAAATATATCTTCTATGAAAGTCATCTCTTCCGTCTCTTCCCTGCATGGACCGTCATATTGAGCTTTCTCATCATAATCCTCTGATTTGATCTGAGTTGCTTGTCGGCCTTAAAATTTTTGTGGCATAATTCCCTTGCTGGGTCATTGCCTAAGCTTTGCCGTCCAGGGTGTTTTGAGTTGGACAAAGCAAATGATTTCCATTTATTATTTTCTTGCATGTCTTCTCTCTTTCGCTCGACCTGTAGTCGAGTGGTCTGAGACCGAAGGATAACGAGGAAGGAAATGAGTCGAGAGTTCGAATCCATATGGCGCTTGGGATTTGGCTCGATTAAACCTCCCTGGGAGCACTGTAGCACGAGGAGGGAGACGCAAGAAGGACAAGATCGAGCCCGCGCCATTCCATGACGAGATAGAAGAGGTGAATCCACCACAATGCCAGTCCCGTGGGTAAGATTTGTCGTCCCAGACAGATTTTTTGGTCGTCTCGAACGATACTGTCTCGCTCCATCTTTGATTTATCTCGTCAGATATTAAAATAAAAAAAGATTCTCTATATATAAAATAATATAATAAAATTTTTAGTTCAATTGATTAAGTGATTTATGCATTTCATTTAAGACGTCTTGAGTTCGAATTTATTGAACTCTCTTGAAATTTTGAGTTTTTATATAAAAATCTTAAAACGAAATTAAAATAATACATGTGATTGGTGAGTTTCAAACTCAAATCACTCTTGAATTGATGTATTGATGTAGACATTTAATCATCTTACTTATAAAATATTTTATATTTAAAATAAAATATTAAATATATGAAACGTTCCGATCACGACTCACAGGTTAAACGTTTCGCCCACCGTCTAAGTCGGATCGAGTTGTATGAGTCAAGTCACCCCGGACCGGGATTACAAACCTTGGCCGTGGGTACGTTTTGTCGGGCATCTCATGTTGCAGAAATCGACGATGATTGTATATTACTTTGAAATTAGTCCTTTTATATTCAATTATCTTGCGCTCATTTTTAATTAGTCCTTTAGGCGCGCACAAGTGATACTGAAACTCACATTTACTCTTTGCATTCGAGTACAAATATTCTTCTTTGGAGGTGAGCGAATAATATATATCATGTCGAGGTTTTAACTTTTAACTTCTGTAATTTGATAGCATTTAATAACGTTTGAGACGTTACATATTCTTTTTTCATATTGGTTCATAAAATAATTTAAAAGTTGAAAACTTGTGAACACCTGAAAATATCTTTTACGTACCGGTTGAATTATTAATTTAAGTCCGTTTTTACAATCGAATTGTTGGTTGAATTTCTTAACAGATAAGAGAGAAAAAAATACGAGATCCACCAAAACTACTCTCACACACAAACGCTTATCCGAGATAGGATATCGTGTTCTACCTTTGAGTCGAACACGTAACGGTGCTCTAATAACAAACAGGGTCTCATAGGACCACGGTTCACTGCGATATATGATTACCCGGTTACCCCAACTTCATCGTCATAATGTGTATGTCACAGTTTGTTGTTGCGCCCGTTGGCCGTTGGAAGTCCTCGTGACCATCATTGTCATCGGTCACACGGCACGAATAATATCTTCATCAAATTAAATATAGTTATAGACCCCTCACCTTTTCCTAATTACATTTATATATCCAAAAATTAACCTGATAAATTAAACCCAGTGCAAGCCACCGATCAATATATACCTAACATTAATTAAATCATCGGCCTAACAAGTGGAGGAATTGAAGCCAAATTAACGCACGAGGTTAATATATATATATAGTTCCATTGTCACTTTTGACATTAATTTTGGGCTTGTGATCGTTAGAAAAGATACCGTTACCAAACACACCATTGGAAGGGAAGAATTAAGGGCCACTTTGATAAAGGGAGTAAGTTTAATTAGAGTGAGTTACTCAAGGTGAGATGACTTATTTTTATTTGACTCTTTTTTTCTTAATTAAATCGATCAGAGATCCGTTTGAATTTTTTGAATCCCATCAAAAAAATAGAATAAATCTTTAATTAGATCGATAAAAGGGTAAGTTCAATTAGAGTAAGTTCAATTAGAGTGAATTACTCGAGGTGAGATGACTTAATTTTTTTTCTTAATTTGATAGATTGGAAATTCGCTTGAATTTTTTAACTCTTGTCAAAAAAATAAAATAAATCACCCTAGATGAATTAAGAATGGATCACCCGAGCTGACGTACCCGCTTCTAACCGGGTACCCCTTTACGATCAAAGTGGCAATAAGGATGTGTTCCTTCGTTGTTGCTTACCTAGCTAGTCTGCAGCGCTACGCTGCGACGGAGATTTAAACGTCCAAACGTGAAGGCCCTGCGATATTCGCAAGGGAATTGATCCAGAGCTTGATGCAGTTACACCGCATGGAATCGTTGCGGCGTCTGATCAATTTTAATGTTCTTCACAAAGAAATGCAAACGTTAACTCCTCTAGCTGCAAACAAGATTAATTATACCGTGTTTAAGAGTTCTAGCTAGCTTAATGTACTGGGATCATCACACACAATCTTGCATTGGAGCGCGCACATGCTCTCGTCGCAATGAATCCATTTCTAATTAAATCAAATTGTCAAACCCCTGTACAAAGAATGACAAGAAACTGAAACAACAATCCCAAACCCACTGCAATCACATGTGTACGTACCAAGCCCTGCTGCTCCCCATGAGAAGGGCGCTCTGATCAGGAAGTGGATCTTAAGCTTTACAGGGCGGTGATCTAAAGCTTACAAGATGATGGTGCAATGGATGAAGAGGCGGATGGGCGCGGCCATCAGTTAGGGGAGAGCGGGAAGCCAATCCCGTGGCGGGTGGTCGGGAACACCACGAACAGCATGCTGGAGAGGACCCCTATCCCGACGGGCAGCGCCGTCAGGACCTCCTGCGTCCGGTCCGACGGGATCGGGTAGAAGCAGGACACCACGTTCTGGTCGAACAGCGCCACCGCCGCGAACACGGACAGCGACATGAAGGCGTGCAAGAAGTCGATGAACTTGATCTTGTAAGCGGCCGCCTTCTCCGGCGGCGGCGGCGGGTCGGTGCCGTCGATGGCCCACAGCCCCGAGAAGGTGGCCAGGCCGTAGCGGACGTTCCCCGCCGAGTCCCGGAAGCTGTCGGTGAAGCTGAGGAGGACGCAGGAGAGGCCGCAGAGGGCCATCAGGGCGGCTGTCATGGTTTGAGACGTGACGTCGCACCGGCCCTGATTGGTGAAGATGGGGGACAACAACTGGAAGGCGAGGACGGTGCCCGTGGGGAGGAGGTTGGCGAGGTGGGCGGTGCTTTTGAACGTCTGGCTGATGGCTTGCCGTATGAGGGACTGGCGATCTTGGCTAGGCGTTGGTGTTGGGTCCAACAATGGCTGCTTCTGCTGCTCCCGTTGGTGCTGTGCCTCCACGTCGTTCCCGTTTGTCGCCATGATCAGCTACCTACAACTCTGTCCCCCCTCCTCCTCCTTCTTCTTCTCCGCTGAGTTATAATTCCTAGAGTATAAATTTTATGTTAGGGGGGTCAGCTTGGTGATGACTCATTTATATGCTGTGATCGAGGATGGAGAGAAGGGTAATAGAGAAATGGGTTTGGATGGGTCTGGAAGAAGAAGTCGGGGGGGGGGGGGAGGGAGAAGGAGGGGATGCCTTGCAAGGAACAGAAAGCGAAACTGAACTGGGTGGGTAACAGCGTTTCGCAGGGATTGCGTGGGGGGGGCGGGGGGGGGTGACCGGAGAGTGGGGAGAACGCGACAGGAACGGCGTTCACCATGGGTACCCTACCCTCTCCCTCAATTATAACACAGCTTCTACGTACGTAGACGATCAGGGCGGGGCTGGGCTGGGGTCCAAGGAGGAGGCGTTACCAAAAAAAAGACGGAGTAGAGGTGGCATGACATGGGGGCGCGGGAATGGCGGCCGTGTCCCCTCTGGTTTTGCACCACACTCCACCACCCCTGGGGATATCATAACTGGCGAGGATTGGAAGTTATTGGATTATGGGGTGTCAATGTGTGTTCTCCTCACGCAAAGATGCCGATCGATCTTTAATTAGAGTTTAAGAGGTTGCTGCACGTTTAGCTATGGTAATTATTTGTTTAAATTTCAAATTAAATTTATATTTATAGTTACTTGATTAAATAATTTTTTGAATAAAATATTAGATGAATAATTTAATTAAATTTTAGATAATTTGATTATTAATTAAATACGAAGTCGAATATTGAGATATCCGTGTTAATATTATTTGACTAAATATAAATTCTTAGATGAATATACGGAGATCCACATATTCTATATATAATTAACTCAAATCTTAATATATTATTTGATAAGTTCTCTCCTATTTTTTAGGATGAAGTTTAATTTTTTGATCATCTCTGTCAAAATAAAAATAAATTTTATATTTAAAAAAAAATAACTCATGATATTTTTGCACAACTCACTTTCAAGTAGGTCTAATAATTATTCATTTAAAATTTGAACTAAAATCATATTGATCGGATAATTATTTAAATGAAATATTTAAGTAATAATTTAATTAAATATTAACTAATTTAATTATTAATCAAATATGAATTTAAATATTATACTATTTATTTAGTATTCGATCCGTTTACCCGTCTAATGCCCGCGTTTGATAGTCACGCAGGGTGTGACTCTGCTGAAGCAAGTCGATCGCGAGGGTGCCAACAGCGCCGTTCGGGACAGAAATCTCCATCTGGGCCTCCGTCTGGTTGTCTCGCGTGGCTCGGTGGTTTCAGGTCGTGTCCATCACTCTGGTTCTCGAGAAGGACATCCGTGGGAATCCCTTATCCCTCACAATTTGTACTTCTGGGGATGTAAAAATGGAAGTCTTTTTACGGGGAAGTTTTCCGATTCATGTTTTCCTACTCGCAGATAAATTTGACGTGTGTATATCTTCAATTACAGTAAATATATAGTTACTGCCCAGGAAGGACACTATTTGGATTAATCTGCATCAAGAAATTTAAGTGGAGAGACTTTGCCGTCAGGAAAACGTTTTCCAATTAAAGATTTGGCCTTCTATTTCCAAAGAAAATCTTCAGTTTCAAGTGCAAGGAGAGAACGAGAGTAAATAGGTAGTGTTTGGCAGTGGTAGAATTTTGATCCCCGGAGCGTTTAACAGTCTCTTCATACGATAAGCCCATGGTTAATTTATTTTCTGATGCAGGGCTGTTATCTGAACCCAACAGCTGCATGTATTGGTTTCCTTTTCAGGCGTGGGTAGCAATGCTGAGGCATGCATGAACGGTGAGTGAATCCTTCGGTCAGCATGCATGGGCGGGTCGTTGTTCATTAATCTTGTTTAACCCTGAGTAAAATTAAAATGCCCGGCTGAGTAAAACTGAAGGCTATGATCACACCTCCTCACTTAAATCAGCCAATAGTGATCTAACTGTTTATGGGTTGTTTGATAATTGAGCATGGTTAACGCAAGCGATCTCAGACCCCGATTAACTCTCTAATATGTGAGGAGAGCGGTGAGACTCATTGCTCTCTCTCTCGTATCCTCCCCCACCCTAATCGATTATCAAACAGTCCCTTAGCGATTAATAAGTTGCGATATTTCGTGCTTGATTTGAGGCTACATTTACCATTTTTTACTGTTCTCGTTTCCGCAAGTTCACAAACTTCGGAGATTAATAAACTGCATATATTTTGTCAATGTAAGAAATTCGTCCACACGCATGTTCTTCATAGCGTAATTAATAATGCGTGCAAGGAACGTTACTAGCGCGTTACCGTTTGTTATATATATTCAAGTCAAACCCACGCGCTTAGCTAGTTAATACTTCGGGAACCCGACAGCCTCATCCACGCCTAAAAATTGCATATACAAATATATATATATATATATATATATATATATCTATCTGTGTGTGTGTGTCTTATGACAAAAAGATTTAAGACATAACACTAGAATAAGATTTTGTTTTAGAAGAAATGCTTATTACGTCACTCCCTTAATTACCCCATCCATTGGTGTATTAATTTATTTTTTTGATTTTTTTTTGGGTGTGAGACTCATGCTATTTTAGCGCGATCTCACGTCATCTATTCCCCTCTCCGAGTAGTCTAAGAAAAATAAAACTCTATGTGAGAATTTACACTATTCATATGGACAAATTTTATTTGATGTACAACGTTAAGATTAAAAAGATTTTTTTTAAAAAGATGATACATTATTAAACGATGTAATTGAGAGTATGTAATAAACATTTCTCTTATTTTCGTATACTTGAACGTTGTGCTCAATGGTTAGACTTAGTCTGTCCGTGGCTGACAGGTTCCTTGCAGAAAGAGGCAGAGGGTTATAATTGATCGTTCCCATATCTACCCCGAAGAACAATTCAATTTGGTGTCTTCCGAATTGCGGGTACATGTTTTCATAGAATTAATGATCGTACGGGATTTTGTGGCCAGACATTGGCAACGTAACGAAGAACCCTATCTTTTCAATGCGAAGTTGGGTAGCTAAACTCATGGGTTCCCGTTTGAATGGTTAATTTGCTTGTGACGGTGGATCATCTCTCTTCGTATTAATTATTAATAGGACATTCAGCAAGTCAACCCACACGTTTGTTTATATATATATATATATATATATATATATATATGGTTTATCGGATTATACAATAAATGTGCAACATCATATGATCAACTAGGAGCCTAGCGTATGAATGTGTAGAAAAGAAGAGATGACAGGTTATATGTTGTGACTTAAAGAGGGTCTTAAATAGTGGGCAGCCACAAGGTCAGGGAAAATATAAAACCAGGTCAGGTTTCTTGGTTAGCCCATCTTGATGAAGCTTCTGGTTGAAAGTATTCTTAGGTTCTCACATTCAGTTTAATTGATCTAAGAAAAGACTAATAAATTATGGAAGCCATCTATATGTAGTTATTTTTAAGTTCTAATTAAAAGTTTTAAATTAAAAATTTCCGGATCAGGGAAAATGAGATTTTATAAAAAAAATTGACTTATATAACTATTCAAAATCAAGTTATTATATCAATTAAGTATTCTTTATATATGCAAGTGGGAGTTGAAATTAATGACTTTGAACCGAAAGTACTGTATATCAAAAGCGCCCCAAATGTAGCTATTATCATCAAGTTTTGGATACCATATATGTGCTGATATATCATCTCACGTAAGGGAACTGCCATATTTATTTGCCGCTGTTATGGAGATGCCTTAAATTACAAATTGCCTAAAGTTAATTGAGGACATCCAGAACTGTCATATTTATTTGCCGCTATTATGGAGATGCCTTGAAATTTTAATTTTATTTTGGGGTTCTTTGGCATATATACCCCCAACAAATAGTGGTTTTGTCAAATAAACATCTCAGTTAGATCTATTATCAATAGTATATATGATATATCTTAAATGCTTGGGTTTACACCCCTGCGATTCTCAGCCGTCAACGAAAGACAAATATTCGAGGGAATATGGGGCACCAAAAATATTAGGATATGTAAAATACCCAAAATACTCTGACTTACACACACACACACACACACACACACACACACAGAGAGAGAGAGAGAGAGAGAGAGAGAGAGAGAGAGAGAGAGAGAGAGAGAGAGAGAGAGAGAGAGAGAGAGAGAGAGAGAGAGAGAGAGAGAGAGAGAGAGAGTGAGTTTCCCCCATCTGATCCCTCCCCCGATCTCCCCCTCCGGGAGTAGCACCTATTGGATTTAATGCTTTAAAATTTACAAAGTACGAGTTCTTGTGTGATTTTGTCTCACATTGGAAGATGAAAAATGTTTTCATCTACTTTTAGTTGGGACCATTGACTATCTTGTATACTCCTTTAGGGAGATTATATGGTAGTTGGGTTATTTGAGTTTTTGGACTTTTGGGGCCTTATCCTCTATAACACACGCGTGCGTATTGCCTTACCTTGTCGATACTGTGTCGTGCGTGTGATATTCAATTTTTATTTTTCTTTTATTTTTTTCACTGTTTGATTGACCGTCTCTTGGATTCCCTTTGCAACTCCTCAGATTCTCTCCTACATCCCTTTGGGAATGGGAGCATCTTTTCATGTGCTTGACCTGTTTTTAGACTCATGTCGGAGGTCTATTTAGGGGAGAAGTTGATCTTGGGGTTGGGCCTATGCGAACCGATCTTTCTCTCATCTCTTCCACTCTGTCATCTTTCTCTGCAAGAGCTTGAAGTGATCTTTGTGGTGTTCGTCTCGACGTCACAACTTAGAGTGCACCTTTGTAGCGCCATCGTTTGGGTCGTCGTATTTTGGAGGAAGTTTTGCCGTAGTGCCTATTGCATCGTGTAGGGGTGAAACGACTCTAAAGAAAGTGACATCGTGTTTCGACCTGAATTTGATCTCTCTAACTTTAATTCCGTTTACTATTTGTTGATCTGCCTGATGGAGAAATCCTTTGGTCGTGCATTCTTGAAGATATCATTTTTCCAATAGCCCCCCCCCCCCCCCAACACCCCTCCCTACCCCCCTCTCCTCCTCAGGAGAGCACCCCCCCTCCATGTCCCTCCTGGCCCCTCACTCCCCTCTAACGAGTAAGCACCCCCACCTTGTCCCTCTTGGCCCCCTCTCACCCATGCGACGAGTAGCCCCCCCTACCCCTCCCTACCCCCCTCTCCCCCTCCACAGAGCAAGCCTCCCCCCACCCCTCCCTACCCCCAATCGCTCCCGGCCCTCTCTCCGCCTTCAACGCTGATGAGCAACCCCCTCCCCTCCCGGCATTGCTCGCAATATCCCCCCACCCCGATGGTTCTGCGGCCCAACCCCCACCCCACAGCCCCCCTCTCCTTAAGTAGGCAACCCCCCACCCTAGCCAACAGTCCCCTCCTCCATCCCTCCCAGCACTACTCGTGAACCCCCCAACCCTGTCAGTTTTGTGACCCTCGCTACTGTGGTCGTGCCGCTTCTGCGGCCCCCACCTCCCCTCTGCCCCCTCCACAGGCCCCTTCCCTGATGCCACTATCATCGTCACGACCGTCGCCACTGCCATCTCGGGCACAACCAACTGCGCCACTGCCAACAATGACTATGTGCACCCTCGCCACCGATTCCGCCTCCCCTCCCCCATTTATGCCATCCGAAAATGCAGAAAGACCCCTTCCTCATGTTATTCTTCAGTGGGAAACCAACCATTGAGAATGAGAGAGAGAGAGAGCTAACCTAGAGTAGGTTAGTCATTTTCTGTTTTAACTCATACTTCGCTTTAATTAAGCAGACAGAGATTATGACGAGAGTATAACCGCGATTATTCAAGATATATCAAAGATATTTTTGATAATATGTCTAAACGAAGAGTTTATTTGACAACACTGATATTTATAGAGATATATATGTAAAAAATCCCTTATATTGTTTCTTCTTTCTCCTTATAAAGGTCGATTCAATTGGCATACAACAATATGAATGTCCTTGGTCTTTAGTAAAATGAGAAACCCTGTATTTTATTCCAAGTGTTTTGAGTGAAAAGTAAAATGAGAGATTCTTTTGTAAGCAAAAGATTTAGATTCTAAACTTATGATTTGTGCAGTGGGATTAATATGTCTTAATTTATATTTTCTCTCCACTCTGATTTTGACACCAATTTATGCAAATGGACCCAAATTAATGCACCTAAAAATCCATCCACAGTTTCAATTGAGTTCTTCGAGACCCGGCCATGATATTAGAATGACTTGGGCATTGTAAACTCGTTTCTGATTGATCCGCGTCGTTGAAAGTATATATATATCACACGCCTTCAATGCACTGATCGCATGAAGCCCGATATGCGTCGCACCTGAACCCATGCATTCTTGTGAACCTCAGGCGAAGTGAAAATAGTGTGCATCAGTGAAAAGTAGTTTGTAATTGTGAAAAATATTTCATAAGAGTTAAAAAAAATTCCATAAGAGTGAAAAAATAATCCATAAAAGTGAGAAATAGGTCATAAACTTGTAGCAGCGAAAAATATCTCACAACAGTGAAAAATACCTTATATTTTTTTTCACTCTTATGGACTATTTTTCACTGGCATGACTTATTATTCACTAATCTACAATACTTTCACTCTTACGAGTCTACATGAAAAGTGCAGCAACGGGCTACATACAAAGTGACTCGGGTTGCGTGCGTTCAGCGCATTGGAGGCACCCAACGTTCTTCCAATGACATGGACCAATTAGCTTCACTTTGGTAGGGGGTTTGGGTTAAATTAAACTACTTAGGCTAGTCCATAGTTAATCTATTTTTGATTTGATAGTAAGAGTATTAACTCAGAAATAAGTAGGTGGGCTAACCTAATTTGAATCTATTATGATTTGGTAGTTAAAAGGTTCACTCACTAATATTTATAAGTAAAATATTGAGAGAGAGAGAGAGAGAGGGTGCATTTATTGTGTATTTATTGCTGGGTTAACCCTTTTAAATCCACCTCTGGAGGTGGATTTCGAAATCCAGAGTTACTTCGGGTTTAATACTCATCCTCCCGGTTTGGTCCAAGTTTAAGTATCAAAGTAATTTAGACTTCAAAAGTAGTTAAACTTAGGCTAAACTATAACTAACCCAAGATTAACTACGTATCAAAGTGAGGCTTAGAGACTAGTTTGCAAGTTTGCTGCAAGTCACTCTCATCCAAACCTTAAGCGGGCCTTAATCTGTAACCAGACCCAAGTCACGAATGTTCCTCAGGCCCTATTCTACACCATGGGCCGCAAAGAAGGTCACTCTTTTGACAACTCGAACTTCTTTGTGGGCATTAAAGGACCTATGAGTTTATGATATCTAGAATTTTAGAAGGTCGTAGATTTTAGGGTCCTTGGATACAACACTGTCACTTTATGTGATATATGCCATTCCATAGGATTACTTCGAATGGTGAAGACCTTGAACCTAGCTAGCTAGAGACATCACCTGCAAAATTGGTGAAGGATTGTGTACCCTCGATCTGAAGGGGTCTCCTTTTAACTATATGCTGGTAAGAAATGGGGGGAGAAGCGAAAATTTTAATATGGGACTATCTCAAACTGACATTGGCATAAAACAATAAATAAATGAAAACATATCGTATCAATAACTTGGTTGTTTCAATGAAAAACAGTATAAAGTTCCGTGATTAATTTAGGGAAAATTATCCCTATAACTTTTAAATCTTTCAAAATTATCTCTATATCTCTATTTTTATCGTATTTACTATAATACCTCTGAAATTCTTAAGAAAATAGTCATCCTGCTTTTCTGTAGAGATATAAGGGGTAATTTTATGTTTTAACGAGTTTTAAGAATACGGGCACAATGAGTCTCTTTTTAAAGATTCCAAGAGTGTTACGGTGGATACGATAAAGATAAAGATATAGGGATAATTTTATAAGATTTTAAAAGTATAAGGATGACTTTCTCCATTATCTATGAATTTTTATTATTTATTTGATTATAAAATAACGTAAATGAGATTAGGTGGATCTACTTGGCACTATGATTCTCTTATTTCGGTTTATGGTCCATATATACACCGGTTTTGAAACAAGTGATTCTAAAATTGGAGGGTTACATGGACACAAACAACACCAAGTAGAATGCATTGACAAATCTGATATATATATATATATACTTTTCGTATTTTTGCCTCTTTTTTCTTATAGTTTGTTTTCCACTTCTATCTGTGTCGACCCAGTAATCTCTGTTTGTAGGCGGCGGACAGGTCCATTATGAATCCAGAAAGCTCAGGCCTGACTTGAAGGCCGGGCCCATATCCTTTCTTTAGTCGGATCTGGCCCAGATTTCCCGGTTGGGGGTGGTCAACTGCTCTGGATAGCTCTCGGGTAGGGGCTCGGTGGGTTGTCCATAGTTAGTTACGTTTGGATTGGAATTCTTTGTTGCAAGCCTTCCATGGAGGGAATCTTTCTCTGTCGTTTTGTAGAAGGTAGCGGCTCATTGATCTTGAGATGGGCCCAGAATTTCTTCAAACCACGCCCATTCATTTTGTGTGGTCTGAAACCCATATATAAAAATTGATGGAGATGGCGTATAGCGCGGTCAAAATGGGCCTTGGATCCACGATCCGACCTTTTTGGATCTGCAAGGCAGGGGCTTCCTAATTTTAACAAATATGAGCCTAAGATGAGGCCCATCTCTCAGTTGCACGAGAATTTAAGACAAACTTGATCGACTGACCCATTTTGATGCTTAATTTTACGTTATCTCAAATCAGATCTGATTACACACACACACGCGCGCGCGCGCGCACGTACACATAGGTGTCTTATCCCTACTCAGCCTACTTATAACCATGGTTCGCTGACTCGATGAGACTCGCACCGAATCGGACGTACCATATCGAATCTGGGAGAAACTGGCCTCAGATCTGCCTTGGATCGACCGCGTCGGGATGAGTCATCACCATAGTAGTCGGCCGACGGCGATCGGGCCAATTTTCAACGTGTTTACATGGTAAAGAGGTAGATCTATTGTCGGAGAAACTTGAGGAGGTGAGTTTGGCTGGATTCGAGACGTTTCAAGACTGATTTGAGCTGAGGGAGGAGCAATGTCGATTGAGTGGGGGGCTGCCGGCTTTGGGGAGGTCGCTACCAAGGTTGGGGGGGTTAGGGGGGGTTAGTCTACAAGTAGGGAGGCCGCCAGAGTGGGGGAAGAAAGGGGCTACCGAGGTGAGGGTGGGGTGAGGATGAGATGAGCTCGGATCAAGTCAGCCCGAGTCACATGTGACTCGGATGTACCGTACTAGATCAGAGTGATCTCGATCCTATACGGATTACCAAGTCGACGAATCTTATTTATAACCCCTTGCCTGTTCATCTCTCTCCTAATGCCCTCGTGAACATAGCCCCAAGCTTCTACCAAAAAACACATAGCAACCTTTTTCCGCTTATCCATCGATTGATGAACTATTCAAAACTTATTATTGGAGAATGAGGATGGCAAAAATGCTTAACAGGGGAAGAAACAAAGAGGAAAATTTCCGAACACTCTCAGTTGCAAGGCAAGAACAAGACACAGTCCACCAACCGAAGGCCTGTTCTTGGCGCATAACTTCTTCGTGTTTATCATGGCCCGTAGTAAAACATGCAGGGTAGTACTCCTCTACATGGACGTCCGTACAGCGACTTAGTCTGCTTCTTTTCCACGATGGGTACTGTCGTCGAAATGGCCCTTCATCTAGAAGTGTGCAGATAGTGAGAGATTCGAATGGTTCCCTTCTTTGAATTGGGTACCACCGGCTGGCGATGAAAAGTACTCGTTTCGAATCCGCCAACTTCTCAAAAAATTGGGTGATCCAGAAGGAAACCGACCCTTTTGTTCTCTATACGGACTTTTCTCTCCTGCATCAGAGGCCGAGGGGTCTCCCTGCATTGAAAAACTGGTAAACATACAAAAAGACAGATTCCGCGAAGTGGATAGGAATAAAAATGGCTGCCTAGCTCATGAACAGTAATCTAATGAAAGGGTAAATAGGAATAAGGACCAGTGAGTGAAAATGAGTTGGTGTATATATCTATCAGAAGCAATGAACAACGAAAGTCTCTGATGAAGGAAGTGGAACAAATGCAAGCCAACATCGTTCCTGTCCCATTTCTGCCAACTTGCATGCCAACTTTGTAGCAAGAATAGAATCCTATCCTCACATGCCAAAGTCGGTGAGTCACTCTCTTCCTTTAGCCCCACTTTAATAACGGATTAAAATTAATCCGAATTAACTTAGCTGGTTTAACTCATCTCACTTTTATTCCAATTTATTTTGTTTACAAGTGATTTAACCCGGGTTAAGTCATTAGATTAATCTGATAGATAGAGATGTGATTTGGTAAAAAAATGAGTTAATCACGAGAGTTTTGTGTAAAATGACAAAAAATATCTCTTACCCCTCATATGGACTTCAATGAATGGGGCGTGGTCGGCAGGTGAGCGGGATTATTGAATCAGGAGGAGGTTGAATCGAGAAGGGGGGAGGGGTGGCATCGGCGAGTGAGGGTTGAATCGAGAAGGGTGGAGGGGTGTTGAAAATTTATAAAACCACGGTGTTGAGATACACATGACCAGGGTCATAAGTACATTACATGAACCATAACTCATTTAACTAACATGGGACTATTGCTCAGGAACGCTCAGGAACTATGTCTAAATTTTAACACTCTTTCTCACTGTCAAGATGGGCCGTGGACATTAATTGGATGGAGATGGCAAGAGGAGTTGGATCCAAGACCATGTTAAGATACCATGTTGAATCCACAAAATCACGATTTTAAGATAGAATCCTATCCTAAAATCACAACTTGCATGCCAACTTTGTAGCAAGAATAGAATCCTATCCTCACATGCCAAAGTCGGTGAGTCACTCTCTTCCTTTAGCCCCACTTTAATAACGGATTAAAATTAATCCGAATTAACTTAGCTGGTTTAACTCATCTAACTTTTATTCCAATTTATTTTGTTTACAAGTGATTTAACCCGGGTTAAGTCATTAGATTAATATGATAGATAGAGATGTGATTTGGTAAAAAAATGAGTTAATCACGAGAGTTTTGTGTAAAATGACAAAATATATCTCTTACCCCTCATATGGACTTCAATGAATGGGGCGTGGTCGGCAGGTGAGCGGGATTATTGAATCAGGAGGAGGTTGAATCGAGAAGGGGGGAGGGGTGGCATCGGCGAGTGAGGGTTGAATCGAGAAGGGGGGAGGGGTGTTGAAAATTTATAAAACCACGGTGTTGAGATACACAGGATCAGGGTCTTAAGTACATTACATGAACCATAACTCATTTAACTAACATGGGAGTATTGCTCGGGAACGCTCAGGAACTATGTCTAAATTCTAACACTCTCCCTCACGGTCAAGATGGGTCGTGGACATTAACTGGATGGAGATGACAAGAGGAGTTGGGTCCAAGACCATGCTATGATACCATGTTGAATCTACAAAATCACGATTTTAAGATACACATGTCCAGCGTCATAAGCACATGAACCACAACTCATTTAATCAATACGGGATTATTATCCAGGGACTATACCTAAATTCCAACGAGAGGACAATGGAGTGGAGGTGAGAAGTGAAGGTAAAAAGAGAATTTTACGCATCAGATTAAGACTTTTTTTCAGGGTATGCAGTGGCCCCGGTTGTGTGGGAAGCATGGAAAGAGAGCCCAAGTGCGACTGATTGAATCTACCTCTCGCAGTGAAGTTACAAGAGACGGTATAGTCGATCTTCCTCTCTTTTCACTTTGGAATTTTGTTGCAGCATTCTTTAACAGAGAGCAATGCTATTTCAAGGCATTTCCTTGAGACGTTATGCAGAAGATATCTTTCCCTACTCCGGCCATCCGATTTTCTATTTTTTTAGATGGCTCGGGAAAATTCCTCTCTGTCGGCGGTACTTAATTTTATTGTAGTATGTGGATGTAACTGGTCGGCGCTGCAAGGACGGTTACACCGGCCGGCAGGGCGTGGTAAGGAGGCGAACATCGATGTTATGCCGGTCCTTGTTTTAATGATGTTAATTAATGTTTGTTTGATACGGAAATCTTTGGTAAAAGTATTATATTATATTTGAAAGAACCTTCCCATAAGGATCAAAGAGAAGAATGTATCTTTACTTTAAGACGCCATCCAAACCTTGGTGTAGTGGGCCCGCAGAGACGGGGACAAAGGATGCCCACCGGTCTCCATGCGGCGACAACTATGAAATCCAGAAAGAGCCCAAAAATGGGAACCTCACGAGATAGTACTCCTCCACCAAGTGATGATTGAGGGGAGAGGGAAGGGAGGAAGAGGCAACTGTCCAAGTGTTGGACGGACAAGGGATGCCCGGAATTTGGGCTCAAAGTGGCCGAGCACGGCCAAATTGGGCTCTCACGAAGCCTCCCCACTACACACACCTCTCTCTCTCTCTCTCTCTCTCTCACACACACACACACACACCTTTGACATTAAACTTAATAATTATCCGTTTAAAATTTGAACTGAATTCGAATTCATATTCATTTAATCGAATAATTATTTGAATAAAATATTCGATAGATAATTTAATATGATATCGAATATCTGATTATTAATCGGATACAAATTTGGATATTGAAATATCCATGTTAGATATTATCCGACCGAATATGAATCCTTAGATAAAAATCTAATGATACGTATATTCTATTTATAATTAACTTAAATCTTAATGTATTATTTGATTACTCTTTTTTATCCTTTTTGTCTCAAAATATAATTTAAAAATAAGAAATCCACTTACACCCATTTGATAAGTTATCTCCTATTTTTTAAGATGAAGTCTAATCTTTTGATAACATCTCCCAAAATAAAAATAACTTCCACTCTTTCTTTTTTTGAGAAAATAACATACGACGCTCTCACACGACTCACCTCTAACTAACAATTATCCATTTAAAATTCGAACCGAATTCGAATTCGTATTAATCCGATAATTATCCTAATAAAATATCTGACGGATAATTCGATTCTTAATCGGATAATTCAATTATTAATCAGATACGAATTTAGATATCACACTATCCGCTCCGTTTCCAATCCATTTACAGGTCTATTTGACATGCCGTAGAAAGGACAGTTCCTCCAAAGGCTGTTGCACTGAAGGCCCCTTTTCCAACAAAAAATGAGCGTCACTGACCTCATATGTCACTTTCTGTCATGGGCCGTGGGCCACGAGACCTTACTTGGGACCGTTAGTGGGCTCTCGCTTATTCTCCAGTGGACCGACCGAGCGGTTTATTCTCCGAAAAAGAAGGCACATATAATGCTGACGAGGATGAAAGATTGGTGGGGGGGAGGTCATAGTGGCCTTGTGGTCCAATTGTGAAGCACCGTGACCTTTTTTTTTTGTAACTGAGGATTGATATTCGACTTAAAGCAAGCTAAGCAAGGATTTAATACAGAGAGAGAGAGATGAGGGGGGGACCAAGATCTCGAAATCTTGGTGTGGAAACCCTCTTGTGCAAGTGTGTGGGCCGCCACATTAGCAGACCTGGGTGAAACACACTTGAACTAAAGAGGGAGCCAGGAGATTTTTACAATCTTGGATAATGGGGTAAATTCTCCACGAAGGGCTGGCGGTTCCATTGATGCAGTTGATAATGTTGAGGGCGTCGCCTTCGACTGTCACCGGCTGGTCTTGGGCAGCAGCTAACTTGAGGGTTTGCAGCATGGCAAGGGCCTCGGCCTTCTCTAGGGATTGAGCTTGAAAACAGGTGCATTGGCAGAAGAGGGTGGACCCGGAGGAGTCTCTCATGATGATTCTGGCTGCACCTTGGCCTTCTAGAAAAGCTGCATCTGAGTTAATCTTCAGGCTGTGAGCATCGGGGGGGCACCAAATGGTGTTCCGGTGAGTAGTAGGCTTGTTGAGAGAAACTCGGTTGACATTCCAACTGTCATGGTGCATGAGAGTAGAGGCAACTATTTGCCTTGGATGGTCTTCGGAGCCTTCGAAGGCTTGCTTACATCTGGCGACCCAGAGTTGCCACATAATAGCAAAACTCAAGGTAAGTACCTGGAGGTCGTGCTTCCCTGCAGAGAAGGGAGGCTTGGTCCACTCTAAAATTCTATCTTCCAATGCTTTTGGGTCTGCATCTGAGTGGTAGTTTAGTGGGGATAATTTCCAAGCAGCTCTAGCTTTGTTGCAGGAGAAGAGGAGATGGTGGAGGGATTCTTCTTGGCTGTGGCAGACTGGGCAAAGTGGGTCTAACTTCTTGCTGAAAAGGGCAATTTTGGAGTTTAGAGGGAGAGCCCCTGCTAGACACTTCCATATGAAGAAGGTAATTTTTGGAGGGATGAGGTTATAGATATTGGGATGTCAAATGACCTTCCAAATGTCTTTGTGTCTGGAGGTGGATGGTGGTAAGGACTTCTCTGCCAACGTTCTATAGGCAGATTTTATCGAGAATTGACCATCACTGGAGTGGCTCCATATAGTACAGTCTCCCTGAGGGTGGGGGAGCTGAGGAAGGTTGGTGTTGAGTATTCCCTCCACTGTGTCCTCCTCAAAAATTCCTCTGATCAAGTTCTGGTTCCACTGTTGGTGTGAGATAAGTTATGATACCAGGTTGATGGAATCCGGAGTTTGGCCGGTCATGGTAAGAGGTGGTCCAGGTCTGTTTGGAATCCACTTGTCATCCCATATATTTGTATTCTTCCCGTCTTGGATCAGCTGAAATATTCCGGCCTAGACTTCTTTCCTGACAGACAACAAAGCTGTCCAGGTATGAGAGCAATTAGTTGGTTTCTGAACCTCCCAGAAATTCATTCCTTTGAGGTATTTGGCTCTCAGAATTGAAGCCCACATAGTGTGTGGTTCTCGGATAAATCTCCATACCACTTTCATAATTGCAGCTCTGTTATAGGTATGTGGGTCTCTGAAACCAAGGCCTCCAATGCTTTTATGTTGTTTGATTATGTCCCAGCTGCATAAGTGAATTTTTCGGTTGCCCTGACTTTCCCCCCACCAGAATTGGCATTGTAACTGGTTGAGTTTCATGAGAATTCCCTTGGGGAGGAGGGTTGTTGCCATGATATGAGAGGGAATTGCTTGGATGGTGGATTTGATGAGTGTGGCTCTTCCTGCTGGGGATAGGATTTTGCTTTTCCAGTTACTCAGTCTGTTGTTGATTTTCTCTTCCAAGAACCTGAATTGGTGGAGCCGGCTCTTCTCTGGCCTTAATGGAACCCCCAGGTACAGCTCGTTTGTAGGCAGTAATTTAATACCAGTGAGGTTGCATATGTAAGTTTGCAAATCGGGGGGGGGGGGGGGGTATTGGGGCTGAAAACAAATCCGGATTTCTGCTTGTTAATATTTTGTCCAGACCAAGCTGCATACTTTTGGAAAATATCATATATTCTTGAATTTCTGATTCCTCTGCTTTCTCGAATATGAAGATGTCATCGGCATACATCACATGGGTGACAGTCGGAGCCCTGCTGTTGGCCTTAAGGCCATGAATCTTCCCCATTTCCACTTTCTCCTTAATCAGTCCTGTGAGGACTTCAGCACACATGATGTACATATATGGGGAGAGGGGGCATCCCTGTCTAATGCCTCTAGTGGGGGAGATCATACTTGTGGGTTCTCCATTTATATTGATTGA
This sequence comes from Amorphophallus konjac, assembly GCA_022559845.1. NCBI lineage: Eukaryota > Viridiplantae > Streptophyta > Magnoliopsida > Alismatales > Araceae > Amorphophallus > Amorphophallus konjac. The sequence goes on from CM040125.1 coordinate 19,038,242, forward strand.
GTATGAGGCTGTACTAGTGCAATTGTTGATGAGGTTCCGAGTAGCTTCTGAAAAGCCAAGCTATATCATGGTGCTCTGGATAAACGGCCATTCTAGACTGTCATAAGCTTTACTGATATCAATTTTGAGTCCAAAGGAACCACACTTCCCTTGCTTTGATCTGATGGAGTGCATCATTTCCTGAACAACAATAATACAGTCAGAGGTGAAACGGTTAGGCACAAAAGCATGTTGGTTGCTAGATATGATTCTGTGTAGGATGGGTTTGATTTGGTTGGCAAGTATTTTGGTGATGACTTTGTATAACACATTACAGAGGTTAATATGTCTGAAGTCCTTGGGTGTTGCGGGTGGCTGTGTCTTGGGTATAAGGGTGATATGTGTGTGGTTGAAGTTTGGGGGGAGTGTGTGTGTGTGGAAGAAAGAGAGAATAAGTTCTGTGCATTGTTGTTTGAGGATGTGCCAGTATTTTTGGTAGAAAAGGGGGGGGGGGGGAAGCCATCTGGTCCGGGGGTTTTCCTGGGGTCCATTGTGTGTAGGGCATCTTCAATATCTTTGTCTGAGGGTGGGGAGTGGAGATTTTGGTCTTCAGTTGGTGTGATGGGTGTATGGAATGGGGGAGGTCAGATGGGAGGAGGGTGGGATTAGTAGATGTGTAGCGGTTGGTGAAGTGGTGGACAAAGTAATTTTTGATGGTAGGGATGTCCCCAGTCCAGCTGCCATTCGGGAGTTTTATCCAGGATATTTTGTTTGTTTTCCTTCTAGTCAGCACCTTGGTATGGAAGAATTTTGTACTTCTGTCCCTCTCCTTGTACCAATGGGACTTAGATCTTTGTCTCCAGAATTCTTCAATCATCAACATATGTTCCTCGTATTGACTTTCCAGCTTGGCTTCTTTTGTGACATATTCATCTGTGAGGGGCAGAGATCGGACTTTAATAATTTCTTTTTGTATCTCTTCTGCACGGAGACAGGGGTCTTCAAAACTCCTTCGCTTCCACCTTCTGATCTGAGTGTGCAGTTGCTGGGTCTTGTGGGTATAATTGACATGTAGTGGTGTGGAATTGCTCCAATAGTGATCAAGCATTGTTTCGAAATCTTTGCGTCGGGTCCGCATGGACTCTAGCTTGAAGGTGGTTTTCCTCTTTTTCCTATTTCCCATCAGGTTTGTGTAAATGGGATTGTGGTCACTTGCTATGCGGGGGAGGTGATAGACTGATGCTTGGGGAAAGAGAAGTCTCCATTCAATATTTGTTAGTGATCTATCCAGACGTTCTTTTATATGTCATTTGGCCATCCTTCTATTTGTCTAGGTATAAGCAGGCCCATCATAACCGAGGTCAAGTAGCCCGGTGTCAAGGGTAAATTGTTGGAAATCTTTGACATGTCTTAGGTTAACTCTGGAGCCTCCTGCTTTATCTGCTTGTCCCAAGATTGAGTTCATGTCGCCTGTGACCAAGATGGGGACTGTGTGGGTGTGGATAAATTCTGGATTTCAATCGAGAAAGCTTGTCTGAGGATTCTCCTAGCTGGAGCATATATGCATATTAGTATCCAGTGCTGCTGAGGAGGGTATTCTATATCCATGGCCACCCAATTCTCAGCTGTGTGGAGGATTTGGGCTTGAATATTTTTGAAAGGTTCTACAACTTGTGAAATTTCTTCACATGTTGGGTGGTCCTCTGTGTTCTACATTAAAGAAGAATGAACGTAGAAGCTGAGTCAGAAGAGACGATAAATGCTAAATGGGGCTGCTTGGTTGCAATATATTCTTTTATACAGCTTCGTCGAAAACACACTTGATTATCGCGTTCGGCATGAAAAGTAATAATTCTCAAAATTTGTGTACATTAGGATTGTCAAGGGATCCGATATGGATCCAACTCATCAATATTAAGAGAAAGTCTCGTTGCACACACAGGTGTGCTGCACATTTTAGATGTATAATATCTTTAAATTTTTATTTTTTTTAAAAAAAATAAAGTGATATCAAGATATCATAATTTTAGGTGCAAGTCGCGTTACCAATAGATTATCTCGAAAGAAATAAAAAAATAGATTGAATGAATAATGTTAAACTCGTTCTTTTAAAAATCGGTATGTTTCATTTTTAATATTTTTAAATAATCAGATGGTGACGTGACTTACATTTTAAGTTAGGATATCTTGGGGGTCACTCTAAATATTTTTTTTAAATAAAAAAAAATTAAAGATATTATAGACCCAAGATGTGCAACACACACTGACTGTGCAGTAAGTATTTCTCTAATATTAGAGTTTGAGTTCGGCTCGAGCCCGAGCTATGTCGAGTCGAGTCGGATAATTCTGACATTATTAAAAAAATATAAAATCCACCTAAGATCTAACTCTGTCCGAAAATTTAAATAAAAATAATCTGATTTCAGCGAGAAAAACTTGTCAGTTTTCTCGAGGAAGTTTATTAGTTGATATGATCTTGTAATAAGTTAATATTTGTCCCACTGACATACCGTATGCTAAGTTTCCAATGAATGCCGTTCGGCAGATTTATCTGCATGTTGCAACAGGTGGCACTAGAAATGTTTTGATTTGTTATGATTTTGGTTACATGATTTGGTGGCCTGGGATGGAGAGATAATGGAGGGGAACGGAAGAACCATAGGTCCAAAAATGACGCTACGCAAATATTAACGGTCTAATATCCGCAAATAATTTAAGAGTAGTTGATCCCGCACCGTACGTTGGAACCTAAGATGATCCCATCGTGAGTAGTTGAGACGGTGAACTACCGAGACACGTCCCAAGTTCCTGTGTCGATTTATTACGGATCATAGCTTTTACTAGAACATTATGGGCTAGGGCATGTGTAGAAGTTGGCATGGTTAAGGACTATAAGATCGATTGCTTATTGCTTAGGCCCAGTTTGATGTATCCGCCCTCACCCCTTAATCCACCCCAGTTAAATTATTCTCTCACACTTCGTAGAGCGGCAAAATTCAACTTAATCCTTATCCGATCCTAATTAAAAATAGATAAATAAAATAAAAATAACTCGTTCTACTCGAGATAAGCCATCCTAACTGACCTTATTTCTATATATGAAAGAGGCTCCTTAAAGATTAGAGTCACACCGTATTTATTATGGGTCACTTTGATAACATATTATGATAAATTATCCGAGATGAGTTCAGGTGAGTTATTTCTTGAATTTTCTCTTTTTAAGTTTGATAACTTACTCTTATTTTAGGAATAATTCATTCCACGTGAAATAGTAGAATGAGTTATTCTTAGAATAAAAACTTTAATCCTAACCGACTTCAGATAATTTAACCATATTATCAAACTCAGTTAAGTGCGAGTAAATAGAATAACTCATCGTATTAACCCCTTATTCTATTATCAAACTCGTCGTATAGTAATAAAAATATCGATCACAAAAATCTTAACAATCTTCACATCGAAACCTGAATCAAGCACGTTGCACTCGGTTCACCGACATGATATATTTCGTATCATCTGTGTCACTTTCACTACGAGTTCTAATTTAGTTCGAGATTAAAGATAACTCGATTAAATCTAAATAAATTTATTTTATTCACTTTTAATTTTTTTTACTTTGACGTGATATGGGATTAAGTTATCTCATCTGTAGAGGTGAGATGGATTAATACGACTTAAAGTCAGGTTAAGTGGACAAAATAAATTTTAAACAAAGTGGGGCCAAGTATCTATTCCCCCATTATATTCATTATTTAATGACAGGTCATCCGTCCACAGGTGGCTTCTCTATTTTTTTGATCAGACCTTCTCGTCGAGACGGAGGACCAGGTGGTCTTGGCTGCCATCCTTTCTTGCATTTTGTCGTGGGACGAAGGTCACTTCCGATAAAGGGGCGAGCACTGAACGACGGGTAGTCAAGCCTGCGAGCTGATGTCCTCGGTATCATTTAATTATCACCACCTTCCCAGCTACCTTTTCCCGGGCCTTTCAATGGCAATAATGTCATTCAACATAATTCCTAATGAGTTAAGCATAGTGTACACACATGTCAATCACACGTGTATTAAATAAATTATTTTTTTTTTAAAAAAAAATCACGATGTGGGGTCCATGTCCCCTGATTTATCGTACAAGACACGTATTCATCTGACGGCTCAAAAAAAATCATAGTAAAAAGGGTCGATCCAAAATAATTAAGCTCGACACAATTCGTTGAATCTAAGATGAACATTACTACGTACGTACGGTTGAGACATTCACTCTAGATACTCAAGATTAGTCTCTCATATGTCCCGGTTGAGACAGAACAAAATCAAAGTTGGATACTGCTGTTTTAAGATACTTAGACACTCAAAAAGGTAAACATGAAGGTAGAGTACATAATTCAGATGAAATTATGTCAATATATACATATTTTTGATAGGTAAATTTTTTCGTCAAGATAAACTAATTTGTTTCTATAAAGTGCACGATAAAACCAATGAAACCAGGTATCGATATTTAAGAGTGAAAGTGTGTCCGGTGAAAAATATTTCGGGCCACTTTGATAACGGATTAAGGTGGGTTAGGGTGAATTAATCGGGGTCGGGTGATTTATTATCTGTTTGATACTTTTTTCCTCAACTCGGATCGAATTAGGTTAAAGTAGATTGACTCGTTCCACTTAAATAGGTGGAATGAGTTATTCCACCCGAATTAAGGCCACTTTGATGACGGGTTGAGTTAAGGGCGGGTGAGCCACCTCGGTAGGTCACCCGCCCTTAACCCAACCCGTTATCAAAGTGACCCTTCAAGAACATAATCAAAAGTGTATGGAATATCGTCAACTTATGTAAATGAAATGTCGAAATGTGCAACCTCAAACACAGAGAGATACTTTGCAGAATATTAATTCCCTTTTGTTTTGTCAAGGTATTTACAATCTTTGTTGAACATTCCAATATTTCTTCCTAATTAGGTGAGTTTTTCGTATAGTTCCACAATAATTTTATTTACGTAGACGGCATTTTCACATTCAAAGGTCTCACTGTGGAGAATAAAATTTTATCCGAATCAAATATAAATAAATAATATAATAATTTATCGGATAATAGATCAAAATCAAATAATTTAAATTTTAAAATGAAACAGATATGAATAATTATGTATTCGCCTTGTATCTGTTATGTTGACTAGATATTAGCTCCGAAAGATACGCAACTTCCTTGTCACGTTGAGAGGAGGTGCACTTGGGAAATAGTAGAAGAATACGTAAATTTATTCGTTTATTCATCTATTTCTGAAATTCAAAACATGGATAGAATATGATTTTAGAAATTTTAAGATATATTGTTTGTATAAATTTGACTTTGGCAAAGATAAAAATACACTTCGGATTGCTTGATTATTCGTTCATTTTAACCTTTTCTTCGTTCACTTTAGCCATTAGTTTTAAATAATTTTCTCATCTGGCGGTGGGGTTGGAGTATTTATGAAGTTCATTTTCCACGTGACATGTCTGATAAGTAGACACTTACTTCATGAACAATTTTTTTTTTTTGAAAAGGCTAATACATAACTATGTTTGGAAGAAAAATCTTTTTAAAAGTTACCTATTAAGAAGTTTGTATTAACATTTGGTGTTATTTAATCTATATCTATTTTTTTTAGAACTCTAATATGTAAGGAAAAGAACGAAAATAAAAGGCCCATGTTCTGTTTAGAAAAGTAAAAAATAAAATGAAGTCACTGTCTAATCAAGTGTTAAAATCATATTCATCTCACGTCACAAATTTTTTAAAACTTAATTTAATTGATACACACTGCGTGTGAGAATATCCAATCAAGTGTATTTCAATCGCTACACCATCAAGTGACGAGAGAGAGAGAGAGAGAGAGAGAGAGTTTTGATATTTGAGTTAGAGAGAGTGTGTGTGTGTGTTTTGGAATTTAGGCTAAAGGTCGAACAAGGAAAAGAGGGGCCGAGCACGGCGACATTGGGCACTCACGAAGCCTCCCACTGCTGCCTACAGTCTACACATGCTCTTGTTGCCCTCTCTCACATCGCAACAGTCCACCCACCTTCGGAAGACCCTCGTCAAAAGGAGAATAACTCCAACGAAAAAAGTGGGCTCTGTCAGTTTCTGTCATGGGCCGTGGCCCACGGGGGGTCACTTTACGCCATTCTCGGTCACAATTATTAAAGAAAGGAAAACTATTTAATAATCACACTAGATTATTGCACATCCCCAGTGTACAGATAATTTATTTTTTTTATTTTTAAAAATTATTATGACTTGATACTCAAGTTGTCCTATTTTGTGATACAAGTCCCAATCACGTTGAATAATTTCAATTTTTTTTAAAAGAATCATATCAAATGAATAACGATGGGCTCATCTTTTTTAATCAACTTTTTATGTTTAATTTTGTTGAGTTATCGGATGAGATTATAATTTACACCACAAACTAAAGTCACTTGAGTTCTACATTATAAAAATATTAATAAAAATAAAAAATTAACCTAATACACACTCAAGATGTGTTCACTGATTTAGATATACCGTATTGTATTTGACTCCAACGGAGATGATCGAGTAAGTGCGATGAAATTGATACCCAAAAGGTAAGTAAATTCAATGCCCTCGTAATAGGGTTTGCCGTCGCTCAAACGTGACTCGTATTGATTCGAACATATCGTATCGTATTTGAGTCGAATCTAGAAGATGGAGATGAGTGCGACGAAGTTGATATCTAAAAGATAAAGACCATATGCATCATTTGGCAATGGAATTGGATGCTAGAGTCGCATTGATTTGTTTTGACTTGTAACGAAAAAGTAGATGAATGATGGGTGCTCGAGCCATTAGCATATATAATAACATGGACTGGACTGGTCCATTGAGGTCCAAATTCTAGAAAGACTTCACATCACAGCGGAGCCAAGATTGTGACTGTATCTAAGCTCATAATTAATGATCCACAATTGCTGGCATGTGTCCGTCACATGGCCTCCCGGTCCCCAATCGTCCGTCTGTTTGTCATGAACCCTCCGTGATTATTCCACACATCGGAGCCACTGGTATCCTCGAAGCTGTACTTCCACTCATAAAAGGGATCAGTAATCTTGCAGTTAACCTTTATGTTTTTGATATTTCTATTGCTGAATGCTTTGAGTATTGCCTTTGGTAATTTTTTTTTAATATACATATGTGTATTTTTTGTTTGGTGGTCTATTGATTTGAAACGAGAGGAGATACGCAGAGGGGAACGAGAGAATCCAGATTTGAGAATGGCGTTTCATAATTTTTCATAAATCGGGAGACCGGTGATCCTATTAACTAACATTCTAACGTCCACAAATAATTCAGAGGTGGATGATCATGTTGTATATGTTGGGGAACTAATTCCCGACTTTCTCGTCGTGAGGAGAGATAATGAATCACCGAGACACTCCTGGTGTTCAACCTTTGGTAAACATTGGCGGGTTAAAAGAACGAAGGAAAAATATTACAGGTGTCTCTCAGGGCTTGTTGTCCAATTGGCCGTCTTGATCATGACATGAGACGGAACGGGATGGTACTATATCGCTCCGTATCGGTCTGAAATAAAGATTTTAATATAAAGATTATAAATAAAATTTTATAAATTATTTATCAGGTCAATTGGTTAAGCGATGTTACGTGTAAATGAGACGACCTAGATTCAATTCCTATTAATGTCTCACAGATCGACCGTCCTGATATGTGATTGAGACGATTGGAGATGGACATTTTGGACCATCCCAAATCTATTTGTCAAACTTTGGTGCCTCTCAAGTCTCGATCTCTCGACACGGGATGGATCGTTTTCCTTTACTCACTGCCGAAATTAAAAATATCATTCATGCCCTGTTTCTTTTGTTTTGATCTTGTTGGTTTTCTTGTGTCAACCAGTTTGATACTCGAAAGCGTTTGTTCACCAACCTCCATCCGATATTTTGGGAATAACGAAGGACTGCAATCATGGCCAACGCAGTTGCGAGAGGTGGTGGAAAATTCAAACACTTTCCATAGCCTCTTCGCCTTGGGATTTTTTTTTTTTTTTACATAGAAGGATCCAATCGTGGACCAACGCATGAAAAGATTCTTCATCCATTAATAAAATGAGTCAAAGGAAATTATGGGGCAGGTGTGATTTTTTTTTAAAAAATTCTTCAACACCTGTGTCCTTTTTTTAATTTTTGTTTGGTATTTAAACACCAATCTCCACATATTTTATATGTTATCGGTGAATTTTAAACCTTCCCTCTCCTAGGACAGGTCACACAAAAGTTTAAAAAAGTGGCATTAGAAGCATACGTGGATTCTTCTGCTCCCAAAAGGATTTGAACCATGATGAGAGAATCGGGAGCAAAATTGAGAAATGGGTTCTACATATATGATATATGAGACTAAGATAATGTATAGTAATAAAATTTTAATGCATGAAATTAAGATAACAATTATATACAAAAAGCATATCCCCGATTCTTTGATTTTTTTTTTTGAATTATTTTTTTTATTTTAATTTTTTTGAGCCGTCGGATTGAGGTGTGACTTGTACTGTAAATTAAGCGGACGTAAATCTCATATCATAATTTTTTTTAAAAAAATTATTTAGTACATAACTTGGATGTGTAATTGGCAGGAATGTGGACTAATCATAACTCTTTATAAAACTTTTGATAGTACATCCTCAACCAACAAATTAAAAGAGGTAGAGCTGTCCGACCTACTGTCGCATCCGAAATGGCAAAGCTGTCTCTGCATTCATCGAAGAGGACCATCACCCCCACCGCCCTTTTATCCTCCGGCCACCTTCAAGAACACCCATTGGCCAGTCAATTCTTTCCCCACTTTCTGAACGGTTTAAATTCTAAACTACGCACTTTGCCGTCTGTTTTCGAGCAATTTTAAAGAATTCCCTACGTCCCCAACTCGTCACCGGCCCGACGACGTTTACTACTCCGAGACGTCCATTTCAAATGTACCTCTCTACCCATTTATCACTTTTAAATATTCGCACCTTTACCTGAGGTGTAGGACGAAGCTGCTAACTGATTAACAAGTTGTCGGATGGATGGGCTTTAGTAATCGAGTAGAAAAGCAGCCAATCTGTCTTTTTTTTTCTGTTTGTGTGTTTGGTATTGCGATGAGTATAGCAGGAATAGATAAATTAGCTTAGGTGTTTGGTTTAAATCAAAAATTGTTTGACAGTAGGATAACTAAAAGTGATAATGAAGTTGTTAGGGTACTGGGATACGTAATTTATAATTTCTTATTAGTAATATTTTATGTATTAAATTTGGTGTACAAAATCAACTCAAATTATAACTTATCCTTTTGTTAGTATAGAAAAAGATGAAATGACCGTTTTCGTGTAGGAAAAGACGTCTCGCATCAGATCCGTACGATCTATTTTTTCGTACATTAGATATGGAACGTATCGATGAAAATAAAATATTTTAAAGATTGAAATATTTTATTACAAAAATAAAATATTTTATTATAAAAATTAAATATTATATTTAATTACAGAAATGAACGAATAAAATATTTTGTAAAAATAAAATATTTATTACGTAAACGAAATATTTAATATTCTTGTAATAAAATACTACGAAAATAAAATATTTTTTATAAGAAGAAAGTTTAATAAAATATTTTAATTCTATATTAAATATTTCATTCATATAGTAGACTATTTTAATATTGTAAAATATTTCATTCTTATATTTGTTCGTTGAGCGAAAAAATAAACAGCATAGATCTGACACGGGACATCTTTTTTACGTGAAATAATCATTTCACCTTTTCTTAGACTGACGAGAGAGTATGTTACGATTTGAGTTGACTTTATACATCAGATTCGGTGCATAAAATATTATTCACGTACATGAAATAATTTATCCCGAGACTTAACATGGAAAACTAGGCATAACCTACGTGTACCTTAATAAAAAATCGTATCTTGATGTCAAATAGATTTCCTTTATTCTCAAATTTGACTCTAAAATAATAATATATCTTATTGTTTTTTCTAATGTTGCAGATAGAAGTTATTAGATCATTCTAGATTATCTTCTTTTTATCCGCTGACCAGAATCGGATCAAGATATTCTTGATCCGATACGAGTCATGCTTAGATCGGATGTAACAACTCGGGTCTACTTGGTCCGAGTCCCCACCCTCATCCTCCCCCCACTCTCACTCCGGTAGCCCTCTTCCCCCACCCCGGCACCCCCCCCCCCTCACTCCGGTAGACCCCCTAGCCCCCTACTCAGATCACCACCTTACCATGAAACTCACCGGCAATCTTATGGTTGATGAACAGAACGGTGAAAGTTTCCGGCAAGTAGGTCAGTGGACACACATGATCATGGTAAACACACCAACAAGTGAGTGCGATGGCACTGGCAAGCTCCCAAGTACGAGTACGGCCAAAAAAAGTCTCGAGAGCAACACAACGAACAGCCTTCCTCTTTAATCTTCCTACGGAGTAGCACGAGATGGCACATGATCTTGTCTTGGATGGGATATTTACATCGGCGCCCCGACGTATTTACCAATATGTATTAGATGCCATTACATGATGTCTCCGGCTTACTAGTCATAACAATCCCAAGTGTCCCATCTGTACAGCGAGGCATTCACCTAAAATGAATCATATGGATATCATAACTATTACTATGTTGGTTAAAAACTTGTTAAAAATATCGTACGGTAAATATAATGCATTCGTTACATGATTTATCGACTCGACGCGACTCATATTGATTTAGATGTACCATATTGTATTGGACTCCAATGGAGATGATCGAGTAAATGTGATGAAATTGATACCCAAAAGGTAAGTAAATTCAATTCCCTCGTAATAGGGTTTGTCATCGCCTGAACGTGACTCGTATTGATTTAAATAAATCGTATCATATTTATGTCGAACCTAGATGGTGGGGGTGATTACGATGAAATTGATATCAATAGAGTGATTGAGAGCACTTTAAAAAAAACTCTTTCTACCTAAAATATTATATTATGTTAAGTTTTAATATTAATAAAAATAGATACTACATGTTTGGTAAAATTATTATAATTTTTAAATTCTGTGTTAACTTGTTTGGCAGGGGAAAAGAGCTGCGTAGGGGGGAGCCGGAAGGGGGGAACCGGACGGGGACGCAGCAGCGAGGCCGCAGACGAGGTGGAGGGCGGCGGCGGGGTCGACGGGCTGGGGGCGGTCGATGCCGAGGGCGTCGCACCAGTTGTGGATAGCGGTCTTGAGAGCCATGTTGAGGATGAGGAGGAGGGGGTCGGCGGCGGCGCCATCCCCGTCCCCGGGAGAAGCCATGCCGAGGTGCTGGCAGGCCTCGACGCAGCCGCGCTCGAAGGTGCGACCGGTGGGGAGGATGACGGGGTCGGCCATGAGGCGGCCGGAGATGGGGCAGACGAACTCGCGGGGGGGCTGTGGCGCCGCCGCCGGCGTGGCTGTGGTGCCGCCGGGGGTGGTGGCGGGGAAGCGGTGATAGAGGGAAGGGAGCTTCCAACGGGCCTTCCCGCCGCCGCCGCCGCCGCCCATCCAGCACCTCACCCTGGCTGCTATCTTGAGGGCACCTGATCAGCTCTAGAATGTTCACCACCTCGCTCATCTCCGGTCGGTTCGACGGCACCTGCGACGTGCAGATGAGGCCCAGCTTCATGAGAGGCACCGCCTCCTCCGACGGGAAGCTGCCCCGGAGCCTGGCGTCCACACATTCCTCCACACACCCCCCCCCCATCGCGCCCCTCACCGTGTTGCACAGCATCACCACGTCGTCCTCCATGTACTCCATCGGCCGCCGCCCCGTCTACGTCTCCAGCACCAGCACGCCGAACCCGTAGACGTCGCACTTCTCAGTGACCTTCACCGTCTGGCAGAGCGGTGGGTTTCCACCGTTGGGTCCAATCAGAGTTGACGCGGGGGAGGGGAGGGGGTCGCGAGTGGGAGGGAGGGAGAAGTTCTAGGCGTCGTGAGTGTTTTTTTTTTTAAAATTGGCCTAGGGTTATTTTTTTTTGAGGAAGATTTACACGGGAGTAGATTCTTTTCCTAAAATTTAAGAGATACATATCAAACAGGGTTATAAGATCTCTTGCTCTCTTTTTTTAAAATTAAAAAAAAAGATAAAAAATAACAGCCAAACACCCTATAAAAGATGAGGACCATAAGCATCATTTGGCAATGAAATTAGCTGCTCCAGTCGCATTGATTTGTTTTGACTTGCAAGGAAAAAGTAGATGAATGATGGGTGCTCGAGCCATTAGCATAATAACGTGGACTGGATTGGTCCATTGGTCTCACTTTGGTAGCGGATTTGAGTTAAATTAAACTACTTAGGTTAGTCCATAGTTAACTTATTTTTGATTTGATAGTAAGAGTATTAACTCAGAAATAAGTAGGTGGACTAATCTAGTTTGAATCTATTGTGATTTGGTAGTTAGTGGATTGATCCAATAATATTTATAAGTAAAATATTGAGAGAGAGAGAGAGAGAGGGTGCATTTATTACGCATTTATTGTTGGGTTAACCCTTCTAAATCCACCTTTGGAGGTGAATTTTGAAGTCCAGAGTTACTCCGGGTTTAATACTCATCCTCTCGATTTAGTCCAGGTTTAAGTATCAAAGTAATTTGGAATTCAAAAATAGTTAAACCTAGGCTAAACTATGATTAACGCAGGACTAACCATATATCAAAGTGAGACTTGAGGTCCAAATTCTAGAAAGACTTCACATCACAACGGAGCCAAGATTGTGACTGTATTTAAGCTCATAATTAATGATCCACAATTGCTGGCATGTGTCCGTCACATGGCCTCCCGGTCCCCAATCGTCCGTCTGTTTGTCATGAACCCTCCGTGATTATTCCACACATCGGAGCCACTGGTATCCTCGAAGCTGTACTTCCACTCATAAAAGGGATCAGTAATCTTGCAGTTAACCTTTATGTTTTTGATATTTCTATTGCTGAATGCTTTGAGTATTGCCTTTGGTAATTTTTTTTAATATACGTATGTGTATTTTTTGTTTGGCGGTCTATTGATTTGAAACGAGAGGAGATACGCAGAGGGGAACGAGAGAATCCAGATTTGAGAATGGCGTTTCATAATTTTTCATAAATTCGGGAGACCGGTGATCCTATTAACTAACAGTCTAACGTCCACAAATAATTCAGAGGTGGATGATCATGTTGTATATGTTAGGGAACGAAATCGAATTCCCGACTTTCTCGTCGTGAGGAGAGATAATGAATTATCGAGACACTCCTGGTGTTCAACCTTTGGTAAATATTGGCGGGTTAAAAGAACGAAGGAAAAATATTACAAGTGTCTCTCAGGATTGTCGTCTCGATCGAATTGGCCGTCTTGATCATGACCTGAGACGAGACGGGATGGTACTATATCGCTCCGTATCGGTATGAAATAAAGACTTTAATATAAAGATTATAAATAAAATTTTATAAATTATTTATCAAGTCAGTTGGTTAAGCGATGTTACGTGTAAACGAGACGACCTGGATTTAATTCCTATTAGTGTCTCACAGATCGACCGTCCTAATATGTGATTGAGACGATCCGAGACGGACATTTCGGACCATCCCAAATCGATTTGTCAAACCTTGGTGCCTCTCAAGTCTCGATCTCTCGACACGCGGTAGATCGTTTTCCTTTTCCCTCCGCTGAAATTAAAAATATCATTCATACCCTGTTTCTTTTGTTTTGATCTTGTTGGTTTTCTTGTGTCAACAAGTTTGATACTCGAAAGCGTTTGTTCACCAACCTCCATCCGATATTTTGGGAATAACGAAGGACTGCAATCATGGCCAACGCAGTTGCGAGAGGTGGTGGAAAATTCAAACACTTTCCATAGCCTCTTCGCCTTGGGATTTTTTTTTTTTTTTT